>CM066334.1:8497500-9097500 GCA_033807585.1 Hydrophis major
CAAGAAGGAAAAGTGCTCGCTCTGCGGAAGAACAGAAATCACATTATCAATCCATGGGGTGTAATCATTCAGGGAGAGAAACAAGGGGCGCCCTTGGCATTTGGGCACCATGGAAAAGCAGGTCGCAAGTGCCTGCCTTCCTTGTCCTTGCCAAGGAGCTACCGTCATTGCAAACCGGGGGCCTTTTCCCTCCTCCTGGTAGCATCCAATCCAATGCAGGTCACTGAATCTGGCTTGGAACAACTAAGTACTTTCCTATTTCACAATGGATGGAAACTAACCAAGGAGGGAAGCCACCCGGAACTAAGGAGTCAGAGCAATCAACCCACAGCATAGCTTGCCTCCAGAAGCTGTCAGTGCTCCATCCCTGGAGACTGGGCGGCCGTTTGCCTGGAATGGTGTAGGGTCCCCTGCGCAAGCAGCAGTTGGACAAAACCCCTTTCCATGCTGGAAAGCTTTTATCAACGCCTAGATTGTGAATAACAGCACAGGGCCAGCTACAATAGGAATGGGCCCAATGTCAGCCGGCTAGCATCGCATGTCCTCCTTGCCCAGGTCACTCAAGGGAGCTTTCAATCAGCCAGAGCCCTCTGCTCTGTGGCCAGACTGACTGCTGGGGGAAAGCCCTGCTGGAAAACACGAGGCTTTGTTTTGGGAAAGAAGGGCAGGATTGGTGGGACTATTCTCTGGTACAATTTGCATGGCAAAATCTGAATTTCAACCTGCTTCCCCAATGTGGCTGCAGCTTCAGTCCTTGTTTCCTCTGTAACAAAAGAGGAATTAGGCTGTTGGTCTGAGCTCCAAGCTTGGCAATTTGGTTGCAAATGCTTCGTCACCATTCGAGGAGACGTCGTCAGTGCGCTTTGAAGTGTGCTCCTCTGTCAAGGCCTTTAAGTACCACTTTAGGTGATGCCAATGAGGGGGGGATGTTGCTTGTTCCGAGCCCTGGTCTGGAAAGAGGAATCCTTCCACAGAGACCCCCTGCTGACAGTATTGGAAGACCACACCACCAAGAAGCTCTGCCAAAGAATGTGACAACTAACCGTGTGATTGTTCAGCATGAACTGCACAGCGCTCAGTTTCACCAGTTTCCTAACGCTGCTGTAGGTAAAAGTGAGGTTAAGGAAACAACGAGCCATCGGCCTGGTTAGGAAACTTCATAGGCATAATAACACAAAGATAGCCGTCACACTAAATCCTATTTCCCCTCCCATGGCAGCTGAGAAATCTCTCCTGCGATGGTGGGCATAGATGTCTGGCCAGCAAGCCCTCCAATGGATGGCCACGAGGTCTGCTGAATGGCGTGGCAGGGAACCAAAGTCCAAAACATCAGAAGGCTATCACCTGATATCCAGGTATAGGTGTATACAAAGGTTTAGGCCTCCCTGGTGGAATTGCATCCACTCCTCTTCCCTTAATTCTGAATCTGTAAACACTTGGTACGTAAACAGTACATAGGAGGCATTCAAATAGGAGGTAACTTTTCACTGTCCGTTTCTGTTCGCTAAGGAATTCGTTCAAACAGTTTGACCAGAGATGGCTAAAGCTGCACACGCAACAATGCTTGTCTGCGACTACCTGCTTGGACAGGTCGCCTTCCTTTAACAATGGTAACTGGGACCGGGAACACAGCAACGGTCGCGACTATGAGGACCATCTTAAGTCTCCTCCTGCAGCACCATTGTTATCGTCTACCTTGCGAGACGGTCCCACCAGGAAAAAGGCCCAGACCAAGCAATTCTACCTTACGATAAGGTTACACGAACGGAGTCTCGCAGGTCTGCCTCATCACCTTTACAGCCCAAGAAACTAGGAAGCTGCTGCCTTTTCTCTGACCCAGCTGTGGTTCTTCCCATGAGGCCATTACAGGGCCTGCAAATGGTCGCTGAATGAGGACTACTGTCATATACTAATTATTTTACCTAATTATGATCGTGACTGCTGAGACCACTGCAGAGGACCATATAATAATTTGGTAAAGGACTGGAATAGAAGTACAATAATGTTTGATTATCTGCTTCTGTATCTTCAACATAGCAATGACACTTAGTCTTATATACCACTTCCCAGTGCTTTCCAGTCCTCTCTAAGCAGTTTACAGTCAGCCTCTTGCTCCCAACAATCTGGATCCTCATCTTACCCACCTTGGAAAGATGGAAGGCTGAGTCAATCTGGAGCCTGGTGAGATTTGAACTGCAGGCAGCCGGCAGTCAGCGGAAGGAGCCTGCAGTCCTGCCCTCTCACCACTGCGCCACGGAGGCTACGGATTTGAACCGTATCCTCCTTCCACCCCAATGTACTCTTCCTCTTATGAATAGATCATGTACTTAATATGCCTTATCAGGCAGTTATTTACACTGACTGCTGCCCTCTATTCCACCTGCTGCTGATCCTATTCCAGCCTTGAAAGGGATCCTGTGAGAAACAGGAGTGAAGGGCTCTTGAGGGGAGGACTCAGGTTCTGCTCAGCTCCAGCCTCCCCAGAGGGAGAACCGAGGATGCCTGGAGCACCCGTCCGAGCCCAGGCAGGCCTGCAGGAAAGGATATCCAATGGAGAGGTCATTGAGGAGCTGCAGTGTCTTGGAGGTGATGGGCTCACACCGTCCCCAGTACTTCAGGTTAGTGATTCTGCAGGGAGAGGAAATGCACACCGTCCAGGGGCTGCTGCGTTCTCCTTTCGTCCCCCCCAGGGCCCCGGTCAGCAGAAAGCAAGCTCAGAGTGGCTGGGCTGGAACCCCTCAACCATCCGCTCTCTCTGCTATCCCAAGGTTTGGGGTGGGGTGGAGGGGAGCAGCCTTTAGGACCAGCCTGCCAGCCCACAACGGGCTCCTCCCGCAGAAGGAACCCCCCCAGGCAGAAACCTCCCACGCAGCAGCAGCAGCAGCAACAGGACTCACATTTTCCCTATGAAGACGCTCAGCACCATGGTCTCGTCATTCAGCCCCAGGACTTCTGAGAGCCGCCGATACAGCTAGGAGTGGAAAACCGATTTCAGTTCAGGCGGCTCTTGTGAGTTCACTTTCAGCCCCCCTGATCCCAGGGCCCCTTGGCTCCTGTTCTGCAGACCGTGCTCACTAAACCCTAAAGCCCCACCCTGGCCAAGCCCAATTTGCAGGTGAAGAGTCTTGACCGAGCGGATCGTGAAGACATTAGGAAAAGCCGCTACCAGCGTCCTTACCTTAGAGGATTTCTGCACCTGGTCTCCTATGTAGATTTTTCGGAACTGCTCAAAGAAGCTCAGCATGGCCAGCTCCAGCTTCTCATTGCCCGCCTGAGCAAGACGAGAATCGGTCAAGTTCATGAGTTGCAGGACCCTGGAAAGGCCGGAAGGGAAGGGATGAAGAAGGCCGCAGAGCTGGAGAGGGCACAAGCCACCCATTGATTCAAGGGGCATTTCATTTTATTCAGAAACGGCAGGCTGCTGACTTTCCACATCTGGCTGAATCTGCCACCCTTGTGAAGACGGTCTGAGGAGGACCGACCACGGGGTTCCTCCGAAAGCGCCTCTGAGCTGGGCAAGTCAGGTGCCCTCCAGAGACAGGCACTGTCATTGGGGGGGGGGGGCTTCTTCTACCCTGAAAACCACTCTGCTCCCCCCCCCCGGCTCAGAATCCCAGGCAGGGATGTCAGGGAGACATCTAGGAATATCTGACTGACTGAATACTGCTTGTTTTCATCATATGAAAGAACAATCAGAAAAAGAATCCTTTCGAATTACTTGACAAGAAGTTTACATTTTGGAGAAGGTTAAAAAGAATCAGCAGAAGGAAAGCTTAACTCAATGAATGGCCACCCTGCATTTCCTTTAACCCCCCCCCCTTTCTTTTAGCCATGGATGAGAAAAAAGTGCTGTGCTTTGACAACAAACTTTGAAAGACGCACTTTCCCATCTCAAAGCCCAGCAATCTGCCAATTTCCAATATTTAGTTCTGTGTTCTGCAAGGGTCACAGTAGAGAGCAGACCCCCTTACACACCCAGCTGGTGCCTACAACTTCTATGCGGCTTGTGAATGCTATCAAGGTGAACAGTTACTGCAGCATCTCCCCAAGCACGCTCAGTTACTACTCCTACTCCTACTATTATAGTTTATTGCAGTCAGCCAGATGCTCAGAGGGGACCTGGCACTTTATTCCCCCTGCCAAGGGCTTCTCCAGGCCCCAGAGGTGGGCCGAAGCTGGTGAACCGAATAATGGGGAAAGGTGTAATGATTCATTCCCTTGGACGGGGCGAGAGGCCTTGGGGCAGGGCTCCCCTTGTTAGCACGGGGCTCTTACCGACAGACCAGTTCGCCATCCATGGCATCTTGTTCGTCTGTGCTGGCAAAGGATACTCGCCCGCCAATCACGGCCCCAATGATGTAGACCAGCCAGGTGAGGCGCCCTGGAGCCAGAGAAAGGAACAGAGCGAATCCACCAACCTGTCTTCTCCCGCACACCTTTCCTTCAAGTTAGACCGAGAAGGCAAAGCCATCCACACCAACCCACATCAACACATCCAAAGCACAAAAAAGGGAGGTAAGCCAGGGAAAACCCAGCAACAGAAATGCACACAACTCAGGGGCTCAAATACCTCGAGCCTGGGAGAAGATCTAGATCTCAAGGGCTGTGAGAAAGGCCATCAGGGACAACCCCTAATCTGAATGGTGTTCCAGAGGGCAGGCCCTGGGCCCTGGACTCCTCCTCCCCACCCCAATGATCTTCTGTAATGGGTGGGAGCCAGAGCAGGCCTCTCCTGGGCACACAGGGCCAGGCCCTCGAAGAAGCCAGCCTCGAGCCACAAAGGGGAGGCAGCTCAACTTGCACCAGGAATCCTACTGAGGGCTTCGAAGTGTGTGGAGCCAAGATGCAACCTGGGTGTGGCAAGTGTGATTGCCATGCCTTTGTGCCACCACCAGAGCCTCTGGGCCTTCTTCAAGGAGAGGACCACCCAAGAGCCCTGCGGGCGCTCAGCTGGTAGACAAGACAAAGTTGTGCAAAGCCCTCTTGGGAGCCGGCCAAGCTCCAGCCCGTCTTCCCCACCTGATTGGTCAAACATCACAACCTTCGGAGAGATCCGGGTGCAGCCGCTGCTCCCAGAATCCCCGCTCTGAGTGCCCGGCCAATGCGCATGCGGACTTTCTATACAGGAGCCGAAACTGGAAGGGAAGAAGATTCCACGGCTTTCTTGCCCAGGGTGTGTGTGTGTGTGTGTGTGTGTGGGCAAAGGCACTCTGGTGCTTAGAAGCAAGCAGAGTTCCAAAGGTGGCTCTCTAGGTGGCTCTCCTTTTCATTAGGCAAGAACTAACGCTGACTCTCAACTGTTACTTCACTTCATCTCTGCATTAAAACACCTCCAGCCTGTCCTGTATTGTTTCCAAGAATCACAGTCCCCAACCCTGCACAGCTGCCAGGGAAATCCCATTTGCAAAGGAGGCTGGTCTCCTTCCTTAAGCTCAGCCAAGCCAAGGCAGGGATCTCCTGCTTGCTGCTCACCTTCTTGGACGGCCACATCCATGGGGATGGCCGTGGCGCTCTGCAGCAGCTCCTGGTAGGTCTGGGCGGACTGGTCGAACAGCTGCACTAGGAGGGCGCAGGTCTTCTCGTATTCGCAGCGCCCAATGGTGGAGAGCTGATCGAGCTGCTGCTGCACCAAACCCGTGTCATCCAGGGGATCTTCCAGGCCATCTCTGGGGGTAGGGAAAGCCACCAAGTGGGAAGAGAATCAGGCGCTCCTTTGCGAGGGGAGGAGGGCCCCGGGGGCTCCGCTGACGTGAATGCGGCCAGGCTCGCTTCCCTCCCAGCTGCCCTCGGTGTTGGGGCAGGGTCCTTCTCCTGCGGTCGCATAACTTTCACACATTCCCAGGCAAAGACCGCAAGGACCAGCCGTCGCCACGACATCTTACCTGAGAATGATGTGGACGGACTCCAGCCTGGAGGTGATGTATGCTTTGGTAACCTCTGGTGTGTACGTCTCCAGCATGTGCGGCTCGGTGGCTTTAACGTAGGGAACAGAGGCTGCCAGCCGCTGCCACAGACTGAGGAGGTAGTGCACGCTGTTTGGCGCAAACTCCCAGTGCTACCGGAAGGAAGGAAGACGGTGAATGCCATCTGCCTGCCTGCCTGCCAGCTCTTTCTGCAGGGGGCAAGTGGCCCCTTCAAGCCATTTGCAAGAAAAGCAGCCAGTTCTGTGTTCTAAAGCTGGGGCCTCCAACCGTGGCAACTTTAAGCCTTGTGGGACTTCAACTTCAACTCTGGGAGTCCACAAGTCTTAAAGCTGCCACGGCTGGAGACCCCTGTTCTGAAGGCTGGTCTCCGAAGAGAAACCACACCCTTCCCTGCCCACCTGGACAGTTCAAAATGCCTCCTGTGGCGAGCTCCCCCTCCCACCCAGACGCACTCCAGCCCCAAGACACCCCACCTGCAGGCTGGTGACAGTGAAGTTGGCAATGAGTCGGATGACCTCAGGATAGTTTTCCACCTTGACCAACTCCCCTAGCTGATAATTGCTTTTCAGACGAGCTAAAAGCCGACAGAACTCGTGGTAGTTGTTTGGGTCTGACAAGCTCTGAGGGAGAAAAAGCGAAGAATGGGAAGCATCAGTCCAGCATCCCCCTCGACAAGGCCCCCGGAGCTGTTCCACGAAGCCCTTCAGGCCCCTCCAGACTGACTGAGATTGCACACAGCACAAAGCATCCGGCTACCCTGGGACCGCCAGGTCCAGTTCTGGACCACAATACCCAAAAGATGCTGGAGCCCTCGAAAGAAGGCAGAGAATAGCAACAAAAACCATTGAGCCACGGTGGCGCAGCGGTGAGAGTGCAGTACTACTGCAGGCCACTTCTGCTGCCTGCCGGCTGCCTGCAAATTGGCAGTTGGAATCTCACCAGGCTCCAGGTTGACCCAGCCTTCCGTCCTTCCGAGGTCAGTAAAATGAGCACCCAAACAAGCCAGAGGACTCTAGCATTAACTCATCTTTGGCTTGCGTTAATCCTGACCCTGTATCGATTTATATTTCGCACTGACTATTGCACGATTCAAACTCATATTCCTCATCACCTGCCAGTAGACAAAGCGGGTGACAGCAGGAGCCTGTTCTCTCTGCACATCCCGCCACACACTGGCAATGTCTGGGCATGAGCCAGGGTAGCAAGGCAGACATCAGAGGGGAGAACATGGGCCTGCAGAGCTGCCAGGGAGGCCTGGGGCTTCTGCAGCCTCTTCCCTGGTTGGGCTGCTGTCTGTTAATAAAGCTCTAAAATCCTCTGAATCACCACCATTCTTGTGTTTCCACACCCTCTAATCCTTGGACAGGCTGCTTTGCACGGGCTATGCCAAGAGCCTGGCTTAAGGATTTGGCTTGTTCTCCCTCTGAATGGCTCCTCTTCCTCCTCCTCCCCATTTCCTGGGTTTTGCTGCAAAGAGAAGCCCCAGGATGAGTTTCCGGACACCCGTCCGAAGCTTCAAGGGACAACTGGTAACAATGTCCGTACAAAATCTGTTCATGTTCACATTCTGACTTACTTGGGGATTCTCCAGGATGCGCTTGACCCCATCGACCAGGTGCGACAGGAACTTGGCTCTTTCGGCATTGTTAAATAGGGACCTCCGGACGGAAGCAATTTGCACTAGGCACGACAAGACCTGAGCCAGGGGAGTAAAATCAAAACATGGACTCTTTGAACGAGTTGGCCCTGAAGCAAAAACTGTGCAGGCCGTGAGCAGACAAGCTTCAGTGGGCCTCTTCTGGGGACGAGGGGAGAGGCAGGCAGAAAAAGCAAAGCATTGACTTTGGGAGTAGCTGGGCCCAGATGGACGGTGCCCCTGGGGTCCCACCCACCGATCATTTCCCAGGGGAAATCTATGGGACGGAGACATACTTACCAGGGGTGAAAAAGTGGGAGGGATGGAATGGTACAGGTCGAAAAACAACTGCAGGGTGGAGGAATCTAGAAAGGCTGGAAGAGAGACGAGCGCAATTTCAGGGCAGGCTTGAAATGGCCCCTTGGAAACATCCTTCCGGCCAGTGTTGGTGCCCAGCAGGACTCGGGGCCACCATCAGCCTGACTGAGGATTCTCTGGCCAAGCAAGAGAATGGAGGTGTGAAAACAGCTGCTCCCCTCTGCTCTTCCCCCTTCAGTAGCATGGCCCATTCTTCCTCATAGTTGGAAGGGACCTTGGAGGTCTTCTAGTCCAACCCCTGCTCAAGAAGCAGACCCTGTACCATTTCAGACACGTGGCTGCCCAGTTTCCACTTAAAAGCCTCCAGTGAGGGAGCAGCCACAGCTTCTGCTATCATGTCCCCCTGGCTCTTCTTTTCACTGGACCTGCTGTACCCAATTCCTACAACCCCTTTTCGTATGTTTTAGCCTCCAAGCCCCTCATCCTCTTTGTTGCTCTTCTCTGCACTTATTCCAAAGTCTCAAGGTCTTTTTTTTATTTTGTGATGACCAAAAGTAGATGCAGCATTCTAGGTGTGGCCTTACTAAGGCTTTGTATAGCTGTACTAGTAATTCACGTGATCTTGATTCCATCTCTCTGTTAATGCAGTGTAGGATTGCACTGGCTTTTTGGCTGCTGGCTCACATTTAAGTGATGTCCACTAGGACTACCAGATCCCTCTCGCAGTTACCATTATTAAGCCAGGTTTCACCTAATTTGTATATGTATTTGGGGTTTTTCTTTCCTTAGTTTTCTCTACCTTCAATTGTATTTTAGTGGGATAGTGTCCAGTGTTGAAGTCTGTCAAGATCCACCTGGATCTTGAGTCTATCTTCTGGGGTGTTAGCCACTCCTACCAGTTTAGTGTCACCTGTAAATTTCATGTTCTCCTTCTATTCCCTCTTCTAAATTGTTTATGAAGATGTTGAAGAGCCGAAAAAGGAAGTTAGGGTACCCCACTGCTTTCTTCCTTCCTTGTAGATGTAGTTCCATTCAGGATTACATGTGTGTGATTTGTCAGCCAGTTACAAATCCATCTATACCACATATTTCTATACTAATCTGTCCATACCACATATTTCTAGCTTCCAAGAAGGTTGTGGTCTACTTTGTCAAAAGCGTTACTGAAATCCAAGCACTCAGTGTCCGTGTTTATCCTCTTCCTGTCTGCCTGCGATGTTCAGTGCTCCTCCCGGCCACCTCACTCCCCACTCCCCCACCCCGAGACTGCTTTTAAAACCAGGGATTCTCTGTATTTTTTGCAACTTCTTTTAGCTACCCCCCCCCCCCCAAAGTTAAGGTTATAAATCTCAACTGCCCCCTTTTGGGTGTCCATGGCAATGAGTTTGGCCCTAATCCAGTGGAAGGAGGCTTTCTGAAGGGCTAAGTTTAAACCACAAGGCAATTATGCTGAAAAGTGATGGGGAAATGAGGTGCTGAGAAGTCCCTTTCAAGAGGCATTTCAGAAAAAGCCCAGAGGCTCAACTGCATCCATTAACTGCATACAGATGTGAAGGAGTATGATTGAAAATATTATTGTATTTCAATCAGCAGAAACCTTTTTAAACCCATTTATGGTCTGAACTGTAGGTGAGCAAACATAATTACACCTGGGCCACAAATCCATGATAAATGGTATATTTTATCTGGAAATTCTGCACAGCCATTATGTATGACTAACTATATCTGCAGCCAATTCTTCTCTCTGCTGACTGAATTATGCCACCTTGTGCTGCAAAAATGGACTCTTTGTTTTTTTCCCTATGCACTAGAAAGCTGAGATATGTATAACTTACTGACAAGTCAAACATGTAGAAAAAGAGTCTGATTATTCAGGAACAACACCATTTATTATCTTCTAGGTACAATGGTGTTTCTGACAATGGCAAAAATTACTGCTCTGTGTTGAAGATGATCTCTTGGTCTTGCTCTTTCTTTGGTGAGCATAAAGAAAACCTCACCTTCACCACCCATTTGCTCCAAAACAGACTTTTTATAACTTGCTCCTTAGAAGAAGGAAATTCTGCCTCTCTTGCTTGCTCCCCCATATATGCCAACCTCTCCAAAGGTCACAATGAACTTAGCTGGGATTCTATATTATAAGCAAATGGAACTAAAATTAACCACGCATACTACTGCTGGGTTTTTTTTTTTCAATTGTCTATTGGCACATGAAAGAAAGCTTTAAGCATCATAAAAACAAGATGGGAGTCTTTTAATATTTAGTGACCAATGGCCAAATGGAAGGAATGTGCAGGAGGAGGTTTTCTTTTTCTCCAGTAAGATGACCAGACCAGATCAAAGAGATCTACTGCGCTGGCCATTCTGGAAAGAGCCTCTTGCCTCACTGGGATGAGCCGTTATCCAAAGAGTCTAATCTGGTTACTGAGAAATGCTTCTCAGTAGCTGAGTGGCAGTATTTTCTCTCTGTAATGATCGCAGCAATTCTCTAACATATTGGCCCACATGTCCCCCATCTTGCAGGTTTTGTCATGATTATTTCTGTGGACCCACTTAGACAGTTTGCAAAACTGGCCGAATTGGAGTCACCCTCCAGACGCTGTGCCAACCCAAAGGATTGGGGAGGGCCTGCACAATGTGACTGGAGCTATGCCTGCAACAATCCAGAGAGGCATAACAAGGACAGCCCTTTAACGCAACTCGGCCCTCTACCTGATCTCCAGCTGGTGGGGATCTGCACCGTGCAGAGGTCATCAGAGGACTCATCGGTTGATGTGCCAATGAAGTCAAAGTTCAAACAATTGTGTGTGAGCTTCAGAAGCTGCATAAGCAGACCATGCTGACTTTCATCATTCAAATTCAGGTTTTTCCCTGAAGCCTAAAAAAAGGAAAAGCGAAGTGGGCACAATTTTTAAGACATTAGCCCAGCTTCTTGCCCGCAGAGCCTAACAATCCCACTGTATCATACACAGCAGTTGCTGTACCAGACTGAAGTTAGAGATTTTTCAGAACTCTAAATTTACAGTAACATTGGACTCGATCATTTTCAATCCCTCAATCAGCATAGAGCTGGAAGGCACCTTGGAGGTCTTCTAGTCCAGCCCTCCCTGCTCAAGCAGGAGGTCCTATGCACCATTTCAGACCAATGACTGTCCAGTCTCTTCTTAAAAACCTCCAGGGATGGGGCACCCACCACTTCTGCAGGCAAGCGTCATCATTTACCTTAATCATTTTACCCAGCGGTCAAGACTGAGCACCAAGGTCTCGAGTTTTCTTACCTGTTTCAATAAATTGCAGGAGAGGGTAAAAATATCAAACAATGATGAGTCTCGGAATGAGGAAGCAATTTTCCTGTGTTTGGTCAAAGGATGTGTAGTGTCTGCCTAGAAATTGAGAAAGAGAGAAAAAGAAAGCAAGTTACCATAAGAACTTAAATGCTTATGAAGAAAACAAGAATAAGAATTTGATGAAGGTTGAAATAAGAAATTTTCTATTAAGCTCCGATAATCCTTTACCAATACCAGGACTAAAAGCCTGATGATTTAAGAATTTGCATGTAGATTAGGGATGGGTTATAAAACAAGAGCTATATTTGTAAATCTTTCAGGGGTTGAAAAGTTATTAAATCTGATTATACCTGTCTTTTTTTCCGATGCACTTTTTAACTCTCCCTTCCCTCCTCTTCTCTCTGTGAGTTTAGTTTGTATTTGCTTCTGCTACTGTAATTAAAATCTTCAGTAAAAATTATATATAAAAAGGAGGATGCTACTAGAACATCCCACAGGTGCTTTTCTACAGGTTGTCCACTATAGCGAATCCCTATAATTTTAAGACCATCATACTGAGAAAAGATCTCAGCGGGGTGGAACTGCCATGGGCTGATTATAGAGCAGGGGTCTCCAACCTTGGCCCCTGGAAGCCTGGTGGACTTCAACTCCCAGAATTCCACAGCCAGCTTTGCTGGCTGTGGAACTCTGGGAGTTGAAGTCCGCCAGGCTTCCAGGAGCCAAGGTTGGAGACCCCTGTTATAGAGCATATATTATCCACTGCCTAAAAACATCCTATTTCCCATTTTCCGTTCAGCTATCAGCATTTGCTTCCATTTCTCTTTTGAAGAAAAGGATAAAAAGTGATATGAATCATTTTATCTGTATACTAGCAGAACCTAACAACCCTCAGCAACACCCAAGAGTTGTTCAGTACTGTGGTGTATATAATTGCGGTATATCAGCCTATATACAGACACAGCAAGGATCACTGAAGATTGAAATAGGTCAAATGGGAAGTGCAGAATCTATTGCTGTTTTAAGCAGCAGCAGCTGCTGGGCCAAATCTATCTGGCTGGGTTGGGGCACTGCAGTTTCCTCCAACTGAACAATGTCAGTGGCCAGAATCCCGGAAGTGGCCCTTTGGGGCAGCAGGGCCTGAATGAGGCTCCCCCCAAAGACCCAGGTCGTCCTGGAAGGGAGGGGCTGAAGGTCCAGCTCTTCTCCCAGGTGAGAGAGAGCAAAAGATTGGGTGGGTTTCTTCCTTCCTTTGCATTTGCATCCAATTCTTGCCATGTTGGTATCTTTTCTTTTTTCCACTGTATTTTTAAGATGTTCTTATGAGCCACCCAAAGTAGCAACTGGGAATTTGGGGGTAGGGGCCACACAAGGCCTGTCAAATCACCGCATGCGATCAATGGGTTACACCAGGGTTGGTGCCTGAATTTTATCTCCTCGCTACCCCAGTTGGGGGCCCGTCATCTTCCTGGACTACAGCTGTCCATCACCCTTTTCAGCCCCTGGATCCGCTGCCCACGTCTGCTGGTGCTATGATGACTGCAGAGAAGCCACAGGCCCTGGCAAGAGAAGGTGGGCCTGCCCTTGGCCAGGCATCCCTTTCCCTCACTTAACTGCCTGCTGCCAGATGAAAACAGAAACATTTGGCAAGTCCTGGCTCCCGAGTGCTGAGCCATTAGCCTCCTGTTGGTTTCAACCAACCTTAGAGACCTTCAAAGATCTCCCCTAAACCTCCATTCAATTTTACCGCTTTCAGGCCAAGCTTTTCAAATATCCGCATGCTTGTTAGAAGTCAGCAAGCCTGCCTTGGGATTAGGGAAGAAAGATGCAGCCAGGTTTGCAGCAGAAACAGATTCTTGTCCCATTAAGGGGAAAACACAGGAAGACTGCAATTCTTAAACTCTCTTTACTATGCTGCATTTTCCTGCAATACAGCGGATAAGCTGACTTCCAATCAAAGGAGAGGCTCTCTCTGTTCCTTGGCAGAACTACAGAACTGCAGTTTCAGAGTCCAAACCAAAATCCCTCGTCCCTCCTGACGACTTGTCAGTCAAGCTCCTTCAAGCTTCTCTCTTGAGATAGCACAGTGGAAGGCTAGGACTGCTGAAGGAGTGGCCTGCTCCAGACCTATCAAAATTTGGAGGACAGGGGTTGCCATCTGTACTTCAGAAGAAGATAAGGCCACACCCTGGTGTGGGGAGCATGCCAGCCTTTGAATTTAACCAGAACTCTGATGGTTGCCATGCAGGATGGAAGCAAGTAGCTCTTAGGAAAGGTTTCTCCAAAGGAAGAGCTACAAAAATGGAAAGCTCACTGTGAGCCTTCGCAATATTATTGAACAGAGAGTTGTCTCTTTCGGGATCACTGCTCCACCCAAAGCTCTACTTCTATAGCTCAGGAATTGTGCCAGAGATGATAAACTTCAAACTCCAGTGGAGTGTAAGTTTCTTACCAAAGCAGCACATGTCTGTACAAACAAATCAGCGCATAGGCAGAAAGCAGCACAAGGCAAAAGGAATGAATAAAAGTGACACTTACTTCACTGAGGAAGGCTGAAGCACTTACTTGATTAATTTCATTTGTTAGCTGAGACAAGATTGTCACTCCAATGATGCAGTGCTCAACACTGTCCTAGAGAAGGAAAAAGCATACAGGGTCCCTCTGGCAGAGCGGTCTCTCTTGTTGTACCTCATAGCTTACGTTGTTTATTACTTCTATAATGCTGTCTGGCAGTCCTCCCCCACAAGTCACAAGGGTGCCCCTTCTCCAAAGTGGAACACCTCCAGAATTTTCTTGACTGGGCTTCAGGAAGGCCTCCGACCACATTTGCAGGCAACTGAGATTCACTTGCAATTGCCACTCATTATGTGCCCCTTGTGGGACTGGCTTTCCTAGAATTGTTTGATAGTCAGTAGATCTAGAACAAAATCCAGCTATGTGCCCAGCAGATGCTGCGCTGTCTTTTTATTTTTTTCTTGTATATGTGAAATATGCTAAAAGCTTGTTATACAATTCAAGGCAGAACAGGATTCTGCCATGCCCCTTCCTCTTCAATACTGCCACTCCAATAGGAAGGCCAAAGGAACAACAGGCCAGGGGAACCAATTTTAGCTAAGCATCAGAAAAAAAATATTCCAGTCACAGAAGGAAGCTGTTTCAGGGAGCATGGGGGGGTGGGGTGGGGGGCAGAGGTTGTTGTTGGCGAATACGGAATTGGATGGCTTGGAGTCAACCAACAGCTCCTGGTCCTCACCTAAACTTTAGCAACTTCTACTTCCTCTTCCTGGAAGCTTTTGGTTGGGCACTCTGAGAAACAGGAAGCTAGATGGTGGAGGCCTTTGATCTAGTGATTGGGGCAGATAAGAATTTCAGCATTTGGTTCTGCAGTTTTCTTTCTGTTGGCTTGATACCCACAACAGTATCAATAGACACTGACTGTGTGAAACAAGCCTACCACCATCAAGGAAAAAGAGTAGAAATCATCAGCCAAAGCCCTGATGTGCAATGAGAAGTAGAAGAGATGGAACACTGACCTGCAAAAATCTTGTGACATCAGTGATGACATTTCTGAAAACATATTCATCCTTCTGACAGTCAAACCAGCCCAGCTTTGTGATCCTAGCATACAGCTGAATTAGTGCTTGTGTAACAAACGTGGCCAACTTAGGTCTGGTAGCGAGATAATTGAGCACATAATTCCCTGAAACAGAGGCATCAAATGGAGAGTGCTTAGGAAACTTGGAGCTGGGAAAAGGCCACCACCCCTGAAGTGAATACATGCACAACTGGGACAAGGCCCCACCCCCGCAACCAAGAAAACAAGGGGGAGAAGGCAGAGGGCTGGCTCTGTAATGAGCACACAACATTCAGCGTCATCAGGCAGGATCTGGCCAAAGGGCTTCCCTTGGGCCCTTTCCGGATTGCCTGACCTACAGACAACAGCATAGCTAAAGCCAGGTTCCACGGAGCTCCTGCCCCAGAGCTGCTGCTACTGGTCAGTTCTTGGGGTGACCTCTGAAAGGCAGACTGATCCTGCCCACCTCGAGTGAAGCTGCCTTGGATGCAGACCCGGGAGGAAGAGTGGGGGGGGGGGTGTTTGAGAGAAGGGACCTAAGCATTTCCTTCAGGGTCTGACTCTCTCTCTCCTCACAATGTCCAAAGAACAGCCAAAACAGCTGCACTTTATGGTATTACAAAAAGAATTACTTCTCAGCTTATCACATTGTAATTTTAATACGTTGTCAAGGAACAGGGAAGCATGCACGTACAAAGAAGGCAAGCCAGGCAAATTCATACTTATTTCTCACACTATAGGTAACTTAAAAGAGGAAGCACTATGAATGTTCCCTTTCTATCCCAACAAACGTTCGCAAACTTTCCAAATAGCCCGTCTGATCCTAGGCAAGGCAGGCCTTGGGGCCGAGCGATCCAGCTTTGCTGTACTTACGTATATCTATGCGTTGTTCCAAGGGCAAAGGGTTGTTTGTGCGTGACACCAGTTTTGTAAGGCATGTAGCTGCCAATAATTGGGAATATGACGACTGTAAAACAAACAGAAAGGAAACAAGACATTCATGTGGATGGGTAAATTCTGGGATTCTGCTGAAGGCTCTTAGTGATTCTCACACTGGCAAGATGGCAATATATTAATATTTAATAATCATCCTGAACCATGAGATAGGTGGCATATAAAGTTAATAAATAAAATAATAAAAATATCTTTCACCCAATACTTTAAATCCTAGATTAGATGACCCACTACACAGGTCTCCACAGACATCTTTGGCAGAGCCACATTTTAAAGAATTCCAATTTGCCAGTTGCAAATGCCTTCCTATATTGGGTCAGCGGGATGCATCCCTAAACTTGCAAAAAAAAGAAGAAAAGAAAGCACCCAACCCTTTCAACAGTAGCCTTGTGGCTTATTTGTGTCTACGTACACTCCCTCTTTCAAGGAGAAGCTGGCACTTGTTCAAGCAATCCGGGCTGTTAGTAAATTCAACCAGGGCCTTCTCTGCCTGGAGCCGTGTAGTGGTGTCCGTTGTCTCATATAGTTGCTTGCACAGATTCTCTAGCTGGGCTAGACTCTGGAACAAACCAAAGAGACTTGAGTTAGGATTTGGTGCATCTGCCATTCTGGAACACAATATCATGACAGAAAAAACAAATACTTATATTATACAGTCTCTGGTTTTGGGTTATCACTACTGAAATCCTACTAAAATGCAATTCTGGTAACATCTGATCCAGGCTTTTAACCCAGAGTTAAAATTCAGTCCCATTCCCTAACTTTGTCTTGAACCCAAATTTGTATTTTAGTCAAAACACGGACTTCCACTTACTAAAAGGGATGGAGAGCATTGTCCTTCCTTCCATCGACGAAACCCTGAAGATGCATGGTTTCAGGAACCCCCGAAAACAGGCTGCACGTTTAAAATGTGTGGCTTCCATGGTCAGCCATTTTTAGCAATAGGCACCCTGTTCCTATCTTACCTAATGTTGCCCTTAAATTGGCCGTTCGTAATCCAAGGAGTGCCTGCCTTGCCAAGTTTAACAAACGGTGACTTTCATATGAAACTTACAAGCTCTTTGACAATGGAACAGAGCTATTCCACAGTGGAACAGTTCAATGAAGCCAGATCCCAAAAGCCCAGGAGCAAACAAATTTGGACACTATTTAAGTCTGTACGAAGGAGATAATGTATTTAATCCTGAATTAAGTCCTGGAGGAAAGGGGAAATGTAAGTTGATCAAATGAATAGAGGTAAAGAGCAAAATATGTGGATAAGTTATTAGGAATATGTTAATATGACATCCGTTGGATCACATGTGAGCTAGATTCAGTGTATGGATATGCAGGGACTTACTTCAAACTTTTTTTTTTTAACTTCAGCAATTCTAATTTTTTAAAGATGCCTTTGAGAGATTGCCAGGGATAGCCAAATATGAAAAGTCAACTTTTTTGTACCTGACGCTACGTCTTCCTCCCAACCAGAATACTGCAAATAATTTTGAACAAACACCAAATTAGTTTGCACATTTATTATTTCCCAATTGCCAGCTAACGAAGACCAGGGTTAGGACTTGGAATTATTCTTTAATGTAGTTGGACAACAGCCGTTCTTGGAGCCATGATAATGGCAATATTGGGCACAGACTTTTTAGCAAAGGAGTCCTGTACATAGGAGATAAGGGCGCAGGCATGGAACAGCCTGAATGTACTGCATGGCACATCCCTCAACAAAATGTATCAAATGCTGTCTCTCTTGGTTCAGGGCTTTCTTATTTTTTAAAAACATGTATATTTTTGTAAAAAACACAAACAATTGCAGGCAGGCGGCTTTTTGATGATGGCTATGGGCCGGGGTTTTTCCGAAATGGGCTTCTAGGAACAGTTACTTTTAAGTCTGTTTTGTGGCTGTCATCTCCCACCTCAAAATAACAGGACTGGCCATCTCTAGCAACCGTGGGGCCCAGATAGTTCTTGAAACAAACACAGTTTCGAGACTGAGTGAGTTCCCCAAATGCTTACTCTACTCTGTGGAGCTGAAAAGATGGTCCGTCTCCTTTTAGCTTCCCCAGAAACCTCACAGGGGATACAGCAAGTAGCCCAAACAGGCCCAGTGAACTACGAGGCTGAGTGGGAATCTCCATCACCTCTGCCCCACAGGGGGAGGAAGAGCCTTCAGTTTGGCCAGGTGCAAAGATATCAAATGTATCTTTCTGATATCAAACACAAACTCTTTGATTAAGCAGAATAGACTTTATTTAATTTCGTTGTAGGAGGAGCAATGACAATAAAGTAAACTAGAATTAGAATGCCTTTTATTGTCACTATCCACATGTACAATTTACATTATACACATAAACAGTGAAATTAGAACAACTCATCGTTCAGTGCAGACATGCATGTCAAGAAAATATACATCTAAAATATAATCACATATTGCACATGTCAGCTAACACAGTAATAAAAAAGATAAAAAAGTGATATTGCACTCAGTGCATGTGTGAATTTAAAATGGTTATGGCTTTGGGGAAAAAACTATTCTTGAGGCGATTTGTCCTTGACCTGATGCTCCTGTAGCGCCTCCCTGAGGGCAACAGGTCAAACAGTCCATAACCAGGATGGGAGCTGTCTTTTATGATATTCACAGCTCTGCTAAGACAGCGGGAAAAGTAGATATCCGACAGGGAGGGGAGAGGGCAGCCAATGATCTGAGCTGCTTTGACTACCCTCTGTAGTCTCTTCCTGTCTGCCATGGTGCAATTGCCATACCACACTGTGATGCAGTA
The DNA here is from genome assembly GCA_033807585.1 of Hydrophis major. Lineage (NCBI taxonomy): Eukaryota > Metazoa > Chordata > Lepidosauria > Squamata > Elapidae > Hydrophis > Hydrophis major. The sequence goes on from CM066334.1 coordinate 8,515,959, forward strand.
TGTCAGCAGGCTTTCAATGGACGCACGGTAGAAGGTAATCAGCAGGCTGGAGTCCAAGTTGTGCTTCCTGAGCACCCGCAGGAAATGGAGTCTCTGCTGGGCCTTCTTGATGACTGCCATGATGTTTTCCGTCCAGGAGATTTTGTCGGCAATGATGACACCCAGAAACCGGAAGGTGTGGATCCTCTCCACCTGCTCTCCATTGATATAGAGGGGAGCCAGGTCGGTGTTGTGCCTCCTGAAGTCCACAATGAGTTCCTTAGTTTTCTTGGTGTTCAGAACTAAGTTGTTTTCTGAACACCAAGCTGTCAACATCAGGACCTCCTTCCTGTAGGCTGCCTCGTCTCCCTTCGAGATGAGTCCGACCACTGTGGTGTCATCAGCAAACTTCACAATGAGGTTGCTGTCATACTGTGGACTGCAGTCGTGGGTGTAGAGGCAGTACAGGAGTGGGCTCAGCACACAGCCCTGTGGGGAGCCAGTGCTCAATGTGCGTGTGGAGGAGAGGTGGGGGCCAAGCCTTACAGTCTGGGGCCGGTCACTTAGGAAGTCCTTTATCCAGGCACATATGAGGGGGGGCAAACCTAATGTGTCCAGTTTTTTGGTCAGTATTCCTGGGATGATTGTGTTAAAGGCAGAGCTGTAGTCCACAAAGAGCATCCGGACATAGCTCTGCTGCTGCTCCAGGTGGTTCAGCGCAGCATGCAGAGCTATGGCTATGGCATCCTCCGTAGACCGGTTTGTGCGGTAGGCGAACTGGTGGGGGTCGAGATCCGGAGGAAGATGGTTGATGATGTGCCGGAGCACCAGCCTCTCAAAGCACTTCATGATTACAGGAGTGAGCACCACTGGACGGTAATCATTGAGGCTGGAGATGGAAGATTTCTTCGGCACAGGGATAATTGTGGCAGATTTCAGACAGGATGGTATAACTGCCTGAGCCAGGGAAAGGTTGAAGATGTCTTTGAAAATGGAGGCGAGCTGGGGGGCACATGCCCTGAGCACCTTACCAGGAACTCCATCTGGACCAGCTGCCTTCCTGGGGTTCACTGCACGGAGCACCCGTCTGACATCGTCCTCCGTCACAGAGAATGTACTGGGTGAAGTGGTAGAGCTGGATGTGATTGGAGGTGGGAGTAGGGCTGGTGCAGCTGTATGTTGTTGTGGAACTTCAAAACGAGCAAAGAAGTTATTCAGCTCCTCTGCTAGCGCTGCACTCAGGTGTTCTGTTGTCACATGACAGCCCCTGTAGTTAGTGATGTCATGTATGCCCTTCCACACCTCCCGTGTGTTGTGGCTGGACAGATGGGACTCTATGCTCCTCCTGTGGTCCGTCTTGGCTTTTATGATCCCCCTCCTCAGGTCGGCTCGGGCGGCTGTGTACAAGACTCTGTCACCTGACCTGAAAGCTGCATCGCGGGCTTTAAGGAGTCTGCGGACTTGGGTGGTCATCCAGGGTTTCTGATTTGGGAAAACCCGGATGTTTTTGTCTACAGTCACATTTCCGATACAGAACTTGATGTAATCCAGCACTGTACTCGTATGCGTTTCCAGCTCCTGGTGTTGAAACATATTCCAGTCTGTCTGCTCAAAGCAGTCTTGTAATCTGCTGAGTGCATCCTCAGGCCAGGTCGTTACAGTCTTTGTAATGGGCCTGCCACTACGTCTGAGGGGGGTATAGGCTGGGGGTAACAGGAGGGAGAGGTGGTCTGAATGCCCGAGGTGGGGGAGGGGTATAGCTCTGTATGCATGTTTGATGTTGGTATAAACATGATCCAGAGTGTTTTCTCCCCTCGTAGCACACTTAACATGCTGATAGAATTTCGGGAGAACAGTTTTCAGATTGGCCTTGTTAAAATCTCCTGCAATGACGTGAACACCATCAGGGTGAGCCTGCTGCTGTTCATTTATGGTGTTCAGCAGGAGAGAGAGTGCCTTGTCTGTGTTTGCATCGGGTGGAATATACACCGCCGTAACAATCACAACAGTTAGCTCTCTCGGTAGAAAAAAAGGCCGACATCTTACAGACATATACTCGAGATCAGGGGAACAGTGGTTGTCTATAATTGTCCCGTTATTGCACCAGTTCTCATGTACATAGATACAGAGCCCCCCTCCTCTGCTCTTACCAGAGTCCTTCGTTCTATCCCAGCGTAAAAAAGTGCGGCCTGCTAGCTGCATGCTAGCGTCAGGTATCCCGGGATGTAACCAGGTTTCGGTAATTACCATAACGCAGCAGTCTCGAACACAGCGATTGCCAGCGAGTTGTAGATTTAAATAATCCATTTTATGTACCAGGGATCTGGCGTTGGCGAGATACAGGCTCGGAAGAGGTGGCTTGTATGGATGTTTCCTCAGCCTTAATATAACACCAGACCTGCAACCTCGCCTCTGCTTTCTCTCCCTCCTCCGTCTGCGCCGCCTCCCAGTCCCGACAACAATCCACGGAGAGCCCGCCGGTCTCGCCATCTCGTCGGGGATGTTATGTATGCGGTGAAAGTCACTCGAAACAGACGTCCGGTATTGGTTTCCTATACCTATGATGTCCGATCGTGTGTAAAGTTGGTTCATAGAACCGATAGTCCACAAGTGAACGAGAAAGACGTATACAAGCGTATACAAACAACAAAAAAGAACACCGAACGGGAGAGCCATAAGCCGCTGCGTCCATGCGCGCCGCCATTTGCAATTCGTCAATAGGAGATCCTATTAGGAGATCCTAAACTAAACTCTACCAAGAATACTGAAATGTAAGGCTTCATACTAATACCAACTAAGGGTATGCCCAGTGGCATGTCATTTTAACTCCAATTTAACTGTCGAGCAAAGCATGAATTATACCTTGAGCGTATTTCTATTGGAAATACTGATTTCTCTGAAACCTCACTGATCTCCATTCGCTGCACTTATACAGCTGTGAGGACAATGGACATTCTGCAGCACTGAACTTGCACTCCAAGGAATGCGCTGGTAGCAAACATTGTACCTCTTCACTATAGCTCTACAGCAACGGGATCAAGCAATCATTTTCAAGCTTATAACCCTCCGTATCAGCCCAGTGATTCTCAACTAATGACACATAGACCAAAACATAAATGAGCTGCACCTCAGGGCAAATCACTTAAAAATTTAATAACATCTTCAAACACACTGTAAATAATAAATACATCAGGATGCAGGAGAACAGACTGATACCCTGCTAAAAAAAAACCCAATTCCTGGCTCAACAGCCATAAGCGTGAGAGGGATCGTGGCATCCTAGTGCACCATCATTTCAAGATGAACCAGCTGTGAACAGCAGCAGCCAAAACCCCAGTGCAATCCTAGGTTGCATTAGCAAAGAGCCAGAATCAAGATCATGTGAAGTGTTAATGCCGCTTTAAAATGCCTTGGTAAGACCACACACCTTTCGAATCACCTTGCTTTGGTACTGGGATAAACATGGACCTTCTCCGTCCTTTTGGCCACCGACCACTCTTCCATACCCTTTAGCAAAGCACGTCCGGTGCTTTTGTCAGCAGTGGCCTCAGCAACTCAGCAGGAATTGCCGGGGCTTTGCAATTAGGCAACCCGTTGAGTGCCCACACCTCTTCCTCCTCCTCCAGAATATCTGGTTCCATTTCTGGTAAATCAGCTTCTCCTCTTATGGCCTGGCCTTGTTCGTGCAAAGCTGTTCTGCATATTCCTGCCATCTTTCTCTGACTGCTTCACGTCCATGAAGACTCTTTCGGCCAAAAGTATCTCAGAAGGTTAAATCATGGTATCTTTGCTCCAGTTGCCATGGTTTAACCTTCTGAGATTCTCTGATGGCTTGTTGGTCATGCATTCCTGCCCGTCACATCCTCTGACCACAGCCTTCCTTTCCTGCCACGAAGGGGTGCTTGGCCGCCTCCTTATAAGCAAAACACTTGCTTGTATGGCTCTCATGGCTGCTTCCTCCAGTTTCTTACATTGCTCAGCCGAATACTTTGCTTTGTCTTTTCTTGCCTCTCTCCGGAACCTTCCATTTAGTCTTCGCCTTTCTCCCCTGCCCCCAATGGCTTTTGCTTAATAGGTTCTTGGACTACTTCGGTGAGGGTTGTTTTTATTCCCTCCCATAGCTCATCTGGTTGTCTTTCTGTGATGCTGAGCAGTTGAAATCTATTCTTGAAATTAACTGCATATGTCTGGGGAATCTTTTCGATGTCAAATTTCTGAATCCTGGGTGGCTGTTTGATACTGCGCCGTTGGCACCTTATCTTGGCAGCTAACAGTTCATGATCTCACCCATAATCCGCTCCAGGGAACATTTTCACAGCAAGGATGGGACTTTTCTGCTTTTTTGGGCACAATATGTAGTCAATTTGGTTTCAATGTTCTCCGTTTGGTGAAGTCCAAGTGTATAGTGGCTGCTTGGGTTGTTCCAACCACGTGTTCCTTCTACTTAGCTGTTGTCCATGGTATAGTTGAATCAGATCTCCTCAAATCTTGTAGGCTTCGAGTTGATTTTTCCTTGATGACCAATCATTAGAAGAATAAGCCATTGTATTTTCTCTGCTTTTATATTACCTACTTGATCATGGACGCTGATGTCTTTGGCAATATCTAATTCACAAATTAATGGCAAAAAAATTCCAACTTTCAGTAGTACGTGGATGTATACATCTTTCAGCTAAATAGTTTTTGCTGATATTCCAAACAGCAATTCATCGCAAAGCTAGGTCAACACTGATTCAATGACCAGGATTATGGAAATCATTGCCATAGACAGGCCAATTAGTTGAAAAATGAGTAAGGATAATCCAGTACAGGATATACCTTCAGTCTCTGGAACTGAGTTTTGTCTCACTAAGCGAATGTTGGCACTTTACAATGCAAAAAAATGGTAGAAAGAAATTATATGTTAGTCCATAAGTGTGGTGATTCTCCCAAAAACCAGAATAAAATGGGGTCAGATTTGTTACAGCAGGAATTAGGAAAAGAAAAATCAAATTGTTCCGCCAAAGTATTTTGCTGGGAAGGTAGCAGCTCAGAAAGCTACCAGACTGAAAAGAAATATAAACAAATACATACTTTATCTGCTTTCTGTTTCAATGAGCACCATTTATGAACAACTGAGCCAATGGGATAACGAAGCTGGTGGTCACCTAAGAGGCGTTACCTGGGGTCTCATTAAGTGGCTTGCTTTATGCTCTTAAGCTGGTGCAATCTGGTGTAGCTGTAATACTTGCCATGAGGCATTAAGTCCCTCACAGTGTGAATTTATATAAAATTATGATAACTGTAAGACCCACTTTGGTATACAGGTAGTCCTCGCTTAGTAACTGTCCTGTTTAGTGGCAATTCAAAGTTCCTACAGTGCTGACAAAGTAACCCTATGACCAGCCTTGCACTTATAAGCATTCCAGTGTCCCTGCATGCACATGATCAAGAGACAAGCACTTTGTAACTAGTGGCCATTGATGATCCTTGCAGATCCCTGTGGTCATGTGACCACCATTTGCACACTCACAGCCAACTTCCTATTGACAGACAGAGTCAATAGAGAAACTGAGAATAAAATCACCTGAGGTCTCACTTAATAATCAGGTAATAAAGTTTAGCAATAAAGTTCTAGGTGTCAATTGTGATTCTGTGAGGCTACCTGTATAGTGTTTAAGGCAGGGGTCTCCAACCTTGGCTCCTGGAAGCCTGGCGGACTTCAACTCCCAGAGTTCCACAGCCAGCAAAGCTGGCTGTGGAATTCTGGGAGTTGAAGTCCGCCAGGCTTCCAGGAGCCAAGGTTGGAGACCCCTGGTTTAAGGCATCAGGCAAGAAACTAGGAGACTGTGAGTTCTAGCATTGCAGAAATACTACAAATACTGCAATCTCAAATGCACGCAAAATGCGGCCACCAAGCCCCGCCCACCGAACCGGCGGCAACTTTATTTGAATACCACCACTGCCTTTTAGCCTTACGATTCGATGACTCTGAGGAAACAAAACCAGCTGTGTGACTTAGGACCCCTCATTCTTTCTTAATTCTAGGGAGCCGGCACTGCTCTGAATTCTCGCCAAGAAAACTAGAGGCTCCAGGCAGGCACCAGGAGTTTATTCCGAGACTTGGAACGCATTTGGGTCAACAGAAAAGGGAGAAGGAATGACATTGCCATAGGCATATATTACCCACTACCCAACCAAATGGAGGAAATAGATGATCTGTTTGCTAATTAGTTAGTTAAGGTATGCAGGGAGCATGTTATGCACAGGAATCATCGGGAACTTTAACTAGCCTGGCAACAACTGGGAGACAAACTCTGCACCTAGTTGGAGATCAAACAGGTTCCTGATGAACCTAGCGGACAACTTTGTCTTCCCAAAAGGTAGAGGAGGGAACTAGACGGTCAGCTATATTGGACATAATGAAATGATAGAAGGGGTTGAAGTTGAGGGAACTTAGGGGAAGAATGACTATGTTATATTGAAGGTGAACAAAATGCAAGCTCAAGGAGTGGAACAAAATCAAATTAGAGTCCTGGACTTTAAAAGACCAGATTTCAACAAACTTAGAGCTTAGGAAGGATTCCATGTAAAAAACAAGACAAAGCCTAGAAACAATCAGTCCACTAATGGGAGAAGATGGCAAGAAGGTGATTTGTAACAGGCAGCAAGCAGAAGTATGTAATTCTGGCTTTATGCAAAAGAAAAATATAATACAATTTATCAAAAACAGCACCGTATAGGAGACAGATTAGGCATACAAATCAAAATAGCGAAGAATAGGGTACAAAAACACTTGTCCACCCTAGATGGGTTTTAATTGCCAGGACCAGAGGGAAGGCATCCCAGAATTCTGAAGGAACTGGCAGACATAATCTTGGAACCCTTGAACCGTGTCTTTCAAAGAGCCTGGAGCATCGGGGAACTACCAGAGGACTGGAAAAGGGCTGCTGTAACTCCCACCTTCAAACGAGGAGGGGGGGAACGGTTCCAGGAAACTGTGGACCTATCAGCCTGACCTCTATACCTGGAAAGATTCTGGAAAAGACAATCAAGCAATGAATCTGTGAACACCTAGAGGCAAACAAAGTTGTAACCAGAAGTTAACATGGGTTTGTCAAAAAACAGATCATGCCAGACAAATCTTATCGCATTCTTTGACAAAGTGACAAAATTAATGGATCAGTGAAATGCTGTGGATATAGTTTATTTAGACTTCAGTAAGGCATTTGACAAGTAGACCACAACCTACCTCTTGGTAAGATTAAAAAAAATTGGGATAGACAGCATCACCACCAGATGGATTTGCAACTGGCTGACCAACTACACTCAACGTGTTGTCCTCAATGGAACTACATCTAAATGGAGTGAAGCATGCAGTGGGCTACCTTAAGATTCTGCTTTGACCCGATACTCTTCAATATCTTCATAAATGATTTAGCTGAGGGAACAGAAAGGGCACTCATCAAATTTACCAACAACAGCAAGTGGAGGAGGGGGAATACTTCAGAAGATGCAGAAGGATTTTGACAGCCTTGAATACTGGGCCCTATCCAACAAAATACAATGCTCAAAAAAATAAAGGAAACACTTAAACAACACAATGTAACCCCAAGTCAATCACACTTCTGTGAAATAAAACTGTCCACTTAGGTAGCAACACTGATTGACAATCAATTTCACATGCTGTTGTGCAAATGGAATAGACAACTGATGGAAAGCATAAGGCAGTTAGCAAGACATCCCCAATAAAGGAGGAGTTCTGCAGGTGGTGACCACAAACCACTTCTCAGTTCCTATGTTTTCTGGCTGATGGTTTGGTCACTTTTGAATGCTGGCGGTGCTTTCACTCTAGTGATAGCATGAGACGGAGTCTACAACCCACACAAGTGGCTCAGGTAGTACAGCTCATCCAGGATGGCACATCAATGCGAGCTGTGGCAAGGTTTGCTGTGTCTGTCAGCGTAGTGTCCAGAGCATGGAGGGGCTACCAGAAGACAGGCCAGTACATCAGGAGACGTGGAGGAGGCCGTAGGAGGGCAACAACCCAGCATCAGGACCGTTACTTTTGCCTTTGTGCAAGGAGGGACAGGAGAAGCCAGAGCCCTGCAAAATGACCTCCAGTGGGCCACAAATGTGCATGTGGCTGTTCAAACGGTCAGAAACAGATTCCATGAGCGTGGTATGAGGGCCCGACGTCCACAGGTGGGGGTTGTGCTTATAGCCCAATACCGTGCAGGACGTTTGGCATTTGCCAGAGAACACCAAGATTGTCACATTCGCCACTGGCACCCTGTGCTCTTCACAGATGAAAGCAGGTTCACACTGAGCACATGTGACAGACGTGACAGGGTCTGGAGACGCCGTGGAGAACGTTCTGCTGCCTGCAACATCCTCCAGCATGACCAGTTTGGCAGTGGGTCAGTAATGGTGTGGGGTGGCATTTCTTTAGGGGGCCGCACAGCCCTCCATGTGCTCGCCAGAGGTAGCCTGACTGCCATTAGTACCGAGATGAGATCCTTGAGACCATATGCTGGTGCGGTTGGCCCTGGGTTCCTCCCAATGCACGACAATGCTAGACCTCATGTGGCTGGAGTATGTCAGCAGTTCCTGCAAGACGAAGGCATTGATGCTATGGACTGGCCCGCCGGTTCCCCAGACCTGAATCCAATTGAGCACATCTGGGACATCATGTCTTGCTCCATCCACCAATGCCATGTTACACCAGACTGTCCAGGAGTTGGGGGATGCTTTAGTTCAGGTGTGGGAGAAGATCCCTCAGGAGTCCACCCGCCACCTCATCAGGAGCAAGCCCAGGAGTTGTAGGAAGGTCATACAGGCACGTGGAGGCCACACACACTACTGAGCTCATTTTGACTTGTTTTAAGGACATTACATCAAAGTTGGATCAGCCTGTAGTGTTTTTTTCCACTTTAATTTTGAGTGTCACTCCAAATCCAGACCTCCATGGGTTGCTAAATTTGATTTCCATTGATAATTTTTGTGTGATTTTGTTGTTAGCACATTCAACTATGCAATGAACAAAGTATTTAATAAGAATATTTCATTCATTCAGATCTAGGATTTCTTATTTTTGTGTTCCCTTTATTTTTTTGAGCAGTGTAATACGAGAAAAGTCAGGTTTTACAGTTAAGCAAGAAAAAACAAACACAGAGATACAGAATAGGTGATACCTGGCTCAACAGTAGTAATTGTGAAAAGGATCTACCACTTTAGAATGAGCCAGCAGTGTGCTGCAGCTGCCAAAATAGCCAGTGCAGGCCTAAGCTGTTTCAACAAAGGAATAGCTTCAAGATCACGTGAAGTGATACCACGCTTTGTTTATTCATTTATTACATTTTTATGCCACCCACCTCCCCTATAAGGTGACTCTTATATCTACAGACCCCTCACAACCTGGACATCAACTGTTTCAATACCTCCCCTCGGGATGGCATTACAGGGCATTAACATGTCAAAATAATTAAACACAGGGACAGTTTTTCCCCTCATGCCATCAATCTACTAAACCCCTAATTCTCACAGTGCTGTCTAATGTCTATGTATATTTCCCCATGTAGTATGGCTGCAGTATTATCATTTACCCTGCTTATCTTCGCTACTTCCCTCTTTTATTAATATTATGAAAATGATGATTCTGTTGCTTTGCATGTACACTGAAAGCTTCTGCACCAGAGACACATTCCTTGTGTGCCTAATCACACTTGGCCAGATGATGTATCTTATTCTATTCTATGATTTGGTAAGATCACACTTGGAATATTTGCATCCAGTTTTGATCACCACACTATAAAAAAAGATGTTGAGACTCTAGAAAGAGTGCAGAGAAGAGCAACCAAGATGATGAGGGGATTGTAGGCTAAAAGACATGATGAACAGTTGCAGGAACTGGGTCTGGCTAGTCTAGGGAAGAGAAGGACCAGGGGAGACAGGAGAGCATCTTCCAATATTTAAGGGCCTGCCACAGAGAGGAGGAAAGGGTCAAGCTATTCTCCAAAGCACCTAAAGGCAGAACAAGAAGTAACAGAGGGAAACTTATCAAGGAGGGATCCAACCTAGAACTAAGGAGAAATTTTCTCACAGTGAGAACACTTAATCAATGGAACAGCTTGCCTTCAGAAACCATGGATGCTCCATCACTGGAGAGACCATCCAGAAGTCATCGTAAAGTATGACAAATACTGTTTCAGCCCCATGCTGGGTCTGAAACTGTTTCATTCAGGATCCTCTAAAGGCAGCAATGTGTCAAGCTATTTCCTCTGACTGATGACCTGCAAAGTCTTCCTTCTAAACTGGAGCAGATACTACTTACTTCAATGTAATGAAAATAAGAGAAAATAACTGAGAAAATAGACTTACTCAGAAAATAAATGTTACGTCTGCTAGTTCAGCTTTCTAACCCGGCAGCCTAAACTCAGCTGCTTCGTAGATGAGAAGCAAAACGTTTTCAAGGGAAAAAAGCCAGAAAGTCCAGTTGCCTCCTGAAAAAGCACCTTTGGGACAAGCGTGACCTGGGTGTGACCGAGAATCTCCATGGACATTTTTAAGGAAGCTGAGGCCTTCAAGTAAACCCTCTTCCCTATAGAGAATAGCAAAACTGTGGATGAACCAGGGGAGCTTCAGCCACTGGCACAAATGTCCAGAATGGGGACTGTGGGGAAATGTTCAGCCGTGGTCCCAGACGGAGAGACCCTCCTCTTCCTTTGCAGCCCCAGGACAGGCAGACAACAGGAGAGCCAGGCTGCTTGGGGAGGCAATTGGTACGAGTACAGGCGGCCTTTGACTTACGACCGCAATGGAGCCCAAAAGTTCGGCTGCTAAGGGAGACCTTTGTGAAGTGAGTTCTGCCCCATTTCAGACCTCTCTTGCCATTAAGCAAAGCTGGCTCACCCCTGTCAGCTAGATTCAAGGCTTGGCCCTCCTTGGGGGGGGGGGTCCCAAGGACAGGACCTGGGGGGGGCTGCCAGGCTGGACAAGGCCATGGGTGGGCTCATGCCCTCTGGGTACCCCCAGCACACCCGAATCGCTCCCCGTGCAGCTTCTACTCCAGAAGGGCCGCCGGGGAGGTGGAGCCCACCGCCTCCTTCCGCTTCCCGCTCCCTTCCTTCGCCTGGCCAGCCGGGGCCACGTGGGAGGAGCAGGAGGCAGGGAGGCTGCCAGTCTGTCAAGGTAGCCCGGGCCCCGGCCAGGCCCATCTGCCCTCATCCGAAGCCGGCGGGCAGACGGGGGCAGAGGACGGGGCTCCCGGCGAGACCGGCCCCGAGATGGGATCTCCCACCAGCCGCGCCAGGGACAAGAGGAAGCGAGGCGAGAAGCTCGAGGGCCGAGAGGCGGGGACCCTTTCCAGAGGAGGAGGAGGAGGAGGCGGGCCCCTCGCCCGGCAGCGCTCCCTCCGCTTCTCCCCTGCGGATCCGGGCCCTGGCCGCCCCGCGCCTCCCGAGATCGGCCCCGGCACCCGCCACAGATGCCCCGGGCCTGCTCCGCGCGCGCCCAACAGGGCCCGGGCCTGTATCCCGCGGGGGACCGGCGCCTGCCCGGGCTCGGAAGGGACGGCGCGCCACCGCGGCCCTCCAGCAGGCGCCGCGCCGGCCTTCCATCCGCCCACCGGGGCCCCGAGTGGCGGGCGGCGGAGCGCGGCACGGGCCCCTCCGCCTCACCTGCACATGATCCGCCATTTTGCTCCATTCATGTTCTGCTGCTCCGCCGCCGCCACCGCCGCCGCCGCCGCCGCCTCCCCCTCCCGCAGGCGACCCAAGCAAGGTTCCTGCGCGTGCGCGCGTCCGGCGGCCTCCCCACGCATTCAGCGTAAGGGATGCCCGAGCGCCAGCGGCCGCGCTGCGGCGCGTGCGTTTAGAGAATAGCGCGGCTCAGTGCGGCGGCGTAAGAAGGCCGGTCGCGCGGCAGCGACGTCGGCTGACGCACGGGGGAGAGGAAGGGGAGGAGCCGCGCTGTGTTTACCTGCTTCTTAAAGGGCTCGCGCGCCGGTTTGGGGCCCAGAACGCGCCTGCGCGGCCCGGAGAGAAGCGGGCGGAGCAGAGTGGCTCAAAGCCGCGGGAGCGGCGGCGGCGCAAATGGGCCGAAGGCGGCAGAATCGCAGCGTCTTTGTCTCTCCCGGCCATCCTAAGGGGAGCGCCGGGGGCCTCCACGGGTCTCTGCCTGGAGGGAAGGAGACAGCGCCGCTCCCCTCCAGTCCTGGGCGGAGAGCCGGAGGAAGGGAGCCCCGCGAGCGGCAAGCGGCGGTTCCCGAAAGGGGCGTATCCGCTGGAACGGAGGAGCGTCGCCCGGAGTCCCCCGCAGACTTCCCTCCCCGAGGCCGGAGCTTCCCCTCTCCCCGTCCCCGGTGTCCGAGCCTCCAAAGGCTGGAAGCGCCCCGACAGTCGCTCCCGCCTGAAGCGCCGAGGGCGGTTCAAGAGCGAGACTGGCGACCGGTGCGGTGCCTGGAGTTACGGCCAGGGCTCGGCCCTCGGGCGGCCGTAATGATACCCGGGCTTTCCTGGGATGGTCCAGCCGACGCCGTCCGGGTCTCCTGGTTGTCCCAAAGGGGCCTTTTTCCTTCTTCTTCCAGGAGGCAAAATTGGACTTTCTGTGTTTTCCTTTGAAGAGGTTTCGCTTCTCCTCCCAGGAGCTTCTTCAGCTCTGACCGGAGGGAGGGGAAGGGAAGGATCATGGACGGATCCCCAGAAACACTGCAGGCCACAGGGACCGTTAGCACCGCCTCAGGGAACCCTGAGGACACACCGAGATAAACCTCCAAGTGCTCCAAGGACCCTCTAAAACAGGGTCTCCACTCGTGGCCACTTTGGACTTCAACTCCCAGAATTCCTCAGCCAGCTTTGAAGTCCAGAGACTTGAGCTTTGCTGGCTGAGGAATTCTGGGAGTTGAAGTCCACAGGTCTTAAAATGGCCAAGGGTGGAGACCCTTGCTCTCAAAGGATGCAAATGACCAGCTGTCTGCAAGGGTCCCCACCTCCCAGTCAGAGCTGAAGAAGCTTCATGATGGAGAAGTGAAAGTGAAACGTCTTCGAAAGAAAAAAATCCAGAAAGTCCAGTTGCCTCTTGGAAAAAAGCACCTTTGAGTTCCCTCAGGTATGTTTTCACTTGTGTGCTGGAATCGGCAGAATGAATAGGGTGCCTGCATGTGCATGTTGCTGTAAGGGAAGACTTTTGTTTTTATTTCTTCTCCAATAGGGAAGAAGTTTGACTTCTCTTTAAAAGATGAAAAGTGATGTGCAAAATAATGTTAGGAGCCTTCAGGGCATTCTTACCTGGTTTTTGTGTGTTTTCCCTTATGAACAAGGTAACCAAATAAAGGAAATTACAATGCATACAGTCGTATTATGTAGACATATCTTACTAAATCCTTGCCCGGCTGCTATATTTAGACAGGATAGCAATTTTAGCTTACTATATAGTCTTAGTGGCTGTTGTCGATCTAGGAAATTTATTTTATTTTTTTATTGTATTTTAACTTTTTTCAAATAGCTGAATCCAGCTTCCTAATGCTTTTAATAAGGATTCCTTCCTTCCTTCCCTTTTCTCTGTATAAGAGAAAGTCTGGGTCATGCAGAAGGCAGAGAGCCAACCTGAAGATAAAATGCTGGTGAAACAGTGTGTGTTCTCTATTTTCAACTTTGCCCCTCTTTTTCAGCTTGTGATTTGGAAGCAATTTACTGTATTGATCCTTATAGGTACTTGTAAGATCTGATTATGCACTTCTATCTTTGTATTGTAACGCAATATGCCTATAATAATATTTAAGTATTGCTATGTTCTTGAAGTATTGTTATTAAAACATTTTATAATGTTAAAAATGTACAGTTCTTTGAAGAGTAACATTGATTACTGAATTAAAGACAGCTTAAGAGAGGAAATCATTAGCCTCCTCTGTCCTACTGCTGCCCCACAGAGAAGTCTTCCAGCCACGAATGGATTCTGCTCCTTGCCCAGGACTGCAGCCCTGCCTGGATTGCAACCACAGAATTTAATACAATTGTGCTGTTTAATTTTCGAGACCAGTCATCCTCCTCTTAGAGACCTGTTCATTTTTCTGTTGTTCATTACATCTATGGAAATCATAAGCTGTTTCTTGTACTTCTGAACCTGTCAACTGACCTGCAGGTCTGACTGAACTCCGTGAATTATATTCCCTAGTACTGTGTGTCACAGCCGTCTCGCTATAGTTTGGCACTGTCCTCACTAGATTGTCTGCATGACGCACAAGTTCTGTTCAATTCAAGGGTGGGTCCGTGCATGTGTGTGTCCTGTTTGGGCATCACATTGACTGCAGAAAAAACATTTTTTTCGTACACTAAAGGGGGAGAAAAAGATTCCTTAGGAACATTCTGGATGTGAGTTTTATTAATCTCTTGCAAAAACATAGAGTCTAGGAAGAACATGCACACCAAAAAGGCACCGTACAGTAGCACAATGTATATCAACAGAACAGTTTCATTGATGTGCACACTCATCACTCAAGAGTTCCCAGAATGCAGTGCCATAAACCAAGACAAGTGGGGAACCTTTGCATTAGAGTACAGTAATATATTCTCAACCCCAATATTGTATCTCTTGTTTCACTTAATGACCAGCTGGGTTCACTTAACAATGGAAAGTGCAAGGCACATAATGACCATAGTGATTTGATTGACTGCGGCAAAAGTCGTAAGATCAGGTGCCCTCAGGATGCTTAATGACCTCAGCAATGGAAATTCTATTCCCAATTGTTGCAAATCCAGGACTACTTACAACCCAGAGCTCCTTTGTATAGGTGCCCAGTTTGGGATGATAAATGGCAATTTAGCTCCTTTATTGCCCTTCTGCTAATGTGACCTGTGGCGCTCCAGCTTGATCAGGCAGCTGCTAATCCTGAGTCTGGGACCTTTCCATTGTTCAGAGCACACCAGAGCAGGAAGCAGCTCTTCTTACTTCCTGCTCTTGGATTGCGAAAGACCTTCCCCAAACCAGAAGCTGGTAACTGGGAGCAATTTAGGAGGCGTTGGGCAGGCAAAGCCCACATATAAACTGGCAGTTTGGGATTGTCAGTCAGATTGTCCTCTACTCTGTTGGGACCACGGGCGTCCTGAAGAACTGGGTGAGCCAGTCAGCTGCATGTGAAGCCCCCCCCCCCCGTCATGACCCTCCTAATCCCCCTTCCCCCCAGTCCAGCAGCTTCTCATTTGGATTCTTGGAAGGAGCAGAGGAGGGAAGAGGTAGGAAGCCACAATCTCAAAGGTATTTTTTTTCAAGAGGCAACTGGACTTCCTGGGTTTTCTTTGAAGACATTTCGCTTCTCATCCAAAAAGCTTCTTCAGCTCTGACTGGATGGTGGGGAAGAACCGAAGAAGCTTCTTGGGTGAGAAGCGAAACATCTTCAAAGAAAACCCAGAAAGTCCAGTTGCCTCTTGGAAAAAAAAAGCATCTTTGGGGCAACTGTGACCTGGAGCAGGGGTCTCCAACCTTAGCAACTTTAAGACTAGCGGACTTCAATTCCCAGAGTTGCTCAGCCAGCTGGCTGTGGAACTCTGGGAGTTGAAGTCTACTAGTCTTAAAGTTGCCACGGTTGGAGACCCCTGACCTGGAGGACTGAGCAGCTCCATGGACAGGAAGCCAAGGCAGCCTCTGCCACCAGATGGCGCCCTTTGCTCACTATTGGCCAGCAGAAACTGCCGAGCTTGCAGGATGGAGCTGTTGGCGGAACTGGGATTGTGAGATGGGTGGCCTTAATCAGCGTTTCCCACCCCCGCACCTCCAATCTCCACATGGGCTGATCCTGCCAGGGGTCAGGATCGCGACAAATGCAAAGTTAGGATCAGGTTGAGACCCAGTCCTCCTCTCAGGTGCAAAGCAGCTCTGATGCTAGGCCCCTACATGGCAGTGCCCCATTGGTCCGTCTCTCTGGCTCCTTGGACACAATGCCTGCTCCTGGGTCAACGGCTGCTTTCCCCTCGCTCTGATAGCCTCCCCGATGCCATGCAGTTCCTTCTGCTCCTCCTTGAAGGCTGCGGGAACCCTCCGCCATCTCGAATCGCTGCCAGGGCTTCTCCGAGACAAACTTCAAACATTGGGATAAATGTTGAAAAGCATCTTTCAACAAGGCTTGTTTTTAGAGAATCCGTCCCTGTTTCTGCCTAACCTTTTGTGCCCCATCTTACATTCCAATTTGCTATGCAATGCAGAACTGGACAGTTGCAAGGGGCCCTGTAGGTTTTCCAGTCCAAGTCCCTGATAAGCTGGAGACCCACCTAGACCATTTAATCCTTCCTTTAAAACCTCCAATGATGGAGCACCCACCACTTCTGGAAGGAAGCCATTCCCCTGGTTAAGTTTTCTCACCATCAGGAAATTTCCCCTTAGTTTTTGGTTGGATCTTTCGCTAATAATCTCCCACGTTACTCCTTGTCTTGCCTTCTAGTGAACGGCTGAGGGAACCAAATATGTTTAGCTGAATGAAGAGAAAGTTCTGGAGAGACATGACAGCAGTCTTCCAATTCCTGAAGGCAGGAAGGGCAGAGAGGGACCCCGGCTTTTGAATCAAAGGAAAGTGACACAATAGCGTTGCTTGTTTCCTCTACTGGTGACTCCTCCATCTGGTTTGCCTCCACAGTCTGAGCTACTTCTGCCAAAACTGTGATTTCTTTGTCCTTGGTCAACCTCGCGGTCCTTCCAATTCTGCTTCTATGGATACTTTATTTTGCATTCTAAATCGATGTTAATCTGCTAGCCTCTGTTCTGTTATTTTTGATCCTGGACCTCCAACAGGGAAAAAAGTAAGGCTCTCAGTAACAGAGCACAGGTTTCCTTCCAGCACAATCCGGCAGGGATAGTTGCTGTTTTTCCTGTGGCCCTGGGATATCTTCCACCCTGGACACACATCATCCATGGAGGGGGTGGGCCAGAAGGACTCCCAACTGCAAGGTCTCCGTTTGGCCTTGGGCTCCAATAGTCGGATCCTGGATGAGCCCAGCTTTGTTTTTGTCTGAGGGTGAGCTGCGTTCAGTAGCAGGGCCTGGAAAGGAGGGGGCCGGGGGTCTTTTAATAGGCACACAATCATTGTTCAGCTCAAAGGAAGCTAAGTGTGCTGGGGGGGGCTAGCATTGTTAGTGTTGCTGTGGGGTCTCTTCATTGTTGAGTTTCATGAATCATTTGGAACAGGGCACTGGCTGATTGGAAACAAGCGCATTCCAAGCGATGGAAGGCAGGCCATCCCCCCCCCTCCAAAGTTTGCTCCCGGGTCCAGAGTGAGGCCCCCATTAATCTCAGCTGCCTTCATGGGCCCTGAGCCAAGGGATGCTCTCCTTTGGGGCTACCCAGCTGCAGCCCCAGGGCTGCCTGTGCTCCCCAGAGGTTTTAGAGCCAGGTGATTTTAATGCTGCATGATGATTAAATACATACAAATGATTCTGCTCATCACGTTGCTTTAATGAACACTGAAGGCATTTCAGCCCTTTTTTTCCTGGCCCTGTGACTTTGTCCCCTCTTGCACTTAGCTCTCGCAGCACCCTTTCCTCCTCCTCTTTCAAGAAGCAGGATAGTTTTAACCCATCATTAACTCAATGGTTTTCCATTCTGGTGTGTTAACCTGCTAGAGAGTGTTAACAATTATTTTGACTCCTTTGAGGATGATAGGCGATGGGCTCCAGCTTCCCATCTTATCACCTGCCAGCCTCCCCCATGGCTCTGTATTAGCTGTCCCAGCCGCACAGCTTTGTTCTCAAAAGGAGCTTCTTTGCAGGCTTAAAAGGAGAGTAAGAGTGTAGGAGAGGCAGGCATCTGTCTTGTAAGTAAAAAGATGGTTATCTCCTTCTCCCTTTCCTCCCATCTCGTAGAGGTAGAGTAGAGCAGCTACCACAAGTCCATGAGTTCAGCCAAGAGTGAAGAAACCTCCCCCAACCCAACAAGGGTCAATTTAGTGACCAATCAGGATTACAGATGTGGTCACGTGACATGGACTACATTTACCATAATGCATTCCCTTAAGGGACAGCTCACAATTGCTACCTAACTTCCCTACCCTGCCCTTTGGGAGGCTCAACTGCCTGCTTACTGGCTTGACAGCAATGCAAGCACCCATAGTGCAAATGACTTGCTTTTTTTTTTTTTCAAGTTTTATTAATTTTTTTACAACAAACACAAACACATAAAACATAGGACATAACATAAAAACATCATCATTCTTCATAAATTTACAAGCAGTGTATCAGTTGGTTTACCACTCCTTTTTGTGCATCCATTTCATAGTCATCATAATAATTATAACAACCATATATCCCAATATCACTATTGAACAATCATTTGACTGTAATTTAACTAATTCATACTTAAGCGAGATAACTATAGTTTAATTAATTTATTTTATAACAGATAATAAAATCCTACCAAATCTATCTTAATAAAATATTCTTAAAATATTATCAAAACCAAAAAGAGAAAAAAAATGCATATTCGTTATATCCTAGGTTTCTAAATATTCTATTGTTATATTGTATAATCTAACCATTGATAAAAAAGATCCCAAACTTCATAAAATTGTTTATCTTCTTGTTCTCTAATTTCAAATGTCAATCTGCTCGTTTCAGCACATTCCAATATTTTCTTAATGATTTCTTCCTCTAATGGTATTCTCTCACTTTTCCAATTTTTAGCAAATACAATCCTAGCCGCTGTTAATACATTTACAATCAAATATTTTAAATTTTTATTATATATATCAGGTAAGATTCCCAATTAAAAAATCTCCGGTTTCAAGTCTATATGTTTCTTTGTCATTTTTTCCAACCATATGCGAATTCTAGTCCAGTATTTCCTGGCCTCCTCACAAGTCCACCACATATGGCAATATGAACCAGGAATCTGATGACATTTCCAGCATTTTTCAGATTTGTTCTTAAACATTCTTGCAATTCTTGTCAGGGGAAAGTGCCACCTGTAAAACATCTTATATAAATTTTCTTTATATGCTGTTGACATTGTCATTTTATAATTTTGAGACCACAACTTTTGGCATTTCTCTAAATCAATCCCATATCCAAAATTCTTCCCCCAAGCAATCATTGTTTCTTTAACTTGTTCTTCCTCCAATTTAATTTCCAACAAATAATTATATAATTTTTTGATCACTTTTTCATCAGTACCTGTCAATATCCTATCTAAGTCAGTCAATTTATCATAGAATCCTTCCATTTTAGAATCTTTAAGATACCTTGAATGTATTTGTGCATATGAAAACCAATTCATCTTTATACCTTGTTCTTCTAAATTTTGCATCGTTTTAAGTTCACCCTTTTCATCTAGTAATTCCCCATATCTAACTGTTTGTTCCTTCTTATAAGTTATAGGATAAGAAAAAGCTTCAATAGTTGATAACCAAACTGGGATTTTTAAATAACATTGTTTCTTAATTTTCTCCCAATTCAACCATAACGATTCCCGTATATAATGCCTTCTAAAATAACCCTGCGATTTAGTTCCCTTATACCATAGAAAAGCATGCCAACCCAATAATAAATCATGTCCTTCTAATGCCAACAATCTAGTCTTTCTAAACGTTATTCATTCTTTAGCCCACATTAAATTTGCAGCTTATAATACAACTCCCAATTAGGAAGGCCAAATCCTCCTCTAATTCTAGCATCCTGTAAGAGTTTTAATTTTATTCTCGCTTTCTTACCTTGCCATATATACTTCAACACAATTTTATTTAATTCTTCAAAATAGTCCTTACCTAACCTAATTGGTATTGTTTGAAACAAATATAAAATTCTAGGTAAAATATTCATCTTAATTGTTGAAATTCTACCTATCAATGACAATTGTAAATTTTCCCATTTTTTCAGGTCAGATGCTATCTGCTGTTTAAGTTTAATATAATTATTCTCTTTCAGTGCAGCACATCTTGACGTCAAATATATCCCCAAATATTTAACTTTATTCGTAACTTGAATTTTCAATAGGTCTGTCAGCTCTTCTCTTTGTCTTAATAGCATGTTCTTTGTCAAAATCTTTGTTTTGTCTTTATTTATTTTCAAGCCAGCCATCTCACCGTACATCTCTATCTTTCCCAGTAGTTTTAAAGCTGTCTCTAGAGGTTCTTCCAAAATAAAGACCAGGTCGTCTGCAAAGGCTTGCAATTTGAATTCCTCCTTTTTAACTTTCATTCCTTTTATATTTGTATCCTCTCTAATATTTCTATTTAACACTTCCAAAGTTAATATAAATAACAAAGGAGATAATGGACATCCTTGTCTTGTACCTTTTTTAATATTAATAGAGTCTGTGAATTCTCCATCTATCATTACTTTTGCCGTTTGCTTATAATATATGGCTTCTATTGCTTGAATAAATTTTCCAGCAAAGCCCATCTGTTCCAATAATAATAGCATAAATCTCCAATTCACATTATCAAATGCCTTTTGGGCATCTAAGAATATCAAAGCCATTTGTTTTTCAGGGTGCGCCTCATAATATTCCAATGTGTCCAGGATTACCCTCATATTGTCTTTAATTTGTCTCTTTGGTAAAAATCCATTCTGATCAGAGTGAATAAAATTTTTTAAATTTTTTTTAGCCTCTCTGCCAAGATTGAAGCAAAGATTTTATAGTCTGCATTCAATAAGGAAATAGGTCTATAGTTCTTAATTTGTAATGGGTCAACCCCTTCTTTTGGGATAAGTGTAATATAAGCTTCTGACCATGTTTTAGGTGTTAAGTCTGGAGCATGGGTGCGAATGATGGAGACGAGCTGGTAGAAACAGTGAACTTCAAACTCTTTGTTTACATATTGTGACAGCTCAACTCGAGGGCTGCTATAGCCTTCTTTATATAGGCAACTTGTTAACTCTTCAACCAATAGCAAACTTGGAGCGCTAGCTCCGTTAACCAATGGGAATGGCCTGTTCATGAGATGCTCCTGAATGGACCAATCCGATCCTGCCAATAACAGCCAATCAGAAGTGCAGGGCCAGAACCTTGCACTTGACTTCAACTCAATGATAACTTTATTGGTATTATTCATTCACAACACCCCTTTCCCCCGGCTTCTGCCCACGGGGCGCGGTTACATAGTCCTTAAGGTAAGACAGCTGTTTTACTAGTCTTTTCGATTTTCGCAAAGTGCCTGGCGGTTGGCTGCACTTCTGCTGAGGTAGATCGTTGTTTAGCGGTAGGGGTGCCTCTGGTTCCGAGTTCGCGTTCCCGTTGTCACCAATATCACTGGCCACTCCCTGAGGTGCACTCACTCCGGTCCCTGGTTCCTGTTCCTGCATTTCAGTTCCATTATCAGTCTCTTCGAAAAGGTTTCCCTCTAATAGTAATTTGCTTTCCTCTGTATCTCCCCCCCCCCTCAGTTTGGTCAAAAGGGAGTTCGGAAGTGCGACATGGTAGCCGTGATCGTAGTTGATCTATGTGGCACTTCCAAAGTCTTTCGTCAGGGCACTGAACGAGGTATGATCTTGGGCCGGTTACACGGATTACGGTCGCCTCTACCCACAGCGGATCGCTCGATAAGTTTTTAGCGAATACTAAATCGCCTTCCTGGAAGGTACGGCATCGGCCACTGGATCCGAGTGGCTTTTCTGGTTCATAGGCTGGGTGTAACCGATCGAGGTGGGAGCGGAGCTTTCGTCCCATTAGCAGCTCGGCGGGAGTTTTGTTGGTGACGCTGTGAGGTGTGATGTGCTGCAGGAAAAGGATACGGTTGATTTTCTTGTCGATGTTGTCATAGTCTATCTTTTGGAGAGTCTTTTTGACGAATTGTACCATGCGCTCAGCCCTACCGTTGGCAGCAGGGTGCGCAGGCGAAGTGAGCGCATGTCGAATACCACAGTCAGCCAGGTACTGCTCAAAAGAGAGCGTGATAAATTGAGGCCCGTTGTCAGATACCAGAACGTCTGGTAATCCGTGGGTTGCAAAAAGTCTTTCCAGTCTTTTGATGACCGCGTCAGTGGTCGTGTTGCGCATTTGGTGAATCTCAAGCCAATTCGAGTAAGTGTCGATGGTTAGCAAAAACTTGTGGCCTTTGGTTGGCCCAGCAAAGTCCAGATGGATGCGGGACCAGGGTCCCCGCGGCGTCTCCCATTCGGTTGGGGTTGCCTTTGGTGGAGCATTGCTTACTTCTTGGCATCTCTTGCAAGTTTTAACCCATGATTCGATTTGTCTGTCGATGCCTGGCCACCATGCGTAGCTTCGTGCGAGGCCCTTCATGCGCACGATGCCAGGGTGGCCATCGTGCAAGGTTCTTAGCAGTGTCTGTTGGAGTCGTTCTGGGATAACGACTCTATCGCCCCAGATGACACAGCCCTTCTGCGAGAACAACTCTGTTTGACGACTTTTGAATGGTGCAAAGTCGTCTGGTACTTGGTCCAATGGCCATCTGCGTTCTACCCACGTGAGGACTCACGCCAAGATGGGGTCGCGTTTTGTTTCTCTCACGATGTCACGGACAGTTAATGGCGACGTGTGGAGTGTCTCGATCTGCAACGCTGTCATCGTTGGTGCAGGATCGTTGATAGTTTCAGGGAGTGGTGTACGGTTCAGTGCCTCGGCGTGGGGAATGGCTTTACCGGGACGATGTTGTAGCCGATAATTGCAGGCAGCCAAGAATTCTGACCAGCGGGTCATTCTGGGAGAAAGTATGTAAGGAGTTGGCTTGTCCCCAGCAATGGTTTGTGGTCAGTTACAATGGTGAAAACCCAGCCGTACACGTACTCATGAAATCTTTTAACAGCTGATACAATCGCCAGGGCTTCTTTATCGATTTGGCTGTAATTTCGCTCGGTTTTCGAGAGCGTCTTTGAGAAATAAGCAACAGGGGCTTCGTTACCGTTAGGTAACACATGGCTCAAAATGGCGCCCACTCCAAAAGGCAATGCATCACATGTTATGTTTATTGGCAAAGTCTCATTGTACTGCATTAGTAAGGCGTCCGAAGTCAGTAGCTTTTTTACATTACGGAATGCCTGCTCTTCTTTGTGACCCCATACCCAGATTGCTTTTTTATCTAATAGACGATGTAAAGGTTCAGCGACAGCCACCTTGTGTGGCAAGAATACATTATAGAAATTGATGAGGCCTAAGAACGCCTGGAGGTCGGTCTTGTTCTTGGGCCTGGGAGCGTTTTTTATTGCTCTCAATTTGCTATCAGTAGGGTGAATACCCTGACTGTCAATTAGGTACCCTAAGAATTCAACACGATCAGCACACATTTTGCACTTATTTTTTTTGACTTTCAGGCCTGCTTCCTGAAATTTTCGTAATACCAGTCTTAAACGCTCCCATAAGATTTTTTGATTGGGGGCAGCAATGAGCACATCGTCGAAATAGGGGACAACGCCCTTGATCCCCTGCAATAGTCTCTCCATTAGGCTCTGAAAGATCCCTAGGCTACACTGACTCCGAATTGAAGCCACGTACAATTAAAGGCACCTTGGTGTGTTACGATAGTCTGTGCCTGTGCCGTTTTTTCGTCAACCGGCAGTTGCTGATAAGCCTGAGCTAAGTCTAATTTAGCGAAGACTTTTCCACCCCCCAGGGAATGGAGGAGGTGCTGTACCACCGGCACCAGACATGGGCTCTGTTGCAGGGCGTGGTTTAGGGTGGCTCGGTAGTCCCCGCAAATTCTAATGGAGCCGTCCGGCTTAATTGGTGTCACAATTGGCGTTTCCCAAGGGGAGTGGTCAGTTGGCTTTAAAACTCCCTGGGCAATCAACTTATCAAGCTGCTCGTCGATTTTCGGTTTTAGAGCGACCGGAACTCGATGAGGCTTAAGGCGGATGGGAGCTATCTTTGGATTAAGGCTAAAGAATATCGGGGTCCCCTTGTACTCGCCTAGCTTTTCCTCGAAGACATCCCTGAATTTGTGGGCGAGGTCTTCCTCCCAGTCACTGCCGCTGATTCGGTTAATGCCTGCCACTTCAATGCCGAGTGGTGCAAACCATTGTAGGCCTAACAGACTAGGCCGGTCCTTATCGATCACCGTCAGGGGTAAGTATGCCGTGCGGTTCTTGAATGCTACCCGGACTCGACTGGATCCTGCAACTGGGATTCGGTTCCACTGGTAGTCCTTTAACACGAGCTGTTGGAATTGAAGGTCTTGGTGCCGGATAGTGGGGATGAGTTGCTTGAGGGTCTTCCATGAGACCATCGAAAGAGACGATCCCGAGTCAACTTCCATTTGGCAGGGCCGATTTTCAATGTTCACGTTGACCCGAATTTTCTTAGCGTCTAATGAAGAGGCATGGCCAATAGTGAGTGTTTGGTCGGCCTCTTCCCGTCTCGCTAGACGACTCACAGGTCGGTTTCCGTAGGAGTGGTTTACTGGTTCTCGCCTTACAGGGTGATTCCCTGTCGATTGGTGGAGATTGGTTCCTTTCGAGGTCTGGCTGGGTCTGAGGAGACTTCTGCAGACCTGTCCGATGTGGCTTCGTTTCTTGCACTCGTAGCAGAGTGCGTCGCGGAATTTGCAATCGGAGCGGTAATGGTTGGCCCCACAGCCCATGCACGGTTGCTGGGACTTTGGGTGTCGGTCCCGATTGGACCACAGGCGATGGACCTCTTCTTCATCGCTGTCTGACGACAAAGAGAGGTCCTCATGGTGGGCTGTCGAACGCTGCCCTTCTGCGTTAGGTGAAATTTCGCTGGCCGGTTGGTGTGTTGGAGTGCGATTTCGGCGTAGTTTGGCAGCCGACTTCTTGGTCGCTTCCGCTGCTGTAGCTTCAGCTATGACATTTTTAAGGGTGATGTCGCCCTTTGCCATTATTTTGCTCTGTACGTTTAGAGCGTCTAGCCCGAGGACTACCTGGTCTCTCAAAGCCTCTTCCAGGTCGGTGAAATCGCAAAGGCCTCCCAAGTTCCAGAGGTCTGCAACGAAATCAGCGACGCTTTCTCCTTGATGCTGGTTCCTTTGATAGAACTCGTGTCGTCTTACGAGCATTGGAACGGTGGGTGCATAGTGGGCCCTTAGTAGCGGTTCGAGGACGTCCCAGTCCATGGCCTTCACTTCAGCCGGTTTCGCTAATGCCTTAGCCATTTTGAATATCGTTGGCCCGCAGTGCTTTAGGAATACCACCCGTTTCTTCCCGGCCGTGGCATCCTTCAGATTATTCGTTTCCAAAAACATTTGGAAACAATCCATGTAAGACTCCCAGTCTTCTTGAGCCGAATCGAATGGAGCGGGTGGTATTACGCCGCCGGACATGGTTCCACCGTTGTGCGCTTCAGCCACATGCTTAGTTGGCTCTGATGTCATCCAATCCCACCTTTGTCGCCAGTGTTAAGTCTGGAGCATGGGTGCGAATGATGGAGACGAGCCGGTAGAAACAGTGAACTTCAAACTCTTTATTTACATATTGTGACAGCTCAACTCGAGGGCTGCTATAGCCTTCCTTATATAGGCAACTTGTTAACCCTTCAACCAATAGCAAACCTGGAGCGCTAGCTCCGTTAACCAATGGGAATGGCCTGTTAATGGCCAATCAGATGCTCCTGAACGGACCAATCTGATCCTGCCAATAACAGCCAATCAGAAGTGCAGGGCCAGAACCCTGCACTTGACTTCAAGCTCAATGATAACTTTATTGGTATTATTCATTCACAACATTAGGTATTTTCTTATTTGTCATAACTTCATTCATGACTTCTAATGGTGAAGTGCTCAACGGTTCTTGTAGTGTTCTATAAAATTCTGCCAGGAGACCATCTGGTCCTGGTGCTTTTCCATTGTTCTGTCTATTAAGTGCTTCAGTTAATTCCATCATTGTTATAACACTGTCTAGCATTTCCCGTTTCATCAGGTATCTTAGGTAGGTTAGCATTTTGTAAATGTTTAATTTTTTCTTCATCAAGATCCTCCTGTTTATATAATTGTCCATAAAAGTCTCGAATAATTGCCTTTTTCTCTATTACCATGGCAAATTTGACCTTGATTGTCTATTAACTGTAATATTTTCCTTGATTCTTTCTCTTTTCTCAATTTATATGCCAACCATCTACCTGGCCTATTTGCATCTTCAAAATAGTTCTGTTTAGCACTTCTAATTTTTTGTGCCAGTTCTTCTTTCTCTGCTTGATCCATTTTATGTTTAATTATATCCATTTTAAGTTTAATATCTTTTTTCTGTGGAGTTTTTTGTAATTCTTTTTCCAGTTTTTTATGATCATCTTCTAAAACTTTAATCATTTGCCTCTTCCTAATGTTCTTTTTCTTTGTATAGTCTATTATTAATCCTCTTGCATACGCCTTCATTGTATCCCAAACATTCTGTATTGAAGTATCTTCTTTTTTGTTTTCATTAAAGAAGAAGGCCAATTCTTTTTCCATCCATTGTATAAAGTTTTTTTCCTTTAAAATAGTGTTATTTAATGTCCATCTAGATCTTCTTCTTTGTCCTTTCCATTTAATTATCATTGGATTGTGGTCTGCCCATGTACTTGTTTCAATATTTATTTCTTGAATATTGGATAATAATTCTGTTGATGTCCAAATCATACCTATTCTGGACCATGATAAATGTCTATTGGAATAAAAAGTATTATTGTTGAGTTTTAGCATTTCTTTCTCTCCATATATCTTTTAGATTTAATTCATCTGTCATTTTAAAAAAGGATTTAGGGAGGGTCTTCCTATTTTGTCGTGTTGCTTTTGCTGTATAGTCCAGTTTATTGTCTACAATTCCACTGAAATCTCCCATCATAAGTATATTAGCATAGTCCAGTTCAATTATTTTCATATGTAATTTTTTATAAAATTCTTCTTGTTTATCTTTTTCAATTTTGGGCCTTTTACTTTTTATTGGCTCTTTTTTTTTCCTGGTGTTTTCCTTCTTTCTAATTGGATTACAATTGGTCACCTTATTAATTGGATTAAAAGAACCGGAAGACTCTGAGCTACGGAATGAGTAAGAGAATTTTACCTTCGGGCATTTCAACTTCTGCTCCTGTCTCCCCATCATATGGAGGACAACTTTCAACAATGGCGAAGCAAGATAAAGCACAAGTGGATTTAACGACGGTTATGCAAGGGATACAAGATCTTAAAATGAGTATGGAACAAAGAATGGAGAGTATTGACAAAAGAATTGGGAAGATTGATGAAAAAATTTGAAAACGTTCAACAAATGATGGTGAATCACGATGAGAGAATCCAAAAAATAGAAGAGAAAGACAAACAAAGAGATGACATAATTGGAAATATTGATAGTAGATTAGCAACAATTGAGCAAGAAAAAAGTGGGATGTTGAAGTGGGAGATGGACAGGTCAGAATTTTATCTTAGATTCCAAAATATTGAGGAGGAAAAAGGACAAAATTTGGCCGCAGTAATGATTGAAATATTGGCTGGAGCCTTGGAAATAACAGAGGAAAAGATGATGGATGGAGTAGATGAGATATATCGAGTCTTCACAAGATATGCGATGAGGAACCAATTACCAAGAGAGGTTCATGTCAGATTCACCAAAAAAACTATTAGAACCCAAATATTACAAGTGGCAAGAGAAAAGGTGTTGAAATATAAAGATAAAGAGATTGTGGTCTTAAAACAATTACCTAGAAAAGTGAGAGAGATTAGAAGAGAATATCGATTTTTGACTAAAATGCTATTGGAAAAAGAGGTGAACTATAGATGGCTGATTCCAGAAGGATTACGTGGCAAGAACAGAGACATAGAATTGATTCAATTGAGAAAGCAGAAATATTCTACAAGGAATTTTTTGAAAGAAGAGAAGGGGAGAGAGAAAAAGAGAATATCTCAATTGATTTTGAAGAGGTCCAAATGGAAATGGGAAGAGAGGAAGGTGCAGTAGGTGGACAAGTGGAGATTAAAGAACAACGTGAAGTAAGATCCACGAGAGCTGTTAGACCTAAATATAAAACATAACCATGGAGGAAAAAAAACTGATTTCTATGAATATAAATGGACTGAATTCAGCTACCAAAAGAAGAAAAACTTTCCACAAATTAGAGAAGCTAAAATTTGATATAATCTGCCTACAAGAAGTTCACATTAAAAAACAACATGAACAGTTACTGGCACGCCCAAAATTAGGGAAAATATTTACTTCTTTGACTTACTGTAAAAAAAGAGGAGTGGTTTTGTATATTAAAGAAACCATTCCAGCAAAACTGATTTATACTGATGAAGAAGGAAGAGTATTAATGGTTGAAATAGTGGACAATAACACAAAAACACTCTTGGTTGCAATTTATGCCTCAAATGATAAGCAAATGGCTTGCTCTCTTGAAGTCCCTCCTCCAGCCTCTCTGCTCTGTGGAGGGGGTGTTAGCAGGGGAAGAAAATAAGGAATGTCTGCAGGTAATCTCTTTTTTGCCTGCTCTCCCCCCCCCCCCCCCCCCCCGCAGAGTGAAGAGATTGGAGAGGAAGGGATTGCAAGAGAGTAAGTTGTTTGCACTTATACATATTAAAAATAATGTGATCGTGTCAGCAGTTTTGGGCTGGGAACCACAGGCAGGCTACTCAGACAGCTGATAGCACCCTCTTGAAAGGGTCGGGCAAAGTAAAGATTGCCTACAAATTTCATCTATTTATTTCTTAAATTTATATTCTGCGCCCACCTCAGGGTTTCAATCAATCAGAATAGGGCTGGGAGGGAACTTGGAGGTCCTCTAGCCCACCCCCCAGCTCAAGCAGGAGCCCCTATGCCATTCCAGACAAGGGGCTGTCCAGTCTCTTCTTAAAGGCCTCCAGGGATGAAGCAGCCACAACTTCTGGAGGGAAACGGTCCCCCAATTAATTGATCTCACTGTCAGGAAATGTCTCCTTATTTTTACTTGGTTCCCAGGCAAACCTGAGGCCTGGCATACCAGAGCTGCCTGCCTGTGTCCTGGCAGGCACTTCAGAGGACCGGGGCCAAAACCCTGTTTCTGGACAGCCTTATTCCTGTTGAGAGGCCTCATTTTGAGAACCTCAGCTCTTTCTGAAAAACAATTTCCAGCTGCTCCTAAATTATTAATGGCCCACTTTCCTTTATAGTCATCCTGAGGTCAGTGACTTTCCATCCCGGGCAGGACAGTGGGGGTCACGCACTCGAGCAGGTATTGGCAGAGGCCAGAGTCCCAGTTGCTATCAGGGTAGTTAAAGTCCCCCATTACTATGTTTCCTACATACATTTGTTAATTGATTAGCAAAACATTCCACTATTTCTTCTGCTACGTTGGGCGGTCTGCAGTATATGTCTAAGGAGATGTCATTCTTTTCTCCTTTTATAGAAACCCAATACAATTGGCCATAGTGAGTTGGCCTATCTGGTAGAGGAAGCCAGCACAGTTATAGAATTGTCTTCATTCAGAAATTACCTCCTCTGTTTCAGAGAGATCAAAGCCCTCCAACTAAAGAAGCAGAGGAATTGAAACGAAGAGTCAGAGCATCTAGAACAGCACAAAACTAACCAAACAAAGTAGCCGGCATTGAAGCTTGTCCCAAAGAAACAGCGCAAAGATTAAAATATGTCAATCTTGTAATATTAAATATAAGCACCAGCTCACTGCAACCAACCAATGTATACAGCACAGCTGGGATGCAAAACCAACAAAGAAGAAAAAAACAGCCAAATGGGACACCACCAAAATGGAAGATCAGGCTGGAGAACAGTTGCAACCAAACTAAAACAGATGAAAGAAGAGCAAGCAGAGCTGGGAGCAGAGTTAATTGCTGAATTTCTGAAAGCTTCATCCATTTATTTCTCTTTATATGCATATTTTGAAATCCCATGCAACCATGGAAGTTTTGCTACATAAAAAGCAAAGTATAATTTTGCTACTTCACAAAACTATTTTGTGAGACGCAATAAGACTAACCCACCATTACAACCATGCCTCCGTGATATGCTAAAACTGATTTCTGGGGGAAAAGCCTTTAAATTGCTGAATGTAAACATGTAGATGAGTGGGAAATTCCTCACCAAAGAGGAATACAAGCACTCTCCAGAAACTCTAGGACCTCTGATATAGAGCTCAGCAATTCCACCTTGAGGTATAATAAGTTGATCTGGAAAATTGCTTTAGCAGGCTTCCAAGATTTGTTTACTTTAAAACAATAAAGTAGTTCTTCCTTGTGAGTTTGCCAGTCTGACAAGGTTGACGGAAGACAGAAACTCTTAATTCTGATTTTGTGTCTGCCTTATTTCAGATGGAAAATTGGGCTGTAACTGTCAATGAAAGAAGGAGGGAACTGCATCTTTGGAGAGACTAAATGAACTGCTTCAATTTAATACAAGTCTCCAAGGCCATATAGATTATATCCTAGGATCCAAAAGAATCTTCTAGAGAGTCCACAGTATCATCAAACTGGAAGGGCCCTTACAGACGGTCTAATTTAATCCCACACTCGAGGCAGGAGCCTCTGTAGCATCCAGCCTCCCTTTGAAAGCCTTTAAGAAGTCGGAGTTTTGGAGTGATTAATCATCATCTAACTCTCTTCCAAGAACCTGATTCACTGTATTAAAAATATCCCACAGATGTGGAACAGGTAGATGCTGTGATGAAATAGCATTTAACTTACCTAAATTAAAAAGGTTCTTTTCTTAAAATGGAAATTAGGCCTTCCGATACTTGAGTTTTCCTTGGGAGACAATGCTGGGCTCATTGGGGGCTCACTGACCAGTTGATAGTGAGGGCCTCTAAACATCTGCAGAGACAAGAGGGGGGGCACCAGAGGACCCCCAGATTCCTGACATCCCTGCGGCAACCAAACTCAGAACCCTTTTGCAATGGCGGTGAGTCCTGCAGGCAGTGAGTCCTTCACTGTTTGTGTGCCTGGAAAGAAAGTCCTGAGCTTCATTTCCATCATTATGTTTCCATAGCAACGGGGATAACCCAGGCAAACTAACTCCCAGGTTCTTTGACTGGCCAGGGAGATGTGCTGGTTTAGGGCAGGGGTCTCCAACCTGGGCCATGTTGACTTGTGGACTTCAACTCCCAGAATTCCTCAGCCAGCAAAGAGGAATTATGGGAGTTGAAGTCCACAAGTCTTAACGTGGCCCAGGTTGGCTGAGGAATTCTGGGAGTTGAAGTCCACAAGTCTTAAAGTGGCCAAGGTTGGAGACCCTTGGTTTAGGGTGTTTGGGTGCCCACCACTGGCTGTGCCTTCAGCTCCTAGCCACATGTGGCATGCAGAAGCCATCACAGAACATTCTCCGGATGCTCCTCCAGGCCAGTGGGACAAGCAGTTCTAAGGAGGGAGGGGCATGTCTGCCTCCAACACCCCCCCCCCATTATCCAGCTTTTATACATGAGGCTTGCAGCTGCCTGCTTCCCTGGGGCACATAAGCAGACATAAGCTTGTCTTTGGCTGCACATTTGCTGCACAATTCTAGAGGGATTTGAGAGGCGCCCACATGGATTTCATCTCCAACGAAATCAGAGTGATTCCTGCCTTTGGTTCTGACGCTTGTGAAGTAAGGAAAAGCTTGAATCGCACATGCAAGAAGCTGAGAACTGCAGCCAAATGCTTGGTGCCTTCCTCACATAAACTCTCTCTCTCTCTCTCTCTCTCTCTCTCTCACTGGCTGCTCCAAGTGGTTACGATCCCTGGCGCCGCCTGGAGTCCACATGTGCTCTGGCTGGGCCAACTCAGTCTGCTTTTTTCAAATCGACTCATCTTCTTGGGAGACCCCTGAGATCTCACAAAGCCTTAAGGTGCTCTGGCTGATCTAGCGTCTCCTCCCATCATGGCTACAATATCCGGGTGCAAAAATCCACATGACGATGAGAGGGCAGCAAAGGAAATGGCTTTCTGAAATTGGTTGCAAACACAGGGAGTCCTTGGATAGCCAGAATTGAGTTATGGTTGTAGATCTTGCCAATTGTTAAGTGGATCATCACAGGACAGGCATGATTTTACGAATCAGGTCTGCCAGGGTTGGCTTGGCACCTCACAGGCATCCTGCCATCGAAGGCTACGTCGGGGAGGATAGATGGGCAACAAAGCTCTGTGTGTGTGTGTGTGTGTGATGGGGAATAGGGAGGGGGGGATGACAGATGATAAAGATCAGAGAAGCTCAGAACCAGTTTATGCAGGCATCCAAGGCCAGGCACTCTGAGAAAGAATGTGGATTACCCAAAAGATCTCAGCATTCTCAAAACACTTTGGTGAGTTCTGATTGGCTGAAAATGAACTGGTGGTGGGGGGCTGCGATGAGGGGAAAGCTTTCTGTACCTTTTGAGCGTGGAAAGCCCAGAGCTAGCCTGCCTTTACTGACTTTAGCCAACACCTTTTAGTAAAAGAACCTTTCGCTTCAACCAAACAGAGTCGCGGGTCTTTCTTTCCTAAGGGATCAGACTGAGGCAGATCTGACAGTTGGTCATTCAGTGAATCACCATGGTTGTTAAGAGAACCCATTGTCTGCAATGAGCATTTTTTGCCAGCAACCAGAAGTACATGTTCTAGCAAAAGACATTGTAAATTGCAGTCTTGTGAGGAAGCTGGAAATGTCCATAAATACTTTGCCAATAGTCCCAAAAATACAGTCACATGACTGTGGGGTGGAGAGGGGGGGCTTGGGGCTTTGAATTCAGGTCAAGGGTGGGTGCCAGGATTTGTGCAGCCATCAGCCTGGGCTGTTATTAATGGGGGGGGGGGGAGCTGGCCGTTTTCTGCGTGTGCCTCCCATGCCACAGAAGCGGGAGCATGGCTGGAGGGATCCCACTCTCCCACAAGCCCATGTTCCACTTACTTTCACAGAGGGAATGGAAGCATTCCACAGACGTGTCATCATGCAACCTTCTTTCCCAATTTTGTCTGTTTGACATCCACTTCTGGATACGCGCCAGTCTGGCTGTGAAACGGCTCCATGGAGGCACCAGCTGCCCTCAGCAAAGCGAGGTAACCTGATTAGAGGTTTGGGCTGCCTAGATTGGGTTATGCTGAGTGATGTGTTTGGGGCTTGGCTAATCAAGGCAGAGATCCAGCAGGGCGGCTTCTTGGGAGAAGGTAGCAGCGACCCCAGGAAAGGGGGAAGGCCACAGCACCTGGGCACCATTTGCAGCCCCCCCCCCCAGCATTTGCTCCAGAATGGGGACAAAGGAGAACCATGTGGATATATCTATATTAGCTGCTATGGCAGGTCATCCTTGTGAATCTTGGTTACAAGACTCTGACTTGGCCTGGCTGACAAACCGGAGGTGGCATATCTGAACTTCTTCATTTGGAGCCGGAGAAGCAGATGAAAAAAGGAGAGAAAGAAGAAAGTCCAGTTGCCTTTTGGAAAAGCCCTTTGGGGACAAGGATGACCTGGATGATCAACCAATCCATCAGAATAGAGCTGGAAAGGGACCTTGGAGGTCTTCTAGTCCAGTCCCCTGCTTCGGCAGGAGATCTTATACAGTTTCGGACAAGTGACTGTCCCTTCTTGAAAATCTTGAGAAGCTCCACAGGCCTTTTTCTCTTCGATTCACATTCCTGGCTTGCCCGAGCAGCGACTTCGGGACTGGCTGGACGCAACCCCGCCTCGCACAGCGGCCGCCGCTCCTGGAGGGCGGGGCCTCCTCCTCCCCTCCCCCCGGGAGACGCTGCACCGAGGCAGGGGGAGGGGGGGAGCTGCCGCCTCAGGGTCGGCTTCCTCTCCTTTCCCATCTCAGGCGCCGCTGCAAAGCGCCTTCGCCTTTGAGGCCCGCAGCGCCAGAGGGGTCCAAGGCAGCCCCTCCCCGGGCGGGGCGCTCACGGGAGGCCCAAGGGCGCGGGAGGGGGCCTCTCTGGGAAGGGAGGGGAGCTCCGCTTTAGACCAACAGGTGCCTCCCTGTTCCCACCCCCTCCGCCCGAAGCAGCAGCTGCTTGTTGGGTCGGGGAGCCGGATCTCCGCCGCCGCTTTCTTAGCCGCCGCCTTGGAAGAGCCGCTCCCCGCCCAGGGCTGTTTCGTGCCGCGGCTGACCCGCCGGCAACGGAGGTTCCCCCAGGGAAGGCTTCCCAACCCTCGCGGGCTCTCCAAGGCCTCCGCGCTGCTGGCGAAGCGCTTCCCGGCAGGCAGCCGTCCCGCAAAGGGGCTCTTCAACCGGCTGCTTCAGGCGGGAATCCAAGCGAAACCGCGGCCGGAGAGAGCCCGCCTGCCTCCCCCGAGGCGGCCCCGCGATCCAGGCAGCGGAGGGAGGACGGGCGGCTCCCGAACGCGGCCGCCCCCCTGCCGAGGCTGCAGGGCAAGGAACGGCCGACGGCGGAGCTCTGGAGGCCGCCCGGCGCTCCTCGCCTGCTGCCCCGACGCCGCTGGGCACTGGCTGAGCCCCCCGCGGCCCTCGGCCTCTCTGCCTGAAGGGGGGCCCGCCAGGCTTGCTCCCGGCCCGACTCGCCCGGACGCTTTGCCAGCCGCGGCAGCTTGGCGGTAGCTGGCCGCCTCGTGCCTGCCCTTCTCCGGCGGCTGCCTCCCCGAGGCTGCGGGCGCTCCCTGGGCACGAGGCGCGGCCTGAGCCCCGCGATACCTGCCGCGCCAACGCCCGGGAGTCTGGGAAGGCGAAACGAAAGGGAAAATCCCCGTTGGACGACGCTGGGCTCCTGCCGAGTTGAAAGGCTTCGCCGGCGCTTAGGAGAGAACCAGGGTTCCCTGGAAGAAGAAAGAAGAGCTCCTTCTTCTTTGCCCCCTTTTCCGAATGCTGCTCGGATCCCAGGCACTCACTGTGCATAATTCGGCTTTATTCATCATGGGGTTACAAAACAAAACGGGGGTTTTGCTGCAGGGCCCCCATCTGTCTCGGCTGGGCATTTAGGATTCCCGGCCCTTCAGCCCAGCTGCAGCCGCAGCCGCAGCCTCAGCCTCGGTCCTTGGACGGCTGGCTTGCAACTGGCAGCATGAGGACGGTTTGCCATTGCCCGAAGGCCTTCAGTGCCACCCTGCCAGTTTAAAGCCTGGGCCCTCTCCTCCTGTGAAGCGGGGGTGGGGATGGAGTGGTTAGACGCCTTCAAGGGATGCAGGCCTGAAGGGGTTCAGAAGTACCCTGACTGGCAGGTCCTGGCACAAGGGGGGGGGGCAGGGTGGAATGGCCCTTGCTTTGGGCTTACTGGCACCAAATCCACTTTGGGCTTTACAGGCGAGAGTCCATGGAAGCAGCTGAGGGCCCTGGGCTCCTTCTGGGCTGTGGCCGGGACCGGCTTCTGCTGAACACAAAGGTCCTGAATTTCTCGGCCTGTTAGCCTGGAGGCTTTATTTTCTTCAGCTGCTGCTGAATATTTGATGATGTCTAAAATAACTATAAGCTGCATTAAAGCCGGGCTGATGGAGCCCTGGAGAGCATTTCAGCTCTCCAGATATTGCACAGCCACGCTCCTTGCCCAGCTATGGGGATGCCATTAACGATATCAATCTGACCTTAATGGGGCAGGGAGAGAAATCCAAGAGTAGCTGAAAAGGAGGCCGGCTCATGGAGGGTGGGGGCAGCCGGGCTCTTCCCTTGACAGACGCCCCTCCCTCCTAGCCACAAGGGCGGGAGCGCAGTTGGACTAGTCCAAATCCAGCCAGGGAGCCTCTGGGGTTCGATGTGGGTTTAAGCCTAGTCCACACCTGAACACCAGCCCTGCCTGGCTGGTCCTTGGGTGGGTGGGGGGGTTTGCCACCCAAGCCGTTTTTTTGTCTGGTCCTGCTTGGTTGTGGGGATGGCGAGAGGCTCCAACCTGAGATGAAGGTGATACTGAGGATCTTTGGCCTCTCTTTGGAAGTCCTGGACCTTCTGGATGACCAGGAGCCACCAAAACAGTTGTAAGCAGTGATGGCGGTTGGTTCAAGGCGGCTCACATCATCCACACAGCCGCCTGCTCAGTTAGGGTCACTCCATGCAGGTATTCCTAAAGTTGACCCAGAAGACAGAAGAAGAAGCAATAGAAGGAATTTCATTCGTAATGATAAGAGATGTTTGACAATAGAACAGATTTCCTTGAGGCTCTCCCAACCAAGTCTGAAGGGGCATTTGTCAGGGTCCCTTCCAATTCTTGCACAAGATGGTTCTACGAGTCTATTGCCTATGGATTTCCATTTTTATCTAGCTTTTTAATACATAGACGAGATCATTAGCAGGCTTTTAAAATGATGCCTGGACATTCAGACTTCCAAAAGCCATTAAGTAGAGCTGATAAAAACCTGACCGATACAGCAAAAGGCCTGTCACTCACCGCCGGATTCCTGGGCTGATTGAATTTAATAGTATCCAGATAGCCAATCAGAATTCGCCAGAAAAATCTCTCTGACTTCCAAGATGTATTTACTGTGCTAGGAGTTTGGTAGCAGCCTCAGCCAGTTCCTGATGGGGGATCCTCAGAAGGCTCCAAATGCCACAAGAGGCAGACCTGGGAGCGCATAACTTCCAGGCTAGAAGGAGGGGGGGAGGCAGAAAGAGCCCCCCGCTCGGAATCCTGGTCCAGACAGTTTCAACACTTGCCAGTTCAAGCCCACGTGTGGTTGGGCTCTCTGTCCTCCCCGTCAGGAAAGGGGCGATGGGTTTCAGGCAAGGGCTGTGATTTCTGGCTGCTTCTTGCTTGCTGCAGCATCCTTGCCCTGTGTTGCCTGATGCTGTCTGGGTCAGCAGATTTTACTTTTCACCTAATCGTCACAGCCTGGATTGTAGCTCCCCAATGGGTGCCATCAGGGCAGGTCTGCATGCGCACCTCAGTCTGGAGGAGCATCTGAGCATCTCCCTCGCCAGCATGTGACTGAATTTCCACCCTGCTCCTGTCAGTTTTCTTTGTGCAAAGGAAGCCAATTAGTGGCTGGTGAGGACAAAAATGATGATTAATTCCACGCACGACATATGCTTTGTGCTAATGATCCTCCACGGTGTAGTGTGGCATTGAGAGCAATCCAATCCAGATGCCACGGGAATATGCACCACTACAGCGCAACCAGGTTGTTTCTTCCCCAGCCACAGTTTCATTCTTGGCCTGACCACAGCCTTCACACGTCTGGCATGCAGCAGCAGAGAAAAACCATCTTTCAACCCTGATGGAAAGCAGGGCCTCCCTGCATGTATGCAGCCCATCTTTGGACTCTTGGGATTTGGTACCGTTCCTGGTCCAGAGACAGCCTGAGGCTCATTCCTTTCAGAAACAAGGGGAGAAGGGAGAATCCGACTTCTAGCCAGAGCAGAGACAAGCATTTTTGCAGCAAGATGCCAGACGGGCTGGATGAAATTTGGTGCTTCTTGCTTGCTGGCTGTGGCTTGCCCATTGCCCTGTTCCTCAGTTTGCCATCACTTCAGCCACAAAGCAGGTTCTTTGGGTGGCCCTAAGAAGCTCCATCACTGGAGGCTTTTAGGAAGAGACTGAACAGCCATTGAAATAGTGTGGGATCTGTTGCTTGAGCAAGGGGTTGGACTAGAAGACCTCCAAGGTCCCTTCCAACTCTGTTATTCTAACTGCCAAGACAGCAGACCTATTGGGCCTTGTAAGGGTGCCTGGGAAGAAGGCAGCCGGAGGGGCAGCAGCACCTCAAAGCAGGAGTCTAGAAGCTGGGACCCCCACAGGGGAGGGAAGCAGGCGTTCTCCCCCCCCCGAATCTGAACCCTTCAGGGCAGCCCCCCTCCCCCAGGGCAGAGTCACCCAACCACCTCCTCCTTCCCAGCTTTAGCAGCTGCAGCATCTGAAGTGCAAGCCCAATGCTTTCCACCACAGCGGGTCAAAACAATCTTGGAACACAGCATAGCAGTTTTGTCAGCCTTGCATCAGGGAATTGACAGGGCGCTTATTAAGCTTGCAAATAGCACACGGCCGGGAGGGGCAGCAAGCATTTTAGGGCAGGGGGAGAGAGAGAGAAAGAGAGAGAGAAGTCACCAGGAGCCAGACATTGCAGACAGGGCTGCAATGAATAGGGTGGGAAGAGGGAGAAAGTTCTGCATCTCGGTCAAACAATGAAAGCCCAGGAGGGAGTTAAGAACTGACCAGCAGGCAGCAGAACTGTGGGGAAGGACCTGAGCGCACTTGCCACTCGCAAGTTAACCAGGGGGATGTTAAAGAGGGGGGAGCCTGTCTCGGGGCC
Source organism: Hydrophis major (assembly GCA_033807585.1). Lineage (NCBI taxonomy): Eukaryota > Metazoa > Chordata > Lepidosauria > Squamata > Elapidae > Hydrophis > Hydrophis major. The sequence continues at coordinate 8,553,893 of CM066334.1, forward strand.
ATTAATGTCTAGTCCGGACCAGGGGAGCTAATCTGGACCCCTGGAGGCCCCAGGCTCTCCCCAATCAAGGAACAATGGATGGAAACCAAACAAGGGGAGATTCAACCTGGAAATAAGGAGGACTTTTCTGGCAGTGAGAACAATCAACCCATGGAACAGAAGTTGCCCTTGGAAGTTGTGGGAGCTTCATCCCTGGAGGCTTCCAAGAAGAAACTGAACTGCCACCTGTCAGAAATGGTGTTTGGGTGGGGAGCTGGACTGGATGACCTCCAAGGTCCCTTCCCACTCTGTTAATCTGTTGATAACAATTCTGGCCATTCCATTTTGCAAAGAGAGTAGCAGATTGGGACAGGTTTGGGGTGTGGGGGGACTGAAAGGCCAAAAGCTTTGGAGACCAAGCTCTATGAGGAAGAATTAAAAGGAGCCGAGGATGTTTAGCCCAGCAGAGGGTTAAAGAGACGGCTAATAGCAGTTGTCAATTTCTAAAGGAGTAGTCAACCAAGGTAACCAAGGTTGGGGGAATACTTTGGATGGCATGACTGCCGGGAAGTGGTGAGTTTCCCCTTGTTAAAGACCTTCAGGTGGGGGAGAGGCTCCCCTGGGGCTCCTGCAATGAACCCCGCAGCGGGGCTTGGACTGTCGCCTCTGATTTGGTAATAAAAGGGAAACGTATTTGGATAATTGCTCTAATTCATAGCTGGGGCACTTAATCTGGTGCGCCCATTTTAAATGTGTTCCCCAGGCAAATTTGTACTGTCCGAACCAAGGGATGGGCTGAGGATCCCAGGTTGATATCTTCTTAACCTTAATCCATATCTTCCCCCAAATCCCCAGAATTCCTAAACAATAATATAGTTATTTCAGAGCCACACAGAAGTCTTTTGTGTGAGGTGAAAGTGGGGAAAACTCACTTGGGTCCATTAAATCTGACCTGTTAAACTGGGAATTGCTCAGCTTTAGAACTATTGTGGGTAATTTCATATATCAGTTGGAAAAAATGGCACCATATAATGTGCTCAGGCCAAGAGAGGAGCTGGTGGCAGGTTGTGTATTGCACAGATCAGGTCCTTTTTATTCCCACAGCCATCTCCCCAAAGAACGTCTGCCAATCCTGTGCCATCAGTCTGGAAAAGGATGCTTTGATCCAGAAGAGGAAGGAAACCTCGTGTGATGCTCTTGAACTGCGTGGTGTGCTGGTCTCAGAACTGTTGTGTGATGCTGCTGTGGGAAATGTTGCAGCAACATGAACCCAAGGACAAATTCCACAGAGTGATATTCTGATTAATTAGGGCCCATAAAGAGTAATTTTATCAGTTGTGGCATCAGATGTAATAGGGAGACACTGCTTTGTCCTAGCTAATGGGAGCCTCATGTCTCCAATTAACATTTGGATTCCATAAAACTGACATTGAGTAGAATAAATGAAATTTCCTTCAACTGCATTTCCTCAAATGTCGGGAAACATGTTTCACTTGTGGCAGCTTTTCAGTTACATGTTTTTCTTACTGGCCCTTTCACAGCAAGCCACTCTTGCAAGCTGCCACGTTGCTCTTTGGCTCTGCGAGGCACTGCAGCCCCAACTAGCCTAGGGTTCCCTTGCCTGGAGAGCCTCCCTTTCCCATGGCTGTCTACCTTAAATGTGGCAGGACTGTGGCCCCTCTGGGCCTGATCCTCAGATCTGCCAGATCTCTCAGGTCAGAGCTGATCAAAGGAACAATACAACTGAGCACGACACACACACACACGTCCTGATCTTCAATGCCCACAAACGAGAGTTTTAATGAGCTAAGAGAAACTGCTGTGGGGGGAGAGGGGGAAGAGGTGAAAATGCAGGTCGGTCCTGAAGAAGGAGATGCAAAAAGGACAGCCTGGCTACACAAAACGGCTATGAAGCCAGGTCTCAGCTGTATATTTGTTTTTTCTTGCCTCGGTGTAAGACTTTTCTCTATGTTGAATTGCATTTTGTTAGAGCGGGCCCAGGGTTCAAGTCTGTCAAGATCCATCTGGATCTTGAGCCTATCATCCAGGGTGCTGGATCTTCCTGCCAGCTTAGTATCATCTGCAAATGTGATAAGTTCCCTTCTATCCCCCCATCTAAGTCGCGAATGAAGAGATTCAAGAGTCCTGGACCTAGGACGGAACTTGTTCACAGCTGTGCTTCTGCAGGCCCACCCAGGGATGGTGGGTTGCTTTAGACTAGGAACAATGACTTAGCCAGCCATGGGGAGGGCAGCTAAGACCCCCTTCCTCTTTCTTCCAAAGGGCTCCGTGAGAGGGAAGGAAGAATAAGCCGCTGACCAGGAATTGAAGCGCAAGAGACCAAGAGTCCGGGGCACTTGGATAGGGAGGAGGGTTAGGAGCAAAGGGGCATCCCTGTTGGGGATTTTGCCAATGCTGATGGTGTTCAAGTAATGATTCCGTGACTATTGGCACCGCCTTTTGCCACAGTGGTTCTACTTCTATTTGCGGGTCTTTATATTTTGTTATCTTCCCTGTTCTCTTCTGCTGTCTCCAGGTACCACTAGGGGACACCTGAGCTCCCTTTAGCCCTGCCCCTGAGCCTTCCTTGAAAAGGGGTTTTTCCAGCCATGTTGGGGATCCCATGGAGAGACAGTAGGATAATTGCAGGATGTTAGGTCATTTTTCCTCCTGCAACCTTTTTATGTTTTGTTTTTATTCATGTTTTAGAGTTTGGCAGGTTTTTTCACGTGAACGTTTAGTTTAATAGCATGTTTTAGTATTTATGTAGCATATGTAAGAATGCAGATGAAAAAACCCAGCCATAAATATTAATGTTCCTTAATGAAAACAGCTGAGTACGATTAAGAAAGCAATTAACACCCGATTAACAAAATGGCACAGTGGTTCCAAAGCTGTGGATTCCCCGGTGTCCGTGTGTGTGTGTGTGTGTGTGTCCGTGTGTGTGTGTGTGTGTGTGTGCGTGTGTTGAAAAGACCTCCTCTTACCAGACACATTTCCCCTTGCCCCAGCTGCGGGGGAGGGGATCTGCCCAATCATATCTGGGGGGCTGTCTGGAGGAGAGTCCCAACCTGGCAAGGGATGGGACTTGTCTTCCTCAGTCAAGTGCGAAACTGAGCCTGAATCATAGAATCTTAGGGCTGGAAGGGACCTTGGAGGTCTTCTAGTCCAACCCTTCTGCTTACAGACAAGGAACGGGAAAAAATTGCCTTGGCACATTTCAGGTTCCAGCTGCAAAGCTCTCTGCAGCTGTCACCTACTCTGTGGAGTAGCATCTTTCCCTCCCCACCTCCGTTTTTGGAAGGAAGGAAGGAAGGAAGGAAGGAAGGAAGGAAGGAAGGGCGGGCCCCACCAACAGCAGCACATGCTGTACGGACCCTGATGAGTTTAACAGCATTGATTTGAATTGAATTAAACTTCAATAATATTTTACCCTTTTCATGTGTGAAGTTCCTTGGGAGGACCTTTATTTTAAAAGCTAATTATCCTCAATATACTGATAATATCCAAATATATGTATGTGATTGCTGGGCTCCTGCCAGATTTTTTTGGTGGTTGTGATTTTCCCTACAAAAGACTTTTTTATTTTCTTGTTCTTACCTTTATAATATGAACCTCCCAGAGTCCTCTGGAGTTGGGCAGCCCTTACATTTATTTAATGAAGACATACATACAGTGAAAGATTAGAATTTGGGAGGAGTTAATCAGATGCTCATTGCCTTTTAAAATGGTGGAATGTTTTAAGTGTTCTATATGTTTTGCTTTTATCTATCACTTTTTGGTTGAGCTGCTCAAAGTCACTGAGGTAATGGGCAGCGTTTAAATATTCTGTTTGCAAAATATTGCAACGGAATCGTATCTAGTCGGACTCTGAGTTGTACATGCAAAAGTGCTGGATGGGGCTCATTGCTGGCTAGTTTAGAATTGGGAAGAACTTTCCAGAGCCTCGGGTTTCTTTCCTTCCTTTCGGGGCTGCTGATGTTGAGGGTGGTAAAGAGAGACAGACATTCATTCCTCTGACGGGAGAAGGGAGTTGAGGTAGGGGAGGGTAAGGGTGATGTCTATGCACATACAGGAAACCTTGCTTTCATTTGTTTTACGCGCATTTATCCTTTCCCTATATGGAGGTTGGAACTTCTACTCCTTTACTGACTGACCCGAGGGCCGTCTTCCGAATGGAGGGGCTGCCCCAAAGGAGAAGGGCCCAGCGAGGAGGGAAGCAGCTCCGGAGAGCCGGTCTGACAGCCAGGACAAGGAACCAGGGAGCGGCTTCCCGCCAGAAGCTGTGGGGGTGGTTCAAGAAGAGATAAGACAGCCATTTGTGGGGGTGACCGGGGCTGGAATAGAGGACCTCCGAGGTCCCGTCCAGCCCCAGGATTCTCGGGTTCAAAACCACTCCAGGGTCGCAGAGGCCAGCCCAAAGCCGGCAGCGAGGAGGCCCAGCCAGTGCGGACTTCCAGAGAGCCCCCGCCCGCCCGCTGGAAGGAAGGGGCAGAGAGGCGAGGCCGCGGGGAGAGCGCGCCCGTCCGCCGCCCCTCCCGAGTGGCCCCCTCGCGGGGAGGCAGGCAAAGCCGGCGGGGCTCGCGGCTGAGGCGGGGGAAGCCGCGCCACTCGCGCTCGCCCCGCCCGCCGCCCGGGGCGCTTCGGCGGCGGCAGAGGGCGCAGGGAACGGCCGCCCTTGGACGGCGCGGACCCCCCTCCGGCCTCGCTCCTCCCTCGCGGAGGGCCGCCCCCCGCCACAAAAGGGCCGACCCGCCCGCCCGCCCGCCCGGCCCGAGCCCCGCAGTTGCCGCCCGGGGGCTGCTAGGCGCCGCGTCCCGCCCTGCCCGCCGCTTTTCGGGACGGCCGTCGGGCGCCTCTTCGCCTGAGCCGCCTGGCCGTCGATCCGCCCCCGGAGCCGCGATGCTGCCCGGGCAGCCTAGGAGGGCGCCGCCTTCGCCTGGCAGCGGCTGAGGGAGACCGAGGCTCCTCCGACAATCCGCCGAGAGACCGCCCGCCCGCCCGCCATGGCCCGCGCCGGCCTTCTCGCTCTCCTCCTGGCGCTGGGTGAGCGGCCGGCGGGCCCGGTGGGGGCGGGCAGGGCGGAGGCGCGGCGCGAGCCTCCCACCTCTCGCGGCCCCGAAGGGAAGGGAGGGAGGAAGCCCCGGCAGCCCCGGAGAGCCCGCAGCTTGGACCGCCCAGCTGCGGGGAAGAATTCCGGGAGGCCGGTCTGGCTTTCGGCGCGAAGAAGCCGTTTGAAGGGGCTGCAGGCTGGGCGGTCCAGGGATCCCGCCCGGCGAGGCAACTTCGCCGAGCTCAGCTCCGCGCGGCTCGCTCTCCGCTTCCCACCTTCGGAGAACTTGGGGGGGGGGCGGGAATGGGAGTCCAGGGTCCCCGCTTGGAAGGTGAGATGCCCCCGGGCCCCTCCCTCTCCAGCCTCCCCGTTGCTCTGCCCCTCTCTCTGACTGGTGGGGGGGGGGGGGAGAACCAGCCTCTGAATTCCCAGAATGGAAGGTTGTGGTCCAGTCGCATCCCCGGAAGCTTCTCTGCTGGGAACCAGGGGGGCACCTCGGAAGGGAGCCCCCCCCCCCAATCTGCATGGTGGCTGTGCTCCCATCTCCAGGCTGGGCAGGTTCTCTGGGTGCCAAGTTGGAGCCGCCCTTGGCTTTGGGGCAGGAGGGGCCCCTGCTGGACATGCAGATGTTGCCCCTGGGGGGAGGCCTGAGTGGGAATGTTGCGGCATTAGCAGGGCCTGTGGTGGGAGCAGAGCTTTGCATCGACCCCTTGGGTGTACAAGCAATGACAGAGGGAAAAAAGGCCACCATGCTGCCAGAGCAGGAGGGTCAATTGCCTGGAACAGGGATCCTTTTGGGTAGAATCCCCACAACTGGGGACACGACATGGCTCAGGGCTGAGGCTACAGGTTGCCTCCCGAGCCATCGGGCTGCAGCAGGAGGGCAGAAACGTCCCCCTGTTGTTCTGGTCTCCATAGTTCAAGGAGGAAGTTTTGCTTCGGCTCAGCTGCTGTGCTCTCTGGGTCCCTGAGGGACTAGAAAGGTTGAAATGGCCACTGGGCAATGCTCCCTGCCCTCCCCCTCTCTCTTGCCTGCAGAGTCCTGGACCAGGGCCAGAGGGAAGATCCTGGGGGAGACCATTGGGGGGGGGGGCGGGTGGAGACTGCCCGGCTGCCCTGAGGACCTGCCCCGATCCTGACGTGCTGATTTTGTCTTTGCAGGCAGAGTGCTGCAGGCCTGGGCTGGGCTGTCTCTGCCAGCCACCCCGGATGGGCACGGCTGGCAGAGCCCCATGGACTGTGTCCGCGCCAATGTGCTCTGTGCGTCTGAGCCCGGCTGCAGCTCCAGTTTCCGCACTCTGCGCCAGTGCCTGGCCGGCCGAGACCACAACACCCTGCTGGGCAACAAGGAGTGCAGGCTGGCGCTGGAGGTGCTGCAGGGGAGCGCTTTGCATGGCTGCCGCTGCAGGCGCAGGATGAAGAGGGAGCTGCCCTGCCTGCAAATCTACTGGAGCCTCCACCTGGGCTCAGCTGGGGGTGAGCCCAGAGCTGGGGTCTCCTGGGAGCTTTGGAGGGGGGGGACACATGACTGGGTAGGGTGGGGGGCCTTGCCCCCGTGGTGAGCTGGAGGATGCCCCCTGCGATGGCTGTGCAGTTGTGGAGTTGCCCTGACCCAAAGACAAGAGCAGGACTGGTGCCGCTGCTGAGCTGGGAGGCCCTCCTGCCAGCCAGGCCCTCTGGGGCTCCCTGCCCAGGTGCTGCCCAGGACGTCTTCCTGCCTGCTGCTCAAGGGAAGCGTTCAGCCCAGGTCAAGGCAGGTCAAGCTCAATTCCTGCCCCCCCATCCCCCATCCCAGGATCCGTCGCCTGGGCAGAGCCAGTGCTGAGAAGATGGAATGGCTGGTCCCGGTAGCCCCTTGGCCCCGGGGAAGGCCCCAGCTGGGGGAAGCTGCTCCTTTTGTTCTCATTTCACCAGAGTTGCATGAGAAAACACCCCCTCTTCCAGCCCGCCCCCCCACTGATGTTGGGGCAGCAGACCTCAAAGTGGAGGGTGTGCCTTGCAAGGCTGGATCTGGCCACCAGTCAGGGCCCCTTGGGATGCTGAGGGGTGACTTCTCACCTGCCCCCAGAGAGCCTTCCTCCTCAAGCTGCCCCCCCCCCCCGGCCTCCCTTGGATGGTCAGCAATGCCCAAGCTCCCCCCCATCCCAGTCGCCTACAGGAAGGCGCCTCTCCCGTCTCTTTGCTTGGGTCCTGGGTCCTGGGGCCCAGCGCTTGCCTGGGGAGGCCGAGGGGGCCCCTCTCTTCCTCTGCTGCTGTGGCAAGGGCAAGCCCAGCCAGAGGGGCTGCAGGGTGGGAAAGCCCCCCCCGCGCCTTTTGGGGTAAAAAAAATCCCTGGCAGGAGCAGCCAGCAGCCCTGGCCAGAAAGTGTGCTGGCAGGTGGGAGCCCTGCCCAAGGACAGCTCTTGGCTTTCCAGTAAACCCAGTTGCTGGGGATGATGGGGGCTGTATCCCCAAAGGTCTGAAGTGGGGGGTGCAGGCTTTGAGAAGGGCCTGGCCTCAGTGGATATGCAACTCAAGGGCTGGGTTTCCCCGGGACTCCCCCTTAAGAGGAGCCGCCTCTACCTGCCCACTGACCCCCCGCCCGCCCGCCACCACTGCCTCTTGCAGCTGGTCCAGGGGCTGATTTTTCCCTCCTCTGTCTCCAGGGGAAGAATTGTATGAAGCTTCGCCCTATGAGCCCATCAGCTCTCCTCCCTCGGATGCCTTCAGGCTGGCTTCAATTGTCTCAGGTACTTTGGAAAAAGAATGGGAGCAGCTGCTTCCTCACCCACCTGTTTCTCCCCCCCCCTCTAATTCACACACCTGTAGATCCCTAAAAAGTTAGGTGGCCCCTTTGTGCTCTGAACACTTCCTTCAGCAAGAGTGGGCCTCATTCAAGGGGACGTTTGTGGCCTCAAGGTGCCCCACGGCTGCTATTGCCTCTGCTGATGGCTGTCCAGCAGCCCTGTGGGGGTGACCTGGCCTCTGTTAGATAGCCCCCCCCCCGAACATCCACAAGGGAAGATTAATCAGGTGATCCGGTGGATAAGGTTGCTTGGATTTACTCTTGATTGGGCAGAGCAGGCTGAGGTACCTGGGTTACAACCTGGTGGAGTGACCTGGGGTGAGTTTTGAGAGAGTGGCGGCTGAGGAAAAACCCCCGAGGGCTGTCAACATGGCTGCCTGGAGCCCTTCTGGGTGAAAGCAGCTGGGGAAGGGAACCGGCCTCTTGGGTGGAGGGGATGGTGCCCCCAACGTGGAAGGGGTAATGGGGTGTCCCCTCCTCAAGGGCCCGCTTTCAGTAGCCGTTGAGCAGGTTCCAACAAAGGAACCTGGGGAAACTTCTTAAGAGGGAGGTCAGTCTGCAGTTGATGAGAATCCAGGAGGAAATGGATTAATTCAGGGGTCCCCAAACTTGGCAACTTTAAGACTTGTGGACTTCAACTCCCAGAATTCTCCAGGCTGGAGAATTCTGGGAGTTGAAGCCCACAAGTTTGGAGATCTCTGGATTAACTGGACCCATTTGGGCTTGGGATTCAGGACTGGGACAGCTGTTGTTGGGCTTGGCCATGACCTGTGGGGGAGCCTTCATTTCTTGCTTCTTAACCTCTTGGACACTTTCAGCACCATCAGGCACAGCATCCTTCTGAGCCAGCTCCGTGGGATGGGGGGAACCATTTCATGGCCTATTGTTTCTTGGGGGCCCAATTCCAGTCAGTGTTAATTGGATTGGGAGATTGCTCCAAGCGGAAATGGCACCGGAGAGGTGAAGGCAAGTTACAGTGTGGCTCCATCTGATCCCAAAGCAGAATAGATTGGGGAGGCGGGGGGGGGGGGGCTCAGCCCTGGCGTAACCAGGGGCCCATTGCAGGGAGAGTTTTTGACTGGCAAACTGCTGTTAAAGGTAAAGCTTTATTTTGGAGAGGCTTTAGAAGCTGGTAGTTGAAAGTTTAATAGGCACGTTTCCATCTTTGGGGTGCACTTTTATTTTTCATTGGCATGACAATTTTTATTTATTTATTTAGCCCTTGGCATAATTGTTTTGTTTTTAAATTTATTGCTTATTGATTAAATTTATATGCTACCCCCTCACCTAGAAGGCGACTCTGGGCTTTATCTTATCAAATTGCTTTAGCATTTTAAAAATACAAAAATTGCTTTAGCATTTTAAAAAAATTATAGAAGTCTTAGTTCAACAGTGGGAGATAAATATTTTGAATTAGAAATAAATAGTACAATTATTCTCTCATTTTGAAGCACTCAATGGTGTTTCAGGTTGGAACTGCTGCCAGTGGAGCCCGGCCTCTGTGAGGCTGGTGGCCGTGGGGGCTTCGGTGGGAGACCCTGGGTGGCAATTCTATCTATGGACAGGACATCTGGCTTGATGTTAGAAAACAGATCTGCAGAAGTCTTCTCCAAGAAATGCTAGGCTTAGACTCCAGTTGACAATAGGTTTCTTTTTCCACTTGGAATTAAATTGCCATCCTTAAGCTATTTAGCTGGTGGAAAATAGGACGGGTGCCACACTGAGAAGCCTTTCGCTGTTGGATTCTGGGCTTAACAACAGCATGTTTTCAGGAAGGGGGAACTGAGAATGTGGGGGTTTCCTAGGGGAGGAAGCAATGCTAAATGTTAATGGGGAGTGTCACTTTTGCAGCTGCATTGGGACGTAACAGATCAGCCAGGTTGGATCCATAAGAGATGTGGAAAGCGACTTATTTACATCTCAAAAACTCTCCCCTCAGCCTCCTCCTCCTCCAGCAGTTGTCAGAGGGCTAATTCTGACTCCGGGGGCAGGTTAGAGATGCTGCTTGTTTTTTCTCAAATATTCAAAAGAGAAACTGAGAAACTCTGCTGATCGACCGACCTCTGGGCTGCTGGAAAGGGGAAGGAAAGCCTGCCTCCTGGATCTCAGCCCTCGCGAGGCAGATGGCAAAAAAAGGAGCCACCTGTTAATTCACTGTGTGGCATCCGGATCCCTCATCCACCGATGGGAAGACTCCAGGGCCAGGTGGGAAGAGAGACTGGCACACCAGGGGGCTTTCTGGGGAGTTTTGGGGATGGTGGATTTCTTGGCCTTTTTTTTTTTAAGTTTCCCTACATGTACTAGTCTGATAGATTTCCTTTTTCTTGGGAACATATCTGGAATTTTTCTTTAGATTTTTTTTTTTATTTTCAGGATAATGCTAAAGTGGGTGCAGATTAGGGGATATTCATCCTGATAAGTCCTCCTGGGAGAGTCTTGGGAATCTGAAGAGGTTAGAATTGCACAAGATTACAGCCAATTCTACAAAAGGATGCTAGAAGTTTGTATAATACAAACATCAACAAAGAACACAGCAGAAAAGTTCCGGAGAAATTAATAGTAGGATCCCAGGAGCCATTGAGACCAAGAAGGTTTCAGTGCTGGGAACCGAAATAAGATCATCCTCAACGGGTGGTTGCCCGACTTCTGTATCAGGAAATGCAACGAAGGGAAGCCTACAGTCTCTTCTTGGAGACTATCAACTCTACCATTCCTCTGATCTTACTGTTGGGAAGTAGTTCAATTGGAGGTGCCCTCCTTCCTGTAGATCAGGGATGTCCAACCTTGGTAACATTAAGCCTGGAGGACTTCAACTCCCAGAATTCCCCCAGCTTTGCTGGCTGGGGAATTCTGGGAGTTGAAGTCCTCCAGGCTTAACGTTATCAAGGTTGGACACCCCTGCTGTAGATTATTCCGTGTCCTATTCTCTGAAGAAGCATGGGCGCTTCAGAACTTGGAACTTCTATGTGACCTCTTTGGGGATATTTGAAGAACATTTCCAACTCTTTTGCTCTCTCCTCATAGGTCTTCAATTCTAGTCATCCTTCTTCCTTTTCTGAATTTGTTCCAGCTCATCTAAATCCTTTCGGAAGTATTATGCTTAGAAATGAACACAGTGCTCAGTGGGGTTTGAATAATGCAGGAAAAAAAGTAGAATGATTTCATAGTTCCTAGTAGCACGATCTCACTGCTGACCCACAATTAATTTTGTTCTATATCCTAGTTCACAAATATTATGACCAAATCCATTTTGTGTATCTAATTGGTTTTTCCTAAAGTGAAATTTTTTTTTGCATTTCTTTTAACTTGTTACATTTTATTTCTATTATACTTCATTTTGTTTATTCAGTCCTCTTCTCAACATCCAAATAATTTTGAACCTGAAAGTTTTTGTCTTCTGAAATCCTGACAACAGGTCATAAACTCTCCTGCAACCACTCCATCAAAGTTCTGAAGGCTGTCAGGTCCTAGACCAAACCCTGCAGTTTCATGAGGGGAAAATACTTACAAATAAAGAAACATTCAATGGGAAATGACTTTCATCTAACTCAGGGGTCCCCAAACTTGGCAACTTTAAGACTTGTGGACTTCAGCCCAGTGATGAGAATTCTGGGAGTTGAAGTCCACAAGTCTTAAAGTTGCCAAGTTTGGAGACCTCTGCTCTAACTAAAGACCATATGCTATTTGTGTGTTTCTTTGCCTTCCTTCGTCATATTCTATTCTCATATTCTATTTCCTACAGTCTCCACTTCTTGAGTTAGGCTTGGGGTATTCTCTTTCTGTGACTGGACCCCTTTGACTCTAGTCTTTGGTTCCTTCGGTGGCCCTTTGCAGGTTTCCTGAATCCTGGAGGTGCCCAGAAGTCACTTCAGCATGTGAGACTAGACTAAATCAACATTGAACAGACTGGGGTTAATTATAGCCAATATTTGGAATCTAAATTTGTGTGAAGGCACATGCAAATAATGAGTTAAGCAGTATGTTCTGATAACTCGCGGCTTATATCTTAATTGTGCTATTTATGTTTTCTGGAATAATAACTAATACATATGGTAATATAACCTCACAACTAATAATTATAACTAATCAACATTTATTACTGTTCAAAATTTATTTTTAGGCATTTTTAACATATTTTGATGTATTTCTTTTCCAAATCATTTGAGGGTTTTTTTTAAAATAACCATCATGTATGATAGTTATGGCATTTCCAAAATTTATTGCTATATGATTTGGTAATTATTGACAGAGTTATGTCCCATCTGTTAGACATTTAACCCCAAAGTTATACTACAACTGTCTATTGTGATTTCCTTGAAGTTCAGCATGCTCTTTATTGTTACACATTTTCTATTATTTCTATGTTATATTTTAATAACAATGTGAGCTCTAATTGTCTGTCTGTCTGTCTAGGTTCTGTATAAATGTAAATTCTATCATTGTTTTCTAAGTCCCTCCTTTTTTCTTGAGATCACCTCTTATTCTTCTACCAAATTGAAAATGACATTAACCATGTTAGCTGAGCAGTTCTTGCTGAATATTTAGTCTTTTTTTAAGTCTGGATGCACTGGCATACATACACTTTCTTATTATAGTTGTCCTTAGAGTAAAAGGCATTTGATGGCAAAGCTAATGGAGAAATCGCTAGAGTTATTCTTGCTTCTAAAATGTTCCACATTTTAATTGAGCTTTGTCTAAAAATGTGTCCTTTCAAATTATTTTTCTTTTGCTTCCTTATACCAAAAATACCTACGAAGTCCAGTGACTAAACTGACTCCTTTTATGATTTATATTCTGTTTGGGGATTTCATCTATTCTGTTATCCAAGACAGGCAGAACGATCAATCAATTAGAGGTTAGAAAATGCAAAGTGGATTATTTTTTTAAAAAAATCTTGCAACACTTCAAACCTTGCTCTCACTTTTTCCCCATTCCATGTGAATTAGTTGATTCGCTTTTGCTAACTCTGCAAGGTTTTGTCTGAAATTGGAATTGTTGCCTTTGACATAGAAAGTTCATCTTGGGCACAGTATCCATTTTTACCGTTGCAATGAAAGGTAACGGTTTCCCCTCTCCAATCGTGTCTGACTCGAGAGCACAGTTCTCATCTCTCTTTCTTGGCCGAGGGAGCCAGCGTTGCATGGAGACATTTCCCATGGTCATGTAGCCAGGTTGGGTAAACCCCAAAAACGCACAGAACGCTGTCACCTTCCCACTGGAGTAGTACCTATTTATCTACTCGCATTTGCATGCTTTCAAACTTTGAGGAACGGGAGCTCGCCCTGTCACATGGCACTCAGGTCTTGGGCTGCCGGCTTTCCAGCTGACAAGCTCAGCATCTTCAATTGCTGAGCCCAGCCAATAAACTCTTAGAGGGTTTTTTTTTCACATTTCAAGATCTTTTTAATTTCCCCCCATAATTCATTGTCATTGTTATGAAATGTATCTGATAGGAAGCAATCTAGTCCAGTGTTTGGATGGCCTGAACCAGGCAGGATCACCTTCATGAGGGGGACATAAAGCCCTCCCTGGCCCCCAAACTCCCGTTAGCTAGAGAAGGGCTGTCCATCTGCCCTGTCTGGGCTCATCCCCTGCGCCCTCCCTGACTCTCTTCTTTCCCCAGCAGGGACCGACTCTACGGCCGCCTCCAGGAGCAACCCCTGCTTGGAGGCGGCCAAAGCCTGCAACCTGAACGACAACTGCAAGAAGCTGCGGTCAGCTTACATCTCTACCTGCAACAAAGAGGTCTTGGCCTCTGAGCACTGCAGCCAGCGCAGGTGCCGCAAAGCCCTGCGCCATTTCTTTGACCAGGTGCCCAGCGCATACAGCTACCGGCTGCTCTTCTGCCCCTGCAAGGACCAGGCCTGTGCAGAGCGCCGCCGGCAGACCATCGTCCCCGACTGCTTGTACCAGGAGAGGGAGAAGCCCAACTGCCTGACTCTGCGGAGCCAGTGCCGGGCGGAGCCCTTGTGCCGGTAGGCCTGCTGGGGGGGGAGGAAGCGGGGCAGTCTTGTAGGGGGCTTTAGCAGGTTGAGGTGTTTGCTGCGAGAGACCCTCCCCGAATGTGAGAAACTGACCTCCCGGCCCAGGCTGGTGGGGGAGGCTCTGGTGGAGGGTTGCCTCTCAGCTTTGAAAGGGGCCACAACAGGCCCCACTTGCTGGATCATTTGGCCGTCTGCTAGGCACAGGGCGGGGCGGTTGGTGCCTGCTCTGATCTTCTGTTTATGGTGATGTATTAATTACTTATGAATTATTCAGGATCTCTACGGCTTCCCTGTTAAAAGATGAAAGAGTGGCTCAGTGCCAACTATGAGCATCCCCCACCAGGCTGGGCCGAGAGCTGCCCAGTCCCCACCCTGGTGCTACCTGGAAAGCCTCTGAAGGCCTGCCCCTTGGGGGAGGAACAATGCCTGCCCCCCCCCCCCCCAAGGCCCCCTTCATTAGGCAGGACTTATCTGCTGGATCAGCAGTCTTGCAATTGCTGCTTCTGGATTTCTGGAAGTGGGGGCTGAGGGGGGCGTCCTCTAAATTAATAAAGACAAGGACTTGCTCTGCAGAGAGCCAGGGCAGGGCTGGGGGGCTGGATGGAGTCCAGTTTGGGTAATTTGCTGGTTGCTGATTCCGTACAGTCCAGGGATGCTACCTAATTAAATCAACGACTAGTTTTAGCAGTAATTATCACAATTATCCCTCTCAAATGAGATATATCAAAGCAATTGTCAGGTTGCCCCAGTGTATCTTTTTTTCTTTTCTTTTAAAGCTGCAACCAAGATAAAAATGCAACAAATCACAGCAGTGCCAATAAAAGAGGGATTTTCAAAGTTGCTGAGGCCAGGAACCAGCAGTACGACAAGCAGGGCTCAGCCTCCTTATCCTCTAGAATCACACACTTATAAAGCATAAAATAATATTTATTTGATCAATGACCACCGAAACTTAAATCAAGTCAAGCAAATAGATAGACTAATATACCAGTAACTAGCAAAATAAATCATATAATAACATAGTGTTTGCCCATTTTTAATCCTAGTGCATGCATAGAACAATACTTCACCTGCATTAAATTCTCCCAGGCAGCCTGTGACTTATTTTCTCAGACTTTCACAGTTGCCCTTCTGAGCAAGGACTGCTTTTTTTCCTTGATTGCAAGATCTAATGGCGTCTCCTTCCATTTTCTGCTTAGATTCTGCCATCCAGGCAATGCGGCATCCTCATCTTAGCCAGATGTGGGATGATTTTAGTGTGTGTGTGTCTTCCTGCAGATGAAGCTTTGCAAACTTAGGCTCTTGAGGCAAACCAGGTGCTTTAAAGTCTTCAAGGGGCAAAGAGAGTTTCATCAAAGAGGAAAATGGGCCCATTTATTTTTGAAAGGTTGCCCTTCCCGAGAGAGTTCCTGGGATCTGTTTTCATTCCTGTCTTCTCCAAATTAGTCCATGAAAGGGATGCAGTCCAGCCTCCCCTTTCCCCCTTTCCCCTTTGGCCTTGCTGGTCTCTACCCCGTGTCCTTGGCCTCTCCCTGCAAAGCCTCACTCCACCCCTCATTTGTCTCTGCCCCCTGGCAGCCCAAGGTTTCCTCTGGTGGGGGGCAGTGGAAAAGCAACACGTGGCTTGGAGAGGGTGAAAAGGGCAGTGCTGGCCTTGGGGGGGTCCTCAGGCTGGTTGTTTTGGAGGCTCCTTGCAGCTGGCAGGTCCTTCGACTTGGGTCCCCCCCCCCCGCCGTCCCAGCTGTGGAAGTGGGGAAGCAGAGGCTGCTCCCATTTAACTACCTGCCTATCCGATAAACGGGATGGTGGGCTGTCCTGCATTGGATTATATAATTTGTAACAGAGCATTCTCATTCCATCTGGAGTCGTGTTGATTTATTCCATATATCCTTTAGTTTGTGATGGTCTGTGGTTTTAAACAAATAATCATTTATAATTTAATCCATCTTCCTGTTGGAAACTTGGCAAAATACCCTGTTTTGGAACTCAGGCAGGAGGGCAAAGAAATAATTCTAAGTAGCATTTATCTAGAGTTGTCCAAAGTCAGGACTTGACACATTATTATTTATTTATTTTTAATTCGGGTTCATACCTTTTGTGGGGGGGGCATTGTGCTGCTACCTCACACAAACCAGGCTCCCTTTTAACCCAGAAAAACACCAATTAGAGTAGGCCTTGGTGGCACCCAGAAATGGATTTCATCCACGGCTTCCTGGGTCACTCCAGGCTGCTGTCTCGGGGCAAATCAATGCCTCGGAGAGGGGCTCCTCCACCCCCAACCTGGCCATGGAGTTCAGAAGCTCTGACATCGATTTCCAGTGCAGAGACCCCAAAAGCTCTCAGGGCTCGCTGGACCCCTTTCCCCACACCCAAGGGCACACACCCCTGAGAGGAGGAGGAGGAGGAGGAGGAGGAGGAAGGATGAAGAGGGCTCAGGTGCACGTGCCGGATTGGTGGCCTCGTCCACAAGGAGATTGTGGGTGCAGAAACCACTCCCACTCCCAGGTGGGAAGAAGGAAATAGGGTTTTAAAAGTGCAACGAAGTGGGGGGATTTTCCAAGTCCCCAACTTCTTCCCAACCCAGAGCCAAGAGATAGGCCTTGTCAGCGCCCCCTTTCCGGTCATTCTAATTGGCTCTCCTGTAAGCAGGTCAAGACTGGCCGATTTCCACACCAATTGCCAAGCCTTCCTCACCAGCTGCTCCAGGGACAACTACCAGGCCTGCCTGGACTCCTACACTGGCCTGATCGGTAAGTCTGACAGACCAGGAGAAGAGGGTCAAGTAAGGAAGTGGCTATCCAGCCAGTTTGGTCAGTCTTCTCCTTTAAGGGGCGGTTTCCAAGAAGACAACCGGCCTCCTCCAGGTTCCAAGAGCCCTGGAGCAGTCGGATGGAGATGCAAGGCTGAGAGAGGTTCCGTTTTGCTTGTCAGTGAGTCGAGGGTCACTCTGATCTCTTGGAGGCCCCCAGTCCCATCAATTCTGGGATCCTTGCGCCATTGTGGAGGGCCAGGAGTGGGAGCAGCATTGGCCATAGTTCTCCTTCCTCTGAGGCTGGTTCCGTTGTGCATTCGGGCTCCTCTCTGGGATGGGGAGAGGTCTGGAACAAAGCAAGGGGCTCTTTCTTCTCCCCATCGTTGACCAGCATCTCTCAGAGCCCCTCCCCTCCCATTTCTCTGGCTGAGTCATCCAAGGCCTCTGGGTGCATTTGGCTGCCCTGGTCTGCCGAAGGTCCCAGTGGAATGAGCCACTATATCCCGATTCCCCTTCGTGATGAATATGTCCAGCTTAAATGTCCTGTCTGGGTCCCTTTTGTTTTCCCATCCTTCTCTTCTCTTTGACAAGTCTTTATTGCAATCTTCCACCAACAGAGAAAGACATAAACAGAACTAAGAAATAGTAATACTGAAGTATGAATTAAGAGCTATGAATTAAAGTAAATTATGCAAACATTGGACTCAAATATAATGTATGCTGTTATACCATCTGCTCCTAAAATAAGACTTTTGTTCTACACTAGAAATAAAGATGTTAGTAATATAAATGTGTGGATGTAGCCTTTAGCCACTTATTATCTAAAGTGAGAAGGAGCAGGAGAAAAATAGGAATTATAAAATTGCTGTACAGCTTACCTTTCATTAACTTACTCCCATTCTAGCCCAAAGTAAATTTAGCAACCACATGTTCTTTGGGAGTTTTCCGTAGAGACGCCGAGCTTGTGGTTCACCTGAGGGGCAACAAGAGGGGGTGATATGGCCAAGGGAGAGTGCCAGAGATACCAGGGGGTGGGTGGGGCTGAGCTGGATGCAGAGAGCATCCCTGTGCAGGGGATTCTCCTGGGAGACCCTCCCTCCATAGCCTCCATCAAAAGCTCCCCTCGGGGGGCTTGTGCGCCCTGGAGACCCTCCTGTTCTGACCCAACCAGGTTCCCAGAGAGCAAACACAGACAAAGGCAGCAGCCCCCACCTTTCAAGGTTGAATCACAGTTCTGTTCCTTTACAGATAAAAGGCTGCTTTCCAACAATTAGCTCCAATAAGAAAAAGCCTTGCCAAGTTGTTTGTCAAGGCTGCCAAAAACCCAGAGATAAGAACTAATTTACAAGATTCTCCAAACACGAACTAAGATGTCCACCAGATGAGTTTCAAAGCTTCTTTACTGTCTGCAAAGAACTTTCCCAAACCTGGCTTTTATCCTCACGAGGGAGGGGCCCTTACCTTGCATCCTTACTCCCAAGTCGTCTTTGCTGCTCCAGCTGTTCTCTTCTACGGCTCACCCTGCGCTCACGCGCACTTGGCCCAGGCTCTTCAGGAACCTCCTCCTCGCTGCTGCCAGCCCCCCTCCAATCTCTGAAGGCAGCACCCCACTCCCTGATAGTCCTGGCCTCTCCTTAGAGTCCTTGCTCTCCTCAGCCATCTGCACCTGCTGCCAGCTAACCGCAACACCCTCATTCCTCCTTTGCAACAGGTTTGGACATGACCCCCAACTATGTGGATGCGAGCTTTAGCAACCCGATGATCTCCCTGTGGTGCTCCTGCCAAGGGAGTGGCAACATGGAGGAGGAGTGTGAGAAATTCCTGAAGGACTTCACGGAAAACGCCTGTCTCCGTAAGCATTCCGTCGATCCCGGGGCCCATTGGAAGCAGGGCTTCTTCCGGGCCCTTTCCTGATGGGAGAGCAGGGCGGGAGGGTGGGCCCGTCCTTCAGACTGTGCTGAAGAGCCATTCCAGGTCTTTCTGTGGGTCAGCCACGGGAGGAAGATCCCTCCCCCAACGCTCCATCTGGGGCTGGCACCAGTTCCTGGGGCTGTCGGTACCCTGCTTGTTCCCAGCTGTGGCCCCCGGGGTCCTCTTCTGGGGGGGGGGCTGGCAGATCCGTTGGCAGAAGAGCTCTGGACGCCTGTGGGAGGCACTGAGCTCTGCTCCCCAGTGCCCCCCACTGCAGGGGGCCCTGGGCCAGGGGTGGGCTTGAGTGCTTGGGCCAGGGGTGCCAGTGGCAGAAGAAACAAGACCCAATCCGGTTTGGCCCTTTCACAACTCCCTCCTCTCCCTCCTCCCCCCCCAAGGAAACGCCATCCAGGCCTTTGGCAACGGCACTGACCTGACCTTCTCGCCCAAGGCCCTCCCGCCGCTGCTCCTCACCCTGCCTCCCTCGACTGGAAGGGCTGCCTCTCTGCCCTGCAGCGTGAATGACAGCCTCCCCTGCGCCTCCTCCACCCAGGTACTGCGTTGGGAGCTCTCCCGGAGGTCTGGGCGATGCGGCAGGGGAGCTTCTACCCGGGACAAAAGGGGCTTGGAGTGCCAGGCTCCGTGGCCCAGACCTAAACCTCATTCCGGGTGTTCGTGATGCATTTATGGCGAAGTCCTCATTCCAAAGCGGCTGAAGAATGGGGAGACTTTGTTCCCTTTGGGTGAGCCGGAAGGAGAACAGCACATGCCTCCTGCACATGAGGCCAGAAGGGGAGCTGGAGGGGTGGGCAGTGTACAGAGCAGGGTCTTCCTCACTGGCTGGGTGGGGGGTTTAAACATTGGCTCAGGAGGGGGATTAAGCTGGGACAAGACTCTTTGGGCTTAGAAACACTATACTTTTTTATTAAGAATTTTGATTACCATAGAAAACTAATTATAAACAAATGTATTAACTTTGCCATCTCAAATGTTACAGTCATCTCTTCATCCCATATTCCATCCCTTGTCTCTAAACAAACCATAAAAACATCAACTTTTCAGTCCTGGTGCAGCCAGTTTCTTTTGTAGATCCAGTGAAATGATAGATAGATGGATGGATGAATGGATGGATGGATGGATGTAAGTGCACCTGCCTTGTGAGCATAGGAGGGCAATCTCGCATGCTGTCCTTACCTGGAGAGGTTCCAAGGAGCTGATCTGCTCACTGATTCCTTAGTCTTGGCTGCAATCACCATCTCCGTTTTCGCAGAGCCATTTTTGGTTTCCCATCGAAGTTAAAAAAACCCCACCCAGAACTGGCTGTGCAGCATGGAGTGGGCTGAGATCTGGGGATGGTTGCTGTTATAAGTAGGAAAAAATACAGGTAGTCTTCAAGGTACACATTTTCATTTAAAAACCATTCCAACTTACAATAGCCTCAGAAAAAGTTAGGATCTGTGCTCGCACTTACAACTGTTGCACCACCCCCACACCACCCCCCATGGTCACCTGATTGCAATTCTGAGGCTTGGCAACTGCTTTGCCAGCACCAAGATTCATGACAGAAATTCTGCTCCCATTTCTGGATGTGAGTTGGATCCAGTGCCTGCGTTAGGGCCCTTTGGCACACTAGGATGTCAGAACAAGCTTTGCAATTTTTCTTTCCACCAACTCCTATAAGTGAGGACTGTTTCCAGAGGGAAGGAACTGTCCCACTTGGACTCCTCCTCCTCAATGTCGGTCTTCTTCTTCTTCTTCTTCTTCTTCTTCTTCTTCTTCTTCTTCTTCTTCTTCTCCTTCTCCTTCTCCTTCTCCTTCTCCTTCTCCTTCTCCTTCTCCTTCTTCTTCTTCTTCTTCTTCTTCTTCTTCTTCTTCTTCTTCTTCTTCTTCTCCTTCTCCTTCTCCTTCTCCTTCTCCTTCTCCTTCTCCTTCTTCTTCTTCTTCTTCTTCTTCTTCTTCTTCTTCTTCTTCTTCTTCTTCTCCTTCTCCTTCTCCTTCTCCTTCTCCTTCTTCTTCTTCTTCTTCTTCTTCTTCTTCTTCTTTCTTCTTCTTCTTCTTCTTCTTCTTCTTCATCTTCTTCTTCTTCTTCTTCTTCTTCTTCTTCTTCTTCTTCTTCTTCTTCTTCTTCTTCTTCTTCTTCTTCTTCTTCTTCTACTTCTACTTCTACTTCTACTTCTACTTCTACTTCTACTTCTACTTCTACTTCTTTTTCTCCTCCTCCTCCTCCTCCTCCTCCTCCTCCTCCTCCTCCTCCTCCTCCTCCTCCTCCTCCTCCTTCTTCTTCTGTCTCCACAGGAAAGTGGGGCCAAGGTGAACCAGTCCAAAGAGCAGAGTCTTTGCTTCTCAGAGGTAAGTGGCAGACAGGAAACCGATGCCTGGTCCCTGCCACATCTTTCACTGCTGTCCTTTAGGTGAGGACTCCCAAATGCCGTGAAGAAGAGAGGCACAACTGAGAGTGGACCTTGGCTGATGGTCCACTGTCAGAGGAGGTCACATGCCAGGTGCCCTCAGCTCTTGGCTATATCCAGGCCGTTGCCTAATGGAACTCTAAAGTATCATGGCTTCAGCAAATCACCTCCTGAGTGTACAACCTCCTGAGTGTATAACCTCCACGCAATTATCTCCTCCATCTTTGGAAAAGGCCACCGTTGTGTTCTTCTGCTGGTTGCATGGAGGCAGCCTTAAACATTCTCCACCCAGGGTCTTCTGGCTGGTAGACAATAGCTCTGTTAGCAGGTGACCCTGCCAGAAATTAAACCTGGCTCCAGATACAAGAAAGCATCTGCATGGAACTTGAGCCTCTTGAACCTGCAAGGCCAACCCATGGAGGAGTTGTTGTTGTGGGGAAAATAGGAGAAGGGGGGAGCTTTAGTATCAGATGTGAAAGGCCAGGTCTGCACTTGAAGGTCCAATTTAACTGATTTATGCCCAGGTATCTTCTCAATTAGCAGCCAGCACTTGGTTAGAGTCAGGTCATGGGCCTTCAAAGGGGGTTGGACCTAGTTTGCTTGTGGCTCTGTAGGGATTCTAGGCTGAATCCCCCTTTTTACTCCACCCTCGGGTTTTGCCATTCCTTCTATAATCATACCAATAATAAAGGCAATAATAAGTAAACAAACAAATAAACGGTCTTTCCTAAAAGGTAGGATAATGGCAGAGCAAAGGATGCTCTGGGAATCCGTGGTCCAGGTTAGTTTTGGCGCAGGGATTTTCCCCCTCCCTCCTAGGCCAGCCTTGCACAAAAGCATAACAGCCAAGCCAACCTCTGGAGGGCACAACCTCCATGGCTGGAAGAAAGCTTGTCCTGGGGCTGAAGCTATTTTTTTGTTTATCTTGCAGAAATCACTGACCACCGCTCTCATGCCAGAGCAGAAGACTTTGGTGGAGCCCAAAGGATCAGGCAGCCAACTTTCCTCCACGGGGACTGTCTCTGCTCTGCTCGTCTTCCTTGCAAAAACGGCCATGTAGGAGGGACATGGAACAAGACTTGCCGTGAGACGGGAGGGAGAGGCCCGTGCAAACCCCCCTCCACCTGTAGGCCACCCAGAACTTTCCCTTGGCCGCTGCCTCCAAGGAGGCACCACAGCTCTTGTAGAGGCCTCTGCGAGACACTCTCCGTTGTGTCAGTGTGGAGGCCCTTAGTAAAGACCTACCAGGCCTGGGAATCCAGGCTCGTCTCTTCCCAAGGATCCCAAACCCAGGCTGAACTTCCACCCATTTACCAAAGGGATCCAAGGTATCAGCTGGGCAATTCAGTGGAGCTGGAGGCCTTGTGGAGAGGCTTGGCCTCGTGTTGCCCTGCTTTCGCTCTGCAAGGCCGAGGGGCAGCCATTCCCACCCCCAGGTCACCACTCAAACCGTTTTTTGCTGCTTGAAAAGCTCCCCCCCCCATACACACACCTCTGATCTCACCAAAAGGGACTCTGATGCCTTCCATGCAGTGGTGGGATTCGATTTTTTTTACTACTGGTTCTGAGGGTGTTCCAAAACAGGCCTGGCTTCCCTTCAGATCAGAGGATACTCAGAAGTGTCCGAACTCCATCTTAGGAAAATGGAAAGGGAGCGAGGTGCTTCTACAGCTAAAGGCAGCCTCCCATAAGCAGGAGGCTTGGAGGGCTGGGACTGGCTAGCTGGAGTACATACAGAGCTGTGCCTCATGGAACAAGGAATGCCGCCCCTGGTCCGATGGAGTTTCTACTTCCCCTGATTCTTCTGCTTCTCCTCCTCTTCCTCCTCTTTTTCTAGGTTTTCAATGGCCGATAAAATGATCGCACCACTCTGTTGGAAAGTTACCCCAGGAGTGTAACTGTCCTGCTACCTCGGATGGAAGCACCCATGGAGGGCAGCCATGAACCCACCAGATATTGTCGACTGATGTTTTCTCCTCCTTCCTTCTGTGTTGTTCCCCCCCCACAAAAAAGTCATAAGAATAAGAACAAAAGATGAAATAGGAATATGATAAAAGTTTAGTTTTCTAAAGCTTGAGTGCAGCAGCGAGCCCTGAGCAGCCTTGTGGCCAGCGAAGGATCGGTCCGTGGAAGAGCAAAGGGCCACTTTGTGGATAACTCAATAAACGCTGATTGAGAAACCAGCCAGGTGTCCGGTGATGTTCACTGCCAGCCGTAGGCGGCATCCTCGGTGGGGAACAGCGGAGGCTCTGACGGGCCAGCTCAGGGAGGGGTGAGCTGAGAGAGTCTCATAATCCCATGGGGCAGGGATCTCCAACCTTGGCCATTTTAAGACTTGTGGACTTCAACTCCCAGAATTCTCCAGCCAGCTATGCTGGGAGTTGAAGTCCACAAGTCTTAAAGTTGCCAAGGTTAGAGACCCCTGATCTACAGGAAGGAGGACACCTCCAGTTGAACTACTTCCCAACAGTCAGATCAGAGGAATGGTCTCCAAGAAGAGACTGTTGGCTTCCCTTCGCTGCATGTCCTGATCCAGGAATTCTGGGGGTCTTAAGGTGGCCCAGATTGGAGACCCTTGCCATTTGAACCCCCCCCCCCCCGGCCTCCGTTCAGGTTCACCATTTAAAATCTAACCTCCTCCAGGTAAGCCGATCCAACCAAGGAAAGGAGGCTGGAAAGAAGCCCAAAGAGCAGGCTCTGATCGGCTCTCTTTCGGTTGCAGCGAAGTTGTGCTGGCACCGAGTGGGTGAGGGGAAGGGCTGGTGGCGGCGGGGGGGAAGCTGGTTTGCTCCATGGGTCCCACTGGTCTATTTGGTGCGCTTAAGCAGCCAATCCTAGGAGCCCCTCCTCTCACCAAATGCTAAGGAAACCTCCTTGGTCAAAATAGAAAAGAAATTCCCAGCCATTCAAGCGGCAAAGACCCTCTTTGGGAGAAAGTAAACTACCATCTTTTTTCCTAGTTCATGTTTTTTCCATCCTGTGCCATTGGCAACAAAGGGACGGTCCAAACTGACCGCAGCCCTAAGGATGGAAGTGGGTTGGGGATTGGCTTATGACTCAGATTGATTTAGCTCCCCCCCCCATACACACACCTCTGATCTCACCAAAAGGGACTCTGATGCCTTCCATGCAGTGGTGGGATTCGATTTTTTTTACTACTGGTTCTGAGGGTGTGGCTTGGTGGGCGTGGCAGGGGAAGGATGCTGCAAGATCCCCCTTCCCTCCGCACCCCACTAACCTGCTTTCCAGCTCCATTCTCCTGAGCAGGTCAACCAAAGAAGAACCAGCCAATCAGCCGGGACTCGATGGGAGGCCGAGAAGAGATGAGGTTGGCAGGGCTCAACCTCAGTACCCTAAACCTCCCTGGCTATGCAGTTCACTGGTTAGGTCCCTTTGAGGCCTAATTTTGAGCTAATCATTAGTTTCTGCGGTCTCAGCCTTGGATCCATTTTGGACATAGGCAGTTCTCCCCAGAATGTGCAGCATGGCCCATGTTTCAGGGAAGCAGCAGCTGATGCCTTGATGCCTGTCACACTCGCTTCCCTGTGGACTAGGAAAGAACGAGGCGGCCTCCAGTTCCCAAGAATTGAAAAATTAAAACAGACGCATTTCTTTCCAAGCAAGCCCAGAGAACTGCCCGTGTAGAAAATGGTAAAGGGAAAATCTCTTAGATCACTATAAGAATTCAGTTTGTTAATCCAAACCACAAGTCTGAAAGGCATCATAAACAGGAAACCAGATGCCAGAACCGGCTGAGGAGGAGAATTAGGCAGGAGGCACTGAGTGAGAGCCAGGAGTCTGTAAGGAGACGGCACAGTCCTCGGGTCCAAGCAGGCCGGACTGCCAATCATCTAAGGGCCATTTAGATGTAATTCCACTGGGGGAACTATACGCTGAAGGCAGTTGGTAGGTCAATTGTATCACTACCATCTGGTGGTGATATTGTCTATCCCATATTGTTCTCTCTTATCAAGAAGTTGGTTGTGGTCTACTTTGTCAAATGCCTTGCTTGCTTGCGCCCTCAGTCTTCCAAACACAGCCCTGGTAGTATCGTGTTTCACCAAAAATAAGACCCTGTCTTATTTTTTTTTTGCCACCAAAAATGGCACCAGGTTTTATTTTGGGGGGATGTCATCCACTGACTAACCTCACTTGAGTCTGTCTCCCCTGGCCTCCTTTTCGCTGTCAGAGGCCTTCAGGATTTCCTTCTTCTGTGGCCGGCGAGGCTTTCCTGAAGGCCTCTGCAGGGGATAACGGAGCTCTGGATCAATCAGCTCCAGAGGCCTTCAGGAAAGCCTTGCCAGCTGCAGAAGAAATAGGCCAGCAAAGCAGGTGTCGGGGTGTGCGAGGCCTGGCTATACCTGTCCAAAGGTAAGTAGTAGGGCAGCTCCATCACCACCCATCCCCACCCTAGCTTAATTTTTACCTGTGGACTCTGAAGTGGGTGGGATCTTAATTAGGGCTTATTTGGGGGGTAGGGCTTACATTGGGTGCACGTGTAAAAATCAAGCAAGGACTTACTTTTAGGGTAGGTTGCATTTTTGGGGAAATGGGGTAGAAAGAAAGCTGATGGTCCCAATTCCAATTCCTCCTCCTCCAAACTGGGTGCTGAGGTGGCCATGATACTGGGCCTAATAGTAGCCGCTGTAAGAAAGATCTGTGCGTTCCCAGTATAAACCAGCAGAGAGTAAGAGTGTCCCCCCCAAATCGCTTTGACAGAAGTTTGTCCTGGTCAGATGGCAGGAAGTCAGCGTTCTCCCGAAGGCTCCACTGGTGAAGCTGCACCTGGAACGCAACGTCCAGTTCTGGTAGCCGTGTCAAGGAAGAAGGAAGGTGTGCAGAGAAGAGCAACGAGGAGGGTGACGGTTTCGACCATCCTATTAAAAATTACTAGAGGAAGCGGTGATGTTTAGCCTAAAGAAGAAGCAGCTCGGGGATGGCAGGCACGATCCTGGTTTTGTCCAGAGCTATCCCAAAGAAGGTGGTAGGGTTTTATCCTCGGGGGAGGGGGGGCTGAGGGCGGGGCAGGAACAGAAGTCTTAGGGCTCCAGCC
Organism: Hydrophis major; assembly: GCA_033807585.1. Taxonomy (NCBI): domain Eukaryota; kingdom Metazoa; phylum Chordata; class Lepidosauria; order Squamata; family Elapidae; genus Hydrophis; species Hydrophis major. Next base: position 8,579,818 of record CM066334.1, read on the forward strand.
TGAGGAGCAGTTTCCTGACCTTGAGCTCTGGGACAGCCCTGGGGGAGTCAAGCAAAGACTGGACAGCCATTTGTTTGGGGGGCCTTGGAAACCCTGCCTTGGGGTAGGGGGTTTGGACTGGAAGACTTCCACGATTATGTAAAACGGGCCACTTTTGAGCTTCTTCTTTCCCATGCAGCCCATTTCCATCTGTGGCAGAACAATGCTCTCCTTTAACTTCCCTTTCGCTGACATAAAACAGGCATCCAAACAAAACATCGCTTTGATTGTTCTTTCTCTCCCCCTGCCACAGAGTCGGGACTTCCTCTGCCTTCCTTTCCCCCCACTTCCATGACCTGCTAATAAAGGCAGCAGGGGCTACAATCCATGTCCAATTCAGCAAATCTGCCTCTCTCTTTGATTAAGCTAATGACTGCACCAAGCTCCTAATGCAGGGGTCTCCAACCTTGGCTCCTGGAAGCCTGGCGGACTTCAACTCCCAGAGTTCCACAGCCAGCAAAGCTGGCTGTGGAATTCTGGGAGTTGAAGTCCGCCAGGCTTCCAGGAGCCAAGGTTGGAGACCCCTGTATAATGGATCCCTTCATAGTGCATTTCAGAGCCAATACAGTTCCAAAAATATCTTGTGCCTCAGCTTTGTTGTCTCTTGGTGAGTTATTTCCTCTGGAATGTGGCTGATCTGCTTCTCATCTTTTTTTTTTTTGCCTGTGCACTTGCATCTGCTGCAGGGGTCACATCTTCCTCCATTTGGATCCCAAGGCCATCCCTCCCTCCCTCCCTCCTGACAGTTTCATATTGGCAGTTATTAAAATCATCTAACGGACTTCTCAGAAACTGCAGATTTGCATCACGCCTCATGTTCTCAGAAGTTTCAGCATATTCTGGGAAGTTGTTTAGCATTAATTTTGCTTCAGACAGAATCCCCTCTTAAAATGTCAAACTGGTGCATTTTCTACAGATGGTTTCCTTTCAGCGTTTCTCTCACTCTTTAAATGGATGTATTCACCAGATGCTCAAATATATTTCTCTTCTGAGGAGCAACACTTCAAATTCAGCACCATTCAGTTGTTGGAATCCCGGCCCTATCCTCATGTAGAAGGCCTTTGGAATTATCTCACACTCCTGCAATGTATGTGCTTCTATTCCTTTTCGTTGATTGAATGAATGATTAATTGCCTTCAAGAGAAGAGATCAAAATATGCTGGATTAGTAGACAATAGGTATTGGTAGAATCAAGCTATTAGGAGTAGAGATAGGTACTCAATATCTCAAAGGTCAAATTGATTTTAAAAAGTTAAAATGCAAAGAATGCTGACCCTATTTTTGAGCATTCTGTCCTTGGGGATAAAGAAAAGGGGAAGGAAAGGAGGGGGGATTTTCCTCGAAGAGCAGACCAAGGCTGCTGGGCTGGGTTTCCTGGGTCTGTCTGTCTGTGCCCAAAGAAGATCACCTTACCAACAAGGGCAAAGGAAAGTAAACGAGAGAGAGAGAGAGAGAGAGAGAGAGAGAGAGAGAGAGAGAGAGAGAGAGAGAGAGAGAGAGGGAGGGAGGCCCTTCTTGCTCCTGGGAGAAAAGGGCAGAACCAGTTGATGCTGAAGGAACTGTATCTCCAAGGAAGGACTAGATGAGAAATCAGATTGCTGGAATACCATGTTTCTTGCAAGGCAGTTTGTTTACTGTTGGGCTTTGCAAGTGACTCATCCATGGCCTCTGTTAAGAACTGAGCGTGGGCACGAAGAATGGAGACGAGCCGGTAAAATAGTGAACTTCAAAACTCTTTATTAACATGGTGTGACAGCTCAGCTCAATGGCTGCAACGGGCCTCCTTATATAGGCAACTTATTAACTATTCAACCAATGAAAACTTGGGAGCGCTAGCTCCGTTAACCAATGGGAGAGGCTCGTTAATGGCCAATCAGATTCACCTGAACAGACCAATCTGATGTCGCCATTAACGGCCAATCAGAAGTGCAGGGCCAGAACCCTGCACTTGACTTCAAGCTCTTGATAACTTTATTAACATATTTATTCATTCACAATACCCCTTCCCCCCGAGTTCCATTTGCGGGGTGCAGTTACGTAGTCCTTGAGGTAGGCCGGTTGTTTTGTTACTCTATTTGATTTTCGTATTGCACCCGGTATTTGGCTGCAATCTTGTTGAGGTAGGACGTTATCTGGCGAAAGGGGTGCCTCTAACTCTGAGTTTGAATTTTCGCTGTCCCCAACATCCTTGGTACCACCATGAGGTGAACTCACTCCCATCCCCAATTTTTCTTCACGTGTTTCCGTTTCGCCGTCGTTCTATCATTAAAACTTTCTGCTATTCCAAGTTCATCTTCCTCCGTATCTCCTCCCCCCTCAGTTTGGATATCAGAGGACTCAGAGATTCCTGACTGTAGCCTTGTATCGTAGCTGATCAATGTGGCGCTTCCATAGTCTATTATCGCGACACTCCACGAGGTACGATCTGGGGCCGGTTACTCGGACCACAGTCGCCTCGACCCACAACGGATCACCCGACAAGTTCTTAGCAAATACTAAGTCACCTACCTGGAAGGTACAGCATCACCTGCTTGATCCGTGTGGTTTCTCAGGTTCGTACGATGGGTGTAGTCGGTTGAGGTGGGAACGGAGCTTCCGCCCCATTAGCAATTCGGCGGGAGTTTTGTTGGTGATGCTGTGCAGAGTGATATGCTGCAACAGGAGTATCCGGTTTATCTTTTCTTCAATATTTTCATAGTCCATTTTGTGTAGTGTTTTCTTGACAAATTGTACCATGCGCTCGGCCCTTCCATTGGCCGCAGGATGCACCGGCGAAGTCAGCGCATGGCGAATACCACGGTCCGCCAGGTACTGCTCAAAGGACAATGTGGTAAATTGGGGTCCGTTATCGGATACCAGAACGTCTGGTAATCCATGTGTTGTAAATAGTCTGTCCAGTTTCTTTTTTTTTTTTTGAAACAAATTTTTATTAATTTTAAAGATAAAACAACACATCATTAACCATTAAATACATAAACACATAAAACCTCTTAACATTATAAATCCTTACAAGTCGAACAAAACATTATTTTTATACAACATAATTCCAATTTATCCCATAATTCCAATTTATCCCATATGGACACACAAATATCTTTCAGCAAATTTCTCATTATTTCTCTTTACTCCTATTCAATTTCATTTCTCTTCCATATTTATCCATTTTATAGTCATCATATTCATTTCTTTCTGGCTTGTTTAAATTATTCTCATCTAACATTCCTCCAAGGTTTTATTGATTCTTTTTTCCTTTTTTTTATAAAAAACAAATTTTGTTAGTTTTACCAAAAACACAATACACAAACATACAAACACAAAACATAAACAAAACTAAAAGATCTTTTCTGAAGGTTGTCTGTTCCCGGGTTAAAACTCTTCACACAGACACAAATTCAAACATCATATTCATCCCATATATCCTTCCATATCTTATTATCATTTTCTTTTTTATATATATATATATAAACCATTTTTATCAGTTTTATAAAAACAATGCACAAAGAGTCAAGGCATAACAGCTTATAAATTCTTTTCTAGGAAAAAATAATAATAAAAGACCAATAAGGCATAACATTTCCAGATTATAATATCAATACTTCATATAGTATTAACTTCATATCTTGTCCCTACTTCTCCTTTCCATCCAAATTATTTATTAATTAAAATTTTATTGCCTTTTATCAATATACAAAATCCAAAAAAAAGCATATATATCCTTCCATATCTTATTACCATTTTCAACAACATTCTTTGTCTGTTCTATTTCCAATTATCCATTCATCTTTTTTTTTTTCCTTTTACTATACTTCTCCTGTACACCAATTGGAGTAACATCTATAACTCATTACCCTAACTTAGAAATACTACGTATAGCAATTTTTCTTAGGATTCTGTTTAAAAGATTCTAAGATTACATAATAAATTTTATATTCTAAATACACATATAAAAACACAATCTTATATACCCTCCAGAATCCCTCTTTTAATCTAAATTAAATTCACCCATTGTCTCTAAATAAACTTTTTTTCTTTAGGTCTTGCTTCCCCCCATTAAGGCTTCTCCTCCCCCCCTTTCTCTCTTGCTTATTCTTCTCCTTGCCCTTTCTACCCCTTTGCTTTTTCTCTTCGCTTTTCTTGCTCCTTTTCCTTTGCTTTCTAACCTTGCCTCCATCTTTTCGCTCATTTTTCTCACTTTTGGTTGTTTTTATAATTCTTAAAATCCCCTTTTTCTTATCCTTTTTCTCCTCCTCTCCGGAAGGGACCCATTGTTCATCAAAGATGGCTTCTTCTTCCTCTTCTTCCTTGTCCCAGTCCTTCTGCTGCGTAATCAACTTTTCAAAAGTACATAACGCCATTTCTAAGAATTGAAACAAAGCGCCCAAAGTATCTTCTTTTTTATATTTTTGATATTCAATCTCTAGTTCATCCACAAACAATGCCATTATGAAAAGGGAAACTTTTTCCAAAACAACCACAAGTATTTTTAATCAAAGACAATCAAAAGCAATTAAAAAAAAAAAGTTCCAAAAGTTAATACTTTTCTTCCTTCTTCTCTTTCTCTTTCTGGGGTTAATTTTTAATCAAAGAGGTCCAATTACCATATATCTTCCTTTGGGATCCACAAAGATGTTCTAGGCAATCTCCTCCTTTTTCAGCTTCTGCTCCAATTTTTTTTCTCCCTTCCCACTTGCAATGACAATTTTAAATAATCAGAAATCCATACCTCCAACAAAGATTTTCCAATTTCTTAAATTTTTCAATGTCCAAAAATCCTTTTGTCTCTTAGCTTCAACTTTCAAAGCAATCCACTTTCAATGTCTAATATATCCAAATATTTCTGCTGTTTCCGTGGGGTGGGAGAGTAAAAAAAAAAAAGTTCCCTTTAACAGCTTCTCCGCCGCTTTTCGCTCTTCTTAGGGATACAATGTATCCTCCAGCAATTCAAACAGCTCAATTCCAGGCAATTTAAAAGATGTTACTTGACCCGGCTCAGACAGAACTTTCACTCTTCACACTTCCTCCAGCACAGTTCTTACCCGGTTGCTGGCTTCTTTGTGGCGGCCATTGCTGACCGCCGCTCCACCGCCTTGGGAAAAAGGGGTTTTTCCGGAGAAGGGGGGGGTCTGCGACACCCCCACCTCCCTATCCGACTCCCCTCTCTCTTCAGCTGTCCCTACAGGGCAGCCATATCCCCCTGACCCATCTGGATCGGGGGTACCTCGACGGCTAGCACAGCAGGAATCGCGAGCTGTCGCGAATTCCTGTTGCCCCGAAGCCACGCGAAACCGGAAACCTCTATAGTCTGTCCAGTTTCTTGATGACCGCTTCGGTTGTTGTATTCCTCATTTTGTAGATTTCGAGCCAGTTCGAGTAGGCATCTACTATTAGCAAGAATGTGTGGCCTTTGGTAGGTCCCGCAAAGTCCAGATGAATACGGGACCAGGGTCCCCACGGTGTTTCCCATTCGGTTGGGGTCGCTTTCGGTGGGGCATTGCTTACTTCCTGGCATTTGTGACAAGCTTTGACCCATGTCTCGATTTGCTTGTCGATGCCCAGCCACCATGCGTAGCTACGTGCGAGGGCTTTCATGCGCACGATGCCGGGGTGGCCATCGTGCAAGGTTCTTAGTACCGCTCATTGTAGCCACTCTGGGACAACGACTCTATCTCCCCAGATAATGCAGCCTTTCTGTGAGAACAATTCCATTTGTCAACTCTTGAATGGGGCGTAGTCATCAGGTATCTGGTCCAATGGCCATCTGTGCTCGACCCAACTGAGAACTCGTGCTAAGGTGGGGTCGCGTTTCGTTTCCATCGCGATATCTTGGGCTGTTAATGGTGGTGTCCGAAGTGTCTCGATCTGCAATGTTGTCACTGTAGGCACGGGGTTATCAATGGTCTCTGAAAGCGGTGCTCGGCTCAATGCGTCGGCATGGGGAATGGCCTTCCCCGGGCGGTGTTGCAGCCGATAATTATAGGCAGCCAAGAATTCTGACCAGCGAGTCATTCTGGGAGATAATATATAGGGTTTATAGTGGGCTTATCTCCCACTATTATTCCCAGCAAAGGTTTGTGGTCAGTCACTTTAGTAAAGGCTCGGCTGTACACATACTCATGAAATCTTTTGACAGCAGACACAATGGCAAGGGCTTCTTTATCAATCTGACTGTAATTGTGTTCTGCTTTTGAAAGCGTCTTTGAAAAATAGGCAACAGGGGCTTTGCTACTGTTTGGCAAAACGTGGCTCAAAATGGTGCCTACTCCGAAAGGCGATGCATCACACGTGATCGTTAATGGCAAAGTCTCACTGTACTGCATTAGTACAGCGTCAGAAGTCAATAAATTTTTTACATTTAGAAACGCCTGCTCTTCTCTATGTCCCCATACCCAGATTGCTTTCTTGTCCAGTAAACGATGTAGGGGTTCGGCTACAGTTGCTTTGTGCGGCAGGAAAACGTTATAAAAATTGACAAGGCCTAGAAACGCCTGGAGGTCGGCCTTATTTCGGGGTCTTGGGGTGTTCTTGATTGCCCTCAATTTGCTATCGGTAGGGTGAATACCATTATTGTTAATCAAATATCCTAAGAATTCGACATGATCAGTGCATAGTTTACACTTGTTTTTCTTAACCTTAAGCCCTGCGTCTCTGGAGAACCAATCTCAGGCGCTCTCGTAAAATTTTCGGGGTAGGTGCAGCAATTAACACATCATCAAAGTATGGAACAACGCCTTTGATTACTTGTAATAGTCTTTCCATCAAACTTTGAAAGATTCCCGGGGCTACGCTCACTCCGAATTGGAGCCAGGTACATTTAAAGGCACCTTGGTGCGTAACGATTGTCTGTGCCTCTGCTGTTTTTTTGTCTACAGGCAGTTGTTGCTATGCCTGGGCTAAGTCTAGTTTAGCGGACTTTTCCGCCCCCCAGGGAATGGAGGAGGTGCTGCACCACCGGTACCGGTTATGCGTTTTGTTGAAGGGCGTGGTTCAGGGTGGCTTGGTAGTCCCCACAAATTCTTATCAAACCATCCGGCTTAATGGGTGTAACGATTGGGGTCTCCCAGGGAGAGTGATCAGTTGGTTCTAACACACCCTGGGCTATTAATTTATCAAGCTGCTCATCAATCTTTGGTTTAAGGGCAAATGGCACTCGACGAGGCTTAAGGTGGGTGGGAGCTATATTGGGATCGAGGTTAAATGATATCGGGGTCCCCTTGTACTCACCTAGTTTTTCTGCAAAGACATCCTTGAATTCTTGGACGAGGTCCTCTTCCCAGTTACTGCTACCGATTCGGTGAATGCCTGCCACCTCAATTCCGAGCGGAGCGAACCATTGGAGGCCTAGCAGACTAGGCTGGTCCTTGTCGATCACAGTCAGGGGTAGGAATGCTGTACGGTTCTTGAACGATACCCGGACTCGACTGGATCCTACGACTGGAATCCAATTCCCTTGATAGTCTTTGAGTATGAGTCTTTGGAATCGGAGATCTTGTTGCCGGACGGTAGGGATAAGTTGCTTGAGGGTCTTCCATGAAACCATCGAGAGAGACGATCCTGAGTTGACTTCCATCAGGCAGGGCTGGTTTTCGACAACTACTTTCACTCGGACCTTCTTGGCATCCAAAGAGGAGGCGTGACCGATTCTGATAGTTTGGTGAGCCTCTTCTCGCTTCATGGGGCAGTTTATGGTTTTGTTTCTGTAGGAGTGGTTGTTCCATTGGTGGTTCACTGGTTCTCGCCTTACAGGACAGCTTCCTGTCGGTTGGCGATAGTTAGCCCCCTTCGAGGGCTGGCTGGGTCCTATTTGGCTTCTACAGACCCGTCCCATATGGCCTCGTTTCCCGCACACATGGCAGAGCGCGTCAAGGAATTTGCATTCTGATCGGGGGTGGCTTGCCCCAAACCAGTGCATTGATATTGAGATTTCTGGCGTTGATCCCGTTCGGACCTTAGTCGATGGACCTCTTCTTCGTCGCTGTCTGATGACGAAGAGAGGTCCTTTTGGTGGGCCGTTATGACCTTCTGACTGAGGTGAAATTTCATGGGTGAGTTGGCGAAGCGGGGTGCGGTTGTGGCGCATTCGGGCAGCCGACTTTCTGGTTGCTTCTGCTGTAGTAGCCTTGGCGATAGCCGATGTCGCCTTTCGCCATCAACTTGCTTTGGATGTGCGGTGCATCCAATCCCAGAACTATTCTGTCTCTTAAGGCTTCTTCAAGATTAGCAAAACCACATAGGCCTCCCAAATTCCAGAGATCCGCTATGAAATCGGCAACAGTTTCACCCTTCTGTTGACTTCTTTGATAAAATTCATGCCTTCTGACGAGTGTTGGAACGACTGGCGCATAGTGGCTCTCTGTAGAGGTTCGAGGACGTCCCAATCCACAGACTTCACTTCTGCCGGTTTCGCTAGTGCCTTGGCCATCTTGAATACGGTCGGCCCGCAATGTGTTAGGAGTACCGCCCGTTTCTTCTTGGTCGTGGCATCCTTCAAATTGTTGGTTTCCAAGAACATTTGGAAATGATCCATATAAGAGTCCCAGTCTTCTTGCGCTAGGTCGAATGGAGAGGGTGGTATGACGCCGCTGGACATGGTTCCGCCGTTGTGTGTTTGGTCACGTGCTTGGTTATCGATCTTCGTTGTTCAGTCAGCTCTGACGTCTCCACATCCAATCCTCGTCGCCAGTGTTAAGAACTGAGCGTGGGCGCGAAGAATGGAGATGAGCCTGTGAAATAGTGAACTTCAAAACTCTTTATTAACATGGTGTGACAGCTCAGCTCAATGGCTGCAACGGGCCTCCTTATATAGGCAACTTCTTAACTATTCAACCAATGAAAACTTGGGAGCGCTAGCTCCGTTAACCAATGGGAGAGGCTCGTTAATGGCCAATCAGATTCACCTGAATGGACCAATCTGATGTCGCCATTAATGGCCAATCAGAAGTGCAGGGCCAGAACCCTGCACTTGACTTCAAGCTCTTGATAACTTTATTAACACATTTATTCATTCACAACAGCCTCAACTTTGCTGATGGATTTCTTGGCTGGGAAGCCTTGGCAAAGCCGTCCTCTGCAGCCCTGGGCTGGGAAGAGCCCGTGGGTTGCAGCTGCAGGGCCGCCCAGGGCTTTGTGTTGCTGTTTTGGGTGGTTGTGTTCTGTGTCTCTCTCTGTTCTCTCCCCACTTCACATTCAAGGGATGAAATATTATGAGAGAATGAATCCAGATAAGCCGAAGCATTTCTGAACTCCCAAGAGCTGAAACAAACCACCAAATTCCCATCACTTTGACATCCTGCAAGTTGTAAGCGGCTGAAATCAACACTTATCTAATGGTGTCTTTTCTGCATTCCTTGCACAATTTCACGCAAAGGGGATTAGGTTTATTGGACTGAATGGGGAAAGGCCTCTTGGAATTAATTTTATACTCTGTAAATCAAGTTGCTTGCTTAGAATTTTTTTTAAAAGGGCAAAGTGCTTGCAATAACTCATCTGAACATGACATATTTTATTAGAATAGCTTATTCTTTATTGGCCAAGTGTGATTGGACACACAAGGAATTTGTAGTGCAGTTCCTCCCCCTATATGTGCCTTAAAAATTCTCCCACAGATAACAGGAAAGGTAGGAAAGACTCACCGCTTTTGGGAATCAGTTAGCTGAGCAGAAGGGATGGATCATGTGGGGCTAGAAGGAAAGAGAAAAGGCCAAGTTCCTGAGAAGCCAGTGTTCTTTATTTTTAAGTGGTCAGGCCTCTTAAAAATAAAGTGGCGTCCCTGGATTGCCGGTGTCCAAATCAGCAGGACGATAGAGGGATTCCTCCCCCAGCCCCCCAAAAGAGTGAGCCTTGCATTCCAATGATCGGTTAGCCGTCTTGTTGACTTTGACACCTGCAACCTCCTCTCCCTCCCCACCCTTGTAAGGTGTTGCCACTTGCAATGCATCCAGTTTTGGGCTTTGCATTTTAGAAAATTCACTGGCAAACTAGAGCCTCTCCGGGGGGGGGGAAATACCAGAAGAAAGAGAGGTCTGGAAGGAATTATCTTTGAGAATGAGTTGGAGGTTCTGGGTTGGTTTTGTTTGGGTTAGATTGCAAGGGACTCATGGCAGCTGATTCCCAGGAAGGGCAGTCTTTGGAAGATGTGAAAGTAGCAATTAGAATTAAAAAGGAATATGAAGCTGGCTTATTTGGTCAAGGTTAAAATAAACTTGTTCCTTCTGGCCACCCTTTTTGGACTTTTTTGCTTGTGTTGGGCATTGCTACCCCACTCCCCCCCCCCGCCAGAAATGGCTTCCACCTGCTGTTAAGCAAGGGCTGTAAGTCCACTAGGAGCATCCTATCTTGGATCAGCTACTTCAGGGGAACTACAGTCTCATCCAGAGCAACAACCAGGAGAAGAGCCAAGTTGTTCTTGTGACATTGTACTCCAGCTAATTAACCCTTTCCAGCCCTAAACTCCAGCTAGGAGATGCCAGTAATTCTGACCAGCACAAAAGACCCTTGAGAAGCAGAGGCTGGCAGGCACCGATCTGATGAGCTATGCTTGTTTGTCAGCTTTGGAAGAAGGTTTGAGCATTGGGATAAAACCTCTCAAGCAGAAACAGGCTCTCTTCTGCCCAGAGAAGGGATCCAGTTGTGTCCTGCAGGCCACGTTTTGCTGCCCCAATTTGATTTTTTCCTGAGTAATTCCTCAGGATGAACCCTCTACAGCTGCCTCCAAGCCCATCTGAAGTTTGGCATTTTCCCCTCTTGGCTACCCGATAGTTTTGCTTTCAGTTGAAATTAATTTATTATAATCCATTTGGGCATATTTGGATTGCTTTTGATTTAAGTTTAACAAGACGGAAAAAAATCTGCTGAATTTAATATCAGTAAACAAATCTGTTGTTTAGGTCTGTGGTGTATAACTAATGCAAGCTGCCATTTTTAGCAGCAAATATCTCTATTATGGTACCATAAGATGTCTTGTAATGACTACATGCAACCCAAATATGACCTGGATCAGTTTGCAACTGTCTCCCGACACCAGCTGGATGCCAGAGCTAAGATGCCAAGCCGTGCCAGTTGGCAGAGAGGGAGGATCTCAGGTAGCAGTTGGAGGCTTCCAAGGGGAATGGTGAGGATGGAGGGATGGAGGCATCAGTGAGCACCCAGGGCCTTCCCCCATCACAAGGGTCCTTTGGAGGAGAGGATGAAGATTATCTGTTCACAAAAACGTGAGGTCCTAATTGCTAGTTCTTTAGTGGGGGGTTGGCCTTGATTATACTCATCACATTCTTCCTAAGAATCTAGGAAGTTATCATGCTGGAGGGAATTATATAATTCTTCTACTAGGGTTGTTACTTTTATGTTTAATATAATTCTTAATAAAATTATTGGAAAATTAACCCTAAAGAGAAAATGTATTGTTATTTTAATCAAAGCTATGGTTTTCCCAGTAGCATGGCTGTGAGAGTCAAGCCATGAGGAAAGCTGGGTGCTGAAGAACTGATGTTTTCGAACTCTTGGAGAAGACCTTGGACTGCAACCAATCAGTCCATCCTAAATCAACCCTGATTGTCCTTTGGAAGGACAGAGACTGATGCCGCAGTTCAAATGTTTGCCACCAAATGGGAAGAGAGACTCCTTGGAAAAGACCCTACTGTAACCAGCTGCCCGGTGGGCATGTCCATGAAACAATTGCCAGTGGAAATAAGGTTACTGAGAGTGTTTAGTTGAGTGCACCCAGTGTTCTGCTATAGCAGGGGTGTCCAACCTTGGCAACTTTAAGACTTTGCTGGCTGAGGAACTCTGGGAGTTGAAGTCCACAAGTCTTAAAGTTGCCAAGGTTGGACATCCCTTGCTCTATAGCTTATTGGAAACCCTTCTGAGGCTCTAAGTTAAAGCCAGTTGAAGGGGAGCCTCTGCCTCCAGGGTTGGGGGGCAGAGAAAAAACACTAGAAGCGAGGGGATATTGGACTCCAGGTACTTTAAGGGGAACATCGATCACTTCAGCCAAATGGAGTTGAGGGTTTCTCTTTCCTGGGGACCTAGCTGAGGCAGGTCTGACAGTTAACTTCGATTTGTTTTCTTTCTACTCTGGTTGTTTAATTTGTTATGAATTATTGGATAGTGTTCTGTACCTTCATTTGCATTGATCAAAACGCGGGGTGATCTGATTGGTTTAGCGAGCTGCACTGATTGGCCCGCTGAGAATCTCCCGCGATTGGCAGATACGAATCGCGGGAGATTCAAAGCGGTGCCATTGGTCGCGGCCGCCGCGGCTTGAGAATAAAAAGCCGCAAGTTTTCCCTTGGAGCCAGATCGGTTCCGGGGGCCTAATAAAGAGCTGAAACCACAGTCACTGCCTCCTGGTCTCCTTGCCAAACGGACATGACACTGGTGACTTGGTGGGATGCCAAGGCTGAACCCCATCGAGCATGTGTCTACCAGAAGCAAGACCAATGAGATGGCCAGCATCGCTCCGCCCGCGCACTTCAACCCTGCTAGTGAGGACTGGGAATCCTACACAGACATATTCCTCATGTTCCTCAAATGCAGCAACATGAAGGACGCCACCGGGCTGAAAAAGCGAGCCGTTTTCTTGACACACTGCGGGCTCGCAGTGTTCAAGATGGCGAAAGCCCTCGCGAAACCTGCTGACGTCAAAGCGATGGACTGGGACGACCTCGAGCCCTTGCTCCGCAACCACTACGCCCCCGCCGTGCCCACCCTCACCAGGCGGCATGACTTCTACCGGCAGGACCAGAGACTGGGCGAAAGCATCAGCGACTTTGTTGCTGAGTTGCGGAACCTAGGAGGCATGTGCAGATTCTCCGACATGGACGAGGCCCTACGGGACCGAATCGTGCTCGGACTTCAGGATTCAGTCCTCCAGAACCGACTGATGGCCAAAGGCGACATCGCCCTCGCCGACGCCATCGCTGAAGCCACCGCAGCCGAGGCTACCCAGAAGTCGGCGAACCGCATGTGGAGATCGGACGCCGGGGACCGCACCGCGACCACCAACTCGGGACGGGTGACCAAGGCCCAACCGGAAGCAAGTCACCGCGAGACCATCACCCACCATGGCGAATTCCACTCCTCCTCCGACACCTCAGACGAGGAGGAGGAAATCCACCGGCTCCAGGCGGGACGCGACCAGTGCAATCGGCGGGGTCATAAGTCGGGGACCGCGTGTGCTGGTTGCAGAGGCGACCACCCGAGATCGGAGTGCTGTTTCTTCGACGGCATTGCGACAAAAAGGGCCACATCGCCCGCGTCTGCCGACTAAAGAAAGCCTACAGCCCCAGACAGCGGGACCACAATGAGCAGAGACGGGACAGCACACCCCCCAGAGCCAGAGATCGCCCAGCCAACAGCCGATGGGACCGGAGCGGGCGAACCCGATGAGGCACAGAAACCCGGCGGAAGGAGGAAACCCACCAGACGGTCATCATTGGCCATGCATCAACCACTGATGCCCAAAAAGTCTACGTGGAGGTAGTCATCGAAGGCAAGCCATGCAGGATGGAGGTGGATTCCGGGTCCTACCTCTCCATGGTCGCCTGGCAAGAAATCAAACGCTTGGTGCCTACCATCCACAAGAAGGGACTGGAGAACCAGAGAATAATCATCAAAGACAACCAGGGAAACCGCATCCCGGTAGTCGGAACCGGACAATTCAAAGTAACATTTCAGGGCCACACGGCAAAGCTTCCCCTAACAATCGTGGACCGAGACCAGACCAGCCTTTTGGGACTGCAATGGTTCGCGCCGCTTGGCATCAAAGTCACGGGCATCAACCACATCGCCGAGACTGATTGGGAGCAGCAGCTGGCACGGGACTTCCAGGAAGTGTTCGACGGCACCCTAGGCAAGTACCGAGGGCCCCCCCATCTCCTTCAGCCTAGACCCGAACATTCTCCCAAGACGCCTAAAACCACGGCAGGTACCTTTTGCACTCCGGCCAAAAATTGACGAGCAAATTGACAAGCTCATCAAGCAAGGGGTCCCACAACCAATTGATCATGCCCAGTGGGAGACCCCAATAGTCACCCCAGGCAAGCCCGATGGGTCGGTGAGAATCTGCGGGGACTATAAGGCCACCCTAAATTGCGCCTTGCAACAAAGTGCCTACCCCGTCCCAGTAGTGCAGCACCTTCTACACTCACTGGGGGGAGGCAAGGTTTTTGCGAAGCTCGACCTGGCCCAAGCATACCAACAGCTGCCGGTTGACGCAGAAACCACAGATGCGCAAACCATAGTCACCCACCGGGGAGCTTTCCGATGTAACCGACTCCAGTTTGGAGTCAGTGTGGCACCTGGAATTTTCCAGAGCCTCATGGAGAGACTCTTGCAGGGCACCAAGGGGGGTGGTGCCCTACTTCGACGATGTGCTGGTATCGGCAACCAACTAGTGAGAACTAGAGGGTCGGCTAAGGGAGGTGTTAACCAAATTCAAGGAAACCGGGCTAAAAGTGAAGAGGGAAAAGTGCCAACTTTACACAGAGCGGGTCGAGTTCCTGGGATACCTCCTAGACCGGCACGGCATCCACCCCACCGAAACTAAAATCAGAGCCATTAAGGAGGCTCCCACACCCAGGACTAAACAGAACTGCAGACGTTTCTGGGACTGCTTAATTTTTACAACATTTTCCTGCCCCAGAAGGTGACCGTGGTGGAGCCTTTGCATAGGCTCTTGGACAAGGCAGCTACCTGGACTTGGGGTAAATGCGAGGAAGCTGCCTTCAGGAGAACCAAGGACCTGCTCACCTCGGATGCCATTCTCATCCAATACAATGAGACCCTACCACTCGCCGTCACATGTGACACCTCACCCTTCGGCTTTGGCGCCGTCCTCAGCCACACAATCCCGGATGGAAGAGAAGCGCCCATTGCCTTCTTCTCCAGGACACTCACCAAACTGGAGCGGAACTATAGCCAGCTGGACAAGGAGGCCCTAGCCATTGTCGCAGCAGTGAAGAGGTTCTATGAATACCTCTATGGCCGCACCTTCACAATCATCACGGACCACAAGCCGTTGCTGGGCATCCTGGCAGGAAACCGGGCCACCCCGAACATTTTATCTCCCAGGATGACAAGGTGGTCCGAATTCCTTGCTGCCTACAGCTACCGGCTCACACACTGACCCAGTAAGACTATTACACATGCAGACGCTTTGAGCCGCTCACCACTACCCGACATAGACACCGATCCAGCACCCACAACGAGCACCCTCAGCATAGAGACTCTGCCCGATCTACCCATAACCGTATCAGACATTGCCTGAGAAACCAATAAAGACAAATGTCTGGCGCGGGTGTTACATTGTGTAGAGAAAGGGTGGCCGGAAAAGGACAACGACGAAGCATTCAAAACATTCCAGAACTGGCAAACGGAACTTTCGCTGCAAAAAGGGTGTGTACTGTGGGGGGATAGGGTGGTTATCCCGGAAAAACTGCAAGGGAAGGTATTGGGATTGTTACACGAGGGGCACCTGGGCATAGTTAGAACGAAAGCCCTGGCCAGAAGTTATGCTTGGTGGCCAGGGATGGCTAACCAAATCGAGGCCTGGGTGGCAAGGTGTCAACGCTGCCAAGAAACCAGACCGAGCCCTCCTGCGGCACTGATCCTGGAATGGGAAACCCCCAGGGGACCCTGGTCTAGGGTCCACATAGACTTTGCCGGGCCCACCAAGGGACATACATTCCTTGTAAACGTAGATGCTTACTCCAACTGGCTGGAGGTAAGCAACATGAAATCCACCACCACAGAGGCCGTAACCAAGGAACTTTGCAAACTATTCGCAACCCACGGCCTCCCAGATGTCATCGTGTCAGACAACGGGCCCCAATTCACCTTGCTGGAATTTAAAAAATTCCTAGCGGAAAGGGGCATACGACATGCACTGACAGCTCCGGCGCATCCGGTGGCGAACAGAAGGGCGGAACGGATGGTTCAATTAACAAAAAAAACCATCCAGAAAATCGAACACGGGGAAATCCAAGACAAAATAAATAAAATGTTTTTTATCCAACATATAACCCTGAACACGACAACGAACAAAAGCCCAGCAGAGCTACTGATGGGGAGGAAAATAAGGTTCCCACTCGACAGACTGCACCCCACATACAACCCGGAAAAACCCCCAAACTCCTCCAGCAAGCACCAGTCTTTTGCGCCAAGTGACGCCGTCTACGCAAAAAACCTAACCGGAGACCCACTATGGGTACCAGCAACTATAACCCAACTGACAGGTCCCCACTCGTACCGGCTGCAAACAACCGACGGACGAGCGTGGAAATGCCACATCGATCAAATAAGATCGAGAACAGCCACAAGAAACACAACCGACACACAACCAAACACAGAAAATCCCCTTAACACAAGCCTAGAGGGGAGGGAATACCCCGGGAACCAAAACCCAGAAGAAAACCAACCATACTCACCAGCAAGCAGCCAGCTCGAAGCCTCACCAGGGAGAAGCAGCCAGGCCAGCTCGACCAGTCCAGAAAGACCAGGCGGGAGCAGCGAAAACCGCAGCTCAACCAGCCCGGGTAGACCGGGAGGGAGCTGCGACAAGCGGCCCGGCAAGGCCTACCAGGCGTTTCCATCGATGAGGCCGAGAGACACAGAGAACCCGACCGAACCGGCCGGGAGCCAACCAACGACTGACCTGCGCAGGTCCAGTAGGCAAGTGCGGAGCCCCGCCTACTTACGGGACGACATTACATAGGACCAAACCAAGAGGGGAGGGGTGTTCTGTACCTTCATTTGCATTCTTGAAACCCCACGTTTTGATTGGTCAAAGCGTGGGGTGATCTGATTGGTTTAGCGAGCTGCGCTGATTGGCCCACTGAGAATCTCCCGCGATTGGTGGATACGAATCGCGGGAGATTCAAAGCGGTACCATTGGCTGCGGTTTGAGAATAAAAAGCCACAAGTTTTCCCTTGGAGCCAGATCGGTTCCGGGGGCCTAATAAAGAGCTGAAACCACAGTCACTGCCTCCTGGTCTCCTTGCCGAACGGACACGACAGATAGTATTTTGTAACTCTTGTGTTTCTCTTTAAATATATTTAATGCCTTGGTAACGGCATATAATATCTATTAGAAGTAGCAGTGGCTATAATTACAATTCCTCAATGATTTTAGTGGCGCATCTCCTGAATAACTTGGACTATATGTGACTGCATGAAAGAATAATAAGAGGAGTTTTACAGCACAGTCCTAAAAATAAAACGCTAAGATGATAGTAAATAATTTTAAAATTTGGCAGGGCGGGCCTCTCAGTTCTGAAATGAGCAGCATGTGAGGCCCAATAAATAAATAAGTAAACGGGACTGTCAGCCAATTTGCTGAACAGGTTGCCTGTAACGATTCTATGCATAGTAGTTCAGCCCATTTAAGGCGGTCTCTGGTCAAGATTTTGTAGCTATGCCAGAGCTGCCTTAAGGGACCCCCTCAAATACCCTCCTTAGCACAACTCCAGAACAGTTGGCGGGTCGCCCGGGAGGCACATCAAGCACCTAAGAAAGAAGCCAATAAAAATGTGTGAGGCCAAAAGATTTTGAAGCGGATGATGGAGTTTACCTCTCCAGAAAATATTTACAGTCCACCCAGCAGCCGAGTGGGCCCATTGCCCATGGCCAAAGTAATGAAGCCAGTCACTCTGCACCTGGAGTTGCCTAAGAACCTTACCTGCCCCCACCCTGCGTTTCACTGCAGTTTATTGAAGCCCAGATCGGTGTCACCTCTTCGCCCTCCCCCGAACAGCCCACCGGGCGCCCATTTAAACTGCAGGAGAAATCCTAGATTTGAGGAAATGCAGGGAGGGGTATCCAATTCCTCACTGCGTGGCAACACTTCCCCCCCCCACGTCACAATCCGAATGAGTGGATGCTAAACATGTCCAGCCACCTAAACGCCTTCAAACCTTTCACAGAAAATCCCCTGATGAACCCTGAAGGAACCATCGTTGTTCTGTTTGCAGATGTGTTGCTTTGTTTGACCTCTGCATCTTTTGTTTTCATTGTATGGCTAAAGCAGGCGTGTCCAAAGTCCAGCCCGGGGGGGGGGGCAATTGTGGCCCGTTTTCAAATTTCGAGCGGCCCGCAGCCTCTTCTCCCTGCCGGCTCAGCCTGTTACTCATCTCACGGGCGTTTTTCCCATGTAATGTTAATGGTTCAAAGAATGTCAGGTTGAAGCGTCCCCACCACCACATTTTCACCTCACCAAATCTGATCGTCCTTGCAAAAAGTTTGCACCAAAGTGCCCATGGGTCACTTTGAGAATGGCAAGGGATGCTGGGCTTCCTTCCCATCGCACTCAGGTGCCCAGCTTGGCGACTGGAAAACCCCAAACCCCAATTTGCAAAGGCACATCAGCCTCCTTGGGACTTGTCCTCACAGACAGCCATGGGGCAGGCAGAGGGGAAGCAGCTTCCAGGGCTTTCCTGGGTCCAAGATGGGGACCCTTGAGCTCTTGGGAAATCACCTGGCTCTCGGGACTGTCAGAATGTTGCAGGGGTGACCTTGAAGCTGCACCCCAAATGGTCCTCTTTCCTCCTCCTGGACTTAGAGAGATGTTGGGCTCCCTCACTTGCAGCCGTCGTGTCTGAGGCTGCTCCCGAAATGGAGAGTCTTCATGGCGTTGATCTTCAAGCTTGCTATTTCCTAACCCGGGCTCCCCAAAAAACCTGTTTGGAAGGCAGAGAATGAGAAGGCGGCCGTGGTGGGAGCGTCTCCAAAAGGCATAAAAGAAACTGGTTATCAACCATTGCAACTGCATCACGAACTGAGGTTACTTGGGGGTGGGGGTAGATATTCCAGGCCTAGGCCAGGCTACTATTATCTCGCTGGCTGATAGATTCCTATTTTAAAAAGGACTAATTTTCAGAGTGCTATTTTGAGCTTGGCTACCAAGGCATTTAAGTGTTTCTCTTTCCCCATCATTACCAACTTTCCTGGTATCTGCCTTTTTAAAAACCCACAATTAGCAAGCAGAGAAACCTGTCCTGTTAGAAGTTCCCTGTCCTTCCTTTCTCCTCCTTCCCTGCCACATTTCCACGAATGATGGGAATTGCGGGGAGATGGAAAGATGAGGAGAACTGACCTGGTGGGAGCAGTCCATGCAACAGGGCAGCGCCCTTGAGATCACTGGATCAGCTCGCCAGGTCAAGGAAGCTTCCAGTGAAGGAAACTGCTGAGAGATTGTGGAAGGGGGCAGGCAAGAGGGGGTGGCCCTCCAGGAGGATGTCATCAAAAGGACCACCATCCAGGCTTCTGCCAGGCCCTGGAGGCGGCGGCCAGGGAGCGGCTGCTGGGAGGGGGCAGAGGACCAGGGCCAATTCTGCCTCGGGCAACAGGAGATGCCCGGAGGTCAGAGGCTGGCTAAGGTCTGGGCCCAGGCAGGGAAGCTTCTCCTTCCCCTACCCCAAGATCCAGAGGAAGCAGACGCTGCTGGAGGCAAAGGGTGGCTAAGCAAAGCAGCGAATGCCTGGAGATCAAGTGGCCCAATGCCAGCCTGCCTGCAATACTCCTGGCAGGTGGCTGCCCAACCTCTGATGAAGGAGAGCTGAGCATCTCCTTGCAAAGCTTGCAATCCTAGGAAATTCCTCCTGATGGCCAGATCAGAGATGGTCCTTAGTTTCAACCCGTTGCTTCTGCTCTCTAGAGTCTTAAAGTTGCCACGGTTGGTGTTATGTCCGCGTGGAAGGAAGCCAGGAGTTGGTGACTTTGTATCAAGCTCTTTATTGAGGTCAGGAACTGAACTGGCTCTTAGAAAAACTTTGTGGCTTTTTATTTCCAAGCCGCGGAGGCTGCGGCCAATGGCACCACTTTGAATCTCCCGCGAATCGAATCTACCAATCGCGGGAGATTCTCAGCGAGCCAATCGGCGCGGCTCGCCTAACCAATCCGATCGCCCTGCGCTTTGGCCAATCAAAGCGCGGGGATCTCAAGAATTCAAATTAAGGTACAGAACACCCCTCCCCTCTTGGTTCAGTCCTACGTAGCATAGTCCCGTAGGTAGGCGGGGCTCCGTCTTTGCCTATTGGACCTGCGCAGGTCAGTCGTAGGTTGGATCCTGGCCGGTTCGGTTGGGGTCTCTGTTTCTCCGGACTCCATCGTGGGAACCACCTGGTCTGTCTGGCCGGGCCGCTCTCCGCAGCTCCCTCCTGGGCTACCCGGGTTGGTTGAGCTGCGGGTTTTGCCGCTCCCGCTCGGTCTTCCCGGGTTGGTTGAGCTGGCCTGGCTGTCTCTTCCTGGCGAGATTTTGTGCTGGCTGCTTGTAGGTGAGTATGGCTGGGTTTTGGTTCCCGGGGTATCCCCTCCCCTCTTGGTTTGTGTTGAGGGGGTTGGTTTTGTTTGGTTGCGTGTCGGTGGTGTTTTGTGTGGCAGTCCTCGATCTTAACTGATCGATGTGGCGTTTCCACACTCGTCCGTCAGTTGTTTATAGCCGGTACGAGCGTGGGCCTGTTAGCTGTGTTATGATTGCTGGCACCCATAATGGGTCTCCGTTTAGGTTCTTCGCGTAGACGGCGTCGCCTGGTGCGAAGGTTCGGTGTTTGCTGGTGGAGTCTGGGGGTTTCTCTGGGCTGTAAATGGGGTGTAGTCTATCGAGTGGGGACCTTATTTTCCTCCCCATTAGCAGTTCTGCTGGGCTTTTATTTGTTGTGGTGTTCGGGGTTATGTGCTGTATGAAGAGTAATTTATTTATTTTGTCCTGGATCTCCCCGTGGTCTATTTTCTGGATGGTTTTTTTTGTGAATTGAACCATCCGTTCCACCCTTCCATTCGCCGCCAGATGCACTGGGGCTGTCAGTGCGTGTCGTATGCCCCTTTCCGCTAGGAATTTTTCGAATTCCAGCGAGGTGAATTGGGGCCCTTTGTTGGACACGAGGACGTCTGGGAGGCCGTGTGTTGCGAAGAGTTTGCAGAATTCTTTGGTCACGGCTTCCGTGGTGGTTGTTCTCATGTTGCTTACCTCCAGCCAGTTGGAGTAAGCATCTACGGTTATTAAGAAAGTGTGTCCTTTTGTGGGCCCGGCGAAATCTATGTGGATTCTAGACCAAGGTCCCCTGGGGGTTTCCCACTCTAGGATGGGTGCTGTGGGTGGGCTTGGTCTAGTTTCCTGGCATCGTTGACACCTTGCTACCCAGGCCTCGATCTGTTTGTCCATCCCTGGCCACCAAGCGTAACTTCTGGCCAGGGCTTTCGTTCTAACGATGCCCGGGTGCCCCTCGTGTAACAGTTCCAGAACCTTCCCTTGTAGTTTTTCCAGGATGACCACCCTATCCCCCCATAGTATACACCCTTTTAGTAATGAGAGTTCCATTTGCCGGTTCCGGAATGTCCTGAAAGTCTCGTCGTTGTCCTTTTCCGGCCACCCTTTCTCTACCCAATGCAAAACCCGCGCCAGATGTTTGTCTTTATTAGTTTCTCGGGCAATGTCTGAGGCGGTTATGGGTAGGTTGAGTAGAGTCTCTATGCTGAGGGTGGTCGTCGTGGGTGCTGGGTCAGTGTCTGGTTCGGGTAACGGTGAGCGGCTTAAGGCATCCGCATGGGAGATAGTCTTACCGAGTCGGTGTGTGATCCCGTAGTTGTAGGCGGCCAGGAATTCGGACCACCTTGTCATTCTGGGAGACAGAATGTTCAGGGTGGCCCTGTTCCCTGCAAGTATTCCCAGCAGCGGTTTGTGGTCGGTGATGATGGTAAACGTCCGGCCGTAGAGGTACTCGTGAAACCTTTTTACTGCGGCGATGATAGCCAAAGCCTCTTTGTCCAGCTGGCTGTAGTTCCGCTCCGGTTTGGTGAGGGTCCTTGAAAAGAATGTGATGGGTGCTTCCTTTCCATCGGGGAGAGTGTGGCTGAGGACAGCGCTGACGCCGAAGTGTGATGCGTTGCATGTGATGGCTGGTGGTAGGATCTCGTTGTACTGGATGAGGACGGCATCCGAAGTGAGCAAGTCCTTAGTTTTCCTGAAGGCGGCTTCCTCACGTTTCCCCCAAGTCCAGGTAGCCGCCTTGTCCAAAAGCTTATGCAAAGGCTCCACCGCGGTCGCCTTTTGGGGCAGGAAGACATTATAAAAGTTAAGTAGCCCCAGAAACGCCTGCAGTTCTGTTTTTGACCTGGGTGTGGGGGCTTCCTTGATGGCTTTAATTTTTTTGTCGGTGGGGTGAATGCCGTGTCAGTCTAGGAGGTATCCTAGGAATTCGACCTGCTCTGTGTACAGCTGACATTTTTCCCTCTTCACTTTAAGCCCGGTTTCTTTGAATCTTGTTAGTACCTCCCTTAGGCGACTCTCTAGTTCGGTCTGGTTGGTTGCCGATACTAGTACATCATCGAAGTATGGGACCACCCCCTTGATGCCTTGTAAGAGTCTTTCCATGAGGCTCTGGATAATTCCAGGCGCCACGCTGACTCCAAATTGGAGGCGGTTACATCTAAAGGCTCCCCGGTGGGTGACTATGGTTTGCGCCTCTGCAGTTTTCTCATCGACCGGCAGTTGCTGGTATGCTTGGGCCAGGTCGAGTTTTGTGAAAACTTTGCCCCCTCCCAGTGAGTGTAGGAGATGCTGCACTACGGGGACGGGGTAAGCGCTTTGCTGCAAGGCGCCATTTAGGGTGGCCTTATAGTCCCCGCAGATTCTCACTGACCCATCAGGCTTGATTGCGGTGACTATGGGGGTCTCCCACCGGGCGTGGTCTATGGGTTGTAAGACCCCTTGCTTGACGAGCTTGTCAATTTGCTCGTCGATTTTCAGTTTGAGTGCGAAAGGTACCCGCCTTGGTTTTAGGCGTTTCGGGGGAACATTTGGGTCTAGGCTGAAGGATATAGGGGGCCCTCGGTACTTGCCTAGGGTGCCATCGAACACTTCTTGGAAGTCCCGGGCCAGTTGCTGCTCCCAGTCGGCTTCGGCGATGTGGTCGATGCCCGTGATTGTGATGCCTAGCGGTGCGAACCATTGAAGTCCCAGCATGCTAGGTCGGTCTCGATCGACGATGGTCAGGGGAAGTCTTTTGGTGTGCCCCTTGTATGTCACTGTGAATTTTCCTGTTCCGACTACAGGGATGTGGTTTCCCTGGTAGTCTTTGAGGATTAGTCTCTGGTTTTCTAGTTCCCTTCTCTGGATGGTAGGCACCAAGCGTTTAATTTCTTGCCATGCTACCATTGAGAGGTAGGACCCGGAGTCCACCTCCATTTTACAGGGTTCGCCTTCGATGCCTACCTCCACGTAGACCTTTCTGGCGTCTGTGGTTGTTGCGTGGCCGATGGTGACCGTCTGATGTGTCTCTTCTCTCTGCCGGGTCTCGACCCCTCGTTGGGCTCGTCCGTTCCATTCCCAATGGTTGTCTGCTGGGCGGTCTCTGGTCCTGGGGGTTGTGCTCTCTCGTTTCCGCTCGCTCGGGTCCCATTGTCTGGGGCTGTGGGTTTTCTTGAGGCGGCAGACGCGGGCTTTGTGGCCCTTTTTGTCGCAGTGCCGGCAAACGGAGTCGAAGAATCGGCATTCGGATCTGGGGTGGTCGCCTCCGCAACCAGCACACGCGGTCCTCGACTTACGACTCCGCCGGCTGCGCTGGTCGCGGCCTGCCTGGAGATGGTGGATGTCTTCCTCCTCGTCTGACGTCCCGAGGTGGACTGGAGTTCGCCCTGGTGGGTGGTAGTTTCAGGTTGGGCCTCGGTTGACCTTGCAGGGTGGTTGTTTGCGGTGCGGTCCCCGGCGTTCGGTCTCCGCATGCGGTCTGCTGATTGTCGGGTTGCTTCGGCTGCCGCGGCTTCGGAGATGGCATCGGCGAGAGCGATGTTGCCCTTGGCCATCAACTGACTTTGGAGAACGGGGTCCCAAAGGCCGAGCACGATTCAGTCCCACAGGGCCTCGTTCATATTGGAGAACTCGCATAGTCCTCCAAGGCGCTGCAGCTCTGCGACGAAATCACTGAAACTCTCACCCGACCGCTGGTCCTGCCGATAAAATTCATGTCGTCGGATGAGGATGGGTACGGCTGGAGCGTAGTGTTTCCGGAGTAATGGCTCGAGGTCAGCCCAATCCATTGCGGTAACATCGGCAGGCTTGGCTAGCGCTTTTGCCATCTTGAACACTGCGGGCCCGCAGTGCATTAGGAAGATGGCTCGTTTCTTCAGTCCCGTGGCATCCTTCAGGTCATTGCATTCGAGGAACATGTGGAATCTGTCCGTGTAAGATTCCCAGTCCTCGCTGGTGGGGTTGAAGGGGTTTGGTGGCGCGATGCTGGCCATCTTATCGGTTGGCTGTCTTCCGTCGGACACGTGCTTCGGTTCAGGATAAGGATCCCACCTTCGTCGACAGTGTTATGTCCGCGTGGTAGGAAGCCAGGAGTCGGTGACTTTGTATCAAGCTCTTTATTGAGGTCAGGAACCGAACTGGCTCTTAGAAAAACTTTGCGGCTTTTTATTTCCAATGGCACCGCTTTGAATCTCCCGCGATTCGAATCTACCAATCGCGGGAGATTCTCAGCGAGCCAATCGGCGCAGCTCGCCTAACCAATCCGATCGCCCCGCGCTTTGGCCAATCAAAGCGCGGGGATCTCAAGAATTCAAATTAAGGTACAGAACAGTTGGAGGGCCCTGCGCTAGAATGACTCTACCCCATCTCCTGTGACAGCCCCACAGACACCTGAGGACAGTCACTGCAGTCGACTATTTCCCATTGCTTGTCGTTCCAGGCCCCTTGTCCCTTATCTGGTCCCCCTTTCCAGAATGCAGGACCTGGAACTTAAAGTGATATCTTGAGACGCTTTGCCTATAAGTGGACATGATATATCCATTGAGGCAACCTGGGCTGCACTTTCCTTTCCTGCAGCTGCATCATCCAGGCTCTTCCCGAGTTAGTGCCCACCCAAACTGGTGATTTTGCTTCTTCGTTCGCAGACAAATGCAAAGAGGACCAATGTTGGATGTTGCAGGTCCTTCATCAAATTCATTTCCCCCCTTACTGCCTTTCGTTCAAGCCCGTAAAGGCTTTCTGAATCTTAACCTTCTTCCCTGAGTGTTTGCTATTCTTGCATCACTTGCAGATTTGATGATGGTACATTCTAATCGGGCCATTCAAGTCTTTCACAAAGATGCTAAAAGCTTAGAAGGGAGACAGACCTAAGTGAGGCCATTTCATGGCTTCTTCCAGAGTTCCTTCCTTCCTTCCCTCCCTGCTCCAACGCGAAGGCTTGCTGTTCCTATTTTGGAAAGTCGTCAGTCCTGCTATTCCAGAATGACCTTCTCCAGGCAGGCAAAGAGTCATTCGCGTCCCACTCCTCAGCAAGACTCCCCTGCAGATTGTTATTAATGTCAGCTTTGAGGCAAACAATTCCTCCTCAATGAATTCTGGTTGCCAGGCTGTGACAGGCACAGGAAAGGTACCGAATTGCCTGTCCCCACTTGCAGCGCACTCCCACCTTTCCGGAGCAATCAGTACTTGGGCATGGGATGCCCGATGACAGGGGTGGGTGGGTGTCGCTCTTTGCCAAGGGGGGAGGGGGCAGCAGGTTCTGCATTTCAAGGACCTGCATTGTGTTCTTTTGCTGCCCAAGAGAGGCAAAACCCTGATGAGCCTCGGGGGCACAGTGGTTAGAGCGCAGTACTGCAGGCTACTTCTGTTGCTTGCTGACTGACTGCAATTTGGCAGTTCAAATCTCACCAGGCTCCAGGTTGACTCAGCCTTTTGTCCTTCCAGGATCGGTAAAATGAGGACCCAGCTTGTTGGAGGCAAGAGGCTGACTCTGTAAACCGCTGAAGTATAAAGCAGTGTAAAGCGCTATATAAGCCTAAGGGCTATTGCTAAAACCAGACGAACACCAAGAGCCTCTCCAGGGCTGCCAGCAAGATCTCAGAATGGCTGTGAGCCCCAGAGCAGAGCCTGGGAGGTGCTGGCCTTCCCTTCCCTTTCCCCCTTTTCTGAGCAGATAACTGTCCTCTCATAAGGCCCACTTTTGCAGAAGATCACTGGGGAAGGGGGGCCTCCTACGCCTCATCTCCTAAGAAAAGTGGCTGAGGGGTAAATGCAATTTTGGCAGAAAGGGGGATTCTAATGACCAAAGCTGAAGGGGACTTGACCCTTCCTTCTCCTACCCACGGGGACCCTTCATGACACAAGAATGAATCTAGAAACAATTACAAGAGAATACAACAGCTAGGGAAGAAAGTTAAAGGATTAGGAGTGCAAGTGGTGTGTTTTTATCTCTATTTTGAAAAAAAGACCAACATCCAACGAGACAGCAGCAAAGACTTTCAGAAACCAACCACGGGGTAAAAACTGGCATCATCAAAGTAACCTTTGATAATATAGAATAATATCACCAGCCAATAAATAAATAAATCTGTCACTAAATAGTTGGCTGGAAGTCTGATACTCAGGCACCTCCAGCCCTGACTAGAATTGATGAGGTTACCTAGTTTGGTAATGAAACATCTGCAAGAAAGCAAGAAAGCTTCAGAAAGCACCAAGGAGCCCTCAGACATTGCATCAAGCCAGTTTTCATATCTGGCAAATGAGAGTTTTTCCAAGAATGCATTATAATATTTTGGACAAGAATCCAAGCACAAATTAATCCAACATTCTTCACAATTAGGCAAATTCCAAATAAATTTAGCAGCACATCAACATCTCTCAAAGCCAAGTTTCCTTCGTTTGCATCATTTGCCACAGTAAGACCGTCCAGCCGATAGGAAGCTTCCCCAGGACAGGAACGAGGCATTTCCAGCCTTAAAAGGCCAACGGTCAGCCTGACAAGGAAGTGGAAGCAGGGGTGCACTTGCCAGAAAGGTGCCCCAGCAAGTAGTGAGGGCTGTGCCCACCATCTTTCAGATTTGGAGTCCCTTCTGGGCATGCCACTAGGGGAAAGGACAAAATCCCTCAATTCCCCTTTGGTTCCCCACCCCCCAAAAGGAGAATTATCCTCAAATGGATCAAAGCAAATAATTTTTAAAAATACAGTGGTGTGTTTAGAACTGGAGAAAGAGTCAAGACCTAACCAAGATGGAGGTTCCTCCATTTTCAGTTAAGAGAGTGAAGCGTCTTCTTAATTCACACAGAAGCCATGTAACAAACCGAGGAAGCCTCCAGTTTAGGATCCTATGAGGTAAATGGAACTCTGAAGGGGAAAACAACCCAGCTGGGGCCTGGGAGTTCTCAACCTCCCCTCCCCACCTTAGCCCCAAGGCCAGTCCCCGTGTCCCCCACCAGCCCTCGGGAGACGAGAGGAGCCTCCACAAACGGCTCTTCTTGTAGCAGCCTCTTTGTTCTGCATTTCCACTTGGAACCGGCTGCAAAAAAGGGATCTGAGTGGGTGAGAACAAAGGATCTCGGTCATTTCTCTCAGAGCTGTAATTAACAATTTCTTTGAACATTTCACTCGCTACAATCCTTATTTATTTCAAGGACTTGGCTGAAGATAAACCGCCAGGCCATTGTGGGCTGATCCCCAAAAGAGCCCAGAACCTCCCTGGCTGGGTGAAGCAGGCCACTCCAGGGGACAAGCCTGGTTCAACCACGACTTGGTCAAGATGGGGCCTCTCGCTCAGCCCCCAAAGTGGGGTCAGACTGGTGGGAATTCTGGGGAAGGCCCAGCCTTGTTCCGTTTGGTGGTTGCTTGAAGCCGAGAGGAGGAGCTGCACATGCCAGAGAGATCAACATCTCTTCTGCCGGCCAGTAATGCTTGGATCAGGGGTGGGATTCAAATTTTTTAACAACTGGTTCTGTGGGCGTGGCTTAGTTGGCAGGCATGGGTTGGTGGTCATACTATTGGCTGGGCGTGGCCAACTCAATATCACTCACATCAAGCCACGCATCTCTTCGCCTGGCCTCTCATGACTGTGGGGATGCTGCAACAGTCATAAGTGTGAAAAATGGTCATAAGTCACTTTTTTCAGTGCCATTGTAACTTTGAATGGTCACTCCACACAAGCAAAGTACCAGCAAAGGAGGGGAAAATAACTCCAGAGAAATTCCTGAGACAGGAAGTCTAGTCCTGCCAAGAATGTAATAAGGGTTAACGGAGAGACAGTTTCTGTAAGCAATACCAGAATGTTTCCTTCCTGCCTTCCTTACAGGATTAGCTCAGTAATTTCTTCTAACAACCGGTTCTCCAAACTGCTTAGAATGTTAACAACTAGTTCTAGCGAATAGGTATGAACTGGTAGAATCCCATCCTTGGCTTGGATGTCTTAGAAGATTCAAGAAGTCACTGCAGGGGATGGTGCCTGATGTCACCCTTCCATCTCTGAAGATGACCCTGGGTCATAGTGGTTTGCTTCTCCTGACATATTAGTAAGGTGACCAACTTTTTTACAATGAGAAGGAGGACACAAATAAATTGAAGAAAAAAACCAAAGCCACTTTCGCGTGGCGCACTTTCTCAAAACAATTATCTTGTGTGGAGTGCATAGGTTTCATAATCACGTCTCGCCGCACTGTACCGAGCCTTGACGAATCGTCACGTCAAATACAAATACATCACATCACAAACAACAGATTGGATCGGCATCGATCAAATACGGAGATTTACAGATTAGTCTTCAAATATCAAAAAGGAGGACATGTGGGAGGACACTTTTCGAGAGAGGACAGAACTTACAAAAGGAAGACTGTCCTCCCTAAAGGAAGACGATTGGTCCCCTTAATATTAGATCAGGATAAAATGAGTTCTGGTGCAGGTTAAGCACCTGAGTTTCCTTGTGGACCACAAAGTCAACATCGGTCAGCTGAGGGACACAGCTCCTAGGCAAGCAAAGACTAACAACACAGGCGTGTCAAGGGTCTTTCTTTCCTAAGAGACGGGTCTGACAATACCATTCCAGACAAGTGGCTGTTCAATGTCTTCTTTTAAAAAGCACTCACAACTTCTGGAGCCATTCTACCGGTTAACTGTTCTCACAGTCGTGAATTTTCTTCCTAGTTCTCGGCTGCTTCTCTCCTTGATGAGTTTCCATCCATTGTTTCTTGTCTTGCTTTCTGATGCTTTGGAAAATGGCAAACATTAAAATGACTAGAATATAGAACACATCAGCTCTTTTCCAGTCCTCTGGGCTTCCCCTGTGCTCTGGAAAATTTTCTTCAGGAAGGTTCATGTTTAGGAAGGACAGCCTTAGGGATTTCTGGCAAGTAGGCTGGGGAGGAAATGGTTAAAAATAATAATAATTAATAATAATAGTCAAACAAGGATTGTTTTGTTTCCCATTGTTCCTGCCAAATGCAAGGGTCTTTTCTGATTTCTTGGCTGAAATAATTAAGTCTGCAAATGACACAGAGTTATTGGGGATGGAAAACCTTTGAGGGCATTATCAAGTTTCAGAAGGACCTTCAGTTCTGATTAAGGTCCAGCAAGAAGATGTTCAACAGCCACAAACACAAACGTCTTCATCTGGGTAGGAAAAATAATGTTCTTAAATTACAAGGAAGCTGTTTGGCTGGAAGAATTTCCTATGGGAAGGGCTATTTGCCAATAGGCAAGCAGATCAACCCAGGAAGCCCTGGAACCCGTCCAGCTGGGGCCAACGGCCTTTGACCACCACTGAGACCTCGTCCCTTGGTCAGCAGGAGCCAAGACTGGCATGAAAGGCACCCTCCCATCCCTGCTGCTTCTCTTGCCCCACAGCTTCTTTTCCAGCCTCTCTGGGTCCCAACACTCTTCCAAGTAATGGGAGACAAAACCTATCCATTTGATACCTCTCCAGGGTGCCTTTGGGTGCTGTCTGAAGCAGGGAGGAATCCCCCCCACATAAACCCGAAAGGCAGCTTAGCACAAGGCCACAAGGGAGGCAGGGGAGGATAGCTTGTACCCTGCTCCTCTTGTGGCCACCGTGGGGAGGGTGCATTATGAGGCCCTTGATCAGATCAACCAGATATAAAGCATCTCTTCAAAGGGAAAGAGCAGTCAGTGGGGCTGTGAGGGGAGAAGAAAAGCTGGGTCACGAGTTGTGTAACTGTGAGTTGTATTTTACAGCCATAGATCTGAATCCTTGTTGAAAGGCTGGGGTGCTCCCGTTTGTGGTCTTCCAAGGAATCGAACCCCACGGAGCGTGAAAGACATGCAGGCATTCAGAGGCTGTGCAGAGGTTTGTTTTAAATTAGCCAGGAAGATCTTTGGGGAGCCCAGATGCTGCCCATTCGAATGCTTGCTCTGGTTTGCACAAGGAAGCTGCCTGAGCTCTGAGATGGGCCCTCGAGGAGCAAAGTGTCTCCCCAAATGACCAGGGAGAAGATTCACACACACACACAGACACACACACAGGGATGTCAGGGATTCAATTCCATCTGGGGCCCATTTCCACTGAAGAATAAATGAGCCCATAGTTTCTTCAAAGCCCTGGTGGGGCCTGACCTTCCGTTTCTGCCTCCTGTTCCCAGGCCCATCTCTCTCCTTTGCTAACTGCCGTCTCTTTGACCTAGAATGTCAGGAGACAGATTCCCAATGAAGGGATCCTTTCAGCCATGATCCCCCCTTCCAAGCCTTTGCTATGACCTTGTGGTTAATGCCCCCCCCAGCCCTCCCCCCCGGGGGGGAAGACTTCAGCCCTGTGTAGTATTTTCCCAGACTTTAACACAGTCCAACTCCTCATCTCTACACCAGCCAATATAACCCTTTGAGAGGAGGGCATGTGGGCTGGTCCCTCAGTCGAGGGGGTGAATGTCTAAGAACCATTTTAGGCCCAGGACTCAATATCATCATAAACAAGTTAGATGAGGGAATAAGAACTGGTCAAATTTGCAGATGACACCAAGCTGGCAGGAATAGCCAACACCCCAGAAGACAAGCTCGTCCCTCCAGGATCCAAAAAGATCTTGATAGACTTGAACAATGGGCCCTATCCAACAACATGAAATTTACGTCCTACGTTCAAGATTTCTGGAGTCTGGTCTGCAGATTAGCCGACTGGCTCCCAGATGTGCTGGCTGAGAGTTTCCAAGATGGGCTAAACCAGGGGTCTCCAACCTGGGCCACTTTAAGACACCTGGGCTTCAACTTCCAGAATTCCCCAGCCAGCTTTGGAGACCCCTGGGCTAAACAATGAAGTCTTTGGTTATTTCACACTGCGAACCCTGCAAGGGAGGTTCATTCCAGCTGACAAAGTGGAAGTTGACTTGGCCGAGTACCATGAATGAGAACCATGGGAGCAGCAGGTAAATTAAGCTAATGAAAGAAAAAAACATGCATTGTCACCAAGGGCAGCCTTTCCCCCTCCTCCCCCAAGACCCCCTCCTCATCCTTGCCATTGGCTTCCAGTGTGCCCCATAGCACAAAGGAGAGGAGGGGGCCGCAGGAAGGCAAAAGGGAATCCACACTCTTTGCAGAGACCTCAGGCACCAGGGATTTGTTTTAATCTCGCCCATTAATCAATTTCTGTGTCAAAATTGAATGAACGGCCTTTCCTCGGTTTCACATCCTGGATGAGCAAACAGAAGCTGCTCTCTGGGGCTGCAAATGAAGGGGGGGCTCTACTCCTCCCTCTTCCTGTTGGCTGAGCAGAACATAAATGAGTGGGTGGGCATCTTGGTGCTTTCATAAATCTGGAGTTTGGCCCTAGATACAGTAACTCTGGCCTTCAATGTTTGGAAGCCAGTGGCACTGAAACAGCAGCGGAAGGGTCTGTGGTGGAGTGGCAGCTCCTGGGTTCCAGAAAGACCCGGCCAGATATGGGTGAGCATCCCTCTTTGTGTGCCCCACACAGTTCCTGGGTTCATCGGCCAAACCCCTGGAAAAGCTGCCCCCAGAGAGGTCCCTTGCTACCACGGGCTACAAAGGGGGGTTGCTTGCCTACATTGGATATCCTGGTGTTTTCATTTAATCTGATTTTATTTATCCAATTCAGGAGCCATCATACCAACCCCAGGTGTGTAGAATAAAGATAAGCCAAAACAGAAAATAACAGATAACCAGAGTTGGAAGGGACCTTATAAGTCATCTAGTCCAACCCCCCCACCCAAGCAGGAGACCCTACAGGATTTCAGACAGAGGGCAGTCCAGTCTCTTCTTGAAAGCCTCCAGTGATGAAGCTCCCACAACTTCTGAGGGCAACTTCTGTTCCGTTGGTTGATTGCTCTCACTGTCAGAAAGTTTCTCCTTATTTCTAGGTTGAATCTCTCTCCTTGGTCAGTTTCCATCCATTATTATTCCTTCAGATGCTTTAAAAAATAGCTTGACCCCCTTCCTCCTCTCTGTGGCAGCCCCTCCAATATTGAAAGATGCTCTCCTGTCTCCCCTGCGGTCCTTTTCTTCCCTAGACTAGCCAGGCCCAGTTCCTGCAACCGTTCTTCGTATGTTTTGGTCTCCTGGTTGCTCTTCTCTACTTTTTCTCAACATCTTGGTGACCAAAACTGGATGCAGGACTCTCAGTGTGGCCTTACTAAAGCAAATAAACTATAATGAAATGACAAAAGAGAACTGATGGTGAATCCAGCTAATAACCCATCGCAAAACAAATCCAAAGGGGCTACAGTCTAAGGCCCAGGAGAACAGCCAGCTCCTGAAGGCCGCTGGGAGTCGCCTTAGGGACAGGAGCCCCACCGATCCTGGGGGGACCTCACTGCACGTGGCAGAAGGTGCCACAACTTGCTTCCATACCAGGTCCTGATCGATGCCCCTCTTTCCTCTGTCTTGAAATGCCACCACCCGGTCCATGTCCCCATGCAGGAGAAAGCTGGTGGGATGGGAAGAGCACAGCTCAGGAGAAGCACTTCCTGCCTGGCTCACTTCAATGGACCCATTGAGGACAATGCCTTCATCCCGCAAAAGAGGCAAGAGAGTCTTTGGAAAGCCCTGCAGAAGCCAACTCAGAAGACAACAGATACTTTCATTTGCTTTCCGGGGGGGGGGGTGAGTGGGGGTCAAAGAAAAAGCTCAAAAGGAAAAAACTACACAAAAGAACACAAAATAGCTTTATAATCCAAAACACAAGTCATGTTTTAGAGAAAGGGGAGGAAAGGAAAATAACATAGACCTCCTCTTCTCCCCCCACACCTTCTGGGATATACTAAGTATTTCTTTAAAAGTAAATAAATAATAGTAATTGGTCGGAATAATGGAGCTGGAAGGGACTTGGAGGTCATCTAGTCAAACCTGCTGCTCAAGCAGGGAACCCTACACCCTTTCAGATAAATGGCTGTCCAGTGGTGGAGCCCCCACCACTTCTGAAGGCAAGTTGTTCCATGGGTTGACTGTTCTTACCCCCAGGGAGCCTCTGCTTAGTTCGAGGTTGCTTCTCCCCTTGTTCTTCAGGGGTTCTGAGATCCCATCTTCTGCCAGCTCCTTCAGAGCCTCGGGGTGGGATCCATCGGGTCCTGGTGATTTGAACTCGTCTGGACACTTGGAACTTCAAAAACTTGCCCTTTCCTTGCCCGTTTTGACCTGCATTTCTGCTCTGTCTCCCCCAGGGCTGCATTCTTGGACTTCCTCGGGGCCACCGATTAGCCACTCAGGAGAACAAGTGGAGCTTCTGGAAGGCCCATTTCCAGCTGCAAGGGAGTGCCAGGCTCAGGCAGGGAAGCCATGTAGTTTGGCTGCTCTGAATCACTTCCAGCTGTGGGGAGATGATTTCCAGCCACAAGGCAACCCTTACCTCGCAAATTGGTACCAGAGTTGTCTTTTCTTTTCATCTTTTCCATTTTATTTTTTATTTTGCATGCCTGGGAATAAGCCTTATCTCTTTTCATTGATCCATAAGCTATCTGAGGAGCTGCTTTGGCTGAAGAGCAGGTTTGAAATGTTTTGAATAAATAAAAGAGGAGTCCATTTCATCTGAGCAAAGAGCCTGTGTTTGTTTAGAAAACATATTTAAAATACACCAAACCACATTTGTTCTGACATTTTACTTGAGTTGATCATTGTTTACTCAGTCATTACCACCAGCCTCCACAGAGTCAGATTTTATTTCCAGATCTTGGGGAGTCCATTTAAAGAGATGATCTTCTGTGGTTATGCAACTCACTGTAAGACATTCTTCAAGGTGTTGAAAGGTGTCAAAATGCCTTTCTTTCAAGGATTTGGTTTTCCCACTGGGAGAGCTCCAGTGCAAGGATACGGACAACTGCTTGAAAGCTGGATCTTTTCATTTTTCAGGAAGGCGGAGAACAGCGAGAAGTCTGTGTTCCTGGGCTAGCTAGCTTCTTATGGTAAGTCCCTGATTTTTTATACTCTTTTTTCCCTTTGTAAGTTGATTTTGTGTGAGTGTTTGTATTTGTGCCTAATGTTTCAAATCCTGTTTGAATTTGTCTTTATTCCCGCCGGAGGGCAAACTCCGTGGGGTGGCCAGATTGTATTATTGGTTTTCTGTAATCTCTTTTAGCTTTAAGATATTTGTTCTGTGGCAATCTCCTGTCTGCCCCTTTTGTAATTTATATTTTGTGTCTTTTGTCTGTTTGTTTTGCTTATTTGGTATGTCCTGTGTTTGTAAGGGTTTTCTGAATTATCTTTTGTTTCCTTTTTTCTATTTGTCTAGTTTTCTTAATTACTTAGGCTTTTGTCTATAGGGATTCTTTAATACTTTTTATTTGATTCCTTTTCCTATGTAAGTTTGTTTTCTGGCTGGCCTGATGTTCCCCTTGGGCTTTTCCTGTTTTTTTTTTGTGACACTACTGTCTTCGTGAAATTCCCTTTCCACAGAGGAAAGCAGTCAGGCAGGGCTTTCTCTGCAGCATTTCCTCCTCCTCGTTTTGGGAAAACACTAAATAGGTTTACACTTAGAATTTCTGTTTATAAAATTAAAAATTACAATTAAAAGCAAATGATAGCATTAGGCATATTTAGAGGGGCAGATAAAACCAGAATATTTAGAGGGCTGGTGGTTTGTTGCTCTCCACAGTTCGACCCTCGGCTACAGTGGTTCTCATGAATGCTCAAATACAACAAGGAAAAAATTGCATAAAAGAAAAGCTTTGGGCTACACCAAACACTGAAGCAGTCCAGGCTTGAATAAAGATTCCCTATGTTGGAGCTCCCTCTTACGGTTCATGCAAAACTTACCTGTGTTAAAGAAATGAAAGAAAGTGCTGAGTTTTATATAGCAATAACACTTGCTTCATAGTACTTCATAGTGCATTTACAGAGTCAGCCTCTTGCCTCCAACAATCCTGGTCCTCATTTTACCCACCTTGGAAGGATGGAAGGCTGAGTCAACCTGGAGCCTGGTGAGATTAGAACTGCCAAATTGCAGCCAGCCAGCCAAATGAGCCTGCAGTACTGCCTTCTAACCACTGTGCCACCACGAAATCATCTTATTATAGAACATTAGATATTAAACTATTATATTAAGATTCTATATTCTATATATTGTTAACATTATTAAAATCATTCTAATGTTATTAGAATGATTGTTATTATAGAAATGATTTCAAATGCTGAGAAATATAAAGTAAAAGATTGAGGCTGTAATTCTTTTTTATCCTCTTTTGGAAAGCACTATTTTCTTCTTTCTTTTTTCTCTTAGTTTTCTAACTTTTGTTTTTTAAATATTTTAATATAATAATAATTTTAATTATATTCTTAGCACAAATTTGTATTTTTTGGCCTTTGGGCTCCAATCCAGTATGTGTGTGTGTGTATGTTACCATTCAAGAGACAGATGAGAGACTCTGTCTAATGGCCCCCACACCTGCCAGAGACACAACTGTTGTGAACTCCAGCCTCATCAGGAAAACACAAGTTTGTTTCTGTTCAGTCAACCCAACCCATCCTTGGAGCAAAAGGCTGCTACCTCTGGAAACAGCCACTTTGGCCTAGGAGTTCAGAGCATTTCGGTTTCTAGTTGTGGCACAATCACAATACCAGCTGGTGACGTTGGGGGCAGGCCTCCCCCTCAGCACTAGGAAGAAACCACTTCTGGAAACAGGGCCTGAGAAAAGATCAAAGCTTCCTTGAAGACAAAAAAGAAAGAAAGAAAGGAAAATACTCATACATACATCTAAGCTGCAATAATCCTAAAACTATTAGATGGGAGCAGAGTTGGAGTTTTTATGTAGTTCTGCATTACTGCCCAGGGATCAAATCTTGATTCCCCCCCCCCCCCCAGTTTACTGTATGTTTAAACTTAACCACAGCATAAATGTGCCTACAACATCTTTTTCCCCGTCACATCTTGTAACTTTCCTTTTGTCTCATACTGTTGTGGTTAGCCAGCAGCAAGTGCGGACGGCTGAAGAGAGCGAGGACTCAACTTGGTTCGTGTTGGTTTTATTGGACAAGGGTTTGGGTCAGAACACATACTTAGACCATTTGCCTTTAGATCTTCTGGCATTAAAGTCGTGATTTCCCCACTAACAACAAATCATGGCAGTTTTATGGACACACCACATTGATCATTCATAGATTCATAGGATTGGAGGGAGGCTCAAGTAGGAGACCCTACTCCAAGGGTCTTCAAACTTGGCAAGTTTAAGATTTGTGGACTTCAACTCCCAGAATTCTTGAGTTAACCTGACTGGAGAGGAATTCTGGGAATGCCATCATTGTGAAGTTGTTGTCCAATCTTTTCTTCAAGACCAGTGGTGATGGAGCACCAACAGCCCCAGGAGGCAAGACGTTAATTGTTCTCGCTGTCAGGAAATTCCTACTTATTTCTAGGTTGGAGCTCTCTCTGATAAGCTTCCCCCCATGGCTCCTTGTCCTGCCCTCGGCTGCTTTGGAGAATAGGCCAACCTTCCCTCAAGTAGTGGAAGGTGGCTTTTGTGTCACCTCTAAACCGTCTCTTCGTTAGACTGGATACCCCCAGTTCCTGCAACCATTCATCGTATGTTTTAGCCTTTGGCCCCCTAATCATCCTGGTTGCTTTTCTCTGCACTCTTTCTAGCGTCTCAGCATCTTTTTTGTATTGTGGTGTGCAAAACTGAACGATGCGTTCCACAAATGGTCTCACTAGTGCAGTATAAAGTGTTACTGCGGCTTCTTGTGATCTTGATTCCATCTACCTGTTGATGCCATTCAAGACTGCAATATCTTTTTGGGCAGTTGCAGCAGCCCACTGCTGGCTCATACCTGATTGTCCATGAGGTTTCCCAGATCCCTCTCACAATGACTGCTATTGAGCCAGGGAGCACTGATTCTATACCTGTGCATTTGTTTTTTTCTTGCCTAAGCATAAAACATCCATGGAAATTGTTGATGGAGATTCTCCGTCCTCCAGGTGATGGGTGTCGCAGAGGTGCTTTTTCAAGAGGCAACTGGACTTTCTGGTTTTTTCTTTGAAGGCTAAAGGCTAAAAGGATGCAAATGACCAGCTGTCTGCAAGGAATCATAAATCCTTCTATTCCCCTCCAGCCAGTCAGAGCTGAAGAAGCTTCTTGGATGGGAAGCAAAATGTCTTCAAAGAAAAAAAACCAGAAAGTCCAGTTGCCTCTTGAAAAAAAAACCAAAAGCACCTTTGGGAAAAGCAGCTATGGAGATTCTCCGTCCTCCAGGTGATGGTTGCCTCCAGGTGCTTTTTCAAATGGCAACTGGACTGTGTTTTTTTCCTTGAAGAAGAAGACATGTTGCTTCTCATCCAAGAAGCTTCATCAGCTCTGGCTGGATGGTGGGTGTTCTGTCCTTCATTAACATACTCGAGATCCCCGCGCTTTGATTGGCCAAAGCGCGGGGCTCTCCGATTGGTCAGGCGAGCCGCGCCGATTGGCTCGCTAAGAATCTCCCGCGATTGGTCCGTTCAGACCACGGGAGATTCAAAGCGGTGCCATTGGCCATGGCCGATGTGGCGAAAGGAATAAAAGCCGCGGGCTTTTTTCCTTTCGCCAGTTCGGTTCCAGCATATCAATAAAGAACTTTGCACTGAGTCACCGACTCCTGGCATCATTTCGCGGACGCAACACTGGCGACGAAGGTGGGATTCAGACCCTGAACCGAACCACGTGTCCGACGGAAGCCAGACGAAGCACCGAGATGGCGAAAATCGCACCGCCCGCCCCCTTCAACCCCGCCACCGAGGACTGGGAATCGTTCTCCGACCGATTCCGCATGTACCTCGAGTGCACCGGCATGAAGGACGCCTCCGGCCCACTGAAACGCGCTGTCTTCCTCACCCACTGTGGGACCGAGGTCTTCCAGATGGCCAAAGCGTTGGCCAAGCCCGCCGATGCGACCGCCATGGACTGGGACGTCCTCGAACCCATCCTTCGGCGACACTACGCCCCAGAGGTACCCATCCTGATCCGGCGCAACGAGTTCTACCGGCGGGACCAGAGATCGGGTGAGAGTTTCAGCGACTTCATCGCCGAGCTGCGGCACCTAGGGGGGCTCTGCGAATTCGATAACCTAAACAACGCTCTGAGAGACCGAATCGTGCTCGGTCTGTGGGACCCCGCCCTCCAGAGCCGGCTGATGGCTAAGGGCGACATCAGCCTAGCAGACACGCTCACCGCAGCCGCAGCCGCAGAAGCAACCCGAACTTCCGCCGACAGCATGCGCAGACCGGACACGAGGGACCGCGGCGGAAACAACAACCCGGCGAGGTCGACCGAGCCAAAAACCGAGACGACAACACACCAGGGCGATTTCCACTCGGCATCCGGCACGTCCGATGACGAGGAGGACATTCACCGACTCCAGACAGGGCGCGACCCACGGAACCGGCGAGGTCGTAAGTCGAGGACCAACTGTGCCGGCTGCGGCGGCGACCACCCCAGGTCGGAATGCCGGTTTTTCGATTCAATCTGCCGGCATTGCGACAAAAAGGGGCACATCGCCCGGGTTTGCCGCCTGAAGAAAAACCGCAGTCCGGCACGCTGGGACCAGAGCGACCGGAGGAGGGAGAGCACACCACCCCGGACCAGAGATCGCCCCTCGGACAGCCGATGGGACCGGAACGGATGATCCTCGCGAGGCGGCGACAACCGGCAGAGAGAGGAGACCCACCAGACGGTCACCATCGGCCACGCCATCACCAACGACGCCCGGAAGGTCCACGTGGAGGTAGGCATCGAGGGCCAGCCGTGCAAAATGGAGGTGGACTCCGGGTCCTACCTCTCCATGATTGCATGGCATGAGATAAAGCGGTTGGTGCCTACCCTCCAAAGGAGGAACGTATACAGCCAGAGACTCATTGTAAAGGACTACCAGGGAAACCGCATCCCGGTAGTCGGCACCAAAAGCTTTAATATCACATATAAGGGGCGCACCGAACGACTCCCCCTAACGATCGTCGACCGCAACCGCCCAAGCCTACTGGGACTGCAATGGTTCGCCCCGCTCGACATCACCCTCACGGGAGTCGACCACGTCACCGACGACGGCTGGGAGCAGCAACTAGCCCGGGAGTTCCAAGAGGTCTTCGACGGAAACCTAGGCAAGTACCGAGGGCCCCTTATCTCGTTCGACCTAGACCCTAACGCCCCCCCCAAATGCCTGAAACCAAGGCGGGTGCCATTCGCACTGAAACCCAAAATAGACGAGCAAATTGATAAGCTCGTCAAACAAGGGGTCCTGCAGCCCATAGACCACGCCCGGTGGGAGACCCCCATAGTCACCCCGATCAAGCCCGATGGGTCGGTGAGAATCTGTGGGGACTATAAGGCCACCCTAAATGGCGCGCTGCAACAAAGCGCCTACCCCGTCCCAGTAGTGCAACACCTACTGCACTCACTGGGAGGGGGCAAGGTTTTCGCCAAGCTCGACCTCGCCCAGGCATACCAACAGTTGCCGGTCGACGAGCAAACGGCAGAAGCGCAGACCATTGTCACCCACCGGGGAGCATTCAAATGCAACCGACTCCAATTCGGAGTCAGCGTGGCACCGGGCATATTCCAGAGCCTAATGGAGAGGTTATTGCAAGGTATCAAGGGGGTGGTACCTTATTTCGACGACGTCCTAGTGTCGGCAGCCAACCAAGCCGAACTAGAAGGTCGACTAAGGAAGGTCCTAACAAAATTTAAAGAGACGGAGCTAAAAGTAAAGAGGGAAAAATGCCAGCTTTGCACGGAACGAGTGGAATTCCTGGGCTACCTCCTAGACCGGCACGGCATTCACCCCACAAACAAAAAAATCAAGGCCATCAAAGAAGCCCCCACCCCCAAATCAAAGACTGAGCTACAAGCATTCTTGGGGTTACTGAACTTTTACAATGTTTTCCTACCCCAAAAGGCGACGGCGGCGGAGCCCTTACATAAGGCGCCTGGACAAGGCGGCGACCTGGACTTGGGGGAAACGCGAGCAAGCCGCCTTCCAAAGAACGAAGGACCTCCTCACCTCCGACGCCGTCCTCATACAATTCAACGAGACCCTACCTCTGGCCATCACATGCGACGCATCACCCTTTGGCGTCGGTGCTGTCCTCAGCCATACCCTTCCTGACAGAAAAGAAGCGCCCATCGCGTTCTTCTCAAGGACCCTCACCAAACCGGAGCGGAACTATAGCGAACTGGACAAAGAGGCTCTGGCTATAGTTGCCTCCATAAAACGATTCCACGAATACCTCTACGGCCGGACCTTCACAATCATAACGGACCACAAGCCGCTGCTGGGAATCCTTGCAGGGAACCGGGCCACCCCGAACATTCTGTCTCCCCGAATGACAAGGTGGTCCGAGTTCCTGGCAGCCTACAACTACGAACTCATACACAGACCGGGTAAGACGATCTCCCATGCAGACGCCTTAAGCCGCTCGCCGCTACCGGAACCCGACACCGACCCAGCACCCACGACGACCACCCTCAGCATAGAGACTCTACCCAACCTGCCCATAACCGCGTCAGACATTGCCCGAGAGACTAATAAAGACAAACGTCTGGCGCGGGTGTTGCATTGGGTAGAGAAAGGGTGGCCGGAAAGGGACAACGACGAGTCGGTCAAAATGTTCCGAAACCGCCAAACGGAGCTCTCGTTGTTAAAAGGGTGCATACTATGGGGGTACAGGGTGGTCATTCCGGAAAAGCTACAGGGGAAGGTTTTGGAACTGTTACACGAGGGGCACCCTGGCATTGTGAGGACTAAAGCCCTGGCCAGAAGTTACGCTTGGTGGCCAGGGATGGACAAACAAATAGAGGCCTGGGTAGCAAGGTGCCAACGATGCCAGGAAACAAGGCCCAGCCCACCCACAGCACCCGTCCTAGAGTGGGAGACCCCAAGGGGACCTTGGTCTAGAATCCATATAGACTTCGCCGGGCCCACAAAAGGACACACCTTCCTCATAACAGTTGACGCTTACTCCAACTGGCTGGAGGTAAGCAACATGAAAACAACAACCACGGAGGCCGTGATCAAAGAACTCTGCAAACTCTTTGCAACACACGGCCTCCCAGACATCGTCGTCTCCGACAACGGGCCCCAGTCCACCTCACTGGAATTCGAAAAATTCCTAGCGGAAAGGGGCATCCGCCACACGCTGACAGCACCGGCGCACCCGGCGGCGAACGGTAGGGCGGAACGGATGGTCCAATTCACTAAAAAGACCATCCGGAAAATAGACCACGGGGAGATCCAAGAGAAAATCAACAGACTACTCTTCACCCAACACATAACCCCGAATACCACAACCAATAAAAACCCAGCCGAACTACTAATGGGTAGAAAGCTAAGGTCCCCACTCGACAGGTTACACCCTACGTATAACCCGGAGAGGCCCCCAGACTCAAGCACCAAACACCGAACCTTTGCACCCGGGGACCTCGTATATGCAAAATACCTGACGGGAGACCCTCTATGGATCCCAGCCGTCATCACCCAAGCAACAGGCCCACACTCGTACCGGCTACAAACAGCAGACGGACGAGCGTGGAAACGCCACATCGACCAACTGAGGTCAAGAACTGCAAACCAACAAGCCGCCGATGCACAAACAAACGAACCCAACCCCCGCAACGCAAACCAAGGGGGGAGGGAATACCCAGGGGACCGAATCCAAAGAAAAATAAACCAGCAGTACTCACCGGAACGCAGCCATCACGACCCCTCACCAGGAAGGAACAGCCAAGCCAGCTCGACCGATCCGGAAAGACCGAGCGGGAGCGGTGAAACCCGTAGCTCAACCAACCCGGAAGGCCCAGGAGGGAGCTACGGAGAAAGAACCGGCTCGATCGACCAGCCGGTTCCCACGACGGCAGCAGGAGCAGCGGAGATCCCGACCGAACCAGCCGGGATCCAGCCTCCAACTGAGTTGCGCAGGTCAAGTAGGACCAGGCGGAGCCCCGCCTACCTACGTGACTACGCAACGTAAGGACTGAACCAAGAGGGGAGGGGTGTTCTGTCCTTCATTAACATACTCGAGATCCCCGCGCTTTGATTGGCCAAAGCGCGGGGCTCTCCGATTGGTCAGGCAAGCCGCGCCGATTGGCTCGCTAAGAATCTCCCGCGATTGGTCCGTTCAGACCGCGGGAGATTCAAAGCGGTGCCATTGGCCGCGGCCGCCGCGGCAAAAGGAATAAAAGCCGCGGGCTTTTTTCCTTTCGCCAGTTCGGTTCCAGCATATCAATAAAGAGCTTTGCACTAAGTCACCGACTCCTGGCATCATTTCGCGGACGCAACAGTGGGGCGGGGGAGGGAGGATGGAAGAGTTTGGAGATCCCCCTGTACCTTAAGGCTGTCTTCTGGGTGTTGGCTATTCCTGCCAGATTAATGTCAGATTAATGCAAAGTTCATGAGTTCCTCACCTATGCCCTCATCTCAGTCTTTCAGTCAGTTTTGAAGTCAAATGACTCTGAAGAAAAGGAAGCCGTTCAGGTGTGTTTAATCTTCGTAGCTGCCTTTGATTTAGAAATATTCAACCAGAATATTTCTAAACTCTATTATTATGCTGGGAAATTTGATGATGAAAGCATGTTAAGAAGCAATAGCCATTATTCATAGGGCGGCAGTTCATAGCAAAAAGTGTGCATTCTCTCACATGCACATTTCCTCTCACGTCATGAGAGAGAGGGAGGGAGGGAGGGGTGGAGCATTCCCTTAGATTGACAAGCCAGGTGTCCTTAAAAGAGCATTGACAAAGGAGGGGTCTGACACTGGAGGCCTTTGCTCAGGTGGAGGTGGATCAGGGCCTGGAGCCAATGTTGCGGAGCGGCTGGTCGTAAGAGGAAATCCACCGAGGAAAGAAGCAAAGAACAGCAGTGATTCAGAGCAGAGATCCACTTCCTATCAAAACCACAAGCGAGTGACGCCACCACAAGACTCAACCTGGGAATGCCCAAAGACGGTGCCAGCTCGACTAGCAGCTTCCGCCCCAAGCTCCGCTCCTGAGAGTGAGACCTTTGACCCAGAGAAGCCCAGGACCGGAGGGCAGCTGGTCAAGCAGCAGGGAAAGTCTCCCAGGCTGGAGAAACAGCCCTGTGGGGCTCCAACCAAGCATTGGGGGGGAGCTGCCCCATCTCCTCCCTCTGCTTGCTAGTTGCATAAATGTACTTTTGCAATTAGATTTCAGATTTTTCCCCCAATTGAAAATAACCCTAAACATGAAGCCAAAAAGAATGGTGGCACCTGTCTTAGCCTTTAAAACTACTGTCATTTGTTTGCTGGCTTGTTTATCTTTCATATTATTTGAACGTCCCATTTCCCTCCAAAAGGGATTCAGGGCCACGTTGTGCTGTTGACTCCCACACAGGAATTTTACTTTGGAGACAAAAGCCTCAACCAGCAGTGCAATTTCACCCAACCTAATTACTCTTTTTACAGGAGAGATGGATCCGCTGCAAAAGGTGTAATCTGGAACAGTGATTGGACTTCATGTTCCATCCCTCAGTCTTGGTTGATGAATCCAGCGACAGTCCCACCAGTATTTCCACAAAGGAGGCCACCATCTGGCGAGGGCTGGGATTCAAATTTTT
This sequence comes from Hydrophis major, assembly GCA_033807585.1. Classification (NCBI taxonomy): domain Eukaryota; kingdom Metazoa; phylum Chordata; class Lepidosauria; order Squamata; family Elapidae; genus Hydrophis; species Hydrophis major. Next base: position 8,623,589 of record CM066334.1, read on the forward strand.
TAATAACCGATTCTGTGGGTGTCGTTTAGGTGATGGGCATGGCTTGGTGGTCATGTTATTGGCTGGGCGTGGCCAACTCAATATCACTCACATCAAGGCACGCATCTCCTCGCCTGGCCTCTCATGACTGTGGGGATGCTGCAACAGTCGTAAGTGTGAAAAGTGGTCCTAAGTCAGTTTTTTCAGTGCCTTTGTAATTTTGAATGGTCACTCCACACAAGCAAAGTACCAGCAAAGGAGGGAAAAAAAACTCCAGAGACGTTCCAGAGACAGGAAGTCCAGTCCTGCCAAGAATGTAATAAGGATTAACAGAGAGGCAGTTTCTGTAAGCAACACCAGAATGTTTCCATCCTGCCTTCCTTACAGGATTAGGCCAGGAGTTTCTTCTAACAACCGGTTCTCCAAACTGCTTAGAATGTTAACAACCGGTTCTAGCGAATAGGTGCAAACTGGTAGAATCCCACCCCTGCATCTGGCAAGTAATCTAGGAGTATTGTAATCAATTGGGAGCATGTTTAATTCCCGCAAGCAATTCCAGGAATGGGGTCAGGACCAACAAAGACAAAAATCTCCCACCTGATTCAAGCAAAGTTAAATTCTACTGCATGAGGTTCATCCAATGCAGCCTCTGCCTACAATTGATCCCAGCATGGTGTGGGTACTACGGAATAATAAAACGGCCTTCACGGATGGCAACAGCACTTTGGCAGTCAACAGGCTCTTTCAGCAGTGATGTGGGTAAAGTCCCACAGGCCAGGGAACTCTTCAATGGCTGCAGCCTGCACACCTGCAACTGAGCACCTCTTACGGGCCACCTCCAGCAATGGAGAAGTGAAGGCAGAAGCTGCTGAGCTGGGTACCCTGGTGATCTGCTGCTTGCAAAGGCCCAGAGGCACCTCTTGATTATGTTGAGCTGGCAAGACTCAGCATGGGTTGGGCCTTGGCAATGAAGTCATAATTTTCCTGCAGTTCACACAGAATATCCAAACACGCATCATTGCTTTCAATAATTTCCCAGATGTCTTTATGCAAAGTTGTATTGTTTTTAAGGATTTCTCCATTTTTCACAATCAACAATTGACCGCATCCTGTTCTTAGAAACGGAGAAACTTCCCCTTCACAACGTATATAAAGGGCTAGCCCAGGAGACCAGAAGCCAATTTGAAGAGGAGAAGAGATCGGGAAGAAATCTGCCAGCCTTTTTCTGCAGGTACTAAGTTTACCCTGAATTGTCTGTCTCTGTGTTTGCCTTTTCATGTTTGCTCTAGATAACAAGCAAAAGTCTCTTCTGAGAAGCCAGATGAAAGACACCCTTCAATGAACGTGGGTGTAATCTCTGGCTCCAGGAGCCCTTCTGCTCTAACCGTGATAAATTGACTGTCAGAAATAAGGGGAAAGGCGCTGACTCACTTTTCTTTCCTGTGCTTCACAGCCCCAGCGAGATGCAGTTTTGTGCACTGGACCAGTCGTACCTGACAAAGGTAAGTTGCTCAACCATCTTCTTCTGGAATGTGGCTCCTCTGCTCAGACAAGGACTTTTGGCAGGTCCTTCGTCAGCATTTGGCTGGACCTGCAAACCTGGGCATTTCCAAGCCACCTTGTACTCCAACGAGTATCTGGAGCTCAGCTGAAGCTTTTTAATATGATGGACCAGCCATACCTCTTTCCCAGCCTCTCCCTGTTCCTGAAGGATGGGAGGAGGAAAGGGCCAGGCCAGGATTAGACTCAGCACCTCGGGAACTTGACTGGCTACTTTTCACATTCCAAGTATTGTCAAAAATCCCCCATCACCAGGATCCCTGATAACTTGCCAAAAAAGATGCAAATGAGTCTAGGCCCTCCAATAGGGAGCCCACTAATGGCATCCTATTCCTTGTGGCCATTTTAGCCATCATGTCTTATTGCCTGAAAGCCACAATCCATCGCAATCAGGGAATTCACTTTCTGGAAGTATGAATCGGCAGGATGCTGGATTTGGGTGGCCATTGCAGGCATGATCTTTCTTCTTTAACTTGCTACCATATTTATTGTCTATGAACAGGTATCTTAATGGGTCTAATGTGTGTGTGTGTTAAATATAGATCGAGTTTATAAAACGAGTTTATAAAAAGGATAGCTGTATTTTATCTCCCTGGGATACAGGTTTGAAGGAAGTTGGCTGGGAAAGAACTTGGCTCCTGTTCCGCAAACTTTGATTTTAAAAATCTCCTGCTCATTTTTCTTTTGCCACAGAAAACCTTCCAGACCAGCAAGGTGGATATCCAGGTAGCAGCGACCAAGAATGAGCCCCTGAAGAGCTTCAGGAAGGCGGTGCTGATTGTCATTGCGAGTGAGACCCTGAGGAAATGTCCCGCCAGACTCTTCTCGGATGAGGATCTGTTGGACATTTTAAGCACAATCTTAGGTAGAGTTGCATCATCAAATGCCCACTTAATGTTTTGTGGCTATAAGAAATCCCTTCCAGCAGAATGTTATCTCTCAGAGCAAACAAGCAGTAGGACAACTATGAGATCCCAATTTGGAGCACGGAAGCTCACGCTGTCTTCGCCCTGTGTTCTTTATACCAAAGGGCAGCAAGGCCTAGAAAATACAGCCTGTTAAGGGTTGCTCCAGCGACTGTAATGATAGTTATCGTGGATCATGTAGATTCAACTTGTAAAACGAGTGAGTGTTAGGAAAAAGTATCTGAGAGCTGAACGTTTAGGATTTTGTTTCAGCAATCTTCTAGAGGGTTAGAAAAATTATCTATCTTGCGGAGGAATAATTCTACTTAAACTACGAGAGCAAAGTGAGAGCTTTCCCCAAACTTGTCCTCTCCATCACCTTTCTACCAATTTTAAGGCTAGCAGGCTGAGCTGCTCTTGGAGGAGGGCAGAATCTCCAAAGTCCATTTGGCTGAACTTGTGGGGGATTCGGTGGTGACAACATCAACAGTTGCCTTAAGGGGGGAATGGAATAAATCAAATGAGAATGTTTTCCCCTATTCAGAACCAGTCACTTTTGACATCGGCAGCTCCACCGAAGCCACCAGTTCCATCTATCACTTCTGGAAGAATATCGTCTACAATATCCAAGATACGGACCACAAGTCCCTCGTCTTCAAGGAGCCAGCGCAGTTGGTGGCCATGCACCTTCAGGGCCTCAACATGGAGCAAGCAGGTGAAGCCCAGTTGCTACCTCTCCCTCACCAGGCATCCCTCACCAGGGGGCATCCCATCTTCTCTGGGTCCAGCCAAACAGAAAATGGTAATTTTCACCACTGGTTTTATTTTTATTTTTTTCAGTGAAGTTAAAGATGTCTGTGTATCGTCCAAAAATCGAGGCTGGAACTCAAAAGGTCCCTGTGGTACTGAGCATCCAGAGGGGGAAGTTTTATATCTCTTGTGTATCGAAAGATGGGCAGCCGGTGCTGCAGTTGGAGGTCAGTTGCTCTGTTGCAGAAGGTGGGATTCAACATTTTCTTTACTTCCGGTTCTGTGAGCCTGGCGTGGTGGGTGTGGCATGGTGGGAGTTTCAATTCTGGGAGTTGAAGTCTGCCAGGCTTAAAGTGGCCAAGGTGGGAGAGCCCACTACCCTCGGTATAGGCCCCAATATAGACCATCCACTCCTCCTGGGCTGCACTCCGAGCATTAACCCAGGTTTCTTCCTCCTGCAGGAAGCCACCATCCAAGGGAACCTGGACAAATCTCAGCTGGGCCGTTTCCTTTTCTACAAAATTGCGAACGGGAAGCACACCAGGTTCGAATCTGCCGAGTGCCCAGAATGGTTCATCTGCACCTCCAGCCAGAATGACGAGGCCGTTGCTGTGACCAAGCAGCCTGGGGGCCCTCAGGTCATTGTGGATTACAGCCTCACCAGCTAGTGAACTGAGGCTCCAGACTTCGCAAGGGTCCCGGATCTCTTGGCCAGGCAAAGCAACAACGCAGGACGTCTCCATTGTCGGGGACTTTTTCTTTGGCTGGAAAGTCTTAGTGCAAACTGAGGTCATTGGTGGGATTCAACTTCTTTCACTACCAGTTCTGTGGGCGTGGCTTAGTGGGCAGGGCAGGGGAAGGACATACTGCAAAATCCCCCTTCCCTCCCCACCCCACTAGCCTGCTTTCCAGCTCCATCCTCCTTTTGCCAGGCAACTAAAGGAGACCCAGCCAACCAGCAGTGCGTGTGGCTTGGTGGGCGTGGCTTGGTGGGCATGGCAGGGGAAGGATATACTACAAAATCCCCCTTCCATCCCCACCCCACTAGCCTGCTTTCCAGCTCTGTTCTCCTGGGCAGGGCAACCAAAGGAGACCCAGCCAGTCAGCTGGGACTCAATGGGAGGTGGAGAAGAGATGGGGTTGGTGGGACCAGTCAGAGCTGGGATTGGCCGGTTCTCCTAACTACTTAAAATTTCCGTTCCCGGTTCTCAGAACTGGTCAGCATCAGCTGAAGGCCACCTCTAGTGTGTGATAATATTTAATGTACATATTTATTAATAATTTAATAAATATTTGCCAGTTTTTTTTACCAGTGTATACGATGATAAATTAAGTTTTATATTGAAACGTTTGTTAATATTTTAATAAATAATTTTTGACAGGTTGACCTTGGAGTCCATTTGTACAGAGAATCCCCCATTTTTTGTGCTCCAAATTAAGAGTGGGGGGTTGGGTGGGGGTGGGGGACACAAAAGCTCAGCCAGCAGCGGGGGGCTGAAAGAGGCTCCTCAGGGAGGGGGACCCCACGCCCTGTTCTGCCAACGTCTCTCCTGGCTTGACCCCTCCAGAGTGAGGCCACATCTCAGGATTCTGGCAGTTACTCCAATTCAATCATGAGCCTCGAACCACACTCCCAAAACTGAAGAGGATTTATTTGAAGCTAACATTCTACGTCTGGCACTAACCTGGGCGTAGCCGACTTTGAGATACGTAATTCACTGTCACCCTTGATCCTGCTCTTCCCCCAACCCCTCTGGGTGTATCATCCAACGAAACACATCCATAGCCAAGAGTCATCAATCATGCTCTCCAATTAGATTTTTGCATGCAGAAGCTTCAGTCATCTAATCAGTCTTTGAAGAAAATATGAATGGAAGGTACTGTGAGAATTGAAACAATGTAACGCTATTTCTGCTTCTGTTAATCCGCTTACGCTCAGAATTCGTTACAAAAGCCTGCATCTTGTAACCTTTCGGGAGATAAGAATCAGGATAAAACAAACATTGTTGCATGCATGTATGTTTCAAAAGCAGTGTCTAGACCTATAGAGGAACCATCAGCAAACAGCTGGAGGTCTAGGAAATACCAATAACTAAAACAATCAAAAAGCCACTTGATGGACCGGGGGAATGTTAATGGGCAATAAAGTATCCCCTGAAGGTATGAATTCCAATGACAAACCGCGAATCAAGCCCTCATACAATGAGGCATTTAGGGTATAAATATACTGTGTAAAATATGCTCTGGGTTCCATCCTGCTGCCTTGGATGTGAACCCGCTTCTGCAGAACCGAAATAAACTCAGAGAGAGAAAACTCAGCTCCGTGTCGTGTCAGTCTCTCGTGCGAACGCAATCTGACAGTTGAGCGCAATCTGACAGCTGGCGAGCCAGCCAGGTGATTCCACGGCGATCCTCGGTGTTTTGGGGACTGGTGAGTAGTGGCCACTCCGTCTCGTTTGGAGACACCCCCACTCCCCATTGATCGAGAGATCCCAGGAATCTCCGATCCAAAACGAAGCCTCAGAGAGAACGAGAGAGAGCGAACGGACTGAGTGAAGGTACCTTGCGAGTGATCTGGGATCACGGGAAAGCCTGAGTTGGGGACGCCCGCACATCCGCATACCTGGACTGACGACAGGTCCCCGGAGTGATCAGGTAAATTTGTTCCTTTTTCAAGAGAATAGGGTTTTTGATAGAAAGGTGTCCTTAAATTTTCTCTGGGAGAAAGTCCAGCGCCTGCTGGAGGACGGGTCTGGTGACGAGAATGGGGAAAGGACAAAGTAAGAGGTTATTGGAAGCCTCAAGGGGAGAGAAGATAGAAGAGGAAGAAGGCAGAAAACCTATTCTGGTAGATTCGCCCTTGGGACAACTACTAAACCAGTGGTTCTCCCCGAATCTAAAGCATTTTACCCGGAATCTGGAGAAAAAGCACATGATTTATTTGTGCAAATACAGGTGGCCAAAATATCCCCTTTCCGATCCAAAATTCCCTTATCATTGGGCACCGGAGGGAGAAACCAGTACATACTGGATGAACCAATTAAAAATTTACCAATTGGCTCACAAATTAACCGCAGAGATACCGTACCTGGAAGTATGGTATCACGTTGAATTTGAAGGACCCAGCCTGCCACCGGCTGATCAATTTGTGTCCAAAATTAAAAATCCGGAGTCTGACGATGAGTTCTATCGTCCTCCACCAACAGTTCCTCCGCATAATCAGCAGGATTTATTAGCAGCAGCGGCAGCGGCTCCATTGCCTCCCTCCCCGCCGCCTACACTCCATGCACGCTTGCGGAGAGAGTTAAGGGGTTTAGAACAAAGCGTTCAGAACTTTCCCTTTCCACCGGCACAGTCAGCGCACGCTTATCCCTTGCGCGAAGTGCCAAACGGTCTGAACGCTCAGGGACAGCCCGTGGCTATGTATGCCGTTCAACCTATGAGACCTGGGGAACTGAGAGAGTTAAAGCAATCACTTCCCCGGCTTCATGAGGATCCACAAAAAGTAAGCCTAGAATTGGAACTGTTTCTGGGACCAAATGATTATACTTATGAAGAGCTGATGTACGTTTTGGGGCATCTATTCAGCAGGGAGGAAAGAGATTTGATTAGGCAGGGAGCAATAGAACATTGGCGAGTGTTACAATTGGGAAATGACCAAGCAGTTGCTGGGGATGTTAAGTTCCCTTTGGCACCTCCTAATTGGAATATCCAAAATGCAGAACATAGACAAAATATGAAAGATCTAAAGACAATGATAATTGAGGGAATTAAAAGTGCAATCCCTCAGGGTCGGAACTTAACAAGAGCTTTTGAGATAACCCAGGGAAAAGATGAATCCCCAGGGGATTATTGTGCCAGGCTAAGACAAAGCTTAGAAAAATATTCAGGGGTAAAATCAGACACTCCTGCATTTGAATTCATGTTAAAGATGCAGTTTGTGGCAGGAGCCTGGCCGGATATTCAAAAGAAGATCCAGAAGATAGATAACTGGAGGGCGCAGGGAATTACTGAATTGATCCGAATTGCCCAACAGACCTTTGTAAACAGGGATGAGATCAAGACCAGGCAGAAGTCTCAAATGATGCTGGCAGCGGTACAGAGCGCTGCTAAAAATGAAGTGAGGAAAACGGGAGAAAGTGATCAGCCAAGGAAAGAGACGTCTGGAGGAAGGGGGAGAGGATTCCCTCCCAGAGGGAGACCTTTTAGAGGGAGAGGGATGAGCACTAATAGAGTAGGTATAGATCGTAACTGTTTCAGGTGTGGCAAGCATGGTCACTTTGCGCGCGAGTGCCAGAACAGCCACCCTGAAAGAAGTTACGCTCTATATGAAGACTAGGGAATTTCCGGCTCCTTTAAGAGGACCTACGGGGAGCCACTGGTAAATATAAAAGTAGGTCCAGACCGTCAGGAGTTAACTTTCCTGATAGACACAGGGGCAAGTCGTACCTCAGTATGCGAGCCCATAAATAAAAGGATGAAGGGAAAGGAAACAATTTTGATAGCTGGAGTGAGTGGAAAGCAGAATAGAGTGAGAGTTTTGGAAGAGGTAGAGATGAGTATGGATGGAATAGAAGTTTGTAGCAAGGTGCTGTATATACCAGAGTCAGGGGTGAATTTGTTGGGAAGGGGTCTCATGCCAGCGTTTGGATTCCAGTTGAGGGATAATAGTGGAATAAGGATGTGTGTTCTGAAGGAAGAGGATGTAGAACGGATTCATGATGGTGTTTGGGCAGATGGACAAAGTGTGGGGAGGATGGAAATAAAACCCATCGAGATCAAGGTACAGCCAGGGATCGTTAAGAGTTGGACACCTCAATACCCAATGAGTAAGAAGGGTAGAGAGGGATTGAAGCCTGTAATTGATCAGTTGTTACAGCAAGGGTTATTGGAACCAACCATGTCCCCTTTTAACTCTCCTATCTTGGCTGTACAGAAGAAGGATGGAAAGCACAGGCTAGTAATGGATCTGAGGGGGATCAATCGACTTGTAATACCACATTTCCCAGTGGTACCTGATCCCTATACCATTTTGGGTCAGATACCCCCCAAGGATGGGTGGTTTACAGTTATTGATCTAAAGGATGCTTTTTGGGCATGTCCACTTGAAGAGGGGAGCAGAGATTTGTTTGCCTTTGAGTGGAGTGATCCTGAAAGTGGGAGGAAACAACAATTGAGATGGACAGTATTGCCCCAAGGGTATACAGAAAGTCCTTTGTTGTTTGGCCAGGCTTTGGAGGAAAAGTTGCAAGCTTTTCCAAAGGAGCCAGGGGTAAGTTTGATTCAGTATGTAGATGACTTGCTGTTGTCTGGAGAGAAGGAAGTGAGAGTTAGGGAAAGTTCAGTAGCTTTATTGAACTGGCTGAAGGAGCAAGGATTGAAGGTATCAAGGGAAAAGATTCAATTTGTAGAGAGAAAAGTGAAGTATTTAGGACATTACATCATGCAAGGAGTCAGGAGTTTGGATCCTGAAAGGGTGAAGGGGTTAATGAGTTTAGCTCCACCCAGGAATAGGACGGAGGTTAGAAAAGCCTTAGGGTTAGTTGGATACTGCAGAGCTTGGATAGATCAATATGCAGTGTTAGCCCAGTTCCTGAACCAGAAGTTGCAAGGAGAAAGGGAGACTATTGAATGGACAGAGGAGGATGAGGCAAGGTGGGAGGAAATCAAGAAGGCATTAGCCACAGCACCAGTGTTGGCTCTGCCTAACTTGAAACTCCCATTCCATCTATATGTTTCTGCAAAATCAGGAGTTGCAGTAGGAGTGCTTGCTCAGAAGAGGGGGGGGCGGTTTCAGCCCATTGCCTTTCTGAGTAAGACATTAGAACCTGTGGTGAGAGGTTGGCCCATCTGTGTGCAGGCAGTAGCTGCCACAGCTGTTTTGGTGATAGAAAGCAGGAAATTGACTTTTGGGGGAGCTATAGTGGTACATTCCCCACATCAAGTAACCTCAGTGTTGAGTCAGTTGGCTTCCACTTGGATGACTGAGGGAAGGATTTTAAAATATGAAACTATTTTGAGAACAAGTCCAGATATTATTATCGGGACTGATAAAAATTTGAACCCAGCAGAGTTTTTGGAAGGGATCAGAAAAGAATGGGAAGCTGAAGATCATGATTGTCTGTTAGAAGTTGAAATTATGACAAAAGTAAGAAAAGATTTAGAAGAGGTTCCACTGGAAAAAGGGGAGAAGTGGTTTGTGGATGGCTCAAGCAGAGTTGAGAATGGCATGAAGAAAGCAGGATATGCAATAGTAACTCAAACTGGGGAAGCGATTGAGAAAGGATCATTACAAAAAGAATGGTCAGCTCAAAAGTGTGAGCTATACGCTCTCAAAAGGGCTCTGGAATTGGCTGAGGGAATTGATGTGACTATATGGACTGATTCTAAGTACGCTTGGGGGGTGGTTCACACCTTTGGGAAGATCTGGCAAGAAAGAGGGTTTATAAAATCAGATGGGAAACAGATAGAGCAACTCCAGCTAGTAGAAGAAGTGTTGGAGGCTTTACAATTACCACAGCAGGTAGCCATTGTTCATGTGAACGCACACCAAAAGGGGAATAGCCTGGAAGTTGTTGGGAATAGATGGGCAGATAGGTGGGCAAAAGAGGCAGCTGGGGAGGTAACTCTACAAATGGTATCAGTACCCATGTTGCCTGAAGAGCCCGAAGACAACTGGGAACCAGATGGAACTGTAATAGAAAGATTAGAGAAGGAGGGGTGCAGAAAAACAGAGAAAGGATGGGTGACTGGGGATGGAGAAAAGGTTTTGTCAGAAACGCAAATGAGAAATGTAATGCAGTATTTACATGAGGGGAGTCATTGGGGGACTGAAGCATTGGTACAAGCTGTCAAACCAGTGTATTGGAGTCTAAACATGTGGACCATTGCCCATTCCATTTGCTGGAAGTGTTTGATATGTCTGAAAGTTAATAAAGGTGCATCCAGAAAAACAGAGAAGGGGGGGCGGCCCTTAGCAGCTTGGCCGTTCCAGAAGATACAAATTGATTACACCGAGCTGCCACCCAGTGGTGGATGGAAATATCTGTTAGTAATTAAAGATCACTTGACAGGGTGGATGGAAGCTTTTCCCACTAAACAAGCCACCGCTTCCATGGTAACAAAAATTCTGCTAGAACAAATAATACCTAGATATGGCATGTTTGAAGTGATAGACTCTGATAGAGGCACACACTTTACACAGAAAATTCTTCAAGAAGTAATGAGGGCTATAGGGGTGAGATGGGACTTACACACCCCTTGGCATCCTCAGTCTTCAGGGAAGGTTGAAAGGGGCAACTCAGAAATTAAGAAACACTTAACAAAATTGCAGTTGGAAAATGGATTACCTTGGACTAAGAACTTACCCCTAGCTCTGTTGAGAGTTAGGACTTGTCTAAGAAAGGACGTGGGGGTTTCACCTTTTGAAATATTAATGGGTCGCCCCTACTTGACAACTTTTGGGGGACCTATACCTGAATTCAGGGATATGTTTGTAAGAAAGTATTTGCAGACGCTGTCCAGGTCTTTATTATCTCTTCGTAAACAGGGACTTTTAGCACAACGACCACCACTAGTAGGAAGTCAACATCCCTATGAAGTTGGTGATTGGGTGCTTGTGAAAACTTGGAGGACTGAGAAACTGCAACCTAGCTGGGAAGGACCATACCAAGTACTTCTGACGACTGAGTCTGCTGTCCGGACAAAGGAAAGTGGATGGACTCATCATAGTCGTGTGAAAGCAACTCCAGAACCTGAGAAGCCTTGGAGAAGCCACCCAGTGGAAGGACAACCTTTGAAACTGACTCTTAAAAGATAAAATCATGCGTCTGTTCCTGTGTACTTCAACTGTACTTGTAAGTATTTTCATCTTACAACAGGTTAAAGAAGCAGGAACCGAACAATCTCGACATGTGCAGAGAGCAGGAGACCTTGGAGAAGACCTCTGGACAGACAATTGCTACATTAAGAACATAAGGACAACGGCGAAAGATCTAAATATCACCAACTGTTGGTTATGTATGCATTTGCCTGGGAGAGCTGAAAGGGGGGGTCATTTTACATGGAGTGCCTTTGACAAGACAAATGATGGCGTTTGGGGAAGGAAATAAAAGGGAGTTTGGGAGAAACATGACCGGGAGGGTATTCCTCCAATTGCGAGAGACAGCTCATGTTTGTTTTAAAAGGAATGTTACTGGGGGAGTCTTCCTGGGAGATTGGGAAAGGTGTAGTAAAACATTTATAATGCCTGCAACATGTTTCAATACCAGCAAACCAAATTCAGGTGACTGTACAAATGATCTTTTACCATTCCCTACATATTATTGTCAAATGTGTATGTATTTTGAGGGGATAATCAATTGGACAAGGCTTTCTAATGCTACTTGGGCAATGGATGACAGCAGGTGGATGTTATGTGGAAAATATGCCTATAGAGAAGTACCAAAATTGTGGTCAGGGACTTGTACCATGGGGTTTGTGCTAACAGTAATATATAAATTAGATAAACTACCCAACACCCGGATCAGAAATAAAAGAGAGCTAGATTCCGGAGTAAGTGAAGGAGCCTGGTGGGAAGGTATGGGAAGAGCCCTTATCGCACCTATAGGCATTGGATTAAATTACCAAGACATTAAACGATTGAATAATTTTACCATCACAATGTTTAATGACACCATAAAAAGCATAAAAATGATTAACGAAGAATTGTCTGAAATTAGACAAATTGCATTACAGAATCGCTATGTTTTAGACATCGTGCTTGCCGCAAAAGGAGGTGTCTGTGCCTTAATACATTCTCATTGCAATTATGAGCCAAATATAACCAAAACTGTACATGAAATGGAAACCAGGATAGATGAATACCAGAAACAGTGGGATAGCGGTTCAGGATCATTGTGGGATATGTTATGGTCTTGGCTTCCTGATGGATCTTGGTAGAAATCGATAGTGACCACTCTAACAATCATAGCAGTAATTTTGATTAGTCTATGCTGTTGTATCCAATGTATTCCCAACGTAATCAATATATGTATACAATCTTTAAGGAAAATTAGGTTCACAAACAAAAAGAAAGAACTCATTTTATACAATCAATCAGAGGAAATGTTAATACAAGTTAGTAAAGATCTTTGTGCTTTTGAAACAGAATGTAACCAGAAGAGGAGGGATTGTGAGAATTGAAACAATGTAACGCTATTTCTGCTTCTGTTAATCCGCTTACGCTCAGAATTCGTTACAAAAGCCTGCATCTTGTAACCTTTCGGGAGATAAGAATCAGGATAAAACAAACATTGTTGCATGCATGTATGTTTCAAAAACAGTGTCTAGACCTATAGAGGAACCATCAGCAAACAGCTGGAGGTCTAGGAAATACCAATAACTAAAACAATCAAAAAGCCACTTGATGGACCGGGGGAATGTTAATGGGCAATAAAGTATCCCCTGAAGGTATGAATTCCAATGACAAACCGCGAATCAAGCCCTCATACAATGAGGCATTTAGGGTATAAATATACTGTGTAAAATATGCTCTGGGTTCCATCCTGCTGCCTTGGATGTGAACCCGCTTCTGCAGAACCGAAATAAACTCAGAGAGAGAAAACTCAGCTCCGTGTCGTGTCAGTCTCTCGTGCGAACGCAATCTGACAGTTGAGCGCAATCTGACAGTACTTTTGATTCCACACTCTGCCTGCTCTTTGAAACTCCCCCCTCCTTTCTGTTGTCAACTATAAAACGTGTTTATAAAATGTTTTTTGAGTTGACACCACGGCTGCCTCCAGCCAGGTGGAGAAAAGCCAGGGGCCAAATAGGGTGAGGGGCACCACCCTGCATTCCTCCAGCCAAGGGTCAAATTGGAAAAGGAATCACTGATTTATCATTGCTCTGGCCTGGGGAAGATGGAAAACCTTGTATTTACTGACTGACTCATAGTAATGATGGTTGCAGTGTCCCAGAATGATGTGGTCCCCATTTGCAACCATCTGACAAGGAAAGTCAATGAGGAAGCCAAATTTGTTTAACAACTGCATTTCTAATTTAACAACTGCATGTTTCACTTAACAACGGTAGCATGAAATTGGGGCAAAATTCATGTAACAAACGTCTTGCTTAAAGACATAAATTTTGGGCTCCCTTGTGGTCGGACATTGAGGATGGCTGGGATATGATAAAGCACTAAGATATTTATTGAAAGCAGCTAAAATGAAAACGGCAGAAAAAATACAGAGACCACATGGCTTGAAAAACAGTGTTTAATGCTACTTGCAAGGTTCAGAACTCAATGTAAAGGAAGAAGGAAGGGAGGAGTCTTCTGGCTTAAGAATAATCCGGTTTGGGTCTTTAGAAGCACTTCCGGTGTACAATTGAAGGGCCGGCTTCGTCATATTCTGGTTTGCTTATCCACATTTGCTGGAAGGTGGAGAGAGAGGCCAGAATGGAGCCTCCAATCCAAACAGAATATTTGCGCTCAGGAGGAGCAATGATCTGTGGAAAGATTTCCAAAACAGTTATGAGTGAGCAAGAAGAATACAGATCTCACGTTTCGGGGGTAGCGAAACCCAGATCCATGAGAACAGCTGTCCTACAAAAGGTATGAACACCATGTAAAAGAGGGAGAAAAGGAAGGGAGGAAGGGAGGAAGGAAAAGAAAAAGGAAGGGAGGAAGGAAGAGAAAGAAAGAAAGAAAGAAAGAAAGAAAGAAAGAAAGAAAGAAAGAAAGAAAGAAAGAAAGAAAGAAAGAAAGAAAGAAAGAAAGAAAGAAAGAAACCGCATTTGGACTAGATTCTGATCTTCCATCTTAATTCTTAATCCTAGCTTGCTTTGTAGATGTTAGCAGGAGAAAGAGCTTCCATGAGACTAGAAAACATGGAGATCCATTTACTGGTCAGCTGACAGTAGAATCAGAAAGAGGCAGGATTAAGCAAAAACAAACAATTCTAACTTGAACAGCCGTAAAGCTCACCCCCACAACATAATGCTTGGCATATGTATATTATGCAATATTTGTTCAATGTTTATAGTTTAGGATGCTGCATTTGATTTTTCCTAAATATGCAGAATCCTAAAAATCCACATCAATGGGTCCTAAGTTCAAGAGAGTTGGATCAATCATCTGTTCACAGGAACAAGACATTTTGGTTGACTTGTTTATTTAATTTCAAACATTTATAGAGCTGCCCATCTTGTGACCAACTCTGGGAGGCTTCCAATCAAATTCTCCCAAAGTTTTATGGATTATCTCTTGCCACAGCTGCTGGCGGTTACCCCAAGTACACAGAACTTATTTCTGTTCTCTGAGGTTGCACAACCCCTAGAGATGGCTGATGGGCTAAACCTTTCTAGCTTTGCTAGGGGTGGGGGAGAGGAAGTGGTTCAGTGTGAGCGGCAGGTGTATGCACTCCTGTACACAGCTCCATTTGCTCAAGCAGAGAGCCCTCATGTGTGCGTGTGAAGCTCCGTCTGTGCAACCTGTGCGTGAGTGCCAGCTGCTTGTACAAATGGAGCTGAGAGTGCTTGACTGCCACTCGTGAAGCCCAGTTCTGAATGGGTCGCTGCCAGGGGTGGGATTCTACCGGTTCACACCTATTCGGTAAACTGGTTGATAAACATTCTAAGCAGTTCGGAGAACCGGTTGTTAGAAGAAATTACTAGCCTAATCCTGTAAGGAAGGCAGGAAGGAAACATTCTGGTGTTGCTTACAGAAACTGCCTCTCCGTTGACCCTTATTATATTCTTGGCAGGACTAGACTTCCTGTCTCAGGAACTTCTCTGGAGTTTTTTTCCCCTCCTTTGCTGGTACTTTGCTTGTGTGGAGTGACCATTCAAAGTTACAATGGCACCGAAAAAAGTGACTTATGACCATTTTTCACACTTATGACTGTTGCAGCGCCCCCACAGTCATGAGTGGCCAGGTGAGGAGATGCGTGCCTCGATGTGAGTGATGTTGAGTTGGCCATACCCAGCCAGTCACATGACCACCAGGCCACACCCACCACCTAAGCCACACCCACAGAACTGGTTGTTAAAAAATTTGAATCCTATCCCGGTCGCTGCCCTGTAGTTGGCCCTGCCCCAGGAGTTGGAGACCCCAAAAGTAAGCAGACTTGCCTTGATCTTCATTGTGCTGGGAGCCAAGGCAGTGATTTCCTTTTGCATTCTGTCTGCAATGCCAGGATACATAGTGGTGCCTCCGGAAAGAACATTGTTGGCATAGAGGTCCTTGCGAATGTCGATGTCACATTTCATGATGGAATTGTATGTCGTCTCATGGATACCAGCTGATTCCATGCCTGGGGAGAGAGTGCAAGGCCAGAGACCCAGTGAGCATTTCAGTATTGACCTAGAATCCCCTCTCTAGCTGGAAGGATGGATTTTGCACAAAGTTCACCTTGGTTTTTCACTGTTGCTACCCCAAATACTACCATCGGGCACAATTTCTTTCCGCAGAACATTTTTGGAAAAGCTGAGTGATCCCTCCCATGTCCAGCGCTCGTGTTCAGGTAGTAATGGGCCAGGGCCTATGCAATGCATCTAAAAAAGAGGCAGGGCTTTGATTCCACCATTGTGGTTGCCATGCTGGCTTTTTTTGACCAGTGCGTACAACAGAAAAACAAAAGCTATTTGTTATTGCTAACTGGCATGTAATTGCTAGCTTCACTGAAACCAAGACTTTAGGGCAGGGGTCCCCAAACTTGGCCACTTTAAGACTTGTGGACTTCAACTCCCAGAATCCCAAACTTGGCCACTTTAAGACTCATGGACTTCAACTCCCAGAATTCTGGGAATTGAAATCCACAAGTCTTAAAGTGGCCAAGTTTGGAGACCTCTGCCTTAGGGTTTCCTACAGTTTCACTGCAGGGGAGTTTATGGTTTTCCATTCGTTCTTTATTCAGAATGAGTTGCTTTGTCCTTGATTCCCCCCCTGGAGAGACTGACCTATGAACGAGGGCTGAAAGAGGGTTTCGGGGCAACGGAAGCGCTCGTTGCCGATGGTGATGACCTGTCCATCAGGCAGCTCGTAGCTTTTCTCCAGGGATGACGAGGAAGCCGCCGTTGCCATCTCATTCTCAAAATCCAGGGCGACGTAGCACAACTTCTCCTTGATGTCCCGCACAATTTCTCTTTCAGCTGTGGAAGACACAGGCCAGTTGCTCCTGCAGCAGCCCCCAGCAGGGCACTGAACATGCAGGTGTGAAGCATGTACAAACAGACATAGGCTCCTCGGGGGGGGCAGGGCAAGAAACAATGATTGGAAACTGGTCGAAGGGAGAAGCAACCTGGAATTAAGGAGACACTTCCTGACAGTGAGGACAATTAACCAGTGGAACAGCTCGCCACCAGAAGTGGTGGGGGCTCCATCACTGGAGGTTTTTAAGAAGAGGCTGGACAGTTCCCTAAAAGAAGAGTCCTTTTGATCCTTGGCAGAGAAAGAAATACTAAGAGAGTCCGTCCTCCCGTCACTGCAGAACCCAAGAGGCCCAATTCTCCCTTACCGGTGGTGACAAAGGAATAGCCTCTCTCGGTGAGGATCTTCATGAGGTAGTCTGTAAGGTCCCGGCCAGCCAGATCCAGGCGCATAATTGCGTGTGGCAGAGCATAACCTTCGTAAATGGGCACATTGTGAGTGACACCATCACCAGAGTCCAAGACGATACCTTGAAATTTAAAAAAGGGAAACATTAGTTACTTTCTTCCCCACCTCCTAGCCAAAGCTGGGTGTGTAAAACTTCAAGAGAGACGCTCATTGGTGAGTGTGGCTGAAGGATGTTGTCATAGCCTCCCTTCCCTAGCCTGAGGTCCCTTGGGGTGGGGGTCTCCAAGCTTGGCAACTTAAGCCTGGAAGACTTCAACTCCCAGAATTCCCCAGCCAGCTTAAAGTTGCCAACCTTGGAGACCCCTGCCTTGGAGCATTCACAGGGGCCCAGGGTAGCTGGTGGGGCCACCGAGACTCTGCCCAGTGTAGTAAGAACTGATCTCCAGCACAAGCTTATACAGTTATATGAAGCCAGACTTCTATAGCTCCACCTAAAGAATCCAACCAAGGGATTAAATGAGCCTGGCAGAACGCTTGCTGTAAGGGGGAAGCAGCTGGTAAAAGATGCCCACAGATCACTTCTAAGCCAGCCTTTAAAGCAGCTGCTTTTCCAGGTTCTGGCAGCCCCAGGGAAGAACGCAGCTCCTTTAAACAGCTTTGTTTTCCCTTTCAGCAGTGCTCTTAAGACTTATGTCTGGATTTGTCCCTGCTGCTCTAAGTGTAGAGTGATTTAGAGGGGATGGCGATGAATTAAATGGTATGTATGTATGTATGTATGCATGTATGTATGCATGCTACAAAACCACCCAAATGCAAACTGGTGAAGACGGAGACACTCACCAGTGGTTCGGCCAGATGCGTAAAGAGACAAGACTGCCTGGATGGCAACGTACATGGCTGGGACATTAAAGGTCTCAAACATAATCTGGGGGAGTAAAAATGAAAATCAGGAACAGGACCAAGACCAAGACTGAAGCATCAGATCACCAAGAATAGGGTTTGCTCAATAATGCATGGGAACCATTGTGGAAAACCCAAGGGGCACTCTCTGTGAATCTAAAAACAGGGGTGTCAGGATTCCGGCAGTTACCCCCAATTAAATCCTGAGCCTCGGGACAAACTTCCAAAACTTCCAAAGGATTGATTGGGAGTTAACATGTTTGGCACTGCCTGGGTGTAGCCGACTCTGAGGCACATCATTCATTGTCACCGTTGGCCCTGGTTCCCTCCCCGCCCCATCCCTCTGGGTGTATCATAATTCATATTTTCCAATGGGACATGTCCATAGCCCAGAATCATCAATCATGCTCTCTCGCTCAAGCCTTTGTGTAACTCTCTTGAAAATGAAGAGGATCTGTCCAAGGGGAGTCCTCCCCACCTGGTTTTGCCCAGGAAGCTTCTGACCTGCCTGCTTCCTGGGTCTCCCAAATCCTCCTTTGCACAGGCCACACTGACCAATGCTCCAGGTGAGGTGGGTGTGTGGGTGTGCACATCTCAAGTTCTGCCTATGACACCAGCTTGCAGCAGAACCAGGCTTTCTGCCCTCGTGGCATCATGAGGATGCAGGTGTGGTGGCTTCATCCCCTGTATCTGCCCTTTCAACCAGCAACCTTGGGATGGAAGGTTTACCTGGGTCATCTTCTCCCGGTTTGCCTTGGGGTTCAGAGGTGCCTCTGTGAGCAGTGTGGGGTGCTCCTCCGGGGCCACTCGCAATTCATTGTAGAAGGAGTGGTGCCAGATCTAGAGAAAAAGGCAGTGTTGCTGGGCTTCTTTTGCAGCAGCAGGAGGTCTAAGCCAGGGGTCTCCAACCGTGGCCACTTGAAGACTTGTGGACTTCAACTCCCAGAATTCTCCAGCCAGCATAGTTGGCTGGAAAATTCTGGGAGTTGAAATCTACAAGTCTTAAAGTGGCCAAGGTTGGAGACCCCTGGTCTAGAACACTTGAACGCAGCTCCCTTATTACACCCACTTCATCCCGGACCCCCCCACTACAGCTGACCCTCCCACCAATGGGCATGCATGTTCAGCTGGCCCTCCGCTGATTGGGACCACCCACCCAACTCATTGCATGGCTGGATCACGCTGCCCAACCGGCCTGAAGCACAAATAGAAAATAAAACCCTAAGATTTAAGTGGGAATTGGTGGCAATGACATTTTATAAAGAATTGTTGTCCTTTGTCTATCAGATATGAAAGATTCCTACTTTCCTACATCCCAGAAGCCTCCCCCCCCAGGGGGGGAAATTGAATTAAGTGCACATCTGTCTCCAATTCAAATTTTATTTACTTGGAAACTGGGAGGTTTGAACCAGCTGATTGAATTCCACTAGACAAGTCAATAAGGCATAAGGAAGGGTGCCTGAATTCTCTCCAGGTGCAACCTTGGAGTAAAATCCCACCTTCTCCATGTCGTCCCAGTTGGTGATGATGCCATGCTCAATGGGGTACTTCAGAGTCAGGATTCCTCTCTTGCTTTGGGCCTCGTCCCCCACATAGCTGTCTTTCTGGCCCATCCCCACCATCACGCCCTACAAAGGGAAGGCCGGAAGGGGATAAGGGCAAGCAGGCCACGGAAGCAGAACCTACTACAAGCCTTGATGAAGCGTTTCATTTTCTCCAGCCTTGGCTTAGAAGAGGGGCCAAGTGCTGTCCAACATTCAGAGGGCAGTTCAACCTTCTCACAGGCAAGAATTAGAGAGTCATCGTAGCTGAGCTGGGCAGGATCAGGACCCCTTCCTTCTTCCCTGCCCAGGGAGAGAGCCATTTGGCCCCGAGAACCATTTACCCTCCTGGCTTCTCCATGGGCCCATTTTTTTTGACCAGCCTCCCATAGTACCCGTTCACCTCCTGCAGGGGAGCTAGGCCACTCTTGACTGGCCGGAGGGAGGACCATCAATGCAGTCCCAGATGCTGTGTCTCGCCTTCCTGGCCCTTCTTATCAGCCGCTGAGCCCCTAGAAGATTAGCCCTAATCCTGTCTGAATCCTTTCGTAAGCCACGTGTCTGTCTGCTTTCTTCAGGATCAAGCTGATCCTATTCCTATAGTAAATGCTAAAAGTTCTGCAGTTGAAAAAAAAAACCTCAGACTGAATTTTCTTTGGACATTTGACAATGTTGTATTTTGAGGGAGATGGCAAGTTCCACACACCCAAGTACACCAGGTGTGTGACTTTTGCATCATCGGCATTTCAGGTACGTTGCCCTGTTTGTTCTCACATGACGCACTTTCCTTTCAGATTTCAATCAGTAGCTTTTCATCTCCTCTTTCCCTGAACACATCTGGTGTCAGACCCAGACCCTAAGGTTGTTTTCAGCGGGAGAGGAACTGCCCTTCTTGAGGCTCTGGGTCCCACCTTGGCCCGGGTTTTGCACCCCTTCTGAGTCCAGAATCAAGGCTTGAGATACCCACCTGGTGACGTGGGCGTCCCACAATGGAGGGGAAGACTGCGCGAGGCGCATCGTCCCCAGCAAAGCCAGCCTTGCAGAGCCCAGAGCCATTGTCGCACACCAAGGCTGTTGTCTCCTCTTCACACATGGCTTTGGCAGAAGGTGGTGCAGGGGACCTGGAAGGACAAGAAGAATTCCTTGGATTCTTTAAGGAGGGCCTTGCTTGTCAAACTAACTTTATACATCAATCAATCAATCCTTTCTATTTAGGCCCCAAAGGCCCAAAAGATAGACATCTGCTGCCTATCAAACGCATCCTCCTGACCGCTCAGCAGCTCTCCCTCACTGGATTTCGGCTGTTCAAGAGGCAAACCAGAAGCCTTGACTGGTAGCTGCAGCTCATCCTTTCCAGTGCACTCAAGGAAGCCAAGGAGCAACGGATGGGGACAAGAGCATTTGTAGCAAATGAACTCAGGATGGCTGCCAAGAGAAGCTAATAGGGGTGGCCCTGGCAGTGCCCTCCGGCCGCTCTTCCTTGCCCAACTGAGACAAAATCCTGCTGGTACAAGAAGAGCATTTCACCGCAGGGAAAAATTCCAAGGAAACTTCAGTTGGATAAAATGGAAAAGAAGAAGTTTTTGCTGCCACTAGATGGCTCTTTGAAATAACTTATGTAGCCCAACCCATAGTACCTCATAGGGTTCTTCTTGAAAAAAATGAATTAGAAGGCACTTGAGCTCTTGTACAAAATTGGGGGTGGTGGTGTTTAAATTCAATAAATCAAAAATAAATATATCTGCTCATTATATCAAGGATCTGCTGATACAGAGGAATCATTGAGTCTGTCTCATTTCTACTTCTATAACAGTTCTGTCCTTTAATTACTAGCTGAATATAAAGACAAGGGACAGCTCCCAATTCTAACTTAACCATCTCAATTCCCATTACTGTATACTGTCTGGACAGCACAATAACTTTCTGATTTGATACAGCAACCAAATGGGACAAGTACAAACTTCAACGGATAATTAGGACTGCTAGGAAAACCATTGCAACCCGCCTGCCTTCCATTGAGGGTCTGTATGCTGCACAAACCACATCCTGGACATAACCTGTTTCAACTCCTCCCCTCAGGACGCTGCTATAGGGCATTGCATGCCAAAACAACTTGACACAGAGACAGATTCCCCCCCCTCACCCCAATTATTCTGCTGAACACCTAATTCCCACAGCACTGTCTTTTGCCTAAGGACATTCACCCATGGAGCAGGGCTGTATTGCTGTTATCCTTCTCATCTTTCCTATTACCTTCTCCTGTTGGTGTCTTGTGATTCAACACTTGTTTGTATCCTATAATTTACGATTTATGATTTATCACTTTGTAGTTTATATGTACACTGAGAGCTTCTGTATGGTAGACAAATTCCATGGGTGTCCAATCACACTTGGCCAATAAAGAATTCTATTCTATGCTATGCTATGCTATGCTATGCTATGCTATGCTATGCTATTCTTATTCTATTCTATCCTTACCCCTAGCCCTATAAAGCATGGAGATCAGGGCTACCAATGAACAATAGCTACAATCCACAATGAGTCTCTACACGCACAAGAGCGAGAATCTTTGCTGGACTCAAATGCAGCCCTTTCCACCTGTTTGGGTCTGGCCCAAACAAGTGGACTCTGTTCCACCCCTTCACAGGGAATTCTTGACCAGCGATTCCCAGCCGACACTGGGATATTTCCACACGTCTTGTGTGACCCCGTGCAGGTTAATGGCCAAAGGGCAACTTCACCTTTACTCTAAAGATTATTGGGGTAGCATCAAATCAATATTATGTACCATCAACTGTTTTTCCCCCCAATGACCAACTAGTTAAAGATAACTGCTGTATTTGAATTAAATTTTCTTTCAGCTTTGTACCTTTCACTTTTAAGGATACCATAATAAGTCATTCTGATACCCAAAGAGGCAATAGAGCCAAAGAGGCTCAGACCTTTTACAGACAACAAGACTCCTCTCTCTGCTCAATCCCACTTCAGATTATGCTTCTCATCTCACTTCAGGGCTTAAGGCTTGTTTGGATAAGGTAGGATTTAATGACCACACATCTCTAAGCAACTACAGAGGAAGGAAGGAAGGAAGGAAGGAAGGAAGGAAGGAAGGAAGGAAGGAAGGAAGGAAGGAAGGAAGGAAGGAAGGAAGGAAGGAAGGAAGGAAGGAAGGAAGGAAGGAGTTTCCACGTGAAGTGAGTCCTGACATTTGCTTCTCTAAAATTCTTAAAGGACTTGAATGAAAACTTGGAAGGAGCAGAACCATTCGTGATGGTTTTTGGGAATGATCCCCAACCTTTCTGGCTTTGTGGACCGGTGAGGAGGAAAGAGGAAATGGCTCTGTGTGAGTGGCAAGCTTTGCATGAGAGCATGAGTGCCCACTGCTCGTGTAAATGGAGCTGCACACATGTGCTCACCTGGGCCTGCTTGTGTGGCCCAGTTCTGAACAGGCCACGGCCCGGTACCAGGCTGCGTCCTGGGGGTTGGGAACCTCTGATTTGGAGGATTTCATGTCTAATTCCCATCCCCAGATAATGGGGTTTCATGATGAATTTAAACCAAAGGTCTTCAAACTGGACAGCTTTAAGAGTTGTGGACTTCAACTCCTAGAATTCCTGAGCTAACATGACTGGAGGAGGAACTCTGGGAGTTGAAGTCCACGAGTCTTAAAGCTATTCAGGTTGAAGACTCCTGGAATAGATAGATAAAGAGAGGTAGAATAGATAGATAGATAGAGATAGAATAAATAGAGAAAGATAGATAGAACAGATAGAGAGAGGTAGGATAGAGAGAAAGAGAGAGATAGATCAAGAGTCTCCAACCTTGGCAAATTTAAGACTTGTGGGCTTCAACTACCAGAATTCCTGAGGTAACATGACTGGAGGAGGAACTCTGGGAGTTGAAGTCCACGAGTCTTAAAGCTATTCAGGTTGAAGACCCCTGGAATAGATAGATAAAGAGAGGTAGAATAGATAGATAGATAGAGATAGAATAAATAGAGAAAGATAGAATAGATAGAACAGATAGAGAGAGGTAGGATAGAGAGAAAGAGAGAGATAGATCAAGAGTCTCCAACCTTGGCAAATTTAAGACTTGTGGGCTTCAACTACCAGAATTCCTGAGGTAACATGACCGGAGGAGGAAATCTGGGAGTTGAAGTCCGCAAATCTTAAACCTGCCAAGTTTGAAGAGCCCTGATTTAAACAATCCTTTTTTTTATTTTTAAGCACCAGGGCAGCTTGTCAGTAGATGGCCACAACCTCTGATCTTTCCACCCATCCAAGCCCTGCTCAGCGCATGAATCACAAAACTGTTCTGGAGGACAGCTCCAGTCTGGGCGAGAGTGAAGAGAAACATGAGGTGCACACCAAGGCTTTTCCCAAAAATGGAAATAAGTTTTCTCGTTCTGCCTTTTTCAAAAACAGCCCCTCCTCCTTCCACTTCTTCTTCGTATTCAGGCACAACATCCTGGGTTTTGTAACGTTAAAAAAAGAACAAACATTCCAATCCTCGGAACTGATACTTATTTCAGTGGCAGTAAAATAATAATAATAATAATAATAATAATAATAATAATAATAATAATAATAATAATAATAATAATACAAATGTATTACTGTCCTGGAATCAAAAATGGGGGGGGAGATAGTAGGAACGGAACAACACATGATCTGCCTCTCTTGAATTATATGGCATATCCAGAAATAGCTGTCCAAATGCTGCACAATCCCCCCCCCCCAAGTTTCTTTCCAAACTGCCAAATCCCTCTTTTCCTGATCCCCCAAATGGTCCTCCCTTCCCTCCTTCTGCAAGCTAGGGCCCCTCACCCCTCCTGCAGCTGAGACCTGCCCAAAGATTGAAAACTGTCTCTTGGTCAATAGCTCACCAGGGTTTGGGGGGCTTTGCAAAGATTCTCTGGGAGTCTGAGAGGATCAAAAACGGGGGTCCCCAACCTTGGCCACTTTAAGCCTTGGCGGACTTCAACTCCCAGAAAAGCTGGCTGGGGAATTCAGGGAGTTGAAGTCCACCAAGGCTTAAAGTGGCCAAGGTTGGGGAGCCCGACCTGATGGCTTTTTCTCAATCCAGATGAGATCCCGCTTCCACAATTTTAAGAGGCAGCCCTTAGAGGAATCTCTCTGACTCTTCTCAGCTTTGGAAAAACACACACACACACAGAGAGAGCATCCCTGAGCAGAATCGGTCTACCTTACTCACCGAGTGCAGAAGGAAACTCCGTTCCTGGGGACCTGGCTGTGGGGAAGCCTTCGGTATAAATACCAGGGAGATTATAACACCCCAGAGGCGGATCTTCACCCAATCAAGACCCTAAAAAGGCCAATGAGTAGCATGCTAGCCATATAAGGTGCTTTATTTCAGTATATTGACCTTGGCTGGTAGCAGAACAGAGCCCGGTGAATTGTAAGAAAAATGTGAGTGGTGAAAAAAAGAAAAAGAAAAGTTGGAAAGGAACGCCTCAGTTGTGAATTCGCTCCTTCTTTGCTGCACTTTTAATAAACAAGCAAGGGGCAAGTCCTTATAAGCCACAGTTAAGGAAGGAGGGAAGGAAGGAAAGAAAGAAGGGAGGGGGGAGGAAGGGAGGAGAGAGGGAAGGAAAAAAGGAAGGGAGGAAGGAAGAAGGGTGGGAAGGAAGGAAAGAAGGGAGGGAGGGGGTATGGGAGGAAGGAAGAAGGGTGGGAAGGAAGGAAAGAAGGGAAGAAGGGTGGGAAGGAAGGAAAGAAGGGAGGGAAGGAAGGAAGGAAGGAAGGAAAGAAGGAAAGAAAGAAGGGAAGGAGGGAGGGAAGGAGGGAGGAGAGAGGGAAGGAAAAAGGAAGGGAGGAAGGAAGAAGGGTGGGAAGGAAGGAAAGAAGGGAGGGAAGGAAGGAAGGAAGGAAAGAAAGAAGGGAAGGAGGGAGAGATGGAGGGAGGAAGGAGAGAGGGAAGGAAAAAAGGAAGGGAGGAAGGAAGAAGGGTGGGAAGGAAGGAAAGAAGGGAGGGAGGGGGGATGGGAGGAAAGAAAGAAAGAAAGAAGGGAAGGAGGGAGGGAGGGAGGAGAGAGGGAAGGAAGAAGGGTGGGAAGGAAGGAAAGGAGGGAGAAAGGGAGGAAGGGAGGGAGGGGGATGGGAGGAAGGAAGGAAAAAGGGAGGGAAGGAAGGAAGGAAGGAAAGAAAGAAGGGAAGGAGGGAGGGAAGGAGGGAGGGAGGAGAGAGGGAAGGAAAAAAGGGAGGAAGGAAGAATGGTGGGAAGGAAGGAAAGAAGGAAAGAAAGAAGGGAAGGAGGGAGGGAAGGAAGGAGGGAGGGAGGAGAAAGGGAAGGAAAAAAGGAAGGGAGGAAAGAAGAATGGTGGGAAGGAAGGAAAGAAGGGAGGGAGGAGGGATGGGAGGAAAGAAGGGAAGAAAGAAGGGAAGAAGGGAGGGAAGGAGGGAGGGAGGGAGGAGAGAGGGAAGGAAAAAGGAAGGGAGGAAGGAAGAAGGGTGGGAAGGAAGGGAAGAAGGGAGGGAGAAAGGGAGGGAGGGGGGATGGGAGGAAGGGAGGAAGGAAAAAGGGAGGGAAGGAAGGAAGGAAGGAAAGAAAGAAGGGAAGGAGGGAGGGAGGGAGGAGAGAGGGAAGGAAAAAAGGAAGGGAGGAAGGAAGAAGGGTGGGAAGAAAGGAAAGAAGGGAGGGAGGGAGAAAGGGAGGAAGGAAGGGAGAAAAAAGGGAAGGAAGGAAGGGAGAGAGGGAGGGAGTTGCAGTACCAGGCAATGCGGTGAGAAAGCCTCCCATGGAGGCGAGGTTGTTGAAGGCTGCTCAGCTATCCTTCCGTGGCTCCCTTTGGGATGAGCATGAAAGGAAGAGGACACACCCTAGAGAGTCCCCTCCGTTGGGAAGACTGAGGGTGGATTGGGACCTTGAGGTCAGGTCTGTGCCTTTCCTGCCATCGAGAAACTTTGCTGCTTCCCTTTTGCAACCCTTTAACCTTCTTTTGCTCAGTTGGAGCCCGACACAGCCAGCACCTGATCTGCGATAAACACAATAAACACCCAACCCAACAAAATGGCAACTCATCTGGGCACGGAGACAGTTTGGGGTATATTGTGGTTGTTCTCAGAAAACGCCTATTTTACGGAGTGTAAAGAGCTCCTGGAATCCAGTCCCACCCGTGTCATTTGCCATTGCTGGGGCCTACAAATCCCGCTTGGGCGGAATTCCTCTTGGCCACTCAAGACGTCGTTCTTGGCATCCTTCCCTTTTTCAGAGGGTCACTATCTAACCATGCCACACCATGGGGCTTTCCATTTTTCTTGGCAGCTGGTGTCCTCGTTTGACACACAATTTGCGGTTGGGGGGGACTTCGCCCATGCTTTCTGCCAACTTTTAGTTTTTCAGCCGAGCCTACACCCTGGGATTCCTTGGTGGGTCTCCCATCCAAGGACTCCACAGCCCTGACCGTAGCTAGCTTCCCACAGTCAGCTTGGGACAGCCAGGGGCAGAATGCAAACGGCCTCAAACCCCAAATCCCAAGCAGGCACGGAGAATTTGAATGCCGGGCTTTGGGGGTCTTGATCTCAGGGTGAAATCCAGCAGGCTGAGGGGCAAGGAAAGCCCAGCCATGGGCAGCAGGACAAGGAAGGCGGCTCTACCATCACCTCTGGTGGGAAGAACATCCGATCTGCCTCAGGTGGAGAAGAGAGGAGGGAGAACCAAGGCTGAACGACACTTGCCTGGCACCTTAACCTCCCACTCTTGATGGGCACAGGATGATAGACCCAGCCGACTGGCCTTTAGCAGTGTTTTACTCTTTTACTTTCAAAGGGAAGTTGAACGGAGAAGGGAGCCGCTCAGCTCTAAGATGCAGAGAAGAATGGAGCTGCTGGCCACTGGCGCTCTCTTATACTTCATTCCACTCCAGAACTCTGAATGGCCACTGTTGTGAATGTATAAAGTTTTAATAAAGCGTGAGCTTGGAGTAAAGTGCAGGGTTCTGGCCCTGCACTTCTGATTGGCTGTTAAACGGCCGGATCGGATTGGCCCACTCCGGGGAATCCGATTGGCCCTTAAACAGAGAGTCCTATTGGTTATGAGAGCTAGCGCTCCTCGTTGGTTATTGGTTAATAGTTACGGGGTTTGCCTATATAAGGCGGGTTAAAATTGTTATAGATGCCAGAAGTCACTATGTAAATAAAGAGCTGAAGTTCACCGTTCAGAGGCTTGTCTCCATTCTTTCTCGCCCATGCTCCAAACTTAACACTGGCGACGAGGATGGGATATGGGGACATCTGAACCAACGAAACTTCGAAGAACACCGAGCACGTGACAGACGATGCTACACAACAGAACCATATCTGGCGTCGTCGTACCACCCACTCCGTTCGATCCAGTACAGGAGGACTAGGAGTCCTACATGGATTGCTTCCAAATGTTTTTGGAAACCAACAACTTAAAGGACGCCACACCTGGAAAGAAACGGGCGGTGTTCCTAACGCATTGCGGTCCAACCATATTTAAGATGGCTAAAGCACTAGCAAAACCCCGAGAAATGAAGGCGATGGATTGGGACGACCTCGAACCTCTCCTACGAGATCACTACGCACCGACCATGCCTACGCTCGTGAGATGGCACGAGTTTTATCAGAGGAGCCAGCAAAAGGGAGAAAGCGTGGCCAACTTCATAGCAGACCTCCGAAATTTGGGAGGCCTCTGAGGATTCACCGATTTAGAAGAAGCACTAAGAGATCGCATAGTTCTGGGACTAGATGCACCAGGCGTTCAAAGCAAGCTGATGGCGAAAGGCGACATCAGCCTTGCCGACGCCATCGCCGATGCTACTGCAGCAGAAGCAACCAGGAAGTCGGCTGCACAACTACACCGAAACCACACTCCGGTACCACCACCGACAAGCGACATTTTATCCAGGTCAGAAGGACAGCTTGCAACGACGCACCATGAGGACCTCTCTTTGTTGTCAGACAGCGACGAAGAAGGGGTCCATCAACTGCGGTCCGACCGGGACCACCACCCGAAGCCTTTACGCCCTTGCGCTGGCTGTGAGGCCAACCATGCCAGGTCCGAATGCAAATTCCGCGACGCGCTCTGCCATGAGTGCGGGAAGCGAGGCCACATCGGACGGGTCTGCCGAAGCTTACCAGGACCCGGCCAGGCCTCAAAAGGGACGAACTATCACCAATCGACAGGAAACCGTCCTGTACGGCGAGAGCCAGTAAACCACTCCTACAGAAATCGAGTTTTGCAGAGAGAAGAGGCTCACCATACTATCACTATCGGTCACGCCTCAGCTTTGGACACCAAGAAAATACGAATCACAGTAGCCATCGAGAACCAGCCTTGCCACGTGGAAGTCAACTCGGGATCATCCCTCTCGATGGTGTCCTGGAAGACCTTAAACAACTCATCCCCACGATTCAACGCCAAGATCTCCGCTTCCAAAGACTCATCCTCAAGGACTACCAAGGGAATCGAATCCCCGTCGTTGGTTCCTGCCGAGTCCGAGTCTCCTTCAAGAAGCACACAGCGTACTTACCACTAACTGTCATTGATAGAGACAGGCCTAGCCTACTAGGCCTCCAATGGTTCGCGCCACTCGGCATTGAAGCGGCCGGCATAAACCAAGTCAGCGGAAGTGACTGGGAGGGAGACCTCATCCATGAGTTCTTCACGGACAGCTTAGGTGAGTACAAGGGGACCCTGATCTCGTTCAGTCTAGACCCAAAGGTAGCTCCCATTCGACTTAAGCCCCATCGAGTTCCGTTTGCCTTAAAGTCGAAAATCAATGAACAACTCGAAAAACTGACAGTTCAGGGGGTGTTAGAGCCCATCGATCACTCTCCCTGGGAAACTCTATTCGTAACGCCCATTAAGCCAGACGGGTCGATCCGAATTTGTGGGGACTACCGGGCCACTTTGAACCACGCCCTACAGCAGAATGCATATCCAGTGCCGGTGGTGCAGCACCTCCTCCACTCCCTGGGGGGCGGGAAAGTCTTCGCTAAATTAGATTTAGCTCAGGCATATCAGCAACTACCTGTTGATGAAAAGACGGCACTGGCACAAACGATTGTGATGCACCAAGGTGCCTTTAAATGTACTAGGCTTCAATTCAGAGTTAGTGTAGCCCCGGGGATTTTTCAGAGCCTTATGGAGAGGTTATTACAAGGGATTAAAGACGTGGTCCCTTATTTTGACAATGTATTAATTGTGGCCCCTACAAAAAAAATCTTACAGGACCGGTTAAAATTAGTCCTAAAAAAATTCCAAGAGGCTGGTCTTAAAGTAAAGAAAAACAAATGTAAATTGTGTACTGACAGTGTTGAGTTTTTAGGGTACCTAATTGATAGCCAGGGTATTCACCCTACTGAAAGTAAACTAAGGGCGATAAAAAATGCTCCCAGGCCACGAAACAGGGCCGATCTCCAGGTGTTCCTAGGCCTCATCAACTTTTATAATGTATTTTTACCGCATAACGCAACGGTCGCTGAACCGTTACACCGGTTGTTAGATAAGAAAGCAAATTGGTTATGGGGTCACCGAGAAGAACAGGCATTCCGCAACGTAAAAAAACTGCTCACTTCTGACTCTGTACTCATGCAGTATAACGAGACTTTGCCATTAAATATAACATGTGATGCTTCGCCTTTCGGAGTGGGCGCCATTTTGAGCCATGTACTGCCTAATGGGAACGAAGCCCCTGTTGCATATTTTTCAAAGACACTTTCAAAAACTGAGCGAAATTATGGACAAATCGATAAAGAAGCCCTCGCAATTGTGTCAGCCGTTAAAAGATTCCACGAGTACGTGTATGGCCGGGCTTTTACTATCGTGACTGACTACAAACCATTATTGGGGATAATAACCGGAGATAAGCCGATTCCCTACATATTATCCCCTAGGATGACTCGATGGTCACAATTCTTAGCTGCTTATAACTATCGGCTGCAATACCGCCCGGGGAAAGCCATTCCCCACGCCGACGCATTGAGCCGAGCACCGCTTCCAGAGACTCTCGACGATCCTGCACCAACGGTAACCACGTTGCAAATTGAGGCACTCAACTCGCCGCCATTAACCGCCCGAGATATCGCGAGAGAAACCAAACGTGACCCCACCTTAGCGCGAGTCCTAAGCTGGGTAGAACGCGGATGGCCATTGGACCAATTATCAGATGACTTCACACCATTCAAGACTCGACAAACCGAGTTGTTCTCCCAAAAAGGCTGTGTCATCTGGGGCGATAGAGTCGTTATCCCAGAACGACTCCAGAAAGCGCTTCTGAGAACCTTGCACGATGGCCAACCCGGCATTGTGCGAATGAAAGCCCTTGCGCGAAGCTACGCATGGTGGCCGGGCGAATCGAACATTGTGTTAAAGCTTGTCCAAAATGCCAGGAAGTGAGCAATGCCTCACCAAAAGCCATGCCTACTGAATGGGAGACATCACGTGGACCCTGGTCCCGAATTCACTTGGACTTCGTGGGGCCGACCAAAGGCCATGCCTTTCTACTAACCGTCGACGCCTTTTCAAATTGGCTCGAGATTCATCGCATGATGACTACGACCTCCGAGGCGGTCATCAAAACCTTGGAAAGACTATTTGCAATCCACGGACTACCAGACATCCTGGTATCTGATAATGGGCCCCAATTTACAGCATTGTCGTTCGAGCAGTACCTCGCTGACCGCGGCATTCGACATGCGCTCACCTCGCCTGCGCACCCTGCGACCAATGGCAAAGCAGAACGCATGGTACAATTTGTGAAGAAAATCTTACAGAAGATAGACTACGACAACATTGACGACAAGACCAATTGAATCCTTTTTTTACAACACATCACACCGCATAGCGTCACCAGCAAAACTCCCGCCGAACTGCTAATGGGACGAAAACTCCGCTCCCACCTCGACCGGTTACACCCAGCTCACGAACCGGAAAAACCAATAGGATCCAGTGGCCGCTGTCGTGCCTTCCAGGTAGGAGATTTGGTATATGCTAAAAACCTATTGGGCGACCCATTGTGGGTGGAGGCGACAGTAGTTTGTGTAACCGGCCCAAGATCCTACCTTGTACAATGCCCTGACAATAGACTATGGAAACGCCATATCGATCAATTACGATCGCGGCTTCTGGCAGGCAGTCCTGAACTCCCCTATGACCAGACTGGGGGGGGGGGAGGTACAGAAGAAGAGGAATTCCAAGGAGAAGAAAACCCGTTCGAAGGGAACGACGGTATAATAGAGACTCAGGAAGTGGAACCAGAGAGGGAAACAGTTGAACCTCAGGGAAGTACAGAGAACATGGGCAATGACGGGGAAATGAACTCTGAACCAGAAACAGCCCCACTGCCAAACAACGATCTACCTCAGCGTGATTACAGCCAAATGACACAGCGAAAATCAAAAAGACTAATAAAGCAACCGTCCTACCTAAAGGACTATGCAACTGCGCCCTGCAAACAGAAGCCAGGGGGAAGGGGTGTTGTGAATGTATAAAGTTTTAATAAAGCGTGAGCTTGGAGTAAAGTGCAGGGTTCTGGCCCTGCACTTCTGATTGGCTGTTAAACGGCCGGATCGGATTGGCCCGCTCCGGGGAATCCGATTGGCCCTTAAACAGAGAGTCCTATTGGTTATGAGAGCTAGCGCTCCTCGTTGGTTATTGGTTAATAGTTACGGGGTTTGCCTATATAAGGCGGGTTAAAATTGTTTTTTTGATGCCAGAAGTCACGATGTAAATAAAGAGCTGAAGTTCACCGTTCAGAGGCTTGTCTCCATTCTTTCTCGCCCGTGCTCCAAACATAACAGCCACCCTTTGCGGTTTCATGTAGAAGCTGAATGGCAAAAGAGACAAGAGAATTACTCTGGGAGTACCGCAGACCCTGTAGGAAGAGAGCTGTGTTAATCTATGGCTGTGTTTCTCAACCTTCGCCACTTTTAAGATATATGCAACTCCCAGAATTCTCCAGCCAGCATGCACTGCCTGGGGAATTCTGGGAATTGAAGTCCACACAACTTCAAGTTGCTAAAGCTGAGAAATACTGGTTTATGGTGACCCCCTCCCCCCAAGATGGAAGTAACATTTTTTTCCAACTCACCAATTTTATTTAAAGATGTTGGGTGTAAATTGATTTGATTTAAAATACATTTCTTTCCACTTGGTCTATATTTTCTCTTATGGCAGTTTTAACACCATATTTGCATGTAATTCAGCATAACAGAAGGGTTATATGGCTATTAAGACTGAGATTGTCAAGTAATTTATATTTTGTCACATGTTGAATGAAAACCTTGTTCTGACTGACTATAAAAATGCTATCCTGAAGGATCTTAACCTGGGAAATGACTGTATTTCCCTCTTTCTAAGGTTTCTGCCTTGAAAGCATCAACGCTTTGAAGAGCCCAGTCACGGAACTGCAGCTGAATGGGATGGGGAACTGGCCATTGGCTGACCGCTCCTCCTTGAGAAAGGGAGAAGATGGCAGAGATGAGCCTGGAAGGATTGATGCCAACAAGGGATTGAACCGCAACTGGGGGCCCCCATTAAAGCAGTTGTGCTATGAAGAGGAAGAGAAGCCATTCCTGGCACAGCAGAAGCTGATGTTCTCATCAAGGACCGATGGAGAATATGCTAAACAGTGGATGAGGGCCTGAGACATGTTTATGCCCAACATGGGCATTGTCCTTTCTCCCTAAAGAACGGGGGAGGGGGGGAGGAGAAGGGGCAATAGCCAATGGCAAACCACCATTCCTGTCCTCCATGCCTTGGGAGCTGATGCACCACACGTGTCAGTTCACCCGAGGCTCCTCAGCAGAAGACGCTGCTCCTTGGTCCACTGCTAGGAAGTTTCTGGTCTGAATATTAGCAGACAATGGTCAGCATGAAATGTACCCTCTGAGACCTGCTGAAATGCCTCCTCCCCATCCTGGTGCAAATCCAGTTCTCATCCAGGCGTTGACACACGGACTTCCTCTGGCAGGGTCCATTTTGGGGCCCTGACCCCCCCTCCCTTTAATCAATCTGAATGGGCCATCCAGCCTCAGCCTCCCCTCTGCCTGCAGGCCCGGCAACCTGGCTGCCCCTCAGAGTCCCCAGGGGCTCCTTCGCCTGCCCTGGGTGGCACACGGCCTATTTCCCTGCCAGCTGTGAGGAAAAGAATCTGTCACACAAGAATGAGGCACCTCCAGAGATCCAACCAGATGTGGAGAAACTCCCCGTTGCCTTTTTAAGGGAAATGAATGTGCCTCAGAGCCCGGAAGAGGCTCCTTGGAGGGGGTGCCAGGAAAGAGGGAGGCTAGCAAGGCGCAGAGCATGCCAGACGGAGGCTCCCAGGATGAGGGAGCAGCTCGCTCCCATCGCTGCTCTCCCTCTGCCTCCACGCTCAAGGAGGGGGGCTTGGCAGCAACGTTCACCTCCAGATCCCTGACTTCGACCCCAACAGACGCTTGCAGGGAGGTGGGGGGAAAGGTGGCCCCTTAAAAACAGGCCGTTTCATTCCAATCCAGTTCCTCTTCCCTTTGCAAATGATGCGCTTTGACCCACCCACAGCCGACGGGCTCATTCAGTCTACACAAGATTACAGACGAAATGTGGAAGTTCCAACCGGCTCTGGCCAGAAAGCCAAATGAGGGAAGAGGGCTGTGGGAATCCCGGCTGTCTTTGGATGCGTCTGTCAGCCAACAGCTGCCCCAGGAAGGCGGCACACTGGCACCCAATGAACTTGCACCCAGGAATGGGGAGACGGAGGTGGATGAAATGAGTCTGAGAGGGAAGTGGAGTTAGAGGGGAGTAGGGAAAGAAATCCACTCCCATCTTAAAAGCAGCAGGGTGGCAGGTGGGAAGGGAGTCCATCTTGTTGCTGGTGGCTCCTCTACTTCTGACACAGCTTCAACCAAGAACATGTCTGTATCAGAAACTGGAATCCTCCTACTTAGAAACAACCGGTTTAACATTTCCAGAGTATCCCAAGAAAACTACCAGGATCGGCTGGAGCCCTGGCTTCATGCTCAAACGAGTAAAAACCTGGACTAGACAGATCCTTTGGTCAACAGCAAAGCTCTGTCCAGGACACCAAAATGGAAACAATGGCACCAGAAATTGGTCAGCAGAAGCAAATCTGCAAAATAAGTGCAAAAGTTAAGTCCACACTAAGCCACAATTGGCCTGTTTTGCAACGAAGGCATTTCTGCAAAAATGCTAGGCATTTTCATGTCTCTCTCTCCCTGCAGAAATAGACCTCATTATGAATGAATGGAGCCACTGGAGAAAATCAGGAATTAGGAAGGGTCTCATTTGGCATCAGCTGCTATTAAGAAACACTTTAGGGAGGTCACGTGCCTAATTTGGGCACTCTTTTCACCTTGGGGTAGGAGAGGATCGCAGCAGCAGCAGCAGCAGGAGGGGAATCGACTGGGGTTGGATACGTGTTTTGCATCTTTCCCTTTTGCTAGGCAGCTCCAGGTCCACAGCAGGGATTGGGCTCCATTGCTCAGCCCTCACTTTAAACTGGGTTGGTTGATATAGTGGTGACAAACACCAGCACATCATCATTCTTGATGGTTAGATGTAATTCCTAGAGCGGCACATTTGAGGACATGGCCGGGTGGCTAAATTGGGAGATTTGCTCTTAATTGATCTCATCCACTCTCTTTCGATTTATAGCACGGAAAAGGCACCTAAAAGCCGACTGAATACAATGAAGATGATTTCTTAGAGAGCATTTTGATACCACATCCTTTTCTGCATGTGGGCTATATAGGATAGTTCCATCCTTCAACAGGCTTTAAAAGGACAGCGGGCAGAAACATTAAGCTTAGGGTGATATGTTTTGGTAAAATGCAGATCCCTAAAAAGGGAGACATTGGTAACCAAAAAAAAAAGCTAGTTATTTCAACAAACTTCAATTCTTTCTTCTTTTAAACACATGAATTCTTCCCTTGGAACAAGGGGCCATTATCTAGGGCAGGTGTCCCTAATCCCCAGGCTGTGGCAAGCAAGTGCATGCAACCTATGTGTCTGCCGCTCGCTTGGAATTGTTTCCTCCCCCCCAGCTCATCCACAAAATCGGAAAGGTTGGGGACCCGATTTAAGGAAGAGAAATCGAATAGACAATAGCTTGGTTTCCTTTGTGGGCACTTCCTTCAACACAAAACTTGCTTTATTACTGCTCACTAAAGTCAAAATTTTGGCACAGCAGAGTTGAGCGTGAGAATTCTAAACCACTGACAGGACGGAGGTTTCCCAAGACCGTGCAAGAGTTGAGGAGATCTTAATACAGAGACGGAGGGATGTTCTTTGCGTCAAGCCGAACATTTCCAAGCATTTGTTCCTGTTTCTTTGTGCCTGTGTGTGTGTGTGTGTTCTGGAGCCTGGTTTGTTGAAAAACCTCAGCCAGCAGCCAAGACTAGCCATGTCAAGGTCAGGGCTCATTTTAGTATATAATTTTGCTTTACTGATTCTCAGCGATGGCCCCAAATTATTCACGTGGGATCAAAGAGAAGGCAAAACTCCTTGGCTCTGTTACAGGTCAGATTCTGGATTATCACTGCACAGGAAGTGAGAGAAGCAGCCATAAATTAACTTGAAGGAGGACAGGAAGAGCTGATCAAGAGATAGAAAGGCAGCCTCATCGAAGGTCCAGCACCACCACTTCCTCTTCCATGACGGTCACGTGGTTGCAAGTCTGAAAGAGAGAAAAGAAAACCATGAGAGTCTGGAACAATGTAGAACCTGAAGGGCCAGGGCCTTCTCTGGAACAGAGGAATTCTCCCCGGGAGACAGGGCCATCTCGCCTTCTCTTAAAAAGGCAATGGTTCACCCTCTCCCTAGGATAGGGGCCTCCAACCTTGGCCACTTTAAGCCTGGTGGACTTCAACTCCCAGTATTCCCCAGCCAGCTTTGCTGGGCCCTCCTTTAGAACATCACCCATGAGAGAGATGAGGTTGGCCCTCACCCTACTGGGTTTGGGTAACGTCTTAAAAGACACCGTTCTACCACTGGGCCTGGGGAACTGGATGCGTGCTACAGCTGTATGATGACATGGATTGCTGCCATCTCTTATCTCAGTCCCTGATTTTGTGGCTTGGTTTTTATATTGCCTCTAGTTTTTTTGTGTGTGTGGTGGTTTTTTTTTAAATTGTAAGCTGCTCAAAGTCACGTATGTGAGTTGGGTAGCCACATAATTTGACCTAACGAATAAATAAATGGTGCCACGCTTGTAGGTCCTAGAATTTAGAATCAGGTAAACATTTCACAGGATGCAAGACAGTGGGAGACGCTTCGTCTTCCACCCTGGCTACAAAGTTCAGACACATGCTACTTACTCAGAGATTTACTCTTTAATACTGAGAGGAGCAGACAGAAAATCAGGCATGAAACAAAGAACACAAAAGTCAAACTCAAGGCAAGAGGCTGCCTGGTGGCTAATGGCCCAGTTTAGCCCCAGATTAAATTAAATAAACTGAAATGTTTACTCAATGATATATCAGAGCTAGTTTCTTACTGTCGTGGGGGGGAAAAGGACACTTCCTAAAAGCACTTTGATTTGGAGTCAAATCTATGGCCGTTTGACACATTTTAGGAAGCTTTGGAGGTAGAAAATTTGGAGAGGAGGCGGGAAGAGATGGAGAAGGAGATTGTTTTCTGACATGGACAGGCAGAGAATATTTGGCCATTAATATCCCACTGCTTCCTTTATTTTGAAATGTGAGAGGTTGTCCAACTCCATGACAACACTGAAAGACGTATAGTAAAAAGAACCAAATTGTACAACTCGGGGGAAAAAAATGCCAGAAGAAGGGCAACTATTAACGCAGGATTCGCCCTGCATTCCATGCCAAGGTCTGGGCATTCCCACCACCTTCCCTGGACCTTCAGAAAGAGGCACTTGGGAAGTGGCTGATACCAATAGACCCCTGTTTCTCCTAGGCACTTACAGTGAAGAGGGGAGGGTCTTTGCAGTGGGGGTGGAATCCTTTCTGTCTGCAGGACGAGATCTCCTCCATCCCGTGGTCTGTCAGTTTAAAGAATCCAGTCCTAGACAACATCAACGGTGGACAAAATCAGCTGGCCCCAATGCTGCAAATGGCCTTGGGGCCAAGAGTAGCATTAAGTTCAGGAGAACAAAGGAGGCTGCCCCTTGAGGAAACCTGCCCTAAAAGAGGGGTCTCCAACTGTGGCCACTTTAAGACTCATGGACTTCAAGACCCAGAGTTCTAGGAGTTGAAGTCCACAAATCCTAAAGTGACCAAGGTTGGAGACCCCGTCCAACACTGAACAATCCCTTTCTACCTACAAAACCACAAGCCTGCTTATCTCCAATGGATCATTCTTTATGTTTTGCCCTCCTGTGCTCCCAACCTTCTCATTTTGGGATAAGTTTCCCCCAACAGGTAGACCAGGACAGAACTAGGATTTCCACAGGATTTGAAAAAACTAGGCTCATTAATGAGCTGCTTAAATGGAGCTGGGATGCCTCTGAATCCCAACCTTCCCCAACTTCATTCGTTATTCAGAGGGGCACGGAGCATGTCTGAAATGTGGTGCTTGCCCCTTAAAGCAATATGAAGAGAATAGAGTACAGTGGAATAAAATAGCAAATTGGATTGGAATGGAACAGAGAACAGAATAAGGAAAGAGTAGAAAATGGAATAGAATCAAATATAGAGTCAGAGATGCCAACTTTTGGAAATGAGAATTAGGGAGGATTTTCAAATAACACCAAATTTTGCTTTGGCTGGTCAGAAGGTCGCAAAAGGGGAATCACATGACCTGAAACGGTCCATAAATATGAGTCAGTTGCCAAGTGTCCGAATTTGGATCACATGACCAGGAGGGACCCTACAATGGTTGTTACCAAAGTGTGAAAACTCAGCCATGAGTCACTTTTTTTCAGTGGGGGTGGTGGTGGTCCTTGGTGCCCTTGTAACTTCAAACGCACACCAAACGAACCGTTGTAAGTCGAGGGCTAACCCCTACCTTCCAAAACTATCCGGGCAGCAACATGAGAAACCATACCGCCCCCCATCCCACGTGTCTAGATTCTTTGCGTGACAACACCCTCTGTTGCACAACCCCTTTGGTAAGCACAACTTTTGTCGTGCATTTCGGGGGTAAGGGGCGCGCCAATATCCTTTTCCATCTCTTCCACCGTGTGTCCCCCTGGCAGTCGTGGAGAAGGAAACGGGTCGACAGGGCGAAGCGGAGGGGGGCGGGGAAGGACGCGCTTCTCCGTGGCTGGAGCGGAGCCCTCCGCGCGAGGCCTCTCTCCGCTCGCCACCTTCGAAGGCCGGGCGAGGTGGAAGCATCTTTTCCCGCAGAGACGGGGTAGCGGTTCTCCCTCTGGGGAAAGAAAATGGTCGGCCGAAGGGGGAGGAAGAGTCGCAGAGGAGGAGGAGGAGGAGGAGCAACCTGGGCCGGGGGAGGGAAGCGACCCGGCCGCCACTCACCGAAATCCAGGAACTGCTTCATGGAAATCGGGGACGGGGAGAAGCGGCAGTAGAAATCCACCTGCTGAGGGATTGTGTTCAGCGTGGAGACGCTCCTTAGCAGCGCCCGTAGCAATCTCATGTGACTGTGTTCACGTTCAAACACTAGGTCAGCTAGCTCACACACCGCATGCGCATACAGCCGGACCCGCCGGGCTAATTTTGCTGCTCGTAATTTCGGGAGGATAAGGAAAATTATCGTAAGGCGGGAGTTGGGGTGAATTTTCGGAAGCCTCCCGATGAAATCGGGAGTGTTGGCATCTCTGTAGAGTAGAATAGGATTCAGAATAGAATGGAATAGAATAGAAAAGAATATTGGAATTAGGAAAAGAATAGAGAGTAGAGTAGAGAACAGAAGCATAGCATAGCATAGAATAGCATAGGCTTCATTGGTCAAGTGTGAAACACAAAAGAATCTGTTTCCGGTGCAATAGCTCTCGGTATACATACAAAGCAACA
Source organism: Hydrophis major (assembly GCA_033807585.1). Lineage (NCBI taxonomy): Eukaryota > Metazoa > Chordata > Lepidosauria > Squamata > Elapidae > Hydrophis > Hydrophis major. The sequence goes on from CM066334.1 coordinate 8,662,680, forward strand.
GATTCATCATCATCAGTGTTCCCAATTAAGGGGAGGGGGGGAAGAAAGAAGCTAATAGGAAAGGTAAGTGATAACACTACAGCCGTAATACACGGGGAAATACACACAGGCATTAGACAGCACTGTGAGAATTAGGTGTTCGGCAGATTGACGGCACGAAGGGAAAAAACTGCCCCTGTGTCCGGTTGTTCTGGCATGCAGTGCCCTGCAGTGCCACCCCGAGGGGAGGAATTGAAACAGTTGGTGTCCAGGATGTGAGGGGTTTGTAGTCCCAAATGCAACCCTGTGATCTTACTCAATCTCACAACCAGATTGGGATGTACACAGTCCAGTAACTTACTCTTGATACTTTGGTGAACAAACAATAGCTATAGACTCTGGCAACATCATTTGATAGGAGCAATGGGTGTGCAGGTCCACACTGGAAAGGAAAGCCGTTTGAGTAGGATGAGTCTAAAGGAAGAAAGAAACAGGGCAGATGATAAAAGGAAGCTAGAATCAGGGCATTTTTTCCATTCTGTTTTTTTAAAGGCTGAACACAAAATTTTCTTCTGTACTTTCTGGAGATAAACATTTTTAAGCGGTATTCGTTTATATTTTGCCGGCTTTTATTCTCAAAAATATACTTTTGTGTACAGTTTTGAGACACCTAGGCATTTTTGTTTACAAATACCGGTCATATATAATGAGGAAAAAATTGTGGAAAATATGAACTTCTAAAAAAATGAACAAGGACCTAGGAACTCTCGCAAGTGCTTACCAAAGTTCCCACAAGAGGACTCCTGAGTGGGGAGAAGGTGCAGGATTGACAGAGCTGCCCCCACTCAAGAATCCTCTCCTGGGGATTTTGATAAGAGCTTGCTGGAGTTCGCAGGTCCTTGTTCCTCTTTTTAGAAGTTCATGCCAATGGCCTCCAGTGGAAGGAGGAGGCCCTCCTCCTTGGAAGGGAAGCCCCCGGGGCCAGCAGAGGATCCCAGACAGAGGCTCTGCCTCTGCCCTGCAGCCATTCTCTCTGGGGGAGGAAGGGGACCCACCCGCAGGCAGGGTTTGGCCCCTGGAAGGGCCCCGGCCAAGGAGGCTTACATGGATCCATCCCAAGGTGATCAGGCTGTTCTGGTCTTGGATTAGGAAGAGCTCCTCCTCACTCTCGGTGTTGCAATAGTCGGGGCCTCCGTGTTGCTTGGGGACAACGACGTGGGTGATTGTGAATTCATTCCTCATCTGATGGGGGAGAGAAACAAGGCCAAAGGCCATGGGGGGAAATCAGCAAATAGCCTTTTCAGGTAAATGGTCGGTAGGCAGGCAGGGCAGATGTGGCGTCCTCTAAAACTGGGGTCCCCAACCTTTCCGGCTTTCAGAGCTGCAAGGGAGGGGGACAGGAAATGGCTCTGGGTGAGTGGCAGGCGCATATGCACTTGTGGGGTGGGCACTTGCACGCACATGGGACTCCATTTGTGTGAGCATTTCTGGACAAATGGCTGTCCAGTCTCTTCTTAAAAAGCTCCAGTGATGGAGCAAGTTGTTCCACTGATTAATTGTTCCAATTGTTAGGAAGTTTTCTGGATCTTGGGGACCAGAACTGGCCATCTGCTTTCCCTGAATTTATAGGGCAAATTCCTTACCATTTGCAATTCACTCTAGGCCTAAAAATATTTAGGGACTCCTACAATAACGTGTAATCATAGTCATACTTAAATTACCAAAGTCCATGATGAAAGGCAACAGTTTCTAATAGTAACAGGACCGTAATGTGACCTTATAGTTCTTCTGACTACTCAGGCCTGCTTCTGTTTCCTATACTTGCATACTTCCTACAAAGAGGAACGGTGAGACTTGCATTACTATTTAGGATATTTCCAAATGATCAAGTTACCAGTTCAGGAGATTTCACGCAGCCTTGAGGATTTATGCCATCATCTTACCAGCTTCCCACAAAGGATCCCACAGGTCTCCACGCCCCTGGCTGTATTTGCATCTGCCAACTGCAGAAATTTATGGCACAGATGCCTGGGGACAACGATGTGGCGAAGACCATCTATAACTGCGTCTGGAAGGAAAGAGCAGAGTCACGGGGTGTAATAAGCTGAATCCCAGCCTAGCCATCTAGCCACCCTCAATTTGGAGATTTGCTAAAGTAGAGACCATTTTATTCATCACAAGTAGAGACATTTTATTCTGCCTACAGCTCAAAAAGCACAGCCTAGCAGTTTCACTTGGTATTTGGAAAATAGGGCACAGAAAAACATGGACTTGGTATTTATGTTTTCAGAGGACCAAGCGTTATTTTAACCAGAGGAAACTCCTGCCAAAAATAGTAAGAATAATCAGCTAACTTACAGCAGTGCTGGAATCTTTTCCCAATGTGATTTTGTGCTAATCCAGCTTTTACATTCTGTTTTTTTTTTTAAATTTCTATGGAGATTCTCAGTCTGAAAACCTTTCAGTGACACAAATGGGGGCGGGGAGCAGTATTATGGCCAGGACCCTCCATTGGCTAGAGGTCAGGGTTTTCTAGCTGAAGGCCATCATGTGGCCAAGCCTTGAGGAAAAACTCTCTCCAAGGCCAGGTGACCTGACCCTTACCCACCTGGATTCCTCAGAAGGGATCAGGGTGGGCCTTCATCTGGAGACACGAAGGGCTCCCTCTGACCCCAGTGCTTGTTTCCAGGCCACCATGCTTAGAAGGTGCAGGTGGCAAGAATCTACTCTGGGACAGCGGCACAAGACTAGCTAGCTGTGAGGCCGGGTGGAGGCTGTCATGGGAGGCAAAGAAAAGCACCTCAAAGATTTCTCAAGCAGATTTGACATTGGGAGGATTTAAGTTTTTGGAAAACAGCAGATTTCAGATGGCAACAGAAATGCCAAGCAATCCCAGATATTCTGCTAAGAATCTCCCAGTTCATTAAAATTAGTATATTAAATAGATCCATTTTTGGCATCTTAAGCACTCCCTCATCTGCAACAAAGGGACTGGGTGGTGCAGGGAGCAATCCTGGCAGGGCCATCACTATATCCCCAGCCTAGAAGATGGACCACATTCATTCCAAAACGTACTGTTTTCCGAGTTCCCCAAAGCGCCAGGTTTCAGCGACCTGTCCACTATGGGGGGCTGCAGCAGTCCGCTTCCTCCCGCGGGGCTCAAAGGTTGACCAGCGGACATAAGAGTTTGGGGGTCGGTGGGGGGCTTGAGCACGCCAGGTATTAAGGGGCCCTCCGAGGGGCCTAGAGTTGCTGTCCCAAATTGTTGCACCACCCTCAGGCGCTCCTTCTCCAGCTCCTGGCGCCGGATCATGTCTTCAAAGGCGTGGAACTGCTCCTGCTCGGCTTGCTGCTGCTTCATGCGGGCCACTCTTTGCCTCTCCTCCTCCAGCTGCTGCTGCAGGGCCAAGGTGCGAGCGAATGCCTCCTCTTTCTTCTTCTGGAATGGGGAAGGGGAGAGCCAGCAGGTCACGTGGGGAATGACAGCGGGAGCAACACTCTTGGGGCATCTCCTTCCCTGGCTGCAATGTCTGGGTTGAAAACTGAGCAACTGTCAGGATTCTGGCGATTGCCCTGATTAAATCATGAGCCTTGAGCCAAGTGTCAGAAAAACTCAAAGGATTTATCAGGAGCAACATGCTGGCATTAACCCAAATCAGAGGTCTCCAAACTTGGGAATGTTAAGACATGTGGACTTCAACTCCCAGAATTCTCCAGCCATCTGGGAGTTGAAGTCCACACGTCTTAACGTTGCCAAGTTTGGAGACCCCTGACCTAAATGAAGCCAACTCTGGCATACGTAACTCACAGTCACCTGTGACTCTGTTTCCTCCCTCCGCCTCTGGGTTGGCAGGAGGACCTGAGCTCATCTTTGGGAGAATTCGATCCACCAGTTAGAGCAGGTTAATTCATTAGGTGACTGTCTTGTAAAGCAAATTCCTATATATAAATTGCTTGCATTGTTTTAACTTTACCTTTCCATCTATGTTAGGAGGAAAATAGGTAGAAAAGCTAATGTACAAAGGGAAACTTGGCTGAAGGAGGAGCTAAAAACAATAAGTAGAAAGGAGGGGAGATGGAATTGGGGCTGGGACTAAATGGACAGTGATATGGGTTTATCAAGAAACAATTAGGCCAGGCCAACCTGATCTCCTTTTTCTGATAAAGTGACTGGTTTAAGCCATCCTGGAAGTGCAGTGGACATCGTTTGTCACAACCTCAGCAATGCATTCAACAATTCCCACCCACCCGCCATTTCTCTGCTTCTTATTCAAGTACTATCCAGGCCCAACTCTTCTTAGATTCAGAACCCAGACAACATTAACCGGCTGTTGTCATTTATATTAAACAATATTCACATTAGATATAATCATTGTTTTTACATTTAAATTAAATCATTTTTAGTTTTTGTTAAGGCCCTACTCTCTTTTTATCTTGATGCAGCTTATTTTGTCTCTTGACCGTGCATTCTCCCGATATCTCCAAAGACACCGACTGGGCTTACTCAGAGCTTCAGCAGACATAATTATTCCCAGAAATTAAGGAGAATCAATCCGGGTCAGCATTGCTAGCATGACAGCCAACTTGTCTGCTTCTGGCTCAGCCAGATTGGAGTCCAAACATTCCAGCAGCCAAGGCTCCATAACATCCTGTTACTCACCTTCTGTATATTGTATTCTGCATATTCTTTGTTGTATTTTGCTAAAAGCTCCTTTTTCAACTCCTCTGCTTTAGGGAATGCAACCTCTTTTAGTTTCTGAGTTAAGAAAAAATAGCACAAAAGAGGAAATGTGAGATTAAACAATGATATTCAGTTTCACAGGAGGAGCATCAAGTTTGTACATCAAACTTATACAAACTCTCTCAGAAGAGCCTTCTGAACCCACGACCTGGGCAGCCAACTTACTTTTTCCCATTGCAAGGGAACAGGCAATTTTAGGGGAAACAAGAAAAATATATTTACCACTTACTTTCACTGTCTCTCTCTTCTCTGGAATGATTGCAGTTTTATATTCACGATGCTTGGGAAGCTTCTCTAAGAAGAGTCTGGAAGAACAGAGCACAAGGGGACATGGAGCATAAATTAGGTTTAGCATGCTGAAGCATATTTATCCTGGTTGGCTAAGAATAGGTCTACACATTTTAATCAGAGTCCTTATGCCAAAAATGAGAATGTGAGACTCTCCACATGTTTTGATTGATTGTTTGCTTATTTATTATATCCTATTTTTAAATTCAAATATTATATAACATCCTCTTAAATGACTCTACTGTTCAGTGTTCCACCCTTTACTCCTTATCTTTGGCAAGCTGGCAAGGCAAATGGTAAGTCCACAGAGCCAGAGGCTATACATCCCAGTGTTAGATGACTCTTAAAAGCATAGTTTTTAGAGACAAAATTGTTTTTTTAATAAAGAAAGACAGATTGTGGATACCAGAAAGGAACATATTAGTCACTCGAGAGAACAAAAAAATTACAATTAAAAGAACACACAAACTCAACTTAAGAATGAGACAAAATATTAAGAATGAACCAAAAATATTCTAACATTGGACATATTGAGGATGGGTTGTTTTTTTTTTTGAATAATGGCTTCAGAAGTTAATTTTATGAGTGTCAACGGAAACATTGTACCTCTATGAAAAGATTGTTGAAAGATATTAAGGATCAAGTTCTACCTGACAAGGCCAGGACTAAGTTTGAAAGGGATTTTTTAAATGACAGACTAAAAGAATGACATAGAAAAAGATCTTACATTGGGCATCATACCAACAATAAACCAAGAGAGTACTACCTGGATAATGTTTATAAATTGAAATTACAAAAAGCTTGCTAAAGTTTTGAAGAACATCATGAGAAGGGACAAAGAAAAAAATGATAGGAAACAAATTCAATGACATCACTTGAATGAAATAAATATTAAACTTGTTTGAAGTAAAAGGAAGGAATGTAAAATTCTTTTATTTGATCAAGGCTAAAACAGCTATGTTGTTACCTTTATTAACTCTTAATGGACTTTTAATTTTTTTATTGCTCTCAATTAATTACAAAAAGAGAAAAAGAACAAATCACAAAGATAATAGTGATAAAGATACATTGTCAAAGAGAATAAAAACACATTAGAAAGTTATTTAACAAAATTGAAAGAAATACAAAAATGTCATTATAATGAAGTTGCAATTCTATAGCTATTTAAATACATTTATATACTTTGGGGACCACTGACACTCTTGCCCGTTGTTTAAACAATGCCAGAATTTCTGTTTATTCCACTCATTTCTTAATATCAGGTTACACTGAGTTCTGTAAGACAATTTTCTCTTAGGACGTATAAAGAGCAACACAACAAGTAAAATAATCTGCATATGTATTTTTTTTAAGCTTGTATGAATAAAATTTGATTAATAAAGATTTTCACTTGTACCTTTGAATAACATCATAAAAATATAAAAAGCAACAAGATTAAAAGAAGCTAATGGCTAATCTGGAAAAAAATTATTGTTGGGAAAATTGTGGAACGTTTTGGTATTTTACCATTTATTTGACATATTCTTCCTTGGTGAGCGCTGTGAAGGACTTAATGGCCTTGCTCAAATAAGACCAATTTATTTATTTCCTAAATTAGGGATGGGGCAGTTATTCATCAAAGTTAAAAGTCAACTGAGAAACAGACACTTCGGAGAAATTGTAGTTTTGGTCCCTATATGTTTTAATTAGATGATGCAAAAGCCCAGGCAAAAATGGACGGACTCATTCAGGCTATAGATAAATAAGTAGTTTAGACACATCTGTTACAAATTCCAGAATATCAAGCTAATTTGCAACACAAAGATATTCTACTGATTTGTCAGAATAGAGGCTTATTATTGAGCAATGCTTATTTCTTACGTAATGTATTTGTTGTACAATATAAAGGCACGTTCGATGTTGCCTTCTTCGGAATAAATAGTTGCCATCCGGATGATTTCAACACCTGAACGGTAGTATCTTCGTGGTGGAACATCTTCATTTACTTCCACACTACTCCCCATATGAATAAGACCTCTGACCCGGTCTTCTGGGGGCAGGCTGGTATCTGCATACTCAGACATATAGGTTCAATCTGCAAGAAGAATTGATACGATCTGAATGAGATCATTCAAGTTATTTATTCCATGTATTCCAGATTTCTTAGATCTGTAAGTATAACCTTGAGTAACAAATGAATGAGGAAATTTTGTATTTGAATCCAAAGCTTGAAGTTCTAGCTTTACAGTTTGTTTCAACACACGTGATACTAAAGAATATGTTTCTTTATCAGCCTTATCTCCAAAAGCAGACAATGGCAGCCTACATAATCTTATTAATGCAATTTCAGTAGGAAAACTTCAGTTGAAACATGGTCTCTCTGAGCAGAGATTCAAAGCACATCCCTAATCAGGATGCGACCCTAATCAGATTCGCTCACTTAAGTCAGTTGGTCAGTGTATTTGATAAATTTGATAACAATACAGAATAACTTTATTGTCACTTTGAAAGTACACTAATCAGCATAGACTAGCATGTCTTTGCGTGCAGCTCTCAAAGGGAACCCGTGGAAGGGCTTGCCTTCAGAAGTGGTGGGAGCCCCATCAGTGGAGCTTTTTCCAAAGGAGAGACTTCATATCCATTTGGCAGCAATGGTCTAGGGCAGGAGACTTTAACCCTGGCCCCTTTAAGCCTGGAGGACTTCAACTCCCAGAATCCCCCAGCCAGCCCTCCAGGCTTAAAGAGGCCAAGGTTGGTCTAGGGTCTCCTACTTGGGGAGGGCTGGACTAGAAGAGCTCCAACGCCCCTTTTCTCTTCTGTTCTCTTCCTTCCCCAGGAAGCCCTCCGCCCGCCCCCGTGCCCTGGAGGCCGCTCGGGCCAAGCATGCCTGCCGTCCTGGGACCGCCGCGAGAGGAAAGGTGAATGGCGACCCGCTTCCCGCCCACTGACCTGCACAGGAGTTCGCAGCCGGCAACGGGTCGCCACAGAACCGCTCCAGGGTAGCTTCCGGCTTCTCTAGGCCAGCTCTCGTACACTGAGAGATGGGGGCGGAAGTCTAGCCGAGGGACTTCCGCTTCCTTCGCTTAAGACGGTGAACCCGGAAGTTTGTGACTGATGGAGGGTCCGCCAAATTTACTGGATGGAACTGCGGGCCTTGGAGGCGGCTTGCGGGGGGCTTTTCGAAAAGACCCAGCCAAAGCGGGATGGCTTCCTCCCTCCTTCCTTCCATCTTTTCTTCCTCCTAGCTTATTTCTTTTTCTGTTCTCCTTCTTTCCCCACTCTCCCTCCTTTCCTTCATTCCTCCTTTTCCTTCCTCCTTCCCTCTCTTCCTTCCTTTTCTATTCTCCTTTCCCCTCCCTCCCTTCCTCCCAGCTTCCTTCCTTCTTTTTCTATTCTTCTTTCCCCTCCCTCCCTCCTTTCCTCCATTCCTTCCTCCTTCCCTCTGTACTTCTTTCCTCCCTCCTGGCTGCCTTCCTTTTCTATTCTTCTTTCCCCTCCCTTCCTCCCTCCTTTCCTTCTTCCTTCCATCCTCCCTCCCTCCTGGCTTCCTTTTTTTCCCCTATTCTCCTTTTTCCCCCTCCCTCCCAACTTCGTGGGAAAGCCAATACAACCACCACCGTTCAGTCAGAGTTGAAGAAGCTTCTTGGATGAGAAGTGAAACGTCTTCAAAGAAAAAAGCCAGAAAGTCTCCTGAAAAAGCATCTTTGGGACAAGCAGGACCTGGATGACTGGGAATCTCTACAAACGATGGTTGAAGTTACTTTTTCAGCACCATGATTTTGCATCACCTATTTCAGGCACCAAGAAGCATTATTACAGTAGGGAATGGAAATCAGAAAATAGGAAAATCAATCTAAATCACTCCTCTTATTTAGATTTCAAAAGGTTTGCCTGCTCTTGGGTGACCGCATTTGTATGCTTGTAGAGCAGCTGACATTGATATTGGAGCCACTAATAAAGGGATTTGGAGAAGGGACCTGGATCTGTCCTTGGGGCCTGAGCAATACAGGATTCCAAGCTGTAAAAATACATACGGTAGCTGGAATCTTGAGACTCTCCTACTGTAGATATTTACAAAACCAAACTCTTTGCATTTCTCACATTTTCTAGTCTCAAAAATGCAAATTTTAAAATTTTATTTTAGATAACATTAAAAAATTTTCAAATAATTGGGGACAACGACGTGGGTGATTGAATATCAAAAATATAAAAAAGAAGATACTTTGGGCGCTTTGTTCCAATTCTTAGAAATGGCGTTATGTTCCTTAGAAAAGTTGACGCAGCAGAAGGACTGGGACAAGGAAGAAGAGGAAGAAGAAGCCATCTTTGATGAACAATGGGTTCCTTCCGGAGAGGAGGAGAAAAAGGATAAGAAAAAGGGGTTTTTAAGAATTATAAAAACAACCAAAAGAGAGAAAAATGAGCGAAGAGATGGAGGCAAGGTTAGAAAACAAAAGAAAAGGAGCAAGAAAAGTGAAGGGAAAAAGCAAAGGGGTAGAAAGGGCAAGGAGAAGAATAAGCAAGAGAGAAAAGGGGGGAGGAGAAGCCTTAATGGGGGGAAGCAAGATTTAAAGAAAAAAAGTTTATTTAGAGACAATGGATGAATTTAATTTAGATTAAAAGAGGGATTCTGGAGGGTATTTAAGAGTGTGTTTTTATATGTATGTATATTTAGAATAAAAAATTTATTATGTAATTTTAAGAATTTTTTAAACAGAATCCCAAGAAAGATTTATATGTAGTATTTTTAAGTTAGGTAATGTGTTATAGATGCAACTCCAATTGGTTTACAGGAGAAGTATAGTAAAAGAAAAAAGATGAATGGATGTTTGGAAATAGAACAGACAAAGAATGTTGTTGAAAATGGTAATAATGGAAGGATATATATGCTTTTTTTTTGATTTTGTATATTGATAAAAGGCAATAAAATTTTAATTGATAAATAATTTGGATGGAAAAGAGAAGTAGGGATAAGATATGAAGTTAATATTATATGAAATATTGATATTATAATCTGGAAATGTTATGTTTTATTGGTCTATTATTATTATTTTTTTTTTTTAGAAAAGAATTTATAAGCTGTTATGCCTTGATTTTGTGTGTATTGATTTTAGAAAACTGATAAAAATGGTTTTTATATACATATATAAAAAAGAAAATGTTAATAAGATATAGAAGGAGACTTAGGTTGAATATGATGTTTGAATTTGTGTCTGTGTAAAGAGTTTTTAACCCGGGAACAGACAACCTTCAGAAAAGATCTTGTAGTTTTGTCTATGTTTTGTGTTTGTATGTTTGTGTATTATGCTTATGATAAAACTAACAAAATTTGTTTTTTATTAAAAAAAAGGAAAAAAGAATCAATAAAACCTTGGAGGAATGTTAGATGAGAATAATTTAAACAAGTCAGAAAGAAAAGAATATGATGATTATAAAATGGATAAATATGGAAGAGAAATGAAATTGAATTGGAGTAAAGAGAAATAATGAGAAACTTGATGAAAGATATTTGCGTGTCCATAGGGGGATGGGATAAATTGGAATTATGTTGTATAAAAATATTGTTTTGTTTGACTTATAAGGATTTACAATATTAAGAGGTTTTATGTGTTTATGTATTTAATGGTTAATGATGTGTTGTTTTATCTTTAAAATTAATAAAAATTTGTTTCAAAAAAAAAAAAAATTTTCAAATAATTGCTGATTATTAGGTATTAGGTGATATTTTAGTCATCCTGGAGAGGGCCACCAAACATGGGCTTTGTAATATTGTACTTGCTAACTAACATGGGGTTTTTCTGTATTTTTCTCTTCTTTAAATTATTAACTTATAGTTTATCAGCTGGAAATATAGAATTTTTCCCTTAATAATTGGACTCAATTCCCGCTGATTGATTGTTGCATTTAACATTTCCTAACTACAAGATAAACAATTTTTGCTCTCCAGGGGAGGATGGGGCAGAAGTGCATTTGGGAAACAGGATGCCTGTAGTTTATCTTCTGAAAGATAAAGAACTCTTTCAGTGATTGTCTATTACAACGTTTTCTACTATAATTAAGGGCTGCAAATTTTATATTAATGGCATTATCTATATTTCAGCTAGTACTTTTTCTAGCCCACAAGTTCTACATCTTAAGTACACTCCTTTTCTCTCAGCAGGAAATGCATCTCATAATTCAATCTACTGTATTTCAATTACATAAAGCAGCTCATGATTCATTCAAGAATAGTATTTCTGGTTTCAAAAGAGTGCTTACAAATGTGATCAGGGATTAGCAGCCTGATACCTCTCAGGTTTTGGATTCAGGATCAGACCACATAACTAATGCCACAGGACTGTGAGAATTTTCTCCAAATCACAACTGCAGCTTTGAATGTCTTTCACAAGCTTGAACCTCATACATCCGTAAAGGTAAAAATCAACTTCAAAAGAACAAAACCAGTTGCCTTGTGAAAACATTTTTACTACACTGTACACTCTTATGGAACAATACATTTTATTTAATATCTAAAGAGCAATATATAAGGATGATTTGCAGAAGTATCTTTTTTTAAAAAAAGGTCTGTTCTCAAGTCATCCAAGAAGAAAACATTTTGGGTGAATTCATTGAATACTCTTTCCTTAACAGAATCCTTCTGTTGGAAATGTGTTTATCAGGTATCCAGTTCCCTTCTTTTCTTCTTCCAAAAAGGCAACTAAATGATGAGGTGGCAACTGGAGAATTGGATGCAACTAGAAAGCATTCTTAAACAGCAACGATGTAATTTACTGTAATCATCAATTCCACAGATTATCTTTTCTTGCCAAATACTTTTTTCATGATTAAGGGATCCAATAGTATTGCTTGTTTATTTGATTTCTATGTTGTTGCAGTGAGCCATGAGGATTTAGTTCTTGAAAAGAGGGTCTTTGATATCCTTGAAACTGTTCCTGGGAGAAGAACAGCCTATTGCTGGGCCGGACATTGTGACCTGATCTCTGATGTCTCATGTCGGCTGAAGGGGGACGTTGTGGACTGCACTCTTGGTTCCCTTTGGTGTAACAGGTGATGAGATTCTGGTTCCAGATTTGGGGATGCTTCCTTAAATAAAGAGCGTCAGATTTCAGGGCAGAACTGATCCTGAAGAAGTCCTGTTGCTAACCTCTGGCCCTACAACTTACGTTTTTGAACTTAATGGCTCAAATTGCAATGGATGAACCCCCTGCTGTTTAAACTTTAAAGCAGTTTAAAATGTTGCTAATTATTGGTAAATTGCAAGGCTTGATAAGAGTTTTAGTTACAGGGTAATCTCCATTCCACCCACAAATCATTGCAGATTAATCTCAAAGGCAGTCATACTGTACTTTTATTCAGGGAAACAGCAACAATTAAAAGTACAGCAACTCTTGCTGTAATTTGCATATTAATATAGCAGCCAGTTTGGTCCAGTGGTTAAGGTGCTGGATTAGAAGTCATGAGTTCTAGTCCTGCCTTAAGCATGGGGGTGGGGGACAGGCTGATGACTGGGTAGCCACTGTCTGCCCCCCCTAGGAAGAAAGTACTCACTAGCCACTTGAAAAAAGATCCTATTCCTACAGTCACCAGGAGCCAGCCCTTCTTCTTAATGGACAATAACTACATTGCATATACAAAAGTGTACAGTTGTTTTGTTGCACTTTATCATTCCTGGGTTAACCACCCAAATTAGGGAGCCTGATGAGGGGCATTCTGACAGCCTGCTAGATAATAGCACTTAGACTTATATACCACTTCACAGTGCTTTATAGTCCTCTCTAAGCCGAGTAGCATGTTGCCCCAACCATCATTTTATCAACCTTGGAAGGCTGAGTGAACCTGTCAGGATCGAACTCCTGACAGTCAGCCTGGGATATTGCAATCTAACCACTGCACCACCATAGCTCATGGATAAGTATAAAAGCCAGTATTTACTATAAAATTAGTCCATGAATGTTTGGAACAGAATGTGTTCCAGGAATCATACTTTCTCTCACACCTGAGCATTGTCAAAAAAGGATACTAGAAACCCAAATCTTTACTCTAGAAATAGTTATGCAAAATCAAGATAACAATGCAGCTTTAAATTACACAATTCATCAGGACAATTTATGACTGGCTATTGCAGTAGAACATGACCATCCCTGAACAGATGTCCTCTTCATCTAACACCAACCAGAGATACACACTTTATCTGCAGGCGTTTCCATGAATCCTCTGCCATTTACCTTTTTTGGCTTCGTCCACCTTTCCTAAATGGAAAATTCCTGAAACAGAAAGAAGGCAAAAACTGCTGATGCACAAATAACAGGAGCATTTGTGGAAGGAAAGGCTGACGGGGCCAATGTGAGCCCATCCTTTCTTTTGTTTTCTCCCCTGGAAATTTAGGGCAATCTGGAGCATGCCTGGTTTCCTCTGATAAGAAATAGCACCTAATAGCACCAGAATGTGGGTGCTGACTTTACAGCATGAAGACTTAAATCATAAGTGTTAAGAAGGAATTTAGGAAAGTAAGTTTGGTAAACTAAGCTGCCCAGAGCTACCTTACAGGGGAGATGGGCAGCATAACAATTTAATAAACAGTAATAACTGCCTGTCTAGGATATTGTGATAAACTGAACTGGTTGCAATGGTTGTTCCAAGCAATGCCCATCTAGGCATAGTATGAAGATGAAGACAACCGACTTATTCAATAAACTTTAAAGTATTATAATATTTATAATACTGTATATATGTAAGTTAATGTGACAACCACCCAATGATTACAAGTGTGGGATTACTGTTCTAAACATGATTTAATCACTGATCTCACATATCTCAGCATGTCAGAAACAAACCATCTACCAGGAGACATGTTGGCAAAGTAAAGATTTCACACAATTTTTAATAATTTTAAAAAGCCAAGGGAAGGTGGTTGATCTTTCCATCCAAAACACAGCAACTGTAGCCTGCTCTCTGCAAGCAGTGCCCCTCCCACAGCCTTGCTCCTTAACCAACCTACTAAGCCGCCTCCTCCTCCTCAGTTGGCCAAGTGATCGGGGTGGGGAACTTGTGGGAAGAAAACTTTAAATTGGACCAGACTGACCTCTCTGCTATTCAATTGTTTTCCAGGGAAAATAAGTCCTATAAGTAGGAAAAACAGGCAGGCGACCAAGGAACTACCAATTCCCCCTCTTCCCTCTGGAGAACAAGCTAAAGTTTCCTAAGGAAGACACAGCTTGAAGGGCTCTACACTCTTCTGGGGACTGGGGAGAGAATGAGGTGCTTCTGGAAATTACTTGAGCACATGTCAACATCTAACTTTACCCTAATCTTTTCTATTTTTATACACAGAACCACAGAAGGTTCTACGTTCACTTAATTATACTGAATCCATGGGAAGAAAAGAAGAAAAACCTTGGTGCATGTTTCCAGTTCTGTGGTCCATAGTCAGCATCTTCATAATCAGGACTTTGGGCATAACTCACAGGCCCTTTCATCCAATCCCGTTGTGAACCATCCATATGATGATGGTTCCTTTAGAAAAAAGATAAGGAAATCAGTTATTTAAAATGCTGCTTTCAGGGGTCCAGAATATCTGCCAATTAACTTCTAGATGGTGGGATGCTAGCCAGAGTCTTTTGGCTTGCAGAGTCTCTGCTATAGCAGGTTCCAGTTTGCCCAGAACAGGGGGGGGGGAAACAAACATGGTGTAAAACTCGACTGGTTGCATTGCAGAATTTATGCAAGTTGTGCTCAAGTTGACCAACTTAGCAGCAGGAAGCATTGCGTTGAGATGAGTTTATCTCTAACCAGGAATTAGTCCATGCCTTCTTCTTACGACAAGCATGATGTGAAAACTTTGGTTGAGGAAAGTCATGGGGAAAATGGGACTCTGAACATAAGAGTTGTCACTGGTTGTAATGGAATGTGTGGATGACAACCTTGGGGGAGGAAGGAAAGACACTGCCTGGGGAACAGCTGGACAAGAGAAGCAGGAGCCCCTGTGGCTTAATGGTGGAGAAAGAAACTTAGGAAGGACCCCCACCCTGGTGGTTCAGGGGATTAAAAGGGACGGTGTGAATCTTATTTGCAAGACGCTGTTCATGGAGCCCAGGGGTCTCCAATCTTAGCAACTTTAAGCCTGGCAGACTTCAATTCTGCCAGGCTTAAAGTTGCTAAGATTGGAGACCCCTGATGTAGCTTTACAATAAGGCAGAATTCGCTCATCTAAATCCTGTCTGGTTTACCTGGATTATCTGACAGTGGTAAAGGGCATGAATTAAGGAATGAAATAAATGGAGGGGAAAAAATAAAATGCGTTGTGTGTCTGGGAAACTAAAAGAAACAGGAACGATGTAAAAACTAAATAAAGGTGGCCTAATCAATTTGGAGAAAATGTGCAGGAAAGTCATGTTCCCCTGGTTTAATGTACTCATGGATAAATATGTAGGAAATGTGATTATAGCATGGCGATTGGGATGTCAATATACATGTACTTTGTATGTATACAATGGTGTGTTGTTGGCCAAATAATTTGCAGTGTGTGAAGGAGATGTTCATATGTTGCTTATAGGATTATATGCAAGAACCGGCAACAAACAGAACACCATTTCGCAGGCAGGAATTCAATAGTACAAAATGCAAAAAAGGTTGGAGTGCTCCATTTCAGCAAGTCACATTGGAAAAGAGAATTACCTTGTTCCAGATGTTTTTCGGAGAGCAGAAATATAGTTCTTCCTCTCTATAGGATGTCCCCTACATCTGTTGAATACTGTGAAAGGGAAAAATAGCTTTGATGTTCTGTGTGCCCCACTATATAGACGTTACTTCTACACATATTATTTTCATTAAAGCATAAAGCAGAAGCTCATCTGATTTTTAAGCTCAATTCTAGAGCTTAATTCCAGAGAATCTTGGAGATTATCTATAAAATAAACTATTCTATCCCCACAGGCAATTTTCTGACATGGGGCCAGAGGGAGGGCACTAGTTTCTCAAGGAAACACCTATATTTGCAACGGGAAGATCAAGATAGTTTTCCATGGAAACTCGATCACAGCTGCTAATCAGAAAACCATTTTATGCAAAACGCCTCATTCTGTCAGTGGAACATTCAGAACATTCCAAGCTTCACTTTCACCCTGGCAGTCCCTACTGGAGTTTACTGCCGACCCAGTATTAGCAACGCAATGCAGACTGTGCAACAGGAAAAATAAATCTTTAGAAAAAGCATTGCAGGCCCTTTTCTTTATCAGCGCAATTCAAATTTCATGTTTTTTTACAAGTTATAAAAAAAGCTTAACCTGAACAGTCAGAGAAGTTTACTTTCTAGATAATCTGATGGATTATATCACCAATATATATTTTGTCTAATCAGAACTTTAAAATGTTTCTTTTTCCCCCCATGATAGCTTGTAAAATATGCCTGCAATTGATAGCTATTTTTTGGTTATCATATTCCATAATTCCACTATTTCAATAAGCAGGACATTAGATATTAGGTTAATTCAGTGTTCATTTGTTAATGTTTAATGCCTTTTGTCTTTCTTTTTTGGCTGTGCAAACTGTTACATTTGTTAGCTATCTGCTATTTTATCTATCCTACTGGTTAGTGTAGACAATGAAGAGTTGAATCAGAGTGCTCTCAATTGAGGGCACAATACTTACATTCTATTGCCCTGTTTGGATCCATTCCTTCAACATCAATAAGGTATCTTAACAACAACAATACACAAGAAGAAAACTAACATAAGAAAAAAATTACAACACAGTGAAGCCCATTCAAGAGACTTCAGTGCAACAGACCATAAACAGAACAAATTCACTCAGATTTACATCATCTGCACCATGTAAATTTAAGGGGAAATTCGGTCTGCTGAAAACAGCCTGTTTACTAAGATCCAATAAAATGAGGTTTTATGCAGTTTATGCAATAATATCTGTGCAATGATATAATTACACAAATGAGATAAATGAGCACAAACGGCATTATTTGTACATCATCATAACTCCATAGAAATGAGGTCTCATAACACTTTTTTAAAAAATTGGTTCAGTTTCAAAATACATTAATTGCATTACAATAATTGAATATTTACTGTGCATTAAAAACTAACAGAAACAGAAGAATTAGACATCAATTTTCTAAATAAAAAAACTTCTTGTCTTCTCCCATCCTTTCTTTGTCCTATCGTATTAAGACTAACAGAAGCTAACGTTTCTAGAAGAATTATAATTAACTGAGCTACAATCCAGTTATAAATAACAATCTATCAACTGAAGATAGACAGAAACTGACATTGCTGCAGCAGATACGAATTTCCAAATCAGACCAATGGAATCACTTTGTTGCTGAGAAAAATTTACCTGCAAACAAGGTAACCTGTTCGATTCAAACCATGTGTGCAGTGGACTCCTATAAGTTTGTCTGGGGAGATAGGAAATACAAATGGTGTCTTTATAAAAGCCCCATCACAGAGATAATTTTAATTTTAGCTGCTTTTATACATGAACAAATATATATCTAGTTTTTTTCATGTACTGCAAGAGGCAGTAGTATTGATGGGCAGATTGCCTTGAGATGGTACACAAACAGGTTTAGGAATAGAATTTTTGGGGTTTAATGTAAAATTCTGTTACTAAATCAAAGTGTTTGCACATCCAATCAGACTCACCATTATGCTGGTTCTCTTTGAGGAATTTTTTCACAGTACTGTTGAATTTAGAAACTATAGCGTGATTAGGTACTTCATGTCCAATTGTTAAAATCTTACAATATTGCAGTGTATCTGGTAGCTCCTAAAAGAAAATTCAAAGTATTTGAAATAATTGAAATGAATATCCAGCCATTTAAGAAAAAAATAAATCAGCTCAATAAAGCAGGCAAAAAATGACAATGTGTTATAATTGTTATATTCAGGAAACCAACTTAAAAACCCCTTTTCTCAAAATTGCCTCTGTAATCCCAAAGCAATGACTGTATTAAGAATTAAGGTTATATAACTAATCCCTGTTAAGGGAAACTTACCATTGGCTCATAATAGCGTTTTGTGTATGTTAAATCAATGATCAAACCAAGCTCTTCTTTTTGCTCTTTGATTTGAGTGATAAGGTCGAAGGGAGAAAAACACTCATCTGGGGCAAGCCTCCATTCAAAACTCTGGAAAAAAATATTAAACATTGCTGCTAAGTTGCTGCTAAATTGCCAAAGACACTCTGATACATACCAGGAGCCAAGCACAGCTGTATTTGCACAACCTTGTGTAATGAGTAGAAAACAGTCCTCAGTTAATAATTTGGAAGGGAACTCCATCAGTAAGTAATAATTGTTGTAAAGCAAATTCAACTTCTCTTAATGTCCAATTTCACTAAAGCAATGAAATCTAGTTCAAGACTCTGTTAATGTAGCCTCACAATAATGTCAAATTAGTTGATCAGATCCTGTTTCCTGGGAGGTCTGCCAGAATTTCAAACATATAGATCAGACCTAGAAGCAAGAAACGGAGGCCCTGAACAGCAATCACGTTCGGGGAGCCAGTAAATGAACAAAATGAACTAAAACTGGCCTCCAAAACTTCCCCCAATTAATATTGTCAATGTTCAGGCTGAAATTTACCCTGTGGAACCCAAAATGCCTGTATCAATGTCCAGATAAATTTATTTAGGCTACTTTTATGACACTTTACTTGACTCCATAGCTAACAAGTTCATTGATTTAAATTTGCTTTCAAAATTTTTCCTTGGGGGGGGAAGGGGGGGGTTAGAGGAATCTTTTATTAAAGCTACAAGAAATCTACAAATTGCTGATATACTGCCAGCAAATCACCCGCCCCAAGAGACGTTTTCATCTTTCAAAGACGCTGAAAAATCAAAGCAATGGAGTGGCTACGTTCTTCACCTGACTTACTTCTTTCAGGGGAACTTTAAAGGCAATAAAGCGGGTCCCGGACATTCTTTTTCCAAGAGGCAAGTAATCAGTCCACCTAGGAAGGAAACGTCACAACGGATTGCTTTTGCTTCGATGGGGTTAGGACAGTTTCAGTGAGGAAGGATAATGCAGAACAGGGGCTCCCAAACTTGGCCCCTTTAAGCCGTGTGGACTTCAACTCCCAGAATTCCCCAGCCAGCTGTGCTCCAGGCTTAAAGGGGCCCAGGTTGGAGACCCCCGACCCAGAGTGCAAGCCTTGTGGTGGAATCAGCTCCCATCTGGCAGTTAGAAAGCAGGCAAATGCACCGCTTTGGTGGCTTTTAAGGCTCGGCTCGGCGGGGCAGGGCTGGCAAAACCGATCCCCGGGAAGCGTCCCTTGTCCCGCCTGTTCAACCCCGCCCCCCCCGCCCCGCTCACCTGTCCGGCAGGCCGCCCCTCCGCTTCCCCATGGGCCCCCTCGGGCCGGAGCCACCCTCGCCGCCTTGACGCTGTTGCCCGGGAGACCCGGTCTCCGCCGCTTCCGCCTTCCGGCCGTGGGCGGACCCAGAGCTTCCGGTACGGCCCTGCCAACCGCCGGGCCGCAGGGGGAGCACCCGAGGGACCCCCACGCCGCCGCCGCTCCCGCCCTGCGCAGCGCCACCTGCAGGCGCGCCAAGGTATCGCGCATGCGCCCAGCCGCCCTCGGCCTGCTCCTCCGGCCTGCAAAGCTGCTCCGGGCCCCGAAAGGGGAGACACAACCTGCCGGTCCGCGCGCCCAACCTGCCTCCGGACCTGAACGCCATCGCCGCCGCTCCCGCCTCCCCGCACCTCCTCGCGCGTGCGCAGAAGCGCGAGGCCTGGCCGGGTCAATCACGCCGCGGTGGCGTCGCCGCCCTGCTGCTCGGCCGGGGAAGCAGGTGAGCGGCGCTTCCGCCGGGGAGGGGGCGGCGTAGTCCTCGACGGGAGCTGTAGTCCGGGAGGGGCCTGCGGTCTGCACATGCTCAGGAGCGCCGACGTCCCCCGCCCCCCCTCACGTCGGGTGGGCCGCGCCGGGGAGGCGCCCCGCCTGGGCCGAGGAGGCTCCCTTCGGGTGGCCGCGCGGGGCCTTCGAGCGTCGCCTCCGCCTTAGGGGCGCCCGCAGAGCAGCGGCCCCCGATCTTCCCGCCTCACAGATGGAGCTGCCTCCCCGGCGGGCCGTTCCCGCGGGGCTGGGGATCCCCGCCGTGGAAGAAGCTCTCGGGGCGGGCGCGCCATCGGCCGCTCCTGGCCCTTCGCTTTCCCGGGTGCCTCCCCGGCTGCTGCGGGGAAAGCGGGGGAGGGGGCTTTGCTGACCCCTGCAGGGGTCAGTCTCCCCCCTCCCCCCGTGTACCATTCACGCCAAACTTAAATGGGAAAGAGCAATAACACCCCCTCCCCCATAATGGGGGGGTTGCTGCCGTAGAGATACTGGTACCAGTTTTCGATCGCCGCTCTGGGGGCCCTTTTGGCCTCTGGGGGCTGCGAGGGTCCGGCTGAGAGAGAACCCAGCAAGGCAGGATCCTTACTGCCTGTCCATCAAAGGTGGGTCTGCTGGAAGTGGCCAGTCTTTTGACTTCGGGGTTCTTCTGGACTAGCAGCTCCTGCAAGCATAGCCGGCCCTGTGGGGGCTGTGGCCAAAAAGGCTTTGCCCCGCTTGGGTCAAGGTGGGAGGAGGAGGAGGATCTGGTCCTCCCCTGCAGAGGGGTTGCACCTCGAGGTGCCTCTGAAGACCACACAAAGGCTGCTGCCCTTGACTGAGAGTAGGGAGTATTCACCAGCAGAAACTCTGCTGCGTTGGGTACCCGGTTGCTCCTAGGTGCAATTTAAAGTGCTGGTGTTCAGTGCACCACGTGATCATCGTTTGGAGCAGATTCTCCCACTGGAATGGGTCCAGCCGGTTTGGTTTACCTGGGAGAGGCAGGGCCAGGCTCAGCTGCATCGCTTAGGCAGGGCCAGGCTGCTTGTTGGCAATGCTCTTCCTCCATTCTCAGCTCGCCTAGAAGGCCGATTGGGTTGCAATTCCCTCTGGTTGGATGATGGTTTGGCTTTGTTACTAATTGCATGCTGTTTTTTTTAATCTGTATTTTATAATCTTATTTCATTGTGCTATCTTGAAATTGTGAAGAGTGCTTCAGAATCCTAGCAGCCTGTGATTAATGAATAAATGAATCTGGGCTACAGAGCACACAGCCCCAGCTTGTGTTTTTTTTTCATGCTATGTTGTTTGCTCATCCCTTCTCCTTCCCTTCCAGACAGAACGATGTGCAGCTTCGACAGCAGGTTATGCCACAGCTGAACACAAAAGGCTGAAACATGTCTTATCGAGGGAACGAGCGTGATTTTCAAACCTCGGCACGGAGGATGGGGACCTCTCTGCTTTTTCAGCTCTCAGTCCATGAGAGGGAACTGGACTTGGTCTTCCTGGACCACAGCTATGCCAAGCCCTGGAGTGCCCACCCTGATGCCAGTAATGCTCGTCCCACACGCCTGCTGTTTGTCACCCCCAAGCGACATCAGGATAATAGTGCTGCGTGAGTTCTCTCTCTCTCTCTTTCTTTCTCTGCCTTCCATGTGGTTGAGCTGAACATTTAATGGGACCAACACTTGACCAGGCCGTATGTACTGAGCCGATGTTATTTCGAGTGCTGCACGTGCTGCCTGGGTGCTGATTTTCATAAAGTTCCTAAGCCATTAAAGAGGAACAGAGGGTTACAAAATACTCCTTATCTTGAAACTGCGGTATCTCTTTCCAGGGAGGCCGATGTTCCTATTGATGTAGAAACAGTGACACCAACACCTGTGCCCCTCTATGACAACCAGAAAGCCCGAACTGTGATGAATGAGTGTGAACGCCACGTGATTTTTGCCCGTACAGACACTGATACACCTCCTCCACCTGAGGACTGGGAGGAACATATGAACAGGTATAAAAATGAGTGGCAGGAAGAAAGCCCTTAGAACTGCTGATGTGGCCTCTATCTTGATGATGGTGTTTCTGATCTGAATATAATTTGGGGACATATAATATTGGAGGTGTAAATTTATTTTGAATTTCAAAAGATGCCTCTAGTCATTCAGATTGTACTCTGAACTATGCATAGTTCTAATCATGTTAATTAATGATTCATGTTTTATTATAATAATGATTGTGATCAATATAACTTTGCTTATTATTTAAATGACACTCTACTGATCATGTGTAGTGAGGGATCCTTGGTGCTGTCTGAGCTTGCTTGTTTTCTTGCTAGTTTGTTTTCTTGCAAAATAAAACTTTTCTTTTTTTATAACCCAGACTAGGTTACGTGATCAGTGCTAGTAAGGAGTGATGTTTGCTGTCCTTTTATATTCTGGTGTTTTGCCTGTCTGTGGTGGGTGGGGACGGTCTTAGGGATTCTTTCTTTGGCAGTTTCTTGATTGGAGTGTTGTTTACTTGATCATTGGTCTTAAATTGACTTTGGAGTTAATCTATACTGATCTGGGTGCTGATTACTGGTTGAGAGGAATCTTTGTTCTCTTTTGGGCTGGTTGATTTTTTCTTTTGCATAGTTTATTTATTTGGTTTGTCAATTGCTTACAAGATAATAGGCATAAGTAAAAACATAGTTATGAATACATGGATACATATAAGAAAAATAAAATAAACAATAGGACAAGGATGGTAGGCACTTTGGTGCGCTTATGCACGCCCCCTACAGACCTCTTAGGAAAGGGGTGAGATCAATAGCAGAAAGTCTAATAGCCTATAGATGTTGTTAATGTTATTGATGGCTGATTTGTCAGAGTGCCAGGCTTCTAGAAATTCCCCAGTGTTTTTGGACTTGGCCTGGTCTAGGTGGAAACTATGATTAAATCTGTCTATAGAGTTACTTCCATGGAAGAAGAAATATGGGGTATTGTTGTACTAAATGGATCAGTACAACTTAATGCAGCTGTGCTACTCTGGAGAAAAGTACTCTTCAGTTTACTTCTGATATTTAAATGGAAAACTCTTCATTGCCATGGCACAGGCACGGCTGTGGGCTTCCTCCGGGGTGGGAGGCATCCGTGCACATACCCCCACGTTCTGCGAAGAGGACGCTGCGGCTTTAGGAACCAACACTTTGAGCTCCCCTTCCACTTGGTAGGCCCAGGCCTATCTTCCAGTTGGGAAAGGGCAATGGGAGCATGGAGGTCACTTTCTCAAGGTGCCAGCAATTGCCTCGAGGCAGTAGAGCTCACTCCAGGTTTAAATGAATCCTAATTCTCCATGTTTAGATGCACAGCAAACATTGGCGATTTGAGGGGGTAAGCTTCCTGTTCCCTTCCTTGTCTTTGCCTGTAAAAACGAGGACAGAAGTAGATTTTCTGTAAGTCTGACACAAGCCCAAGCTTGAAAGGTCTCATGCACTCCTGATTTTGTCAGCAGCTGGACTTTTTAATGGAGTTTTTCCTTTACAGATCAGGCTGGACAATGGCCCAAAACAAGCTGTTCAACAAGATCCTCAAAGCCTTGCAGTCTGACCGACTGGCCCGATTAGCTAACGAAGGGGTAAGGATCTCCTGGCTCTTGCTCCTTTCCCGCCCGCCTGCCTCCGGTGCTTGCGGCTGCTCCGTCATGCTGGAACATGCCAGAATCTGAAGTGTTATTTATCCTCCCTATTTTCTCTTCACCCCTGCCTTTTATCCAGTTGGATCTGGGTGCTCCTGGTTCACCCCCAAGCTTGAAAAGAAGGGCTGCGATGCCATTAACTTAGTGAGGACTCTTTTTTCCCCCCTTCCTTGGTTGCTTTCCACAAGGCCTGCAATGAGCCCGTGCTCCGAAGAATAGCGGTGGACAAATGTGCTCGGCGTGTCCGGCAGGCTTTGGCAAGCATCAGTTGGGATGCCAAGCTGATCCAGTGGCTCCACTCCACTCTGGTAGAAACCCTCAGCCTGCCCATGCTGGCTGCGTACCTGGATGCCCTGCAGACCCTCAAGGGAAAGGTGAAGGGAGCGAAGGGCTTGGAAGCGGGGGGAGGGGGGGCTTGGATTCCAGGGGTCCCCCCTGTGGAGCAGGGGCATCAAGCTCGATTCCATGGAGGGCTGCACAAGGTTCTGTTTGATCTCAGTGGGATGTGGGGGGGCGTGACCAGCTTGAGGTCACTAAACAGACTCCCAAGCTCCATTTCCGGCTGCGATGGCCGCCTGCAACCCCCTGCCAGGGAAAAGGCAGCTGGGAAGGACTGTGGGCCAACTGACCTTGTGGGCCTTGAGCAGGAAAACCCCCCACCCCCCACCCCGCTGTATAGGAAATCCTTTCCTTTTCGGCAGAAGAACCCAGGGTACCAGTTCTGACATTGTACAGGGAGTCCTCAATTGACAGCCTTCATTGAGAGCCCAAAATTTCTTTTGTTAAGTGAGACATTTGTTAAGTGAGCTTTGCCCCATTTTATGACCTTTCTTACCACCGCTGTTAAGTGAGTCCCTGCAGTTGATAAGCTAGTAACACCGTTGTTCAGTCATCTGGATTTCCCCATTGACTTTGCTTTTCGGAAGTTCGCCAAAGGGGGAATCAGGTGACCTTGGGAAAGAGCAACGGCTGTAAGCGTGAACCACTTGCTAAGCATCTGGATTCCGATCACCTGATCCTGGGGCTGGAAAGGTCATCAGTGTGAAAAATGATCGTAAATCACTTTTTTCATGCCATTGAATCTTTGAACGGTCATGAAATGAACTGTTGTAAGTCGAGGACTGCCTGGATTGCATTTGTTGCATTGTAACGTGGAGGAGGAGGAGGAGAGACCAACAGGAGGGTGTTACGTGTATATGAAATACCCCTCCTAAAAGGAGGACTGGTGCCCTCACAAGAGCAGGTGGAGAATGGTTTGTTCCAGAGAATGACCTCCTTCCTTCTAAGAGGGGTGGGTTTTCTTCTGTTTTTCCCATTTGGAGGTGCATAAGGATGATGTTTGAGACTAAGGAGAGGGCAACGGGTGCCAGCAGAGTCAAAAGCAGGGGGTCCAGAGAAGGTTCTGGGCCTCCACAACCTGTGTTGTTGCTGGGTTTCAGATTCCCTCCCTGATTGACCGGATGCTGCTATCTTCAACGGCAAAGACTGGCGCAGCCGGTGCCGAGGCCTTGTCCCTCTTGCTGAAGAGGCCCTGGGATCCAGCCATCGGCGTCCTTTCCCATAACAAGCCAGTAAGTGCGCAAGAGGCCTTAAAAAAAGGAGGGAGCCAAGGGATGCCATTATGAATAAACAACTTGGGACAAGACGAACCATCCTGTCCGGATAAGGGCTCCCACGTAGGCAAGCATACAAACCAAGCAAGAATCAGTTCTGTGTTGTTCTTAACAACAGAGACAGGGTTAAAAATAAAAGGCCCTTCCATACCAATATGCTCTGGCAGCTTTACACCCCCTTTGGCGTGCCCTGTTTCCTTTGGGTCAGATTGGTGGTCAGCAGAAGCCCAGGACTCCCTTGTCACTGTTCTAGATCAGGGGTTTTCAACCTTGGCCTCTTTAAGACTTGTGGGCTTCAACGCCCAGAATTCCTGAGCTAACATGACTGGAGGAGGAACTCTGGGAGTTGAAGTCCACAGGTCTTAAAGGGGCCAAGGTTGGAAACCCCTGATCCAGAAGGCTGTCTTCTGCTGTGTCCTCAACTGGTCAACAGAGAAGGGTTGATCAACAGGCACAAGAGAGGCTTCCTCTGGGAAGGAAACTGCAGAGGCTGACATGACTTGGGATTCAAGGAGGCCAAAGAATTGCTCGCCTGCACCCACTCAGCCAGGGGAGAGCCGTTTCTCTGGACTCCTCTGCTCATAGAAAAGCAAAGGCTTCCCTGCAGAAGAGCCAGGCAAACCTCCTGGGAAGTCAATTTAATGCTTGAAAAAAGTTTTCTCCCCAAGCCTGTGATGAGGCTGAGAAACAGAATCCCTAGAGCAGCGCCTGAGCTGGAACGGCTCAAAAAACAGACTTCGGGCGTGTTTCAGCCACAGGGTCTCTTGGATCTGTGGGGTTTTTCTCTTGTCTCCAGAGCAAGTTGCCCGGCTCTCCCCTCATCCTACTGGCATCGTCTGGACCCTCCAATTCCATGTTCCCCACTTCTCGGCGGCATCGGTTCTGGCAGTCGCAACTCTCGTGCCTGGGAAAGGTTTGCAGCATTTTGGCGCCCTGAAGCTGAGTCCTTGGTTAAGGCACAGACCTCGGTTGGGAAGGGTTGGCAGGCAGGGAAAGCAGGCGCTATATTTGCATCTGAGACTGCGGGGGCTGCTTGCCTTCTTGCCCCCTTCTCACCCTCCCCATTTCACCTGCTATCCTGGAGGTGTGTGAAGGCGGAGCAAGAATCAGTCAGCCTGACTTTTGCCTCCAGCAGTGACCTAACTCAGCTCCATTCAGCCCTGGTTGTTTCTGTGCTGGATGCCCGTGCAGCTTTTCTCCTCCTGGGGACGCTTCGGTTTTTCTTGCTCTCAGATAACTTTCTGTCTTCCAGCCTGAGCTAAACATGCACGAGCAAAGAGCGTCAGAATCGCAGAGGTCGGAAGCTGGCCTAGCAGGGTGGCAGCTGTGGCCAAGACAAGCTTGGCACAAATTCACCTGGGGGGTCAGTTTTTCTCACCCCTAAACCAGGAAACCCTTTTGAGAGCCATTCCTGCTTTGGGGCTGTTGCAGTGCCCCTGACATATTTATAATTAATACAGTGTTCATGAATACTACATATTTATTTGCTTCAACGTATTTGTCCACCTGTCACAAACAAGTGGCTCTGGGGGGCTAACAATTAAAAGAAAAAAGAAAAAAAAACACCAGAAAGTACAAAATAAACAATTGGCAGGCGAGATTAGAAAGGGAACAGAAACAACCAGTATTACAGCCTTTGCGCATGTTCTAGCCAAGACGGGAATTATCAGTCCTGAGGATGCTTGGAAGAGAGATGAGCAGGTCTGCCAAAGTGATGAAGAATGATAATAACACAGCCGCCTCTTTAGGGCCTTGAGGCAGTAGAACATGGCGGCTCGAGTCTGACTGTTGTTTCTTCTTTCCGTCCATCAGGTGATCCCAGTCACTACCCACTTAATGAACAATGGCAGCGGAGTTGGGGTCTTGCAGTGCTTAGAACATATGATTGGCGCCATGAGAGGCAAAGTGATGGAGGTGAGGCAGGCCCCCTGTGTGAATCCAGATCAATTCCCTTGGCCCTCCTTCATTTGGTCGTTCAAAATAAGCTGCTGGCTGTGATCTTCTAAAGATGCCCAATGGTTTGGTTTCTCTCTCTCTCTCTCCCACCAGATCCACAACCATTTCTCTCACAAGCCAGTCATCCTGATTGGATGGAACACAGGGGCTCTGCTGGCCTGCCACGTAAGTCTCTCCCCCCCCCCCCCCCCCCGGTCCTTCGATCCCAAGGCCGGTCACTCTGTCCTGACGTAAACATTAGGAGGTAGGACAGAGGCCCCTCTGGAAAACATTGCTGAGTTACTCAGCGGGGCGTTATATTAACCATGATGTTATCAAGTGAGCTTTCAGAATGATTGATCCCAGGACAAAACGGGCAAGGGATTACTCTGATTGAGGCATTTTAAGGCACGTCAGGCCAAGAAGGTAGTCCTCAGTTAATGATTGTTGTCAGTAACTAAATCCCACGGTCATTAGGTGAGGCCAGCTTCCCACCACCAAAGTTAGTGGAGAAGCCGCAGAAAGTGGCAAACCCCAGTCCCGCAGGCAGGCAGGCCAGTGGCTGCAGCACAAGCACAGGGAGGTGAAGGAGAGTCTCGGGTGGGGGGAACTCACTGCAGCGATGGGCAGCCTTCCCTGCCAGCCTCCCCACCGGCTTCCTCACTTGGAACAAATCGCCCTCAGGTCAAGGGCTACTTGCCATTGCTTTTTCTCTTGTTGCCCCCCATGGCTATTGTGATACAAAACGCCAATGGGGGGAGTGGGCCTTTAGGCCTTTCGTGAACTACAAAAGTGGTTTCTCTCCAGCTGCAGCAGCCGTTGCCTCTTCCCCTGTGAGGCACAGTATATATACCTGGCAGGCCAAACCAGCCTCTAGGTGAGCTTAGGGCACCTGCCCCTCACTGTCCCTAAGGAATCGACAGGCCCTCCTCCTCCTCCGTGAGCATCTCAGGGGCCCCCTTGAATTTGCTCCCTGGTTTTCCTCCTGAGGCAAAACACCCATTTATTTAGCTGCAGGAGCCAAGGTGGCTGTGCTGGCCTCACCCGGTCCAGAGCTTGTGGGCCTGCAGCCCTTGCCCAGGCTCACCTGTGGCCCCTTTTGTTTCCCCATCCAGGTGTCCGTGATGGAAGACGTGGCAGCAGTTGTGTGCCTCGGATTCCCTCTCTTGACCATAGACGGACCCAGAGGGGTAAGAATGAAATGGGGCGCCGGGAAGAACGTTCATAATTCCTGGTTTTAATCGCCTTCTTCATCTTGCTGTTTTATTTTATTGCCAACTTTGCACTGAAACATTCTGCAGGTGCTCTTCCTTCTTTCATCAGGGCAATACTAAGAAGATTATTTGTTGTTGTTAAAGTTGCAAAGCTGTTTGCGACCCCGTGGACCACAGCATGCGACCCCCACCCACCCCTATTCTCCATTGTCTCCCTGAGGCTGCCTGGCCGCTGCGTCCGTGGTGCTCCCTAACCGTCTCATCCTCTTCCCTCACTCCCTCCTCCTTTTGCTTTCAGTGGGAGAACGACAGCATCTCTCACATTGGCTGTGAAATGCTCTCTCCACTGCAACAACTTCCGAAAACTTTTGTCTTGGGGTGCAGGATGTCGATGACCCTCTTCTGGACATGAAGGCGCCGGTTCTCTTTGTGATTGGCCAGAACGCTCTCCAGTGCAACACGGAAGCCATCGAGGATTTCCGGGAGAAGCTGCGGGCGGAAAACAGCCTGGTAGTGGTAGGAGGGGCCGACGACAACCTCAGGTGGGGGAGAACACCACACCCCTTTTCTCTGAGTGGCAGGCACAGGAAGCGCCCTCCTGAAGAAGTCTTCCTGAGCTCTCCGGCCTTACTTCAAGGCCGGATATTTGGGGGAATAAATTAGGAGGAATGTAGCTTACAAGAAGATGGAGGTGGATGATTGAATAACAATAGATCCCACCTTCACCACCAGACCCCTCTGCCTCCATCCTGCCTAGGTGTCCTTGGCTTCAATGTCCGATTGTAACTTTTATGTTTTAACTCTATGTGTGACTGTAAGCCGCGCAGAATTACACTATGGTAAGATGGGCAGCCAGTAAAGGTTATAATTAATAAATTAGTAATATGTATTTACCTATGTACATATATATGAAGGGCAGGCAGTCTGAACCCCACTTAAAACAGTTGAAAGCTGAAAATAATAAGTTTCTCCAATGCCAATTTCTTTGAAAAGAATAAATAGCTTTTGTGTTGTTGGTGTGGTGCTCATGGATCTGTGCGCATCCAGGCAAGAATCAGCTGCCAAGTTGAGGGAAGTGGCTGCCTGAGTTGTCCCCGGCTGTTTCGGCTTTCTGATGCTGAAAAGTTCTGAGGAGGGAGAAGGGAAAGAGAGAGCTTTGAAGAAGGAAGGTGGCAAAATGTAGTCTGGAACGAGAGGAGGGGATTGTACACACACAGCCCACGTTGTAAGGAGGAGGGAGGTCCTGCTTGTGTGTGTTTTGTTTTCACGACATGGCCTACCTTGAAGGGTTGGCAGGGGAAGGGAATGGAAGGATCCTTTGGATGTTGACAAGCTGTTTATTTTTTAACAGGATAAGCAAAGCCAAAAAGAAGTCGGAAGGCTTGACCCAAAGCATGGTGGACAGGTGCATCCAGGTGAGAGCAGCTGCCTCTTCTCTGCCAGGGTGAGGTCCCCCATGGCTTGAACTTTATCCCCCATCGAGGCTTTTCTTCTGGGCCCCCCCAGAGCTGCCTGTCCTCTTTTGGGGACACCTTGGACTGGCAAGGAGATCTCACTGAAGGGCTGGCTTTGCAGGATCACCTCTGCAGGCAGTCCTTGACTTACAGCAGTTCGTTTTATGACCATTTTTCACATGGGTAGCATCCTCATGGTCCTCAAAACTCAGAGGTCTGGCAATTGACTCATACTTACGACGGTTGCAACGTGCCCCTTTTGCGCCTTTCGAATCAGCAAGATCAGCTGGGGACACCAGATTCACTCAATAACTGTGGCAAGAAAGGGGGCCAAAATTCACTTAACGGACGTTCCACTTAGCGACGTAAATCCCGGGCTCGTTGGTGGCCGAGGACTGCCTGTCCTTTACAGCCTGTGCAGAGACGCAGCTCCTTCCCTCCCTCTGCAGGACGAAATCGCTGACTTTCTGACGGGGGTGCTCACCCGAGCCGACAGCCACACCGGCCCTGATCCTCGGGATCTGGACATGGAGAAGAAGAAGAGGACCGCCCGGGAGGCAGCGAGGCGGGATCTCTCCTTCGACCTGCCCGACAGGAACAGCCGGCCGGCCTCTCCGGCCACCAAAATCCCGGCTTCACCTTCTGGGTCAGAGGTGAGGGAAGTAGCAGAGGGCACTCGGGGAGGGAGGGCAAAGAAAGGCCCCGAGCAAAGGCTGGGTAGAAGAGAGAGTTGGTGTTGGACTTCCTGGAGCAGAGGCATCCCATCGGCTGCAGCTGGGATTCTGTACATTTGGGGTGGGATCTATAGCTTACAGGGGTCCTCAAACTTGCCCACTTTAAGATGTGTGGACAGTTGAAGTCCGTATGTCTTAAAGTGGCCGAGTTTGGAGACCTCCGATCACGCAGGATAGCTTTCCTGCAGCTTTTACTTGGAGAGGATCCCATTCTGAGTTCCTTACAGGTTGCCTGGAGATGGAAAAACCCAGTCAAGCGTTATATATGGGCAATAATGAAGCTGGGAAAGCAAAGCATTTCCAGGCAAGGAAGACCAATCTCAGCCTTTTCCCTGCGGGGCCATCGCCTGGCTTGGCCATCAAGCTGCCCTTGGGAAGGTGCTCGCTGAGCACTGCTGCCCTTCCGTGTTGCCCCTCTGTGGGATGTGACTGGAGGAGCAAGGCTGGGAGATGGACAGAAGGGCCGGGTTGGGGGTGAATCCTTCTTCGCGTGCCGCTGATCTCTCTGACCGGAAGCTCTCTCTCCTCTTAGGAATTCTCCAGTGTCTCCAGCAGCCCTGCCTCCAGTCCCAAGGCGAAAATGGCCGTGACTTCTCTTCAAAAGTCCAGCCAGGTTGGTGCCAGCCAATTACTGAAAAGGTCTGTGCAGCGAATGGAAGGAGCTGTGATGTACAAGCAAGCCTCAGGTAAGGCCGAGCCCCTGCGGTGGTGCTGCAGATGAGCCACCTCCAGGTGGCTTTTTTCTCCGGGGGGGGGGGAAATCCCAGTGACAGCTTGGGAGCAGAGGCCAGGTGACAAACTACGGTAGGCAGAGCCAAAGGCCCCCTCTGGGATGTTGGCCTAAGCAAGTGGAGCCCGGAGAGAGTAGCTGCCCCCCATTGATTCCCTTCACCAACTGCTATGGAGCAGAGCTGGGTCTGCTCTGCTGCTCTGCTTTTTCTCTGAACATGGTAAAAGGTTGTTAGTATGGTGAGAGGCATGAAGATGATGAGGATGAAGAGGAAGAAGAAGACTTCCCAAATGAGCAGAATCCGTTCAGTTGTACGCTCAACAAGATGGGGAACCTTTGGCTAAACGCAATCAGAATGAAAAGGGATGAGGGGGGTGCTGAAACTTCTCCCAGGACGTGGAATCACTCTTTAGTGGGAAACCCAGGAGTTACTTACAGCTCTTAAATGACTACCAGTCACTAAGTGAAAACCGTCCCAGAATTGCTTGCAACCCAGAACAGCTGCTCCCTCTCTCTCCCCCCCCTCCCCTCCCTCCGGCCGGTCAGGGAATCACATCTTGGGAGCTTGGCAACCAGCCTGCCTTTATGGCTGTTTGCAGTTCCTCACAGTCACACGACTAGGGTTTTTGGTGGGGTGTTTTCTTTTGCCAGAAATGGACATTTTGCTGGTTTCCAACACAAAAATGTCATTGGGTATAATGAGCTTCTTGAACTACGCCATGTTTGCTTAACAGTCACGGCATTCATTTAACAAGCCCTGCATTTGTTTAACAGCCACTTCCAAAAAGATTGTAAAATGAGCTACAATCATATACTGACCTGCTTAATGACTGTCACAATTTATAGCCGTAATTCCAGGCTCAGTTACGGTCCCAAGTCGAACGTTACCTGTAATTCATTGCCTCTTTTTCTCATTAGTCCCCTTGTGGGCCAGAGTGTTTTTCTGACTACTCTATTCTCTTAGTTTTAGATGGATATCTAAGCATTTGTTTTGTTTTAAATCTCAGTCATTTACAAATACAATATGTACACTTGTTCAAGCCTCTAGATTTTGTTTGCATGAGAGGCAGAACCATAAATAACACACTCCAAACCAGGTCTACTGAAGAACAAATAATGGAGTTCAGTGCAGGTCCCCTCTGAGAAAGCGGTAGGAGGTTCTGAAAAAGCACGAAATGATGCTGCTTGTGGCTAGATTTGATTTCAGTCATCCTGAGTCCATATAAGTTTGATCTACTTGGGAGAGAGCTTTGATTTCTGATTACAGAATAACTTTAAATATTTGGAATGGGTCTTCCCTTTATTATTAACCCAGTGCATCATAAGAGTTACTTGTGCTTTGAAGGCAAGAAAGAATCCTAGACATTTTGTTAGAAATAGGTTAGGATTGGGCTCTAAGAATGAGCTATTTGAAGTCCATCGCTCCAGGTTGTAGTGGTCTGTGGTGGGACCTGACATGCTCATCACGAGCCTCTCTGGGTGTGGACCTTCCGTCTCTACCCTTCATTGGAACAGAGCCCTGGCCAGAAAGTTGTGGCTCGTGTAACTGATCTCCTCGCTTAAAGCAGCAGAGATTCTGGAGGCAGAGATGAGGAGTCCTGGGGCTTCCTTGTGCAAGCGGCATCTAGAAAGCCGCCGATGTGCACACCTGTTCAGTCCTCCTCCCGTATCCTTCTCTCCTCAGAGCTGTCCCCGGATGCCGGGGAGAAAGAAGAGGTTCGGAGGCAACTCAAGAGGCATCAGGCCTCCAGCCCCACACATGGCATCAAATCTTCCAAGCGAGCCAAAATTAAGGTGACTATCGTCTCTCACGGAGAAGCTGCTGGCTCTGGAAATGGCACCTCCTTGGATGGACCGCCAGAAAGTGAGTCCTGAGGCCCGGAGCCACGTCTTACCCATACCTGGAGATGGGCAGTGCAGAAGATTTTGTCCCTGGTATCCCAGGTTTTCCTTTGTTCTGGTCCACTGTGAGCCAAGCAGGTTTGATCTGGGGGCTGGATTCCTATCTGGGATAGGAATCTCCTGAAATCCTGTATTTTCCAGCCTGCAGAGACTGGGTGGTGAGCTTGTTCTAAAGGATATTTTAGTACGGCAGCTTGTGACATTTCTTAGCTGCAGTTTTGATTTTGTGGGTGTGAAATGTGTTGCTATGGTTTGTAAGACATAAATTTAACCGTACAGCTCATTACAGAGACAAAGGGAGAGGTGGCGTAGGCGTTGCAAAACAGAAGGTTTTTGTGAATTTTGATCGACGAGAAGCAGGTCATGACTCAGAAAAGATCTTCCCTGATTCTAGAAGATGCTGCTGAACCCCATTATTCTCTCCCATAATTTGTTTAGCAAAATGCTTTGTGTTTTGTGAGTTGCATTTCATCATGTAGCGAAGGTGCTTGACGGATAGCAGAAGGAAACTTAACGGAACCTGCCTGGGTTTTTTAAAAAACTGATTGATGGGTCTAGTTGACTTTCAACTGTGTCCTTGCATGGCTTCCCAAAAGGAACATGCCAGCATTGCCCTCCCAAGTATTCTCTTTAGAAGGGCCAGCACTTCCATGGACACGCTCAGCCTTTTGCATTGGGAAAGCCTTTGTTTTAGTCAGCCTTTTTTGCATAACCTGCTTTTGGATGTGGTTACAGCAGAAGCCATTGCAGACGGAAGGGTCATCCTGAGTGAGGTTAAGGCTTTGGGCTCCTTCCCACCCTTCTACAGCAGCCCTTCATGTGGAGCAGGACTGAATAAAGCGGCCTCAGCACTCTAGGGCCCGGAGACTTCCAAAGCTGGACAATATTATACTTTCGAAAATCTGCCTGAATACTAAAATATTTAACCATAGACTTTTTTTTAATCATACAAATTAACTCATTTGTATTTGGTCATTGAAGCATAAATTTATCAGCTTTGAAAGTCTCAGCTTTTTTTTTTAAATGTAATTATCCAAACTTTATTTCTCTTTACAGAAAATAATGAAATGCAGAAGTAAACTTGAACCAAACAAGAATTCCCTCTTACCATACGTGGACAGGAGGAATGAGCAAGACCATTTTTTTTATTTGTATCCAAACACTGCAATAAATACATAATTTTAACTCATTTCTGTTCCTGTGTATTTTATAAATATTTTAGGAGAATGCTGACAAAGTAAAACGATTAAGATAAGTCCTGCTGTGAGTGATTGACTGATGAGAAGAGGTGTTTGGGTAGAGAAGGAATCTGGAAGAAGTGATAGTTAGTAGAGCAGCTGTATCTCATTTAGGAAGGCAGGGATGGAGCTTCGTTCGATTTCTTGGATACTGTAAAAGCTGGAGTTTGGTGCCTAAATTCTTTGGCACCTGCTAAGTGAGCAACACGGTATTGTGGTGTTTTCCATCTTTTTCACAGTTGCGACAACTTATGACCTGCAAGAGGAACATAGGATTTTTTTTCTCAATCCTTTGTACATGTTGTTAGAATGAGGCTGACTTTGTATGTTAGGGTTACCTGATTCTTCATCTGTATTTTTCATTTTACAGTAGCTGCAGCAAAGCCTGTCGCTGTGACTTTGGGGCAGACGGTGGCTGGCACAAAGGAGGGGACAGGATTTCTGGCCACTTCGATGTGAGTATCTGCAGGCACAGCCCAAATTCCTGGTTTAGATGACTTTAAAAGGAGAAGAGCCTCTACTCACTCTGGGTGGCTCCTTGTGCTGCCTTCAGATGAGAAGCAATAGACCCCACAGAACAGTCATTGGACAGCCTTTCTTCCCTGGGGGCAAAGCTTCAGCAGGGACTTGTGATGAGGATGCATGACGTTCATCTCCTTCTAATGACCCCATAATCCTTTGCCGGGTGGAGTCTGGGCAACTGAATGGAGCTGAGTGCTTCCTGGCCAGATGCCCTTCCTGTCACCAGTGTGGAGTTTTATTCAGCAGATAGATTCTCAGTGTGCCCAGAGAGAGAGAATTATCTGCCTCTCCCTAGGATGGAACTCACCGCCTCCTGATTGTGAGGCGGGAGCTCCACCTCGAGGCCACTGCACCACCCATGAGGAAGGATGACAACGTCTGCCTCTTTTTAACGGGGCATTGGCCTCATCTAGCAAAACTCTTGTTTTTGAGAGAGGTGTGTGTGTGTCATGTGTCAACTGCGTCCACACTGGAACTTATCAGAAGAAATGCTGCAATCCAGCTGCACAAAGAGAAGAGCAGGTGCTCTATGCAGGCCAGCTGAGACTCGGGGAGTATTTTGTGTGCAAGCAGCCCCACAGCTGCCAAGGCCAACAGCTCCTTTGTGCCAGCAAGTCTGTGTGCATCCCCCACCCAGCTGAGCTGCCTCAGACCAAGCCCAGTCACTGCCTTTCCTTTTCCGTTTCCTAGGCCGAGTCCTGCCACAGACAGCCCCTCCTCCATCAGTCCCACACCCTCCGTTCCGATCCCGAGCAGCACAGCTCCCAGTGCTTTCCATGCACTGCAGAACAGACTGGTGGCCAGTGGCACCTCCTGCTTGCAGGCCCAATCTGCCGGTGCACTCCCAGGTAAACGGCAGGCGGTGGTTATGCCAGGGAAAGGCAGCCCTCAGAGGGTGGGGCGGGGGTGTGTGTGGGAAGGCTTCCTTGTCTTTGGCCAGATTTGGAGACTGCTTGGCCAGGGCGGCATTCCTGGCATAGTCCCAGTGGAGCAGACGCCTCTCCTTGTGTTAAGCCTGCTTTTAGCCTCTCTCTCCCTTAACTGTATCATGTCTAAAACTCAACTCAAATGGAAACAAGGGCAAAGGTAGCAGTGGACCTTCCAGAAGCAGGAGCTCCTCCTCTTTCCTTTCAGAGGGACTCCAGAGCAAGTGTGAAGCTGCCCCCCACATGCAATGCCAATGAATGGACCGACAGGCTGTCCTGGGGGGCCATGCCTAGAGGGGCACCTGGCTGTCCTGAGCTGCAGCTTCTCTCTCCTCCTTCTCTTCAGGGGCCGCTTCAGCCAGCAGCCTTCTACAAGGCTTGAGCTTCAGTCTGCAGGACATCAGCACCAAGCCCGCTGCTCTTCCAGCCAGTGTTGCCGCTGCTGGGTCCTTGGCACAGGTAGGCAGTGGAGGTAGCACGGGCCCAAGGGCAGCAGCTCAGGCCAACTGGCAGGAGGAGCCCAGCGTTAAAGGTCCTGGAATTTTGTAAGCTGGGTGAGAGCAGAGCTCAGCTGCAGCAGCGGGGCAGTGGCAATGGCAGGTTTTGGGTCTTAAGCATTTACCCGCACACCCCCAGCCCTTTCGGTAGCTGGGAAAGGTGCATTTTGATGGAGCGTGAAATAATGGGCAGGGTCTGATTTCAGCCATGCAGGTTTAACCAAGTGGAAACCTGAGTGTGAAGCTGAAGAGAAGGTGAGATTGAGGGACGTCCGACGAGCCTCCACTTACGCAAAGGATGGAGGCGAAGGATTCCCCCTTCGCCTTCTGGAGAATGTTTTTATTCTTCCTCTTTCCAGGGTGTCCATCCACGGCTTCTTGGGCCAGTTGGCTGCTTGGCATCTGAAGACCGGCGTGGGGCAGACGAAACACTTTCGCTTACACTCTTGGAGGGAAACACGTTGTGACCTTTTCTCCTTCCCACCCTGCAGAACTTGAAGACTCCAGCACCCCTCCAGGGCCTGAGTGCCATCACGACCAGTGGAAGCACCCTCGTCCGGACGATCCCGGTTGCCACCTCTCTATCAT
The DNA here is from genome assembly GCA_033807585.1 of Hydrophis major. Classification (NCBI taxonomy): domain Eukaryota; kingdom Metazoa; phylum Chordata; class Lepidosauria; order Squamata; family Elapidae; genus Hydrophis; species Hydrophis major. Next base: position 8,699,511 of record CM066334.1, read on the forward strand.
CCCTCGGAGCCTCGGCTAGCGGGAAGTCCACCACCATCCATCAGCTGCTTACCAATGGGGGGCTGGCCAAACTGGCAAGCAGCCTCCCTGGCTTGGCTCACATCTCTGGTCAGGGGACAGGTAAGAGCCCAGCTGCGGGGCAGAGCAAAAAGAAAAGTTCTTCTTGGGGTGGCCAGCACTGGATGGCGGGTCTCCGTGACCTAAACAAGATGAGAAGGGAATCCACGTAAGGGAGCAGCCGAAGGGTTGGGGGCTGAACCGGGACCAGCTCCAGCAAAGCTTTCAGCCTGCTGTTGTTTGATACGGATCCGCCCATATAAAAAGCCATGCCTTGTGGAGGGCCATTGAGACAAACCAAGCTACGGTGGCAGTGTTCGTGATGGAGGCCCAGCCTGGGACAGTATCCCACCCAGATCGCCTTCCTGTCCAGTCAGTGGGGCTCTTGGGGGAAGCGGCCCAAAGGCTCCCTGCTGGAATGTGCAGGGTTGGGGCCTCTGTTAACTCTTGCCTCCCTGTTGCCAGGCTTAAAGGCCCCGACCACCATCACGGTGACCCTCCGGGGACAGGCCAGTCGAGCCGCCACACTTAGCCAGACCACGGTGGCAGCTGCCCAGGCACAGCTGGAGGAGCAGACGCAGCAGCTGCTGCTTGCCCCACCGCAGCTGCCCCAGGTAACCTGCCAGGCAGGGTGATTTGAGATTCTGCCTTTGGAGGGGACCAGGCAGGGGTGATTGGCATCTGCCTGGAGACCTGCTTCTTGATGGCCATGGGGTGACGCAGTGAAGAGCTGTACTTCCCTCTCCTAACTACGGCTTGGTGGGATGGAGAGCGATGTGGTGTTTTGTCTTGCCTCATGCTCACCGCAGAGTTCTTTGCACCGACCAGTTTTACTGGCCTCCCTTCCGGTTCATTGTGCCTGTCCCATTTTGCAGGTTGCAGATAATGCAGCTAGGAACCTGGCTTGCCCAGCTCCCAGCCCTATGCCTCCCAGTAAACGGTTGCCTCAACTGGACCTTGACAAAACGCAGAGTGCCGAGAGACGCCCTGCTGACCCTCCGTCTCACCCGTCTTCAACGGTATCACTGGCTGTAGGTGAGAAAGAGTGACAGTCCTGGCTTACTTTCCCTTCCTGCTGTTTCCACCTGCTTCCACCTGGGATTTTATCTGTCCTCCTGTTAAATAGCACCCAAGAACAAAGGGTAGGTTCTTCTGATTTTAAATCTCTGGTTTATGTGACACCCATTGGATCCAACATCAGCTTAGTTCTGACAACTGCCCCTTCCCAGATTACACCTGTCATGATGAGTGTGCAACATTCCAACTGTGTCCCTCCAACTCCTGTTAACCGCAGCCAGCATCACCCGGATGAAGCCTGGCACTAAACATGATTTTATTGGCATTTCTGTAGTTTTTGCACATTCTTAAGAAAAGGCCCCAAATCCTGGAGAGTTCACTTTCCTGACTTTCGTTGAATCACTGCCATATTTGCAGTTTCATCGAAATTATAAGGCTAAAGACAACTCAGTTGTTGGGAGGCATGTTGGGATGCTTGATTGATTTGAAGGCTGCTAGTAGCGGTCAGAGTAGGAATTGGAGAACCCCTTTCATGCATCCGTGGAGGTTTCTCTGAGGAACCCAGGCCTACGATGCTCAGCCAGGAGTAAAATGATAGGGGTTGAATGTTGAACCGTCTCCTTTGTCCTCCTCATCTTAGTAACTACCACGAGCCCCATGAAGACCCTCTACGTTATGTCAGATGCAAAACTGTCGGCACTCACAAAATCCGTCATGGCAGAAGCTGCGTCTGCCCCCCTGAAAGCCACAGCTGCCCAAACAACTACTGCTGCTGCTGCCTCCTCTATTTCTTCCTCCTCTCCTCCTGGAGCCGTGACCTTTGCCACCACGACTACCAGCAGCACATCTGGCGGCTTGGGGCAGTCTAAATTGGGGCCCGTTTTGCAGTCGGCTTCCAAGACAGTGATCCTCACCTCTACGCTAACGGCTTTGAAGGCTGATCGGAGCCTGGGACCGAGAGGGGAGATGAGCCTGCCCAAAGGGCATGAACTTGGGACCATGGAAACTCTGGGCAGGGTGCCTTCTGTCATGGACGAGAGCAGCACCATCATCCACACCCGGGAGAGCCTCACAAACAGACACTTGCTTCCACAGGGTATGTTGCCTTCCGCAGCCGGCACCACGCTTATTACTTTGAGCAGCAACCTAGCCAGCTCCTCTGTCGTCCCCGCAGCTGGGGCTGCCCTCAGCCAGAAACCAGGACCTCCCACCATTTGATGTCGTTTTGGCTTTACCATGGGAAGTAAAATTTGGGCACATCTTAGCATTCCTGTCTTCCATGACTAGAGGACACATTATTGGTTTCTTTGACCCTTTTAATAAACTTTTTGTGTGCATGTAGCACCTTTTAATTGCTCTCTAAAGGACTGGCCTATTTTTCACAAGTATTAAGTGCAGACTAGAGGCTTCTATTTGGAGTTCTTGAGTGGACATGCGGTGTGTATAAGGGAGGCATAACAACCATTTCATTATGGTGAGGTCAGGCTGTATTCAGTGCATCAGGCCCTTCCCAAATAAACTAGGGGAAATGGCATAAATGGAAAGGATCTCATGAATTGGAAGGGTGTTGAAAAATTTTATCTTGCTCAGTAGCAGCCAGTGTTAATCTGCTTGCAAACTTCAGTCTTTTAGTATTTCAAGGGTGAGCAGAAATATTCTTGATATCTTTTTTTGAGAACCCATAAGCCAGTAAGACAGCTTTAATTGCTAACGGACACTTTATTTTACTTCCAAAAACAAAACATCAAGTGATGTTAGGGGTAAGGACTCTGAGCATGCTCATGGCTTTCAATTAACAATAAACCCCATCAGCGAATATGCAGTTCGATAGCAGACTTTACTCAAAAATTGGGAAAATAAAAGAAACACATTGAAAGGTTTAAATCTGAACCCACACAAGCCTAAAGATTAGTGGGAACCAGCTACCAGAGCCTCTCTGGCATTTTGAAAACTCTCATGAAATAGTGAGCAGGTTTTATGTTTTGTGCCAGTAGGGCTCTGAAATATAATTTATTATCCATGGTAAAATGCATTTCCATATAAAAACATCTCTCCTGAAACTATACATTACATAACAAATCTTACGATTTCAAGGAACCAACATTAACACAATGTAAGCATATAAGCATCCACAATGATAACATGCTATTTAAATGGCCTTTTTTCTTGGAATGTAATAAAGGATTCCTAATAGTTACACAAACTTTTAGCAAACATTGGAGGTATGTGCCATGATACTTTTCATAATATTCAAATACATGATTACATTGTGTAAACCAAATTAATCTTTTGTCAATGTATTAACGAACTGCTTTGCTTTGGCTGCAAAAGTAGCTGTTGTCCCACTGCTGGTAAACACAAGAAAATGCTTTCCATTTCATTTCAAAGAAACAGGAAACACCACCCATTTGGTAGCAAAGTCTGCGCCAAGTGAACTGGGGAACTCAGAAAGCAAACAAGCCTACAGGGTTCAAAAAAAGGCAGACATGGTAGCGGTGATGAGATTCTCCTCTAGATATGGTTCAAAAATGACATTCTGGCTCCTTATCATGAATTCACCGTGGTAACAATGATTTTATACAGAAATGCAAGGTATGCAAAATTCTTGGATGACATGCCAGTTGATGTTATTTGCCCGCTGGTTCTATTATCTAAGTGTATGTGGCCCCTGCATGTGCCAGTATCTTCCCACACGATCTCTGGGAATAATCCGCAATTCTGAGCCATGTTTCAGGAAAACATTCCCTGGAAAAAGAAAAGTATTATTACCAGAAGGATACACAAGAGGTTTTTATTTGTGCTTTAATTAAAGGTTTTAGAAAAGACATAGACATAAGCAAAGTTCAGCAGGAAAGAAATAAGTTCTAAAAAACAAAATCTGCATGTTTTACTCCTCTACTACTAGGGAATAGCAGAGAGAATATGGCAGCAGGTCAGACCTTTGTAAGGAACTATAGGCATACTCTGTACTCCTACTCAAGACATCTGAACTCACAAAGTCCTTTTTCTTTGTTCATGAAACATTTTTGCAGATCTAGGAAAAAAAATTACTCTCCTGTTGGGTAAGAGACAAGGTTTGTTTCAAATTTCAGAATCTAAACGAAACCTGTTTCTAAAAAAGTGACACTCCTGATGTCATATTCAAGGTAAAGTATTTTATCATTTATCATAAATTATAAAAAAAAGGATTGCAGGGATCACACAGAGAACATCTGAAGCGTACATTAACCAAATAGGTTATGGCTTGTCTGGACCTAGCAGAACCACAATTTATGAGCTTATTGTAAAAAGAGCAGCAATAATGTAAAAGCATAGAGGGATGAAAATACTTCTCACTTGCAAATGCTCAGCTGTGTTCCTATGTATGTCTCAGGAGAGCATATTTTCACAAAGGTCAGCAATCTCAAGCTTTCCAGATTCTGTTGAACTGCAGAAATCATCATTCACCAGAACACCTGCCAATTCATGTCTTAACATAATTATTTTGTGTTCAGAAATGTTTGGAAAAACTTGTCAGGAGATGTCATATGCTTTATTGATGTGATATGGTGGAAAAATCTATTTCTTGCTAGCCCATTTCTTTAATATCTACAGCAGTACATCTGTACTTGACAGAATTCATTACAAAATACTCTCAATTTTTCAGGCACTTACCAGCTGTCTGATCAGGGTTTATTCCTATACCATCTGGGGAAGAAATTAAAAGAGGTTAGTGAGATTCTTCTGCAGTATTTCCCCTCTGGATCCCATGGAAAGGAATGGAATCTTTATTGAAACAAGAATCAGGTTCTTGCCCAGTTCATGAGATTAAAAAATGTAATAAGAAAAGTATAATTGTGCCCTCTATGCAAAAGCTAGCATGGTTTAATCACATGGGATCCGAAACTAGTAGACAAGCCTTGTTACTGGGTTTCAACAGGGTGGGCATTAACAAGTCACCAGTGCTATTTTTAAAACTAGGACTGTGCAACATTTTAAAGGCAAAAGATGCCGCTGAGCACGAGGACTCGGCCTGCAATTCCTTCAAGCAGCCCGCCGTTCCCTGGATTAGACGGGATGGCAGCCCTATAAATCCAAGACAAGTTGAAGCCGTTATGGGCAGGAGCTGCATTCCTGCCTCGAATCCCAAACACTGCAGGATGGAACCATCTCTGTGGAGACTCTTAGTCACCCAGGTCATCGTTACCTCGAAGGTGCTTTTGCAAAACGCAACTGGACTTTTTTTTTTTTCCTTGCGGAAAAAAATTTCTTCTTCCTCAAGGAAAAAAACAGTCCAGCTGCCTTTCAAAAAAGCATCTTTGCAGAGTGGAACCAAGTCCTGTGAGACGCACATGTAAACTCACCGTTTGTTAAAATGGCACTTGTAGCTGCAGGGACTTTGAACTAAATTAAAGAGAAATACAAGACGTTAAAAGAATATGGTGCCATTCCTCTTGGTAAAAAAAATATTTGTGTCACTCCTACTTTGCAAGAAGAAAAGCAACACTATCCTGTTCTATATTGTTCTTTTTATTCCATTTCCAAATTGCCAAATAAAACAGGTTATCTCTTTGTATCTTTTATACAAGAGTTGCTACAAAAAAAAAGGATCTATTTGGATGTTTTGAAAACCACTCACTTCTTCTGCAGCAAACTTCAAGACGGCAGTGAAAGGCGTGTTTTCAGGCACACTTAACCTGCAAAAAACAGGTAGTTCTCTAAAATGAGTGACCCCTACGGATTTCTATACCAAAGCACCACCCCCCTTTTTTTTTTTTTAAAGAACCCAGTCCCAGCACCCGTTTCTAACCCCTGGCTTTGGGTGGGAGGGCTTGCATTCCATTTTAGGGCAGGAAGCCCAGCTCAGCTCCCTGGGGGCTGCAAAGAGCGATTCCTCCGGGCTTCCCTGCCACGTCTGCCAGGCCTGGGCGGTGACTGCGGGGGATCCCGGGAGCCTCCCATCAGGTTCAGATTCACAGAGTTGGAAGGGATCTTGTCCAACCCCCTGCCCAAGCAGGAGACCCTGCGGACGACCTGACCAGGCTTTGTCTTCATCCCCTCCCCTCCTGGAACCGGCTTTCTTTCGGCTCTCCGTCCCCCCCACCCACGGGACAGCAGCCGGCCCTCCAGAGGAGCGGGGACCCCCCGACCTTTGGGGACCGGCCATTGGGGGGGGGAGAGGAGGGGGGAAGGGGGAGAAATGACGCCGCGCGCCCCCGCAGGTTGCAAATGGGAGCTGCGGGCGCGCAGCGTGACGTGTCGAGCCGTTGCATTGGGACTCACACTTTGTAAGGCAGGCGGGGGTCCGAAGTGAGCGTGATCTTGAAGGTGACCTTTGCCCTGCGGGGAGAAGAAGGAGACGCGGCGGTTAGCAGCCGGTGGAGACCGGGGATGCTGGGGGGGGGGGTGAGGGCCGCTCAACCCCACTTACATCGTTCGGCCTCTTGTAGCCGGCTGCCCCACTTCCGGAGCTGCCGCGTGCGTCACTTCCGCCTCGGCCTTTTTTCACTCTCTCTCTCTCCCCCTCCCCTCCCCCCCTCAAGGCCGGCCATCCAGAGAGCTAGGAACGTGCAGAGAGGCCCGCCGCGATGAGCAAGCGCAAGGCCCCGCAGGAGAACCCCAACCAAGCCATCACCGACCTCCTCAGCGGTGGGTACCGCCGCCCCAGGCGGAAGGCCGGCCAGCGGGGGAGGGGGCGGAGAGGAGTTCCGGGGGAGTTGAGGGGGGACGGCGGTGTTGATGCTAAGGCATGGGGGAACTCGAAGCAGCGCTCGGGAGACCCTGGGTGGGCTTCTGAGGGAACGCCGCGGCCGAGTCTTTCCCTCGGATCTGTCTCTCCCTGTGGGCCTCCGCGTGTCCTTCGTGAGCCTCGGCGGCACAAAAGCATCATGCAAGGGGGCTGTGGGAATATCTAGGCACGCCTTGCGCATCGCTCCATCCTGGGCCCCTTTAAGCCTGGAGGACTTCAACTCCCAGAATTCCCAGGACTTCAACTCCCAGCAAAGCCGGCTGGGGAATTCTGGGAGTTGAAGTCCTCCAGGCAGGTTGGAGAGCCCTGTCCTAAACAGCCTCAAAGCTTATTCCTAAAAAACCCTTCTGGCTTCTGCTGACTTGGGTTCTCTGGGTGAAGGGAGAGTCGCTGCCATAACCCCAAACCCTTTTCCAGCCCCTCCCCCCCTTTGCAGACTTTGATTGAAACACCGTTTTTGACGTGAGGGGAATGCGGCTCCGGCTCCCCAATGCTGCTGCTTTTGCTGAATCCACGCTGGCCCCGTTACAATGGCAGGCTTTTGTAAAGGGGAAACAAATGAAAGAGGCCTCGGAAAATCACCTCCGAAGTTTTCCTCACCTTTAATGTAATTTATAATAGCAGTAGCACTTAAGAGTTATATCCCGCTTCACAGGGCTTTTTACAGCCCTCTCTAAGTGGTTTACAGAGTCACCCTCTTGCCCCCCACCCCCACCCCACAACAATCTGGGTCCTCATTTTACCCACCTCCGAAAGACAGAAGGACGAGTCAACCTTGAGCCAGTCAGGATCGAACTCCTGGCAGTGGGCAGTTTGCCTGCAATTCTGCATTGTAACCATTGTGGCACCACAAAGGAGAAAAAAGGAAGGAAGGAATAGCAATAGCACTTTGACTTATATACCGCTCCATAATGCTTTTACCGCCCTCTCTAAGCAGTTTCCAGGGTCAGCCTCTTGCCCCCAACAGTCTGGGTCCCCATTTGACCCTCCTCGGGAGGAGGGAAGGCTGAGTCAATCTTCAGCCGGTCAGGATGAAACTCCTGGCAGTGGGCAGAATTAGCCTGCAATACAGCACTCTTAACCACTGCACCAACATGGCTTCCTTCCTCCCTCCCTCCCTCCTCTCCCCTCCCCAAGCAATAGCATTTATATCCTGCTTCACAGGGCTTTTTACAGCCCTCTCTAAACGGTTTACAGAATCAGCCCCTTGCTCCCAACAATCGGGGTCCTTCATTTTACCCACCTCGGAAGGAAGGAAGGCTGAGTCAACCTGGAGCCTGGTGAGATTTGAACTGCCTACAGCAGAAGGAGCCTGAAGTACTGCCCTCTAACCACTGTGCCACCGCGGCTCAGTATAAGCTGTGTGATTCAATTTATTTTTCAATAAAGAAATATTTTTAATGGGGAAAACAGTAAAAAAAAACCCATCTAATCACATGGTTGCCTAAGTGCACAAAAACTTAAATGAATATTTTGTTTATCTTTTGCTTTTAGACAACATAACATTCATAACAGTCTTTTGGGCATCTTTGCCATTCTTCCTTGCAAAAGTGCTCCATATCAATCAGATTGCAAGAGCATTTCCTATCCAAAGCCCTCTTCAGATTCATAAATACAGTGCTTACATATTTGTCACCAAGGGATGGGAGGTTATTGCTTTTTGTATTGTTACCCCTATAATCTGCCCAGAATCATTGAGTTGAGTGGCCATATTTTTTTTAAATAATTAAATACTTAAATTGAGACTAGTATTAATTTATGCTGTTCTTTATTACTTTTTTCAGAATTGGCCAACTACGAAAAGAATGTGAATAGAGCTATTCATAAATACAATGCTTACAGGTAAGATTTACATTTTGGGAACAATCATCTAATCTGTTTCACATGGAATCTCTCATTGGTGTTTTAGAAAATACAGTGGAAATTTTCCTGGTATTTCTTTCTTGCAAAAGGCTGTTCTTGGAATTTTGTCATGCAATTTGGAAAACTCTTTTGCCATAGACCAGCACTTCCCAACTTTTCCAGCTTGGTGGGCCAGCAGGGGATGGGGGGAGGAGAGGGGATGGTTCTGTGTGATTGGCAGTGAGCCAGAGTTGCGGGGGACCCCTGCCGTAGACTGACAGTGCTGCCAAAAAAAATTTCTTCTCCCATGCAGGAAAGCAGCATCTGTAATATCCAAGTACCCTAGCAAGATTAAAAGTGGATCTGAAGCAAAGAAATTGGTAAGTTTTGGAGCTAATAAGAATAAGGAATTTTCCAAAATTCTTTGGGAGTTTTTAATGGTTGGTATTTCAGTCAAACTTCATTGAGAAATTGCTTGATTCTAAATATTCTAAATATAATTAAATCCATTTAGCAAGAAGGTGTTCACTGGACAGATTCATAGAAATCTCATATTTCTGTTTTACAGAAAATGGGTCCTCTTCTGCTGAAAAGGACAGTTGAGAAATTTTGGAGAAATTACTGAACTGAAAACATTCGTGTGTGTTTGTATGCTAAGAGCTTGTTGTCTGGTGTCACTGATTACTAAATGTAAGACTGGGTTTTTTTAATGTCAATTTCATACTTTAGGATGGCGTAGGAACTAAAATTGCTGAAAAGATCGATGAATTTTTATCTACTGGAAAATTACGTAAGATAGAAAAGGTAGATATTTGAATTTTTGGTCTTATTTTATATATTTTTTCATTTCATATCATCCTGTCTTTGCAATTCACTTGCTAACATGCTCTCATGTATCCTTGTGATAATGTTTCAGCCCAGCTATGCTATGAGTCTTCCTCTTTGTGTGTGTTGTGTGTGTGTGTGTGTACAAAGTAGTGATTTTATCATATTTTCCTTCCTCTAGATTCGACAAGATGACACAAGTTCTTCTATCAATTTATTGACCAGAGTTAGTGGCATAGGGTAAATTGATGGGCATATTTAATTTTAAACTGTCAAAAGGGGTGTTTGGAAAAGGCAAATAATTGAAATCTAAAAAATAGGAATCAGGTTTCCTGAACAAAATAATACTAATAAATTTTATTCTGTATATTTTAGCAAAGCCCATTTACATCTTCTCTGTGCGTGACCTCAGTAGATGACATATGCCAGCATTCCCCAACCTTTCTGGGTTGGTGGCCCAGCCCCAGAGGGTGGGGGGTGGGAAGAGGGGATGGTTTTGCGTGAGGGGCAGGTGAGCATTTGTTTGAAGCTGTGGGCCGAGGGTGGCTGCAAGTGCCAGTGCGTTGGCACACCCCTCGTGGCCTAGTTGCGAATCGGCTACAGGTTGTGGACCCCTGCCATACATTAAATAAAATAAATACTGTAAATCTTCTCTGTCATTGTTTGATATTTCCTCAGCTCTGAATAGCTTTAGTTTTCTTTGCTTCCCAAAGATTTTCAGTTGCTGCTATCTTACCTATCTGAATTAATTTCTACTATTTGGGTTAAATAATCCATCAGTTTTCTTACTCGGATATAGTGTTAATTTGAGTTCTACTGAGATTTTGCAGTGGAAATTCTGTCCAGCTGTTCATGAGTTACCTTTTTCTCTGCAGTCCTGCTGCTGCCAGGAAACTAGTAGATGAAGGAATTAAAACATTGGAAGGTGAGCTATTAAAAGATTATTACTTACATATCTGCATTTACGTCTGAAAGCGTATGGCCACTTTGAGAGATTGGTTGAGCACCCGGCTAAAACAGATTAGCAGACACCCTTCTGCACATTTGCAAGCAGAGTCTGACTCCCCAGTTAAAGATAATCGTGTTGCTCGGTTAGACTTTATTCTTCTGCAGGATGATCTTACGTCAATGTAACTGATGTATCATATTTTTTTTAAAAATGTATATGTTAGGTGTTATAGCATTTTTGTTTTGCTAAAAGAATGTTGTGAGTTGATGGAATATTAAATTTAACACGGATAACACAAATTGTTTCTGCAGTAATTACATTTCTGACACCTTCCTCCCTCCTTCCCTCTCTCTCTCCCTCTCCTTCTCTCCCTCTGTCTCTGAAAGACTTAATACTTAACTGATTCCATGTTGTTTTTTCTAGACTTAAGGAAAAATGAAAATAAATTGAATCATCATCAACGCATTGGATTAAAGTAAGATCTGCTTACTTTGTTCATCTGAGGGAAGGGAAGACAGAGTTTTCATGCCTAGGAAAGGCACCTCATTTTTGACATAATGGTTATTTTGATCCACAAGAGGCTAACTGTCAACTCTAGGGTGAGGAGGGAAGCAGATTATTTTCCATTTTGGTTTTTTTAGAGGAACAAATAGATGCATTGAAACTTATAGAGTGCGCCCTTGAAAATAGACATTTCTATTCTCAAAGCAAATGCCAATGTTGTTTGATTACTTAAAAATTCTATCACACTTGTGAAAAACCTTTCTTGTGTAATCTGTTAGTGCTCCTTGTTATTTCTTTCGTAATAGTAGAAAAGGCATGGCAGGGTGGGCATAGCAGTAGAATTTTTATTTGCATCATTTAGTTGTTATTTAGGATGAACTGCTGTAAACTTTATCTGATGTCAGAAATATTCAATATAATGGATATTTTAAAATATGTCTTAATATGCATGGAAATTGTCTTTAATGGTGATGTGCTTAAGTCCCAAGTGGCATCTGATGCCAATCTAAGCATTTCATTTCAGCAGAATTTCTTTGAAAATAAATCTGTGGTGGATCCCAGTCACAATTCATCCCTGATTTTCCTTTATTTTGCATGCACAGATACTTCAAAGACTTTGAAAAAAGAATTCCTAGGAAGGAGATGCTTGAAATGCAGGTAATCAATGATAACTCCTTCCTCTGAAGAAGAAAAAAAGGCATAAGAATTCACAAGAGATCAAATGTCTTGACCTCTTTCTTCACAACAGGACGTTGTACTGAGTGAAGTGAAGAAAGTAGACCCTGCCTACATCGCTACGGTTTGTGGCAGTTTTCGCCGAGGTTGGTGTTCCATGTTTTTCCTTGCCTGCCCGATGACTTTTGGAATCTCTTGCTAGAATGTGAGCAAGAAGGCCACATGGATTTCCCTTCCGTGTCTTCCACATTTCATGTTTACCACATCTTGAGTTCTTTCCAAATAAGCAGACTTTTCATTAATCTGTCTACAGCAGAGATCTGGGGGTCATGGTGAGCAAGTTGCCAGAAATTTGACCCATCGGGTAAAGTAGGAGTAAGTCCAGGGTTTATTCTGATGATCAGGAAAGAGCGTTATGTATGGATATAATAAGGACTTGAGATCTTTTTTCCCAGTCTGGAGGAGCCTGGGGACACCTTTTCCAGCTAACACATTTTATTAAAAGGCATTAAGCTTTTGTGACTTGCAGATGTGGCCGTATCTCCTGCTAGAGTAGGAAGGGGATGGAGAAAAGAATCGGGCGAGCTGGGACTCCCTCCAGGGGAAGAAGCCAAAGAGGCCAGAGGCCCAAACCCTTTAACTGCCCATCCCCAAGAGAATGCAGTTAGTCTGTTGAGATTATTCCAGATAGGCAAGCAACAACAAAGAAGTGGCTTTGTTCAGCTTACAGTGTCGTTCTGGTTCCCTGCCCCTGACACAGCTCTCTCCATCTGATGCACATAGAATGGCTGGAATGAATGTAGGGTCTGTGCTGTGCATAGGCAGGTTACAGGGGAGAAAAATTACCAATATCAATTAACAACTCTGCTGTGTTAAAAATCTGATGTGTTTTTTTGATACATGAGATTGGCTGAAACCATTTGATAGCAATAGCAGTAAGACTTCTATGCCGCTTCACAGTGCTTTACAGCCCTCTCTAAGCAGCTTACAGAGTCAGCTTGTTTCCCCCAACAATCTGGGCCCTCATTTTACTGATCTTGAAAGGATGGAAAGCTGATTCAACCTTGAGCCTGTCAGGATAGAACTCCTGGCAGTGGGCAGAGTGAGCCCTGCAATACTGCACATTCTAACCGCTGCGCTACCATGGTTCTTAATATGATATGTGTGTGTTTCGCAACCTCTTGTTCAAAGCTGGAATTAAAGTCCTTTCCCCCCAAAGCAAACACACTGGTCCCTCAAAGAATGTCTTGGAAGTTTGAAATGCTCCGATACAGATAGTTCTTGACTTAATGATTGTTTACTTAACAACAGTTTGCAGTGACAACAACCTCAGGGAAAGTGACTTACCCATCCTCTTTTCTGCACTCTTCCCGGAGTCTCTACCCCTTTCTTATATTGTGTGCTGTTTTTATATTGTAGACTGTTTCAGAGGCAGCAGGAAATTTGTACTTTCAGTGTTGCAATATTGATGTTGGCCCTCTCAGGTAAACCAGACAGAAAAACTGACCAGATGAGCTAACTCTACTTTATGTAAGGCTTCATTAGCAGAATTGTGCAAGTCTGAAAGTACAAATCTCCTCCTGTCACTAGCACTTCACATATTTTTCTTAAATTGGATCTTACATCTAAGGCTGAACTGACTTTTGCTGCTTGGCTTGGCTTTGAAAGGTGCAGAATCCAGTGGAGATATGGATGTCCTGCTGACCCACCCAGACTTCACTTCAGAATCTGCCAAAAAGGTCAGTTTTCTTTTGGGATAATCCTGTTGTAATCAAGATACCAGCAGTTATTGGAATCCAGTGGTGCTTTTTATGTTCCCAGGAAATCCAAGAACCTACCCTGAAAGAGGGCAAATCACTTTTTAAATTATTGCCATTTCATTCTCAGCCTTTTTTTTATCACTAATGTAAAGGTTATGGATGTAGTATTTGTCTGAATAAAAGGAAGATGCTTATTGCCGAAAGAAGCAACACATCTTTTCTTACAGCTTTTTGCAGTTGTCATTCTGTTTGCATCACTGTAAAAACTGTCGTTAATGCTTGCACAGAAGCTTTCAGAACAGTTCATCGCCCTCTTTCCCTTTAGGGAGGGGTTAGATTATTTCAGACCCCTCACCCGCCCAGCCCATTGGGGCATTCACAATGGGGTGTTTTCAGGAGCACCTGGAGGCATTGCAGGGCTGGTTTTGCACTGCTCTGGATCCCTAAAGCAGCCTGATAGCCGCCTGTGGAGCTCAAACTCACTGCCAGTGTAAAACCCTGCATGTAGAGGTGTGACATCATGTAACACATGAGAGCTGATGGGTCGGCGGACTATATATAGTTATACAGCTGGACCTAATTCTTTCCTGCAACCACGGAGCACCAGTGCCTGCCTGGCTCCTAGAGTTAACGCACCGTATGCAGGCATCTAAGGGCCCAGGCCCATAGATTCAGTCCCTGCTACAGGGTCTGAAATCTGCAGAAGAACATCTATCTGGCTGACCAAGCTGAGGGACCCCAAATAGAACAAAACTGGCCATGGGGCTCCCTTCTTTTTATGGGGGGGTGGGGGGATGTCAGTGCTTCCATGGGGAATTCTTGTTTCATATTGTTGAAGGTCGAAATTGCATTGTCCTTGTGGCTGGATGTTGGAGAGAAGAACCAAGATAATAAAGGGCTTGGAGATAAAAAGCTGGGACCGATTTCTGCGTATTGAGGCCTTGAAGGAAGAGCCCTCGGGCTGTTCATGGTTAATGGGCTGTCACCCATCCCTGATTGGAGGCATGCTTTGGTCTTGTTCAGGCCACTTGGCTGCCCTGGCTTCGTGTGTGGTTTGCCTCCAGACGAATGGGCTGTTTGTAACCAAGAAGGGAGCTCCCCCCCCTCCCCCTCCCCCCCTCCATTTGATTTTCATCCTGGGAGGAGGGGCGCTGTTTTAAGACAAAGACACTGAGAGAGACAAATGCCTTTCATCATCACAGCAACAGTGGCCGTGACCCCATTTGGGTCCTCTTGGTTCTTTGAGGGATGTGAATGGAAAAGAAAAGGAGAGAGAAAGACCCACCCGCCGGGTTCTGCCGTTGGAAGAATAACACTGACACTTAAAAACCTTCAGAAAGCGCCAGCAGATGATCCCAGTCCGGTGGCATCACCAAAGCACATAAACCAGAACGTCCAAAGTAAACCCAAAGACCCAGCAGTCCCAGAAGAAAAAACAGAAATCTTCTCCAGCACACACAGTGTAAGAACTGAAACAGCCACTACTCCGTAGGACAAACTGAGAGAAGATAAGCAGAGCATATCCATGAAGACCAAGTCAGAAGACAGGATGAAAGCACGTTCGTTTCATCACATATGGACAAATTTAGCCATAGTTTCAACTGGGAAGAACACAGCAGGCCACTAATATATAAAAAGAGAGTCACACACACACACCATTCCCTCCTAGCACTGATGATATTCCTTAGCTGGGTCATGGAAGGCCTGCAAGAAAACAGCCAAGCTCAGAGAGCACTTGAGGATCCCAGAGTCCAGCCCTGGGGTACAAATACCATCTTCCATTGGTATAACTTCTGTGGTTATTTTTCTCTGGATTGTCCCAAGGACAGTAATCCCAGCGTTTCCCAGTGTCCTGTGCCGGGGCTGAAACCATTCCTAAACTTTTCTCAGGTCCAGATGAGGCACCACAATAACATTCTCAAGCAGTTTGATTCTCTTCCTGATTGTGACGAGGTTGTTTCTTTTCAAGCCAAAGCTTTTGCATCAAGTGGTGGAGCAGCTGGAAAGCATTCACTTTGTCACAGACACACTCTCAAAGGGAGAAACAAAATTCATGGTGAGTCTTCTTCTTTTTCCCCCCAAAAGAAATATTTTGTGGGTCTTAACGTGTCCTGTCTTTGAGGGTGGCTGCTCTGGAATCCTCTTCTGACCAGAGGTGGTTTCATGAACCCGTTCCATCAGACTTCCTGACTTCCTTGGTGGGCAACCTGGTTGAGATGCTTTGCCACAGCTGTCTATGTTGCCTAGGAATTGGGGAAGATACCAACCCCACATCAGTAAATGTGTCAGATTGCAGAATACTGAACTGGGCAAATGAGTCAGAACTGGGAAGGGGAGCTACACCGACCCTTTCCCAGTCCTCTGTTAGCCCCCCAGCGCTGCAGGGCCGTTGAAAGACAGGGTCCAGGGGTTCTGAGATCAAGTCGGCCAGTTCCTTTGGAACCTTGGGGTGTAATCCATCTGGTCCTGGTGATTTGAACTCGTCTATAATGGATAGGTCTTCTCTTGGGGATAGTGGTTCATTGAATTAATATCCAATTGATTGACTGACAGAAGAGCGCTCTAAAAGATTTATAAAATTTGTCAAGTTTCTTGCTTCTCTATACTTCTTATTTGCCATATTGGGAAAAAAAGGAGACCTACAATGAATTGTTTCTTGTTTTCTGGCTCTAGGGCGTATGTCAGCTCCCAAGTAAAGATGATGAGGCTGTCTGTCCTTACAGGAGAATTGATATCCGGTAAATCTCATGCAGAACGGGAATCCTCCCTGCGTCTCCCTTCGCCTCCTTAGCCCCTTGCGTGTGCCTCCTCCACACTCCCACGCACTCTTCCCAAGCTCACCACACACCCCTGGTATCTTCACACATGCCCCTTGCCCCTTCATGCGTACTCTCCCTTGCCCTCCCACAGACGCCCAGGCCTCGCTGGACTTCCCTGGCAGCCTTGCATCGTCAGCATTGCAACCACGAAACATGGTAAGTCGAGGACTGTCTACCGATGCCACAGTCCCTCTCTCTCTCTCTGCTGCGTTCCAGGTTGATTCCCAAGGACCAGTATTACTGTGGAGTCCTCTACTTCACCGGAAGTGACCTCTTCAATAAGAACATGCGAGCCCACGCCCTGGAAATGGGCTTCACCCTGAATGAGTACACCATCCGGCCTCTCGGCGTCACTGGTAAGGATCCTGCATCGTCTGACTCCCAAAGAGCTTGTTGGTCCGAGTGTCATGCAACCAAGCCCAATTTTTGCTCCAGCAAAGCCAGGTTGCATTGTCCAGTCCTCCTAAGAAGTTCAGGATGAGGCAAAAGCTTCCTGGGGTCAAGGAGGAGGAATGCTTTGGGCACTGATGGGCATTTGTTGACCCTGCTAATAGCCATCCAGTTTTTTTGTTCCCCTTTCCTGGTTCCTGTCTCCCTGTAATGGCTGGTGGAAGGTCTGAAGGATCTTTCCTTTAGGAGGAAGCAGAATCGGGCACTCTCACACCTGGGCAAGTGGAAGCTGTTTCCACTAGGCAACACTGCCTGTGCGTCTTAGACCTCTTCCTCCTCCTGTTCACTTAACAGACCTTCTGGCTGGAGAATTGGGGATCTCTTGCTAGGGTGGTGACCAAGTGGATCTCTCTGGCTCTGAATTGGCAGGAGTTGCGGGGGAGCCACTCCCTGTGGACAGCGAGAAGGACGTCTTTGACTACATCCAGTGGCAATATCGGGAGCCCAAAGAGCGGAGTGAATAGCCTGCCCGCCCCCCCGCCCCCAGGCGCTGGAAGGAGCTTCCCCAAGCAGAGCGGGAAGCTGTCCTGGGATGAGACTTGACCGCTCCGTCCTCTTGTGGGAAGCAGGCAGGGGGGCAGTGTGGCAATGTCCGTTTTTTTTAAAAACCTGCTTCAAGTGTGCAAGTCAAACCATCACCCTAACCAATAAACAGGAAACACTACTTTGTCTTGGTTTTAAAAAGGAAGTTCAATCTTCCTTTTAAGTTACCCTGTTTCTAATCTCCTAAAATAATGAGTAGCAAATAAGGACATAGAATCATGTAGTGAGTTTCAGCTTGGCTGCTTCCTTAAAAGCTGTCCTTGTGTCGGGGAGCTGGAGCAATGCTGTCCACAAGAAACCTCCTGGACAAGGATGCGATTCCTGCTCCAACTCTTCCCTTCCCCAAGGAGAGCAAGTGAGTAGAGACGTTTACAAACCCTTTTGGTTTTATTTTAAGCAGGCATTTCTCACACTTATTCCTCTGTTCCAATTGCAGCAAATCAAAACTCGTTTAAACCAAGGAATAATCATTGAACAATATGGATTTAAATTTGTTTGCTTTCTTCTCTCGGAAGAGATGTTGGTTCAAGAAAATTGCGTTTTCAATACTGTGCCGAAGACTTGGCTAGAAAGCATCCAAAACCCTATCAAGTTGAAAGGTGCCAGGCCGGTTGCACGCAGGGGCTCCGAGCCTCAGGCATGTGCAGAATGCAGAGCTCAGCAGGTCTTTGAAGCTGCCTTTGGGATGGATCTGAACCCAAGCAAAAAGTCTCGCGTTACACGTGGCCGCCACAGCCGCCACATTCAGCCCTAGAACTGAATCAGGTGGGGGGCTTAGTCCAGCCATGTGGTGAGGGGACAGGTGGCGGTTCAAAGACCCGAGAAGCAGACGATGCTATTTTGGAGGTTTCTTTAGGCACAGGCAGCAAATATTTGAACTGGACATTATTTCACAAGTACTCTAGAATTCACTGCTCTGCTCTTGGAGCACCTGTGGACTTCTGTAGGGTTCATTAGTTGTCTCTGTGAGCAGCAGAACACAGACACACACACAGACACACACCCATTCCCCTTTCTGCCTTAGCAACCAGGAAGATTCAGGAATCTGTCCCCAAGGGAAGAAGTCTGGGAAGCTATGGATGGCATAGAGGAGCCCCTTCCTGGCTAAGAGGAGGGATTAAGGAAGGAGGGAGGGGTCTCCTCCCAGGAAAGGCCTCTGCCGGATGAGAGAGCCGTGTCCAAGAGGCCCATTACGGCCCCTGCCGCTGCTGCTCCCCCACTTCTCCCAGGGGAAGGAGAGGGGCCGTGAAAGGAGACCCTCAGCTCCTCCCCCACGGGCTGGGCATTTGGGCACCCTGTCTGGGGTGGACAGGTACATTCTCTGACATGTCCTCAATTGAATCACATGGTTGCTACCCAAACCCATTCTTCTGAAATGGCTTTTGGGGGGGGGGCAGCAAAAAGGTCAGAAATCAGGGTCATGTGAGTGTAGTATGTGGCAACCCATCACAACTGTGAGCCAGTTGCCAAGCGCCCCAAATGCCGTCTCGTGACTGAGGAAGGCAGCGCTCGTAACCTGTACGATGGGTTGCAGGCAACGGTTGAGAAATCCGTGGTCCCTTCGACTGGACTGTGAAAACAGGGGCTGTGCATTATGGCCAAGGATGAAGGCAGGGGGCCCCTTCCCTTCTTCCCCCCACCAGCATTTGAGGGGGTTCTATTTCAAGGGGAGAATCCAATCCTTTGCAAAGCCCGGGCGTTGATTGTGGCCGGCTTGGACACCGGCCAGCAGAACGGCTTCTTTTTGGAAAAACCACCTTGCCCCTTTTGTACCTGTTCAGTGTCATTTCTCACTCATCCCAAAAGCCCCTGGCAGGAGGGGGTGGTGGCCCTGGGCGGGTGCAGAGAATCAGTGGGGAGGGGAGCCGCCTCCTTTGGCCCAGCAAGGCCCCTCCCTGCAGGGAGCTCCCACGTGTTATCGAGTTGGGGGGGGGGACAACGGCTTCTTCCATTGCCTTCGGCCAGGGGGACCCGATGCAGGGACCACAACTCAGTCCTGGCCCACAGCCTGTTCAGAACAGGGTATGCCCAGCTCTGTTGGTGAGAATGGTGGGCACAAATGAAGCCTTGTGAGCACCTGCTGCTGCCCCCCCCCCCCCCGTCCCACCAGCCGGAAAGTTTGGGGAGCCCTGCATTAGGCAACAGGCTTAGAAGAACCAGGGAAGGGACCCGGAAGAGAAGTGGGGAGAGGGAATCTCGCTCGGATCAAGCCAGCTTTACCAACATTCATGTCAGCCGGTCTGGCCTAAGATGGGCCTTTCTGAAGGAACTGTGGCTCTCCTTCCATTGCCTTCCGCACCCCCCACCAGCGGCTGATACTCAAAAGGAGGCAAAGCAGGACAGGAGGAGTCTGTGGATCACGTGCTTTACTTCGAGGGCCTTGAACACCCGTCATCAGGACACCCGCAGGGAGAAGCCGGGTCACAGACAGGAGCAGAAACGGGGCAGCAAAGGTCATGCTGGCTAACTTCCTTCCGGCTCAGGCACGGTGCAGCTCAGTGACGAGTCGGGTCCTTAGGGGCGCAATGTCCATGAAGCCGGGTGCGCAGCCAGCCAGCCCCTTGTGGGCTGATCCAAGTGCCGTCGCTGTGCTCCGGGTTCCCTCTGCTCCTGCCCTCTTCCAGGCTCAGAACCGCCTTAGTTGGCACGGCAGACGCGCAGGCGGGCTCTCTGTGGGGCGGCCCGGAGGGGCCGTTGGCAAACCAGGCCGGGTGCGCAGCCGCAACGCTGGAAGATTTCAGGGCCTGGCGCCCCGCCATCCTTCTGCCCTCGCCCAGAACACACGGCCCCTTCCAGGAGGACAGGCTTGCAGATCTTGGCCCAGAAGTGGCGGGCGCAGCAGTGCCCTTGGGCGCAGTCGGAGGTGCGGAGGCAGCGCTCCCCCGTGCCAGCTGTGGGAAGAGGCAGACGGGGTTCAGGGATCTCCCAGAAGCGAACCCCGGTTCTGGAGGCTTCATTGCCCTCCCTCCCTCCCTCCTTTCTCCCCACTTTCTGGGGTGCAGACAAACTGCTCAGCTGGGCTCCCGTCCCAACATTAGTCGTGCTTGAAGGCCTGGAGGCTGATTGAGGGGCAGGCAGCTGGTGGACGTAAGCCTCTCCAGGGGAGGAAGAAGAGCCTGTGACAGACCATGATCTGTTGTAGGTTTCTCAGGAATGGAGGTCTGGCTGGGTGCCCCAGAGTGGACGATGGCTCTGTGGCCTAAATGTCATCGTCACAACCACCAGTGAGGTAGTTGGGGTGAAAGTGGCTGGCCCTCAGCTCGCCCAGTGGCCTCCCTGGGACCGGCCTCTCCCCCTCGGATCCTGCCTCTTCATCAAAAATCCACATTGCTGGCTCGTAGCCTTGTGAACACACCAGACTATGATTTATGGTGTGTTACCTGGCTCGAGCCCTGCTGCTGCCCCCCCAAGACAAGACCCCTCCCCTTGGATCCACAAGCAAAAGGGATTCACTCCTGCCCCACTTAAGATTTAACGCAACGGGGCCACCTGTTCCTCGCCCAGCGTGGCCTTCCGGTAACCGATGGCTGCAGGTGGAAGCCATCCCCAACTCCTCTCCCTCCCTCTCTTACCTGGGCTGCGCGGCCTCGGCCGAGCCCCCTCCTTCCAGGCATGCCCGGCCTGAGCTGGTCGTGGCCGCCGGTCTCTCTGCTCCTCGGCCTGGGCACACACTTCTGGCATGAAAGAGAGGAGCCTGGAGTGAGGGAGGCTCCCTCTGCCCACCCTGCCTGCCTGCCCCCCTCAGCATCCCTCCCTGGGGGGAGAGAGGTTCAGGGTACAGGGTGGGGGGCTGCAGGGGCTTGTGGCCTTTTGGCATTCCCAACAAAATGCCCTCCACCACTTCCCTCGTGCCCCCCCCTTGTGCTCTCATCCCGTCACCCCCCAGAGCAGCTGGTCAAGAGGGCTCGGTCCGACCGTTGAGGCTGGGGAGCCCCCCCATGCCCTCACTGTGGATTGCAGGGGGACCCTGTGCCCAGCGAGGAAGCGAGTGGAGGCTGCTAACCCTGGCCCTCCCCAGCCCAGCTGGCTCTCCCCCCTCGAGGCCTGGAGGAGGGGCTGTGGTGGCTGGGACTTACCATTGATGCAGGTGGTCCCCGGGCAGCACATCCCGCTCCCTTGGCACCTCCTCCGTAAACCCTGGCAGGGAGCACAGAAGGGCAGCTGCTCCTCGGGGGGCTTGTAGCAATATTTCCCCACCCAGCAGTCTTTGTCGGTCAAGCATTGGGTGCTCTAGAGAAAGGAGGGGGGAGTGTTAGAAGACCCCAGGCCGGGGTGAGGGGGAGAGAGAGAGGGGGGACCGGCAAGAAGCACAATCCAGGGGTGCAAAGTCTTAGCCCAAGAGCCTGCCAGGAAAAGGGGGCAGTGGGGTGCTGAGCTAAGTTGGGGTACGGGGTACAGACCAGGGAACAGAAGGGTCTTCATTAGAGGACATGATCCTAAGTAATGCCGGCTCTTTCTGTCTGGAGTGGCCCCCGGGGGGGGGCAATGGGGACTCTTTATCCCAGTAAGAATCGTCTGCAGAAGCCCAGAGCAGGAGGGGCTGGGGGGGCAGCCTCTTAAAAAAAACCCCCATGTTTTAAGTGAAATGGTGTGATCCAGGTTAGCTCAAACAGACATGCCCCCCCCCCCCAGGACTGCTTCAGTCAGAGGGAGGGGATTCTGCCATATTCAGCAAGCTAAACTCCTCCTCACTCCCAAGGTTTGCTTTGGGACAGGGGTCTCCAACCTTGGCTCCTGGAAGCCTGGCGGACTTCAACTCCCAGAGTTCCACAGCCAGCAAAGCTGGCTGTGGAATTCTGGGAGTTGAAGTCCGCCAGGCTTCCAGGAGCCAAGGTTGGAGACCCCTGCTTTGGGAACTCCTGTTTGAGCTGCGGCAGAACAGCTGGATGGTTCCCTAAGCACATCCCCTCCCCCTTGCCAACAGGAAGGGGGAGGGGGAGGGAAATGAAGGGAGCTGTCAGGTCCCGAAGACCAATAAGGCACCACAGGCTCCACTGTGTTATCAGTATCCCAGTATCCTGCATTTCAGACTCCTCGCTGAGACCCTCTGTGGTACCAGAATCGGTCCCAAAATTAGACTCCTGCTCAGCGCAGCCTGAAGCATCCGCTGCCACTCACTGTTCCCACCAAACCTCTCACCTTCCTGGAACCAGACACCTCGGATGAGCCCCGGATGGTATTGAAGTCAAGAACCAGAGCAGCCAAAGGGGAGCAAAGGCAGGTGAGCCCCAGAAGGAAGGTGGCCTCCATCTTCTGCCCTGCAGCAGGACTTTGGTGGTGGCTGGAGACGTCCTGGAGTTCCCCGGGCTAAAACATCGCTCCGTGGTACCTTGAACGGAGCCTTTGGGATATGCCCCGCTTGTAGGGGACGAAGGCGTTAACCTGCCTCTGGGGCCATTCTGCCACCTTATTTATAGTGACCTGCTCCCCTTTTCCTTCCTCTTTGGACCCCCCACTCTCTGAAAATCCCTTTGATCGCTACTTCAAAACAAGCCATTCAAAGGGATCTGGGGGGGGGGGGGAAGCAGGCCAGCAGAGGCCGGCTCCTCCCCTCGCCAGCAATCCCTAATTACAGCATATCAAAGTCAGTTCAAAGGGCCAGAAAGGGAGGCGGATGTAGGTATCAAAGGCACCTGTTGGTAATCACCTGTATTTCCTGGTCTTTGTAATCCTTTGCAAAAGTGGGATTTTGTTCTGGGATCTGCTTTCACAGCTGACAGATGATTCCCTCGACCGCCCTGGGGTGGGGAGGAACAGGAGGCCAGGCATCACGGAGCAGCAGTGCTTTCAGCTTTCGGCAGCTGCCCAGGAACACCTGCTGCTGCAGCCACCCGGGTCCCACTTTGAAGGAAGCGCCCCTTCCCCTGGCCACGAATGCGGCTATTGTTTTCGAGAATGACGAAGACGCTTCCTGGATCTTCCAGGGCTTAATCCCAGCCAAATCCTCCCAGGTGACGCAGAAAAGACGGGATATCGCAAACTGAAGCGAAACCGTTGGACCTGCCAAATGGCCAACTGTCTCCTGCTCTAAGCTCAGCCGGACTGGGCCACGAGTGGCTGCCCTCGGCTCCCTCAACCTTCAAGGTCAGCCTCCCGCCCTCTCCTATCCCAGTCCGGACAGTCAACTCTCCATTCCGCCCAGGCAGATCCTTCTAGAAATTCCTTTCCTTGGTGGGTCTGCCGATCAATTGAAGGGCTTCCCGTTGTTGGTTGATGTTGTGGCCCTTTGGCCTCAGTGTCACTTCAGGCCCCCTTAAACTAACCCTGTGTGTATTAACCCTATGACTCGATCGACATCACCGCTTTTGGTTAGTAGATGAGGAGAAGATCCCACCTGAGGGCCACACAAGTTGGATTTGTAGTATCAAGAAGATGGACTTTGTAATATCGTTGTACTTGCTAACATGGTTATTTTGTACTTGAATTGGATTAATTTGTCTCTCTTTTTAAAGTGATGTTAATGGTTCCCCAGGTCAGGATAGGATAGGATGGGATGTCTGGAGTTCGTCTTCTGACAGAGAGAAAGCTTTTGAGCGCTAATTGGAATTGGGTTGTCCCAGCAAACTCCAAACTCCTTTTGATTTCTTTTCCTCATTAACATCTTAAATTTAACTTTCGTCAGATCTCATATAAATGGACCTTTGTGTTGCCACATGTCATATGTTTTAACTCCTTCTCAGCTCTGCCATCTTCACAATGCTTCGCTAAACTTGCTGGCATCCTGGCATAAATGGGGCAAAGGAATTTGGGCAACTTGTACGGGGAAAAGAAGGGAGGGAGGGAGGGAAAAGACAATGACAGGAACCAGAGATGTCAAACTGGACTAAACCAGCGCACCCAAGGATGCCTGCCTGGGAAAGAATGGGAAATCTCTTCAAGAGATGCCTAACATCAAAGCAGTTCCCAAAACATCAACCAAGCAGGATGCTATTGGCCACTGAAAATCTGGACCAGGAGGGAGGGCCACAGAAAGGGAAAAACTTGTAACCTTTGCACAGGAATACTCAGATCTAGCCTTGCTTTTGCTGCAACCACGGATCCTTAGTAAAAGAAGCCTATCACTTAAACCAAAGGGAATCGGGGGTCTCTCTTTCCAAGGGACCCACCTGGGGCAGGTCTAACATGAGGCTAGATCTGCAATACTGGTCCACCTGGAAATGGATCTGCACCATGGGGACCGTGCAAGAAATGTCGGCTCACCAGAGTGACCAGGGGGAGACCGAGGCATGGGGGCAACCCGCAGCTAAACCCCATGGCTCTGCCTGCTGCTTGGGCAGCCCAGTTCCAAACCGGCCAGGGCCCAGTACCAGGTCACGGCCCCGGGGGCTGGGGACTCCTGGTCTCTTAGATACGTTTACCACCTGGAGCTGTTTGAAAAATAACAGAAAAGGTGGGGTGTAAACAAACCCACAGACTTTTGCACAATGTCATTTTTTTAATTTTAAAAAAACGAGGCTCAATCACGAGAGATGTAGACAGCCCTTTGAAGCTGGGAATACCCACGGGTTGGTCTTGCTAGGCCTGGCCTCCGGTACAGGATATTATGAGATGGGGACTGAGAGCGAGACCCTCATGGCCTCGGAAGAGAAACCTCCACATCTGCAGCCGGCAGAAAGGCCAGAGAGGAAATTCTAAAGTCCGCTGAGGAGGAGCAAGGCAGCCCTTAGGAAACGGCCAGCCGGGCGGCCTCCTCCTCCTCTTTTCTGTCCCTGGCTGGGCTCACTCATTCCCTTCTCTCCCACCCACAAAGGAAAGTTCAGCAAAGAACTGAAACCCCCTTGACTTATTCAATCTGTCACCATCCAGAAAGTGCCGAAAAACAGCCCCTCTGCTCAGCCCCTTCCTCTCTCCCAGCTGCGTGGTGGGTCCCAGCACAGAGAGGGCAGCTGTCCTCCCAGCACCGAGATCCCTGCTCTCCTCCCATCAGGCAGGGATTATCATTGGGCTGGCCAGCTGAGCCCACAGAACCGGCCCTCCCTCCCTCTTCCTGCCTGCCTACCTGCCTGCAGCGTTTTCTGCAAGGGTCCTAAGCTCCACCCGGCCCCTCTAGGGTGGCTCGGAGCCCACCCACCCGGCAATCTCGGGAAGAAGGAGGGGAAGGGGCTCCGGCCAAGCAACCCACCAGGGCGACTCCTCAGGCCTGGCTACATCTCCCAGTTAAGGCCTTCCTGGCTAGTGGTGACGGTGGCAGTGGTTGAGGTAGTGGTGGCTTTCACAGGTCCGACCGCTCTGGCCCAGGGGGGGCCGTCTCCTCCTGGGCAGCCTCCTTCATGTTGGCATAGGCCACCTCCTGGGCCAGCTGAGAGAGGGAGGGGCGGCCCAGCACCAGGTTCCGCAGGGAGATACTGGTCATCAGAAGGCTGTGGGCAAAAACCAAATTGGAGACTCTGTCAGGAGGAGGCACACAACAACACAATGCAAGCTGAGCCTGTGTGCGTGCGTGTGTGTTAAAGAGCACAAAAGTGGTTAAAAAAAAAGGGCACATCCCACAGGGGTGGTTGTTTTTTGCTGATACCTGGACCAGAGAAGACGGTACTGACTAGATTTGTCCAAAGTTGGAGGAATCATGGGAGATTTTCATCTGTTTATTTACAGGAAAGGAAGAGATCCTGACACGGTTTATTCTTGGTGTCACGAGGCTGGGAAGTCACTTTCTTAGGGTTTTCCCTTTCTACTGTTCTTTCGTTTTCTGTTCTCTTGCTTTATATTTCTCTCTTAAGTCTGTGTTACCTCTGACAGTTTTAATGAAAACTGGCAATAATCAAATGATTCCATGCGGAGCGAAGCGGGGCCTCCCCACCTCCTCCCCTCTCACCTCCTGCGGAAGACAAAGTACTTCTTGCTGAGGAAGCGCTGCAGCCGCTCTGCCAGCGTGGCATTGCGCCGCCTCTGCCGCTCCTCCATGCGCCGCTGCCGACGGAGAAAAGCCTCCACGACCGGGTCTGCCTGCGTGCTGTTTCCCAGAGAGTCCACCAAGATGGGCTGCAGCTCTGGCGGGAGAGGCTCCGTTTCTGCGCAGAGGGAAGCGGCAGAAACAGAAGGTGAAGCGCCTTCCGAAAACCAGGCAAGGACAAGAACAGATCAGAAGAATAGCAGAGTTGGAAGGGACCTCGGAGGTCTTCTAGTCCAACCCCCTGCTTAGGCAGGAAGCCCTATACCGCTCCCTACAAAAGGCTGGTCCAACCTCTTCTTAAAAACCTCCCGTGTTGGAGTAGCCAAAACTTTTTGGAGGCCAGTTGTTCCACTGGTTCATTGTTCTCTCAGTCAGGAAATTTCTCCTTAGTTCTAGTTGCTTCTCTCTTTGGTAAGTTTCCACCCGTTGCTTCTTGTCCTGCCTTGAAATGCTTTGGAGAATAGCCAGACTGTCTCTTCTTTGGGGCAGCCCCTCAACTATTGGAACACTTCTATCATGTCACCCCCAAGTCTGGGCCCCCAGTTGGCCTGCAGGCTTACCAGTCCCGTTCCGAACTTTCTCCCGCAACTCCTGAAGTTGGGTGAAATTCCGCTCCAGGGCCACTTCGGTCGTGTTGACGTAGAGATACATGTAGCAGGAGGGCTCCCGGGAGATGGTGAAGACGTTGTGGTACTCCCCGGCTGGCAGCTGCGGCCAAGAGAAAAGGGCAAAGGGACTCTGGGTACCTGGGAACAGCCCCCCTTCCTGAGGGCCAGGCAGCAGCGGCATCTAGGCCGGTTCTCACGCTGGGGAGTGACAGGCCTTCCCAAACAGCCCAGCTTGCAAGAGAGTCCAACTGGCCACAGGTGGACTGCATGGGGGGGAGGCTATAGCTAGCCGTGCAGATGTGTCGATATACTGATGTGTGTATCTACAAACCGTAGGCCCATGCACACAGGCATGCCCACGTGGGCTTCGGATGCCATCATGCTTCTTCCAGCCCTTTGGAGACATTCACTGGGCAGGGCAGAGCAGCCCCCACTCCCTTCCCTCCTCCTCCTCATCAAAGCCATTTCTTCTGGCTGCAGTGTCATGGTGGATGGTGAAACAGCACGGTTGAGAGGTTCTTTTCAGAGGCAAGAGAAACCTTCAGTTGGCTCTTTGGTTTGGCAAAGGCCAGACCCGAAGGTCACACCCAGCCTCGAGGGCTGTCTCCTCCTGATGTGGTTTCTCATCGTGTTATGAGACCCTGTCCAGTGGATGTGGGGCAGGTGGGCTGCCTATCCCCCCCTCCTCTTGGACCAGTGCCTCAAGGGCACAGGCCAAAGTTCTCCCCGCACAGCACCCAGCCAGGGCCTCACCTGGATCTTGTCTCCCTCCTGCAGTGTGTAATTCCTCTGCGAAGCGACAGCCTCCACCGTGACTTCCCCTTTCAGCAAATGGAGGCTGGTGTTACCCAGGTCCTCGCTCACAAAGTTCTCCAGGTGCAGCCCTGCCATGGGATGGGGTGGGACGGGGTGGACAGCCAGAAGGTCAGCAGCAGAGACCACAGAAGCGCCCACAGCTCTTCCCACATCTCAGCTGCTCCCCCAGCGAACAAGAGTTCGCCCTGCTTTGAGCCCCAGTCTGCGACTCCTTTTCGAAGGTCAGCACCACATTTGCGCCTTCCTTGTTAAATGACAAGGAAGAAGGTTGCTGGAGGCAACAAGGAAGCATGGAGTATCTTTCTTTCTTCAAACTTCGCTGAAGAAACCTATGAATAGACTCTGGGTGTGGCTTTTGTTTGCTACTTTTCACTTAGCTGCAGCTTTGGACCGTTTTGTTGTGCTGAAATTTTCTGATTGGCCACAAGAGGGAGCTATGAACGTGGATTGGACTGGATTGTCAGAGGGGTTTGAAAAATACTTAAATAAAACCCAAAGGTGTTTTCTTTGAAGATGTTTCACTTCTCATCCAAGAAGCCCCATTTAAGCAGCAGCCACAGTTTCTGCAGGGCGCAAGCCTTTATCTAAGGCCCTGAGGTCTGTTTCCAGCGCAAGGATTCAGCCGAAAGCCTTCGTATCCAAGCCATGCCCACCCTGTGGATTTGGGTTTAAAACGAAGATCCAGTTCTTAAGAGAACAGAAGAAAAAAACTCAGTACCTGGGAAATCTGCAATGAAGACAACCTCGGTCTGGTTGTCCAGTGACTTTTCAATCTCTATCAATTTGGTCCTCCAGGGTGACAAATCAATCAGAAGAGGCTTCAACCACGGGGTCTTCTGGAAGGGGGACCAGGGGGCTCGGACAATGTCAGTGTTTGGGTCGAAGAGTCTGGGGAAAACAGGAATAAGAAAAAGGTTCAATTCAGGGGAAAGTGGACCATGGACCAGTGGAAAGAACCGGTGCATCTGCCTCTTTGCCTGTTCTAAGCTCAGGAAGCTACCGTATTTCCATGTATCATTTTCCTGAATAGATTAGAAGCCACCGATTATGCCAATATGTCAAATCAAACTTTAATATGGTCGTAGGCCACCAGAAAGAGGACGGGATAACTGATAACTGTCAAAAAGCAAAAAATATTAAAACAAAAATTACACTATATATATATATATATATGTGTGTGTGTGTGTGTGTGTGTGTATATATATATATATATGTGTGTGTGTGTGTGTGTATGTATGTATATGTGTGTGTGTGTATGTATGTATATGTATATATGTGTGTGTATTAATATTTTGGGTATTAAGAATTAAGAAGTATTAATGTTTGTTTTAATATTAAGAGGAAATAAACATATATATATATAATGCTTTCTTAAGTTTTTGCGGGTACTTACATGTATGGTATTCAGCTTTGTTCAGGTATTTTCCCACGTCATTATAGTTGTGCTTTTAAAGTTGTAGCAATATATATGGGGAGGGGTAAAAGATTAGATAAATACAAAAAACTAACGTTTCTGCTAATATATACTATGGTGCCAATGGGCCTAACTTTACGTTTTAAACATTATCCAAGATCTGATCTCTGTTCCTTTCTAGAACTGAATGGGAAGCAACTTCTCCATGTCTAGCCAACCCCAACTTCTTCCCATAACCTGCCCAAATGGAGGGGCCTTTTTTCAGTTATCCCAATTTTGCAACTTTTACATTTCCACATGACAAATTCCAAAAAGAACACTCTGCTTGGAAGCTACATTCTTTGAAGATTCTGTCAACTACAACACATGTGGTTGTTGTTGCTGTTTTAAAACAAATCCACATGATAATTGGCCCAGTGTGCAGAGGGGTGTGACCGCCGGCTGTCTCACTAACCTTTGCTGGAAACGATCGTTGATGGAAACCCAAACATCAAAGTAGATCTCCGGTTCCGAGACGTTGTAGTTGCTCAACAGGTGACTGAGGCAAGTGGCGTACTGCTTCAGCATGTCTGCATGGTCCTTCCAGCGCCGGCTCTGTGTGAAGACCTGCTCCAATATATACAGACCTCAGCTGGAACACAGGTGCGCAGGGGGCAGAAGGGAGGGGCGACAGAGGAGGGGGGAGAAAGAAAGAAGGACGCAGAGCATTGGATGCGCCATTGCAGCAGAGGCTGGGGGGGAGGTCAGAACCTCTAAGGCCAAATCAGAAGGTCAACTTCCAAGGCTGATACCAAAGGCAATCAGCGTACTTCATTGGGATGTTTTGTCCTGACTGTTAAATAGTCATGGCACATGGAGCTTTGTTCCACAGGAAAGCTAGAAGGAACAAGAGTCTCAATTATGGGCTGCCTGGTGGAGCATTGTGGGGAGAGTAATAGGACCATGTCTATTTACTCAGCCTATATTTAGATACAAGTATGTACGCATTAACCAGCGACATTCTCCTCTGGGATATCCAAATCCTGCTCTTCCTTCAATACGAACGGGCAATGTCTCAAAAACCCAGTGCGTTTCCCCCCTCCCCATGACTTAAAACAGCCATGCGCTATGCTTGAGATCCTAAGCTTTAAAAGGTCTTCCAAGAGTGGAAGGGAGCATAGACCACAACTCTGGGGAGCATCCTTAAAAGAGCGGGGTCAAATTTTCTGGGGTCAAATTGTATCTCACTAAATGCTTTCCGCTCCTCCTCGATGTAAATATGTCTTTTTCTGGGACTGCACAGCGATGGTAAAGGCCCAGGAAAAGACGCAGTTTGGTAATCTGAAGCCAGTTTGTGGCTCCTGGTCTGAAGTGCAATGTAAGCATAAATAAGCATAAAAATTATAATCCAGGCTCTGCCAAAGACTCCCTTCCACAGCCCCAATATACATTAAAATAATCCCATAAGGCTGGCAGAGATAATTGCTCTGGATCTGTCCATTAATACTGTTATAGTCTCAAGGATCCAAATCCCAAGAAATACCAGAAATTTAACTACCAAGGGTCTTGCAAATGTCTTCATGTCCAACTTCTCTGGACATCACTAAATCTCTTAACTGGCACAACTGAAGAAGGGCCTTCCAATAATTTGGGAAACTCTGATTGGGATATGGCTGGAAAAGACTAGCTTGGAGCCCATTAAATAAAGGGAACAAAGAAGGATTAGCAGGTGTAGAAACAAGGGAAGGAAAATCTTAACAAAGTTGTTCCAATTCTTGGATCCATAATATACATTTGTTTGGGAAGGAGAGCCTTTGGTTGTCCTAATCCAAGAACATACATAAAATTGTATAAAAAAATCATAACTTCTGCCAGCACCAATGGGAAGGTTTTTCTCTTGAAGTCCACTAAATAAATTGTCTCTCCAAACACAACCTTGCCTCTTTACTGCTTCTGCATAGACAGTTGTACAGACACCATCACACTCATGACACATGGCTTTTTTTACAAACACACATGCAGCAGGCAACCTGACATGTGGCAAACTGCTGTACAGCACAGAAGGATCGCTCACACCCTTGTTTGAAGAAGCCACTGTACTCCAGACTGTATCACCAGGGCACATTGAAAAGAAAGAGAGACTGACCCCAGGGTTCAGGTAGCCGATCTCCCCAGTGCGACCATCACGGTAAGTAATCTTCACGTGTTGGTGGGAGCGTGAATGGACCATCATGTCCCACGAGTAGCCATAGAGCCCATTTGTCCAGTTGTTGTAGCCCTGCAGGGAGAATTGTTAGGGGGAAGAGCTGACGATTCCCAGCATAAGAAGCACTTGCTGTTCTTCTCATCCCTTGAACAATCCCAAAGATCCCTGATCTCCCCTCAGACTCTTCCTTGGGGCTGTTTGGGTGAGTAAAACTATACAGAACTGGAGCTCAACCACACAGACGGGATTCAAGTTTAATTAGTGGCTCTTCCGTGATTGGACTACTACTATGAAGAGGACACAGAGAAGGTGTTTTTCTGAGGGGCTCCATCTTTTCTGTCGATTGGTGAGCCCCACCTTGTCTGGATCAGAACTATGGAAAATGTCATCAATCAAATACTATCAGGTCTAAACCTTTTGGTTCAGAAACCATTTATGCTTTAAAAAAAATACTTAGGTTCTTTCTCACCTTGGTAATAAAGTGTGAGTAAGGTAGGAAGAACTGCTCCATGATATACAGAATAGTAAAAATGGCACCCAGCTTCTGCCGCAGCCCCAATTTCCTAGCTGCTCCCCTGGGCCTTTGTTGCTCCGTTTCCAGATAAACGCACTCCAGGCTCTGCTGCGGAGGCTTGGTAAGTGGCAGAAACTTTTGGAAGCAGGCAGGCAGCCTGGCAATCAGTCGACGTGGCCAGTCTGGGTAGCAGAAGAGCGGGCTGGTGGCCAGCATGGTGTAAGAAAACATGCCTTTGGGATGAAAAGTTGGAGTATGATAGAAGGACAGGTGTAGGCTGGTCCCTCAAAAGGCAAATTGTCTGCTCTGCATCCATAAACATTTGCCTGGACACCCAGCAAATACTCAGGTGTGCTCAGGAGAGACTCCTGCTGACATGGATTCTGGTCACGTGGGCAACCCAGACCGAGATTTATTGAAAACTTTGTTAAATTCATGGCCCTCTTTTCCTCCAGGAGCTTAAGGCATCTCAGGTGGGATCTCCTTACACTTTATCCCCCAAGACCATCTCTGTGAGGCAGACTGGACTGAGAGGGACTGACTCAAAGACAACCCTCACTGTAGGTGGAACTGAACCGGAGTCTTCTAAATTTTAACCCAGAGCATGATCATGGTGTTGGCTTTCCTTCAAGCATACGCTAAATCCGTACCAACAAACAGTATCCTATCAGATAATCCGCCTTTAACAAAAGCTTGTTTGTCTAATCTTGGCGAAGGCATCATTATTCATGCCAGGTGTGCAGTTTTTGCAGGCATTAGTTAATCACCCCTCACAAAACCAGACTAGAACTGAAGTCCGGTCCTAACCCTTTTTAACACAACCTTTATTACTCAACACCCGACTTTTATAAAGTTCTCGTGTGGCTTCTTAAAGGAGCAGTTAGATCTTGCAGAAGAACTTACCAATATTGAAAATTTGGGAATTCATGCAGTGGAAGTAGGAGACGAAGAAAAGGGCAAAGGGACGGGTAGCATCCAGGAAGAGCAGAAAGCCAGCCGTCAGGTCCAATGCAAGCCCTCCACCATGCACCACCAATAAACTGGTCAGTTCCTCGGACATCAACAACCTGAGGGACCAGACAGGTGGCTTCATCCAAAGTTGCAATGTCCAGGAGGGAGGAAGAGGAGGGACCCTCCTGCTGCCGTCTCTGCCTGGTTTCTGTCACTTACCTAAAAGGGCTGAAGAGCCAATGCCTCCCAAGGGAGCCCATGGAGTAGCCCTCTACCCAGTCAGCATCCAGCTTCTTGATGCCCGCGATGAAATAAACAATGAAGATCTGTTCAGAAACAAAGGCCACAACATGGGACTCCGAGGCAAACTAGCTGGCAAAAGGCACAGAGCAGCAGCCGGTGACTACCGTAGCCATAGGAAGCAGCAGACAGGCTGCCATTTACAAACCAGCTTCCAAGTTTCAACTTCCTGCCAAAATTTCCACGGTCAATTTCACCACTCAAACTTCTTCGGCCACAAATGACCAAAAAAAAACCTCACAGGAATTTGGAATGTCACACTGAAAGACATTGGGTGGGGAACCAGAACTTAGAATAACTGTATTGCCACTTTGTGAATGTCCACTGAGCAGCATACATTAAAATGAAATGTTACACACAGCTCTCAAAGGGTCACCTCATCCAGTACATAAACAAATATATGACACAGAGAAACAACAAAGACGAGGCAATGGTAAATTTCATTTCATACTGTCCACATCCACACCTAACCTAAAATTAAATAGTAGCTCCCAAATATTTGTAATAATTTACCCATTCTGTCATCTTAAATATTACAACAGGATGGCAACTCTGACAGGGCCTCTGACAAGCCTAAGAACCCAGAATCGTGGGAAGACAGGCCTGGCTCCTTCCCATCCTCCAGGTTTCCTCTGGGTCTAGTGGAATCCGTAAGACATTGGAGCCGGTGGCTTCCCCATTTCCACATGGCCTCCTGAGATGCTGGTGCCAGCATGCAATGCAGACCAAGCAACACTAGCTGGTTCCTCTTCATTAGCCCCGAAGCAGGCCCCTGTTTGCTCTAAGAGGAAACCAAGATGGAAGATGACACAGCTCTGGAGCATACCTGCATACGAAGAACGGTGTAATTCCACAAAGGGACATGAGCATTTCTCTTCCGTGGATGCCAGAGACCATCAATAGACCTGAGGAAAGGAAGGTCATTAGCAAGAATAGGAGTCTGCCGTGGAGGCAATCTTGAAAAACAATCAATACTTCAGTAATATCCGGAAAAAACTTTGGGTGAATTAACTCAAGAACATCTTGATTCTGGAACATTGTCTCAATAAAGCTGATTCTAAGCAGCCCAGAATAAACATCAGGCACAAAAAATCAGGACTATTCATAAAGTTAAATAGAAGATCTGAATAACATATGCCTGTGGACAAGAATCTGGCCAACTAAAGTTCAGCACTAAATTGGTGCCAGATTAAGGGTCAACAGAATTCAGGAAGGGTTGGACTTGGAGCACTTGTAGGAACACAAAAGCTCTAAGCTGATGACACACTTAATGCTGCCTGCTCCTCTACGTTCATCTAACTGAAGCACAGGGTTTACTAACAGTTTTGTTTTACTGAAAGTAAGTATTGGTTTTTAGGTCAAAATTAGAAAACAATACCATTAATTTCCTCGGTCACCCAGAAGATGAAAAACCAGCTTTCTCTGATGGTTTGAAGAGGGTCATCTACAGAATATTAGGATTTCATGCACTTGGTTTACTTGAGCTTCATTTCCAGCTCATGAAAACACAGAAAATGGTGAAAGGATGATGTGATCATATGCTGTAAAGGTCTTCAAGGAAGACAATGCAGATATTGGGAGGAAGACTATGGTATTAGTTGGTGGCAAGGAAAAGAAAGGACAAGATGAGAATCCAGAAGGAAAGATCTCAACGTTCAATCTGTTGCTATAAGTGAGTTCTCATGGGGTGGGGAAAAGCTTCCTCTTTGAAAACCAGTTTCCATTTTCATGTGACAGAATAACAGAGTTAGTTGGAAGGGGTCTTCTAATTCAATTCAAGCAGAAGACCCCAGACTATTTCTAGGGTCAAATGGCTGTCCAATTTTTTCTTACAAACTCCAGTGATGGAACACCCACAACTTCTGAAGGCAAGCCGTAAATTGTTTTCACTGTCAAAAAAAAATCTCCTTTGTTATGGGGGTTGCTTCTCTTCTTGATTAGCTTCTATCCGTTGCTACTTGTCTTCTGCTGCTTTGGAAAATAGTTTGATCCCCTCCTCTTTGTGGCAGCCCCCCAAATATTGGAACACTACTATCAGGTCTCCCCTGGTCCTTCTTTTCACTAGACTAGACATACCCAATTCCTGCAAATGCTCTTCATATGTTTTAGCCTTCAGCTGCCAAACCATTTTTGTTGCTCCTCTGCACTCTCACTCACACTGAACATCTTCCTATGTGAACTTCATGTATTTGTTAACAGAGTTGATGGGTTTGGTGAAGGCTTTCACTTCCTGTGCTTGAATCTTGATCCAAGTATTGTCCACATACCTATACCAATGAATAGGTTGAAGGAGTTCAGGGCTTTGGTTTGTACTCCTTCCATGTAGAGACTGGCCACAGTGGGTGACGCAGGTGACCCCATGGCACAGCCATCTTCTCTGCAGAAACCTTCCCTGTATTTAAAATAGGCAGTGATCAGGTCCAGCATGGCACATACGTGGTTCGCTTAAAGTGCTGCTTTGTAGCAACTGTTTCTTCACTACGGTGGTAGCTTCTGTGGTTGGAATGCAGGCTTTCTGCCGCTGCACGTGACTCTGGCAGACTCCAAGTTGGGGCAAATGTCAACTTTAACTTATGCAACCGGAACGACAGGAAACATGTTTACTTGGCATAGCCTTGATCTGAAGGGGGGAAAAACACCATGAGCCTTGCCGAAGCCCACAGAGCACCACGGAGGCTTACCAATAGCGATTCGCATTCATGAACAGCAGCTGGAAGCCCAGGAGGCCGTAGAGATAGGAGTGGTTGTTCCAAGTGGTTTTGTCCAGGAAGAAGATATACCAGTAAGGCAGCAGGAAGAGGAGGCAACTCAGTCGGTAAAAGCAGCCCAGCATGATGCCCACAGCACCTAAGGAAAGAAGCCAGGGAGGCAAGAGGGGTCGTCCCGAGGTTTTCGGGGGCTCAGGATCAACCAGACAAACTCCGGCATTTTCTGTGAACGCATTTTTCCGCTTGATCTTTAACACAAATTGGAAAACCTTGGCTTCGTTATCAGTACGGCAAGATTATTTACGTAGCATGCAACTAACAGAGAAAAACAAGCTTCATCTCCTCACCTCCTTATTGTTTTTGTACAAAGAGTCTGGTATACAATAAAAGAACAATCAGTTAATTTACTGCCACATTTGCGTTATAAGCCAAGGTAATGTCTAATCCAGCCTGTAGCTACACTCGTAAGCCCTCCCACAATCCACCCCTTGAGTTAACCAAGGGATAAATTTATGCTTGGCCACTCCTTTCTTATGGCTGGCAGCGGGTAGATTTTATTGACGGCATTTGTCTTCTCCCTCTGGCAAGCTGGGAAGTCGGCAGCTTTTCTGGCCTCAGCTGTCTTGATTGCTGGTGGGCTTCAGACTACACTGGAACCAGTAAACCAGAGGCCTCCAAACTGGGCCACTTTAAGACTTGTGGACTTCAACTCTCAGAATTCTCCAGCCAGTTAAGCCAAGTTTGGAGACCTCTGTGTTTGTGGAGTTGAAGTCCACAAGTCTTAAAGTGGCCCAGTTTGGAGACCCCTGCAGTAAATCTTCAACGGCCAGAGCTGCCCAAATTTTCTGGGGTTCTCTAAATACCTTCTTTTTCCCTTATAAAACTGCAGCTCCCTTCATGCCAAGCAATGCCCCCCCCTCCCCAGCCCCCCCTTGGCTGCCATTTTTCTCAGGCCTGACTTTTCACTTCCAACTCTGGAGGAGCCACACAGCAGGATGGCAGGTGGGGCTTGGCTGCACCCTTCCCCTCTGACCCTGGGCAGCAGCAACATGTTGCAACGAGACCCAGCAGGGGAAGGAACAACCCCCAAGTTAGGAGGCTCACCTAGCACCCCCATGACCCTCCATCTCTGTGCACAACCCCAGTGTGGTCCTCACCCAACAACATTATTGTGTAGACAAGGTACATCCAGTCCAGGGGAAGTGGTTCCAGGAAGTTGAAGAGAGGGAAGCGGCAAACCTGCAGCCCATCCAGGTATTTGTGATCCAGAGAGCTCAACCCTCGCTCTTGGGGGATGTCCAAGGCCATCAGCAGACCTGGGAAAGGAGCAGGGAAAGGAACAGTCTAGCCGCAGCAGGAACCACTCCAAGGATCTGGAACACGGGGCTGAGGGTGTCCTTTCCAGAATAGAATAGAAATTAGAAGAGAGTAGAGTAGAATAGAATAAGGAATAGAATAGAATAGAATAAGGAATAGAATAGAATAGAATAGAATAAGGAACAGAGTAGAATAAGGAATAGAATAAGGAATAGAATAGAATAAGGAACAGAATAAGGAATAGAATAGAATAAGGAACAGAATAAGGAATAGAATAAGGAATAGAATAGAATAAGGAATAGAATAGAATAAGGAATAGAATAGAATAAGGAATAGAATAAGGAATAGAATAGAATAGAATAAGGAATAGAATAGAATAAGGAATAGAATAAGGAATAGAATAAGGAATAGAATAGAATAGAATAAGGAATAGAATAAGGAATAGAATAGAATAAGGAATAGAATAGAATAAGGAATAGAATAAGGAATAGAATAGAATAAGGAATAGAATAAGGAATAGAATAAGGAATAGAATAGAATAAGGAATAGAATAGTATAGAACAGAACAGAATAGAACAGAGTTGGAAGGGAGCTTGGAGCAGAGGTGGGATTCAGCAGGTTCTGACCAGTTCTGGAGAACCAGTAGCAGAAATTTTGAGTAGGCCAATCCCGCCTCTGACTGGCCCCGCCAACCCCATCTCTCCTCTGCCTCCCATCGAGTCCCAGCTGATCGGCTGGGTCTCCTTTGGTTGCCCTGCACAGGAGGACGGAGCTGGAAAGCAGGTTAGTGGGGTGGGGAGGGAAGGGAAGGGGGACTTTGCAGTATATCCTTCCCCTGCCACGCCCACCAAGCCACACCCACAGAACCGCTAGTAAAAAAAAAAAAGAATCCCACCACTAGCTTGGAGGTCTTCTAGTCCAACCTAGGCAGGAGGCCCTATACCCTTTCAGACAAATAGTTTTTCAATCTCTTCTTTAAAATGTCCAATGTTGGAGCATTTACAACCTCTGGAGGCAAGGTGTTCCACTGGTTAATTGGTCTCCCTGTCAGGAAATTCTCTCCTTGATTCGTTTCCACCCATTGCTTCTTGCCCTGCCTTCTTCAGGGACTTTGGAGAGTAGCTTGACCCCCTTCCTCCTCTCTGGGGCAGCTCTCCTGTCTCCTGTTATTGGAAGGCTGCTCTCCTGTCTCCCCATGTCCTCCTTTTCATCAGACTAAACGTGCCCAGTTCCTGCCACCGTTCTTCCTATGTTTTAGCCTCCAGTCCCCTCATCATCTTCGCTGCTCTTTTCTGCCCTCTTTCCAAAGTCTCTGGAAATGGCTGGATTCCCACAACATGATGAAATCCATCCTGTCCCTTTTGACTCCCTGGCAAAGCGCCTCTTACGTTTTTCTTCTTCCTAAGGCCGAGAGAAATGACTGGCTCTGTGCCCGCCTCTCCTGGGTTCTAGTCCAGCCCATTCACCAAACTGGTTCCACACAGACATGCTTACAAATTGAAATGGGAACTCAATGGCCACCAATAATTGGTAAATGCAATCAATATTTTTTAAAAATCATTTTAAATTATTTGCTTTTTAAAGGGGAATTTGATATTAAAACGAACAAAAAGTTTTTTTTTAAAGGAAAAGGAATTGGAAAAATAAACCCATGTAGATAATTCTTTTTCTTTCTTACCCCCCCCCCAAGTCTCTCTTCTTTCTTTGAATGTTATTCTGAACTTAAATTTTAGTTACTCATCATTTAAAAATCGGGGGAGGGGGGGAGGAAATATAGTTAACCACATGGACTTCATGGGGCTCCAAACTCAACCATTATGACCATCCCTCTTTGGAAGGAAGCTGGGCTGATCCAGAGGAAGTCAACCACAATTGCGAGGCTGGGGAAGACCGCCTGCTCTCCTGGGCACGCATGGCAGCCCCATGGCATGAGGGCCAACCCTCGCCCCTCCTGGGTGCAGTTAAGCTGAGGCAGCAAACTTTGCAGGAGTCCTTGTGAGTTGCGAGCTGGAGAGTTTGGATGCCTAATTTTATTATTATATTATTGGGGCAACCTGGTTTTGTGCTCATTGGACTTTTCACTACTTTTTGTCAAGCGCACAATTCCCTTGTGTGCACATGCCCCACCTCAGGGTAAACATTCAAGCTCACTTTGATCCGAAGTCTTGGCTAAACCTCCCAGGTTTACCCAACACGGAAACCTGGTAAACAACTCCTTGAACCTTCTTCTCGAGAGTTTATCTGACGTGTCAATAAATCAATAGTAGAAATCGTTGTATTGCAAGCATGCACTGCAAACAAACATTGTAACCACAGTGGGATTAAAGGGCACCTAAACGCCACCTCCTGCTTTAGGGCTGAAGGTGGAGGTCATGAAAGCAAAGTCCAGGATGCCAAGGCACCAGCCAAGGGCGGCTGAGATCCCTGGAACCCGCTGGCCCTGGGCCACTTGCCAAGAGCCTTGGCATTGCAGCCCCAAGGCCTTCTCCTGCAGCCTGACCAGGCCCTGCCCGGCCCAAAGGGTGGGTGGGTGGGCTTCTTCCCGATGGAGGCAAACTCACCAAAGAGGAAGCGGAAGACCCCGAGGGCTGCGGGATCAGTTGGCCGGTTCAGCAAGCAGACGATCCGGTGCCAGCCAGCCAGGTCCCCACATTCAAAGCCCAGGAGGCGCCTGGCCCAGCTGGGGGGAGCCTGGGCCCCCTTCTCCTTCCTGGGCATCTGCGGGAGGCGAGGAGTCGTTGGCCTTTCGGCTTCTGGGGGAGCAAAAGAAGAAAACAGAGGAGGAGGAATGGGGCCTTGGGGAAGAGCCACCCCTGGGGGCCCAGTCCTCTACACCAGGGTCTCCCGAATTTTCCGGCTTTGTGGGGGGGGGGAGAGAGAAGCAACAGTGCAAGCCAGCGAGTGTGGGCAGCCCATTTTCCAACCCCTCACTCCAAGACAGGGGTCTCCAAGCTGGGCCCCTTTAAGCCTGGAGGACTTCAACTCCCAGAATTCCCCAGCCAGCAAAGCTTTATGGGGAATGCTTAGGGCAAAGCTGGCTAGGGAATTCTGGGAGTTGAAGTCCTCCAGGCTTAAAGGGGCCCAGCTTGGAGATCCCTGCTCCACGGTAAACTGCACTGCACGACGCGCCAGATCCTCGCCGGCGAAGAAGAGCCAAAGGGAAGCCAACGCCGAGGATTTTTTTTTTTTGGGGGGGGGGGGGGTGCGCGGCCTGGAAAGGTCGGCTTGATCGGCGGAAGGCGCCCGGAAGAGCCCCCCGCAAGCGCCCCCGCCCAGCCCCTCTCGGCTCCTTGCGGCCGAGGCCAGCCCAACGCCCCCTCCCTCACCTGAGGCGAGCGCGGCGTCGCGGCCCGGCTTTATCCCGGCGGCTGCGGTTCCCAGCGGCCCTCGGAGAGCCACGGCTGCAGTCAGGCCGCCGCGCAGCCCGCACTTCCGGCCGGGCGCTCAGCCCAAGACCCGGAGACTTCGCGGGAGGGAAGCGCGCCCTGCAGGCTCCGCTCGGGAGAGGCGCTGCCGGCCCGAAGAAGCTGCCGAGGGTCGGGCTGCGGCACACCCAGCGCTCCCCCGGCGCTCGGGCTGAAAGCAGCGCGGGGACCGGCCGGATTTTTTTCTTTTTCCATTGATTGCAACTGTATCTCTTCATGTGTGACTCTCTGTCGTCACTTTTCTACTTCAATGCAATGCTCACATTTAATATTACGGGAGGTTAACTGTCCAAGTCTCTGGCGCAATTGGGTAGGATCAATCAATCAGAATAGAACTGGAAGGGACCTTGGAGGTCTTCTAGTCCAACCCCTTGCTCAACCATTTCAGGCAAGAGGCTGTTTGGTCTCTTCTTAAAAGCCTCCAGCTATGGAGCACCCACAGCTTTTGAAGGCAGCTTCTGTTCCACTGGTTAACTGTCCAGTTGCTTCTCTCCTTGATTAGATTCAGATTAACAGAGTTGGAAGGGACCTTGAAGGTCATCTAGTCCAACCCTCTGCCCAAGCAGGAGACCCTACACCCTTTCGAACAAATGGCAGTCCAGTTTGTTCTTGAAAGCCTCCAGGGATGAAGCTCCCACAATTTCCAAAGGCAACTTCTATTCCATGGGTTGATTGCTCTGTCAGAAAATTCCTCCTTATTTCCAGGTTGAATCTCTCCTTCAGTTCCCATCCCTGTTTCTTGTCCTGCCTTCAGGTACTTTGGAGAATCATTTGACACCCCCCCTCAAATACTGGAAGACTGCTATCATGTCACCCCTAGTTCTTCTTTTCACTAAACTAGCCAGATCCAATTCCTGCAACCATGCCTTAATCATCTTACTTGCTCTTCTTTGCACTTTTCTTTTAACTTTAGCAATCTTTTGAGGTGGGAAGGTCTTGTGCAGTTACTATTCCTGGAGGCCTTAAAGCCCAAAGCTTTGTCTAATGGCTGCACATTCAGCAATTGTTCAAAATTACAATGGCGATGAAGGAGGGAGACTTAGGACTGGTCCAACTTGCAGCACCTGCTGGGATCACAATCCAGGCCCTTGGCAACCAGCTCACCTTAATGAGGATCAACATGGTTGGTCATTAACACAGGAGCTGGCATGCTGCCCTCTGGAAGTCCACTGCCTTGGATTCTCCATTGAGTATGTTGTCTGTGAAAGTGGACATTAAATCTATGATTTTCTAGGGGGCATCCTATAATTTTGGGGAATTTAAAATCCTTTATAAGGCGAAGAACTTTCTTCAACAGGGTTGTATGGTTGGCTGTATTGTAAGCCATGGTGAGATTTATGAATGCCACTCCTGTGATTTTATTTCAGTTTGAAGCTGTCCTCTATGTCAGGGGTCTCCAACCTGGGCGGTCCCTTCCAACTCTCATTATCTTCTGTTTGTTGTTGTTGTTATGTGAGACTCCATTTCAGACTTCATCACTATACCAACCTCACTGAATTCGCACTCCAGGCCAAGTCAGATTAGGATGAGTCGCCACAGCATTAAAAATCAAATTAATTAAATTAAAAACATTGTCTGCCGTTGGCCTTCGCACCGAGGCTTCGCCCGCTCCTCCCTTCCTTCCCCGGGAGGCCTGAAACCGGGGACCCTCCTGGCTCTCGAGGCGGCTTGGATTCCGCCGGATCCTTCCGGGGGTCGAGAGGCGACGGGAGAGGCGTTTGCTTCTGCTCTGCTCGTTTGCCGCCGGGACCGGCCTCCGACAGACGGGCCTCTCTCAGCCGGAGAGGGCGGACCGGCGGTTGGATCCGCCCAGGGCTACCTGCGCCGAGGTGGAGGCGCGGCCGAAGGAGGAAGTAGGACGCGCGGCGAGGGGTCAGGTAGCGCTGAGGATCGGGAAGAGGCCGGGGCTCGAGCTCCCCGCCAACACCATGGTAAGCCGCTCTCGGAGGGCTGGGAGGGAGGGAGGAAGGGCGCCGCCCGGGCAGAGACCGCCGCCGGCCGCACCTGCCTCGCTGGCGGGGAGCAGCGGGGGCACCGCGTCGCCATTGCGCCCGACGCCACCCGGGCGGGGCCGCCTTGGAGGCCGTCGGGGGCCCCATCGAACGAGGCCGCCTTTCCAGCCTCGCGCTCCGTGCCCCTTCGGAAGGCGCTGGGCGGGGGAGACGGCTGCGCTCGGCGGCCGCCTCGAGAAGGGCGGGTCGGCCCAGATGGCGGCCGAACGGGGAGGGCTCGGGGCGGCTCCCGGGGAGAAGCTCCGTCTTGCTGGATTTCGTGGAAGAATAACGGCCGAAGAGCCCCCCTATCAACTCCGCCCCTCGCCGACCCCCTTGTCCTCCGACCGGCCCTGCGAGGGCGGTGGCAGGGGGCCACTTTGGCCGGGGCTCCCTCACCCCCGCCCGTCTCCTTTGAACCAGCTGGCTCCCTTCCTTCCTGAGGCAAGCCGGCTTCCCCATTTCTCTCAGCGCGGGTCGGGTTATGGACGGAATAAGCTGGGATTCAGACCACGCCCTGCAGGCTCTCCCTGTCCCACCTGGGCCCCTTGAAGCCTGGAGGCCTTCAACTCCCAGAATTCCCCAGCCAGCAAAGCTAAATAGGCCCACTTCTTCAGTGGTGGAGGAAATAAACCTGTCAATTCAGTGGACGCAAATTATTGTGGAAGGCTGCAACTCAGCTTTAGTGGCCACGAGCCTCCTTGGACTTTAGACCAGGGTTGTCCAACCTTGGCCACTTTAAGGCTTGTGGACTTCAACTCCCAGAGTTCCTCAGCCAGAGGAACTCTGGGAGTTGAAGTCCACAAGCCTTAAAGTGGCCAAGGTTGGACACCCCTGCTTGAGACCGTCCGTCTTTGATGGCATTGCTGAAACTTCTGTCTTGCTCCTCCAGCTCCGACTCTCAAATTGCATGAACTCTCTTGATAAAGGCTGCCTTCTCGGGAGAGGGCAGGGGGATGGAAGTACCAAGGTGCTTGGTTCTTCTTGGTAGTTCCTGCTGCAAATACAGAAGTCCAGGCACCAACAAGCGAAGGTGACAGCTGTGGATACCCCGCTCCTGCCCACCTGGCAGTCCAAAAGCTTGCAAATGCGAAGAGATAGATAGACACCACTTCGGTGGGAAGGTAACAGCATTCCATGCTCCTTGGGATAGAGTCATGCTGGCCACGGAAATGTCTTCGGACAGTTCTGGTTCCCTCAGCTAAGAAACGGAGATGAGCAGGCAGGATTGGCCCCGGGGAAACTGTTTCCTTTAAGGTAAAGATAAAGGTTGCCCTCCTTGCGCCTGCGTGCTAGTTGTTTCCGGCTCTAGGGGGCGCTACTCCTCTCTCTTACAAAGCCAAAGAGCCAGCGCTGTCCAGAGACGTCTCTGTGGTCAGGAGGACCTTCGAAGGCGCACAGAACACTGTTCCCTTCCCACCAAAAGTGCTCCCTATTTTTCTACTTGCATTTTTCACATGCCTTCAAACTGCTAGGTTGGCAGAAGCTGGGACCAGGAACGGGAGCTCACTCCATGACGCTGCATTGGGGATTTGAACCACGAATTCCGACCTTTTCTGATTGACAAGCTCAGCGTCTTAGCCACTGAGCCACCGCGTCCCTTTGAGCCACCGCGTCCCTTACAGTTGCCTGAGAAAAGGGATTTATGGCCTACAAGGCACTTCTGGCCATTGTAACGCACCACACCATACCTTTACCACACCACGAGCATATGGCTGCATTTTGGGTGCTTGGCAACCAGCTTACCTGTATGATCAGTTGCAGCATCCTGCACTCACTTGACAGTGATGTGCAACATTTTTTGGCCCATTTTGG
This sequence comes from Hydrophis major, assembly GCA_033807585.1. Lineage (NCBI taxonomy): Eukaryota > Metazoa > Chordata > Lepidosauria > Squamata > Elapidae > Hydrophis > Hydrophis major. Next base: position 8,743,617 of record CM066334.1, read on the forward strand.
CGTATTCTTTTTGCCAGTTTCCAGGAAAAAAATTACTCATCCAGAAGAATAGTTTCAGATTTATGATCTCATGATTCTCTTAATGACTGCCAAAATTGGGTCCAGTCACTTGGTGCCTTGACTTATGATCCCAGTGACCGAAATTCCAGTCCCAGTTGTGGTTGTACGCCTTAAGGTGGAGGATTCCTCACCTTGTCCTCATCTGCTCCTTCGCGTAACTGTTAATTAGGGGTGGGGAGAGGATCTTGGCCACAGAGGCCTAAATCTCCCTCACCTTATTCTCACTGATTGAAACCTTCCCTGATGAAAGGAGGAGAACCAAGGCAAAACTTCACCTTCTGGTCCTGCAGTCGGTCACTGGCATCGAGCGACTGAAGAAGGGCAAGAAGGGATGATTCCCCAGAGGCATCTGGGGCTGGGGGCTTTGCACAGATTCACCTGGGGCACCAGTTGTACCTTTTCCTGGACCGGGTGGCCTTGCTCATGGTCACTCATGCCTTGGTCACTTCCTGTTTGGGTTACTGCAATGCCCTCTACATGAACCCTGGAAAAATCCACCCAGAAGCCACAGCTCGTCTAGACTGCTGAGGCTCAGGCAGTGATGAGTACCCCAGGTTTACCCTTGTAGCCCCTCTGTTCTGCCAGCTGCACTGGCTCCTGCTTTCTTCCCAGGTGCAATTCAAGGAGCTGGGTATTACCTTTAAAGCTCTAGGGCCAGGTTACCTGTAGGACATTTACACACCCTACCAAGTCAGATAGGGTATGCACCCTCCTGGTCCCTCCTCTTTCTCAAAGCAAGGAAGGCTTCTTCTGTGGCAGCCGGCAGCCCCTGCCCTGCGGAACCCCCTTCCCCTTGAAGTGCTTCAGGCCACTATCCTAACCTTCCCAAAAGGACTCTGAAGACCTGGGTCCCACCCACCCCTAAGCTTTGGAATAGAAGGAGGTCGGTGAGAGGATGTTAAAAATCGCAGAATCATGGGGTTGGAAGTCCTACAAGTGCTTTTCCAAGAGGCAACTAGACTTTCTGGTTTTATTTTGGAGATGTTTCGCTTCTCATCCCAGAAGCTTCTCTGCCCTCTTTCTAGAGTCATGACATCTTTTTTTGTATTGTGTGACCAGAACTGGATGCAGGGTTCCAAGTGTGGAAAGCATTATAAAGCATTATAAAGCATTCCAAAGCATTATAAAGCAATATTAACACTTTGTGTGATCTTGACTGTATCCCTCTGTTGATGCAGCCCAGGATTGCATTGGCTCTTTTGGTAGCAGCAGCACATGGCTGGCTCATAGTTCAGTGGCTGGACAGTAGAACTTCCATGTCTCTTGCTGCGGTTGACCCAGGTACCGTGTAGTTTTTCTCGCAAAAAAGTGTAAAATCTTACTTTTCTCACCACTGAATTGGATTTTGTTGGCCCAGGGTTCAGCTCTGTCAAAATCCTCTGCCAAAGAGAAGGTTCAGGGGTGACATGATAGCAGCCTTCCATTATATGAGGGGTTGTCACAGAGAAGAATGGGTTGACGTATTCTTTAGGGCACCAGAGGGCAAGACAAGGTGGAAGCTTGTCAAAAAGAGATTCCATCTAGAGGTAAGGAGAAGTTTTCTGAATGTAAGAGCAATTAATCAATGGGAGAGCTTGCCTCCTCCCAGGTTTGTGGGTGTTCCATCACTGGAGGTTTTCAAAAATAGATTGACAACCATTTGACTGAGGTGGTATAAGGTCTTCTGCCTTCAGCAGGGGGTTGCACTAGAACAGTGGTGGCTAAACTTTTTGGGCTCCTGTGCCAAAAATTGTGCGCACACTTGCACGCTCACTCTTGCATGCCAGCATCCAGAAGGCAATGCACGCCCCCTCATGTCCCCTACCCCCCCCCCCGCCACCTCTGTCCCTGCAGTGCACCTCACAGCTGATTTTTGGCCAGTTTGAGGCCTTTTTCGGCCTCCCAAAGGCTTGAGGAAGGTTTCTGCAGGTTTCTGCAAACTTTGTAGGCCGAAATCTAGCTCCATTTCATCACTTCCTGTTTTTCCTAAATTACTGGAAGTAATGAAATGGGGCTAGCTTTCGGCTCACAAAGCTTGTAGAAGCCTGCAGAAGCTTTCCTCAAGCCTTTGGGAGGCTGAAAAAGGCCTCAAACCGGTCAAAAATCAGCTGTGAGGCGCATACGTGCGCAGCGCAGTGAGATGAGTTTGCCTGCAGCTCACGTGCCAGCACAAATGGCTCTGTATGTGACCTGTGGCACCCATGCCATAGGTTCGCCATCACGGGACTAGAAGACCCCCAAGATCCCTTCTAGCCCTGTGATTCTACAGTGGTATGACTTGACCTCTTGGTCTGGTTTACCTAGTGGAATTGACCTGGATCGGCTTCATATAGAAATTTAATTTCATTAAATTTGGGAGAAATGCAAAACTGCTTTTATCTTCCAAAGGATTTTGCTCTCCTCGCCTGTTTAGCTTAGGTCCATTCCATCCAGCAAGATCTTCATTGCAGCCCCATTGCGATGATTGAGGGTACCTGGTTCTGGTTCTGCCTGTATGGCTTGTCCTGCTGGTGGCTGCAGGGGATCACTCTGCTGGTCCTGGGAGATGCCTGGCATACTTTTCATACCGGAAGGCTGGTATCATTGCAACTGCAACCTGGAGAAAACCTCTTTTTCTTCTGTGTTCTGATCTCAGACATGGCATGACTGGTTCTGAACAGCTTCTAGGGATAATAACAACTTGAGTTTTCAAGAAGGGCTTCAGAACCTCTCTGCTCTCACCAATTCTGGGATGCATTCAAAACAGGAATTTGAAATTAACTCTGTAGGTTAGAAGTCTGGATGCAGAATTTATTGAGTGTCTTGTGGGATCTGGTTAAGGAAAATGGAAGGAACTGTCACTGCTCTAAGTAGATCTTGATATTTCCAATAGAGGTTCCAGAATATGCCATTCAACCCCATATAAACTTGATGGCCATCAAGAGTTACAATACAGTTGTAAAAGCTCAGGTATCTGTATGGAACCCCCCAAATTAAATCCATCAATTGATTTCTAATTTGTGAGCAAAAATAAGGGATATTAGCCCATTTGTTTTTCTGTTTTCTTGGTATGTAAAACCAATCCAAAATATTATGGATCAGTTTTGTATCTTTTTCCTTATTTTGTTTTGCTAAAATTTGATAGAAATTTGAATATTTGCTACTTGTTTTTTGAGGCATGATGGGAAGGAGCTCTGCCAGCAAAATGAGGGCTGTTTCTGGGACTTTGTGGGGAGATAAAGCTGTTGCAAAACTGCAGATCGAAGCTGAAGACTGCAGCAAAGACCAAGAAACCAGAGAGCAGATTGTTTCCTTGGAACCTCTCTGGATAAGGAGGGGAGAGAGATCATCCATACGTGCTCCAAATGATTGCTCCTCACAGGGAGACTGCGAGATAGTGGTTTCCAATGGATTTGAGTGCCAGGAATTGATAGGATCTTGTTTTCAACTGTGGTGGAGCCTGTTAAAGCAGGGGTCTCACCCACCCCACTTTTCTGTTTACTTGCTTTAAGGACACTGAGGGTCCTTGCTCTGGTCTCTTTCTGGACAGGACACTGAACACGAAAGTTTTTATAAAAAGATGGGAATTGTTGCATAAAGAAAGTCGTTTGTGGTGGTAGAATAAGAACTGCCTCTAGTTGTAACACAGGAAATAACTAGAGCATTTCTATTAGAAATTGGGACAATGGAAAGAGCAAGTTTGAGGGTTGATTTCAGCTTTTTTTTTTTTTTAACAATCTTGCTTTAATCATGAGAAGTACTCTGAATACAACTGTGTGGAAATTTTGGACAAATTCAGAAGCTGTATCATTGCAACATATTTAAGAACTGAAATATTTATTCAGCTCTTCCACTGGATATTTTTCTGCCTCTTTGACAATGTCCGTAATTCTCGGTGGAATGATGTCTGATAATACAAATTACTGTTGTGCTTTATTAAATATCTCTTATACTTGGTACAATGTGAACAATGAATATTACTGCAGCATCGACTAACTGTGATAAAATGTCTTTTGTTCCCTACTGGCCCAAATTTTAGTTTGCAAGATGTCTTTTTTTTAAAATACGTGTTACTCTGAAGGGTGTAATGGAAACTAATGCTATAATGACAATATAGTATACATCAAATAATTTGGGTTATTAAAAAATGGATTTTTGTTAAAGATAACAAAATGAATGAGAAGCAGAAGTGGTCATGAGGAGCACCAGTGGGGCTTCATTAAACTAGGGAATGGTCAGCCAAGTGGCCATTGCATATTGGAATAAAAAAATTCAAATTTGAAGCTTTAAGCCTTGTGGACTTCAACTCCCAGAATTCTTCCTCCAGTCATGTTAGCTCAGGGATCCTGGCAGTTGAAGCCCACAAGTCTCAAACTTGCCAAGTTTGAAGACCCTTGGTGTAGGGTCTCCTGCTTGGGCAGGGGGGATTGGACTAGATGACCTACAAGGTCCCTTCCAACTCGTTAATCTGTAAGATCTGCACCTACACATTGGAAGATATGTTTTGTTGTGGTAGGACAATGATACATTTCTGCTTTGCCCGAAACTCTGATCAAAGGCCCTCTGAGGCTCTGGTATTCCCATAGAGGTAGCACAGGGAAGGAGAAAGGAACCGAGGGGGTCGCATCTTTCCCATCCTTCCACCTGCCAAAACCTTGTTCTTTCTTTCTCCCCAGGAGGGAGGCAGTGGAAGTGGCCCAGGGATGGCCAATGACCGGGTGAAGAACCTCCAGAATGAAGTTGAGGGTGTCAAAAACATCATGACCCAGAATGTGGAGCGGATTCTAGCAAGGGGCGAGAACCTCGACCACCTGCGCAACAAGACGGAGGACCTGGAAGCAACGGTGGGTTTTCATACTCAGTGTGGTGAGGTGGGAGTAAGCAGGCACCCAAGTTTCACTTTGAGGTCCAAGAGTGAGGGGGGAGCTCCTTCTCAAGTATGGGTCCAGCAGCCAGGGTTGAGCAAAGGACTAAACCCATTTCTATGGAGCAGGGGTCTCCAACCTTGGCCCCTTTAAGACTAGTGGACTTCAACTCCCAGAATTCCTCAGCCAGACATGAATGATAGAGTTGGAAGAGAGTAGAAGGGTCATTTAAGTCAGGGATCTCCAAGCTTGGCCACTTTAAGACATGTGGACTTCAACTCCCAGAGTCCACACCTCTTAAAGTGGCCAAGGTTGGAGATCCCTGCTATAGAGAACAGATTATGTTGATTATATAACATAACCTCGTCTGTTCTTGTTACATAATTGTTGACTCACCCAGTATCATGTATCATTTAGGAATGGCAATCTTAGAGGAAGGAGGGAGGGAGGGAGTCGCTCAAAGCAGGCATTTCTAGGTTTTTCTGTGTGGTTTGCAGGGCATTCGTTCTCTTGCTTGAGGGGAGGAAAGCAGCCCAGGAGAAGCCACAGCTGCATCCGTGGTCAGGCTGGAACTGGTAAAGCCCTGAGGATCTAGAGGAGCCCTTTGTCTTCTTTGGGCTATTTAGTATGATCTGAACTGAGTAGGTGAGATACGGGCTTGGGGATAAAAATCCATCAAGGTCAGGTGAAATAACCTATAGGGGGAAGAGCAGGTTTCCCCTGCAGCACCTCAGATTACCTCTATGGAGAAGGGGGAGCTCGGTAATGAGCTGAAGGGAAACCAACATCTTTGTTCCACGTGCAAGTTTTCTGCTGTCCATGAAGCAAATGGTCCCATGTGGAACTCCTGGGATGTCCCTTGGCAGGAAAAAGATGGCTAGTTATGGCACAGGTTCATTTTGTGCCAGATATTCCTGCAAAGCATACTGAACACACCGCCCCACCAAAGCATCCCTGAGAGAGAGAGAAAATGTACTGGATCAGGAATATGGATCCCTGCTAAAAACGAATGGAAATTAAGGCCTGAATTACATGTAAATGGCTGTCCAATCTCTTCTTGAAAAGTGATGGGGCACCACAACCTCTGGAGACGAGGCTTTCCACCGCTCGTTCTCACTCCCAAGAAATTCCTCCTCCTGACTTCTAGAACTTGGATCTCTCTCTCCTGAGCTTCCATCGCTGCCTCTCCTCCTGCCCTCAGGGGCTTTGGAGAAGAGGTCCACCCCACCTTCTCTGTGGCTGCCCCTCAAGTCCTGGGAAGGCAACTACCAGATCCCTCTAAGCCTTCTGTTTGTGAAGCTAAAGCTGGATGAAGCTCCTGTTTGAACAAACCAGCTTGGTTTGCACGTTATATTTAAAAAGCTTCATTACTGAACCAGTCCATTTTGTGGGTTCACATATTATATTGAAAGGGCTTTATCTGCGCACTATATTCAGACAGACGTAATCAAAATTAATAACTTGCATAAATGCAGGCAGGAGACCCTGAATTGGACATGGTTGATTGCGTGGCATGAACACAGACCGTTTTGCTCCTGGGCTAATACAATTTTCTTTTTAAAGATGGTAACTCCTTCTTACAGTGGCCTGGTGGGCATGTAGAAGTCACCCTGCAGGCTCACCAAGCATGTAAAGGTTGGGTACGACTTGGAATTCTTATTCTTTTTTCTCTGCACCTTCTAGTTTTATATTTTTAGTTTGTATTTTTTTACTCTGATAGTAGTAATTTTAATAAAAAAGAGAAGGCACCTGCCAATCTATTTGCAACTGAAGCCTTCCCCCACCCTGCCTTCCCGGGTTCAGGGAGGGAAGCTCCTTACCACGAACCCTTTGTAAGTGATGTGCATCTTTTTTTACGCAGTCGGAACACTTCAAGACAACCTCACAAAAAGTGGCCCGGAAGTACTGGTGGAAGAACATGAAGATGATTGCAATCATCTGCGTCATTGCTGCCATCATCCTTATTCTCATCATCCTGCTGGCCACTGGGATCATCCCGTCTTAAGTTCCTTTCTCACCACTGGACTTTCCCCACTCATCATTCCCATGTTTTTTGTTTGTTTTTAATTTTGCCCCCATTATCTCCTCCCTTAATAGCTGAAATCCGTCACAGAATCACGAGGCCCTTGGCCAGAGGTCATGATCGAGAGATTCCGATTGCTTCTCTGCCACACCTGCCTGTCCCCACAAACCTCCCTTCCACATCAGGACCAAAAGGCTCTCTCAGCTGTACATGTAAACGCAGCCCCAGGAGGCAGGGACTCTTCCTGCTAGATCAACAATGGCGAACCTTTTTGCCACTGAGTGCCCAAACTGGAATACATGTGCATACATCGGACCAGCAGGCTCCTGCCTGCCTGCCTGCCTGCCTGTTTGCTGGCTGTTTCTGGGGCTGGTTTCAGGCTGTTTTGGTCTGAAAAACAGCCTGTTCTTTGGCCGTTTGTCAGGCCATTTGGGGGGCATTTTCAGGCCATTTTTCAGCACTCTGGCACCCACAAAGACCAGCTGGCTGGAGCACACATCTGCCCCAGAAACCAGAAGAGCAGCTGGCAATGGTGTGCGTGCCCACTGAGAGGGCTCTGCGTGCCACCTCTGGTATGCTTGCCATAGGTTTGCCCTCATGGTGCTAGATGATTCCCTTCCCAGCAGAACATGGCAAAATTCTGATTCTGCAAGTGCCTCAGCCGCTGCCGGGAACAGACCTTGCCAGCCTTCTCTGTTCCAAACTAATCTGGCCAAATTCTTGCAACGGGCAGTGGAGTTTCCCCAGGAAGGATCCCAACCTTATGCTGCCACTCTGGGTGTTCCTCCCCTTCCAGGAAGCCTCATCCTTGGATCTCCTCGCTTTGTGCACCTTTCATCATCCCAGATGGAGAAGGGAATGACTGAAACTCACCTGGCAATAAAGATGTTTTTGAAATATTGTTTTAAATGAAAAATGAAGACGAGAGTCCAGTTCAGGTTCTCTTAAATGTTGACTTCTCTCTTGGGAAAGTTAGCTCCTCAAGATGTCAGCTCCTAAGGCCCTGACTCCTCCAATTGGGACCCCCGAGGGGCACCGAGAGAGGTTGCCCCTCTGATCATTCCCTTTGATTGGAATGTAGTCTTCTTTCAGCTACAGCCTTTTCTGATCTAGAGCCTCTGATCTTTGAGGAGTTTCTAAGAGATGTTTATTCACTTTTGCATATTTGATTTACTAACTGTAATAAAAGTATTTATAAATCATTGGCTGCTGCACGAATCTGTTTAGAAGGAAGCTGCCTTGGTGTCTCATTTCAAGGCATCTGGGTCCCCCTGCATTTCACACACACTGTTATAAGTGTTTGGCCCCTGGCCACCTACTGCTGAAAGTAAGAATACTTAGCATCTGTTGTGCCTCAGAATTTCCCTCCTTAGTAACCCCCTTGCAAAGTAGGTATGCAATTGTCTGATGGTAATAGCGAGGATAGACACCTTATAAACATCTCCCGCAGCTTAGGCAACGACACGTGTATCACAGATGCCTGCGAAGACTTTCTGCCCCAGGAAGAAATGCGAAATCCTTATCCAAGAATGATCACATTGCTATACAGGGGTATACCACAGACACCCCCTTCCCCACAACCGAAGAGATGAAACAGATTAGAGAGTAAGTCAATCCCCTCCTACTTGTGACAGCCCCTCAAAGTTATATCTCCATCATCCTTCTCTTCCCTCGGCTGGGCATCTCTCCTAGCTCCCTCAATCGCTCATCATACAATTTGATTCCAGATCCTTTGTTGTTGTTGCCCTTCTTTACACACTTTCTAGGGTCTTCAACATCCTTTTTATGTTGTGGTGACCAGACTGGGTGCAGGATTCCAAGTGTAGCCTCACCAATGTGGTATAAATCTTGATTCTATCCCTTTGTTGGTGTAGCCCAGGGTTGCATTGGCTTTTTTTGCAGTGGCAGCCCATTTGCTGGCTCATAAATGGTGGCCCATTAGGACACCTAGATCTCTCTAGAAACAACACAGACCAGTGTCTGTACTACGCTGAGTAAATTTTTGTTTGAGGGGGATGGAGAGGGTGACAGCAGACCGGGGCAAGATGAGAGGTGCCATTTCAGGAATCTCATGACAGCTTGCTGTCATGCTACAAAGCTGTCACGTCGCCTTATTTCCTCTGCAGGTATCACGTCTTAAAGGTCCCCAAAGTCTCTGGGGAGGAGGTGGGTGCAGCAAGGAGAGGAAGTGCTCAGAGGCCACGCCTCCCAGCTGCAGAGCTCCTCCCCTAACAGGGCAGGGTTCAAAAGGCATACCCAGGAAAAGAGTCCAGGCTCCTCACCCTCCTATTCCTTTTATTGCACACAGACCTCCGGTTTGCCCTGAGTAGCGCCAGAGAAGATTTTGAAGGGGAGGCAAGTTGAGTCGAGGAGCAGAGCTGAAGAGCGCTGCCCAAAAGCATCTTCAGAGCAAGAATCTGGAGGCGGCCGGAAGGGGCTGCAGGCCAGAATCTTGGCGCTGAGCTCACCCGGATGGAGACCTGACCTGGCGTCCAGCCGAGGCGACTGCTGACCGTCCTGGCTTGAGCCAACCGCCCCCTGCCAGTCCTCCTCCTGCATCCCCAGAGGGGCCAGGAGAGCCGAGCCGGTCATAGCAAGTGCTTGTTGCGCTTGGGAATGATTCTGCGAACAGTCCTGCGTTCGGAGATATTGCGCTTCACCTTGGCCCCCCCTGCAGGAGGCCCATCTACGTTGAGGGAAGGGCTGGAGTGGGACTTCTGCAAACTGGGGCAGGTCTCGACCACGGCTGCCAGCCGGGCCTCCCACTGGTCCAGGTCTTCTGTGCTGCAGCCAAGCTTCACCTCCAGGAGCTTCACGTACGTCTCATAGCGGCGTTTCTGCATGGGGCGAGAAGGGGTGAAAGGGTCGGAATCTGGCTCCATGGCGGAAAGAGAGGAAGCCGTGGAGACTCTTCGCTGGAAATGCTGAACCAGAACGTTTCCGGCAAAACTCTCCTGAGCTTAGACCCATTGTAGGATGCTATTTGGGGGCACAGATTTCCCCCCCTTCCTCTTTTGTATCTCACAAATAAGGAGGGACACAGCGAACATCTCTGTCGCTTACAACTTGGTATCTAAAATTCTGTATTCATGGTTGTGTGTTTGTGAATTTGCACCAAGACAAATTCCTTGTGTGTCCAATCACACTTGGCCAATAAAGAATTCTATTCTATTCTTATTCTATTCTCTATCATCTCTCTCTCTCTCTCCTGACTTGAACAGATAACTAGAGGTCGTATAAAGGAAGAGGGATATTCTGAAAGATAACAGCCATGTGAACAGAAAAGTGGCCAGGGACAAGCACTGCAGTACTGCAGAGAGATGGATCTGCAAATTCCTTAAAAATGACACTGCCATTCTCAACAGAGGGGGGGGGGGTGTTGTGTGCCATTCAAAACTCAATGAGACGTTACCTCCCACTGTAGGAAAGGTGCCACCTGAGGATGGACCTCCCCAGCAGACCAGACCAGCCCACTCGCCCCCATGCCACACACACACCCTCTCCAGGGGTGGGATTCTACCAGTTCGCACCTATTCGCTAGAACCGGTTGTTAATAGTCTAAGCAGTTTGGGGAACTGGTTGTTAGAAGAAATTACTGGCCTAATCCTGTAAGGAAGGCAGGAAGGAAACATTCTGGTGTTGCTTACAGAAACTGCCTCTCCGTTGACCCTTATTACATTCTTGGCAGGACTAGACTTCCTGTCTCAGGAACTTCTCTGGAGTTCCCCCCCTCCCTTTGCTGGTACTTTGCTTGTGTGGAGTGACCATTCAAAGTTAATATGGCACTGAAAAAAGGGACTTATGACCATTTTTCACACTTATGACTGTTGCAGCATCATGACAGGCCATGCGAGGAGATGCGTGCCTCGATGTGAGTGATGTTGAGTTGGTCATGCCCAGCCAGTGACATGACCACCAACTCATGGCCACCCGGTCACATGACCACCAAGCCACGCCCACCATCTAAGCCACACCCACAGAAACGGTTGTTAAAAAATTTGAATCCCACCCCTGCCCCTCCCCCAGAACGGACGGATTCCACCCACTCACCTCATAGAGCAAGTACTCCTTCCTGAGTTGGTACTCCTCCAGATCCCTCCCCCGCCCCCGCTTCTCGGGCAGATTCCGCTGGAGCTCCAGCAGTTCGTGGGACATCCTGTCCATGCAGGCTTCGTGGGCCAGGTGCTGGTCTTCCTACAGAGACAGGAAAAGGCTGCAGCCTGGCCCCAAGGCAGGTGCCCCAGTTCTCTCCCCCCCCCGCCTAGGTCATCGGCTGCGCTGAGCTGTGCCACTGGAACCCCCCCAGGGACCTGCCTTCGGTCCTGGCATTTCTTAGAGACTTCATCTAAACCATTTCCGTCCTCCTGGCACTCGACTTACTACGGAATTCTTGCAGGGAGTGGTTGGCAAAATGGGCCTTATAAATCTCCTTTGGGAGCCCACAGCTGCGGGGAAGGGTGGCGCGGAGAACATGGCTGCCACAAGGTTGATGCGAGAAATCCATGAAGTCATCTCTTCAGAAGTTCTAGAAAAGTAGAATTGGACTTTCTGAATCGGCCCAATTTGGGGAAGTAGCAAAATAAACCCAGCCACAAATGGGTAAACCATCCCTCCAAAATGTTTAAAACTGGCCCAAGTCAACATTGGGTATGAATGCATCTGCTGGATCTTTACCCATTCTGATTAAATGCGTTATGTGATCACAGCTCAATAATCGGGATCAATGCACAACACAATCCTGATCAGTTTTCCCAGGCTGCACCCCGGAGTCCCTCCTGCTCCAGATAATCCCATTTGCATTTCCCAAGAGTCTGTTTGTGAAGAAAACTCGAGGGCGAGAGGCAGTCAGGTTTCTACTGTGTGTTGCCAAAACAGCTTTGAATAAATAATGTTTAAATAGAAAAGAAAGGCTGAATTGTGTAGATAATTCAAACGGCATCATGACACTTTAACCACCAAGTTGCTAATATTCTGGAGTGGCCAATGTCCTGTAAGTCCAGAAATTTTTGGTCTGGATAAAAGAGATGTGCCTAGGGCCCTACTAAGGGGTCTCATAAAGAGGAAGAAGGAGGAGGGGGAGGAATCTAGAGAAGGGTCCCCGTTTCTTATTTATCCATGATTTCCGCTGCTTTCACACGAGATGCTGGGAAGGGAGGCCAGGGGGAGCTTCCTTGAGGCTCGTGGGAACTCACGGGGCTTGGAAGAGGAAGATGTGCCAGTCTGCAGTCTGGAGCCGGAAGACATTTGGCCTTTTGGTGTATTTGCTGGCTGTCTCTGCCAGGGCATGAGGTATGCCAATGAGCTCCTCCGAGCCAGACACCTCCGACTGCTGCTCATCCTGTACGACAGCCAAAAAGAAAAGCACACTCAGCATCCATCTTGGGTCAGTCCTGGGAGGGGCAGAGGAGATTTTTTTTGGGGGGGGACATGTGACGCCCAGTTGTGAACAAGCCCCAACCTCCCTTGACACCACCCACTTCCACGCTTGCCACTGTCCTCCAGTTTAGCTCCTCCTGCCCTCTTCCTTCTCCATAACAGCCAGTGCTTCTCAACCTGAGCAACTTTAGGATGGCTGGACTTCAACTCCCAGAAATCCATCTGAATTTTGATCACATGACCATGGAGAAGCGGCAAAGGTCGTTAACTGGGAAAAGTGGTCATAAGTCACATGTTTCAGTGCTGTTGTAACTTTGAACAGTCACTAAACGAACTTAAACAATTAATCAGTGGAACAACTTGCCTCGAGAAGTTGTGAATGCTCCAACAGTTGATAGTTTTTAAGAAGAGATTGGATAACCATTTGTCTGAAGTGGAGTAGGGCTTCCTGCCTGGGCAAAGGGTTGGACTAGAAGACCTCCAAGGCCCCTTCCAACTCTGTTATTCCACTCTACTCTACTCTACTCTATTATTTTTTTATTCCATTATACTCTACATTCTATTCTATTCTAATTCTGTTCTGTTCTATTCTCTATTCTATTCTATTCTTTCTTATTCTATTCTAATTCTAATTCTATTTTCTATTCTTATCCACTATCTGTACCCATCTATATATCTTTAACCACTCTGAGCTACAAGTCCCTCTTTTTATCCTTCGTTCTCTTGAAGAAGACGGTCTTCCCGTCCCTTCGATTTCATCCAGCCTTCCGCCGTGTCCCTAAACAGTGGGGCTCTCCCTCCTGCCTCCCTCCAGTTCCCCTCGCTTATTCTTAAGGCAGCCCCAGCAGCCCTGGGGTTTTTAAGCCTTTCTGGCGCTTTCCTTCCTTGCATGCCAACATCTTCCGCCGCCAGCTTACAGCCCTTTCTCGACATCCATTAAAGAGCCCATTTGCAAAGAGCCCTTGTGAGCCTCCGCCGAGGGCGGATGGGCTGTTCGGAGTCAGCTTTTAGCAGCCCCACCTTCAGGGAATTCCCCCCCATAGTCTGCTTTGGGTGAGCCACTCCAAGCCCCCCTGTTTGTGGCTGATGTGGGGCAGTCCTGGAGGAAGACGGCACTTCCACCCACACACCTGGCCCCTCTTACCTTGAGGAAGTACAGCACCGTCCCCTTCAGCACAGCATGGAAAGTCTTCCAGCTTCGCTTTCCCCAGGGAGCTGCAGGGAGGGAGGGAAGGGAGGTGGGTTGCTTTCCTCTGACTGGCTTGCCCTCCCCGCTTCCTCCAGGTTGGACAGTCCAGCGCAGGGGCCTCCAACCTCGGCCACTTTAAGCCTGGTAGACTTCAACTCCCAGAATTCCCCAGCCAACTTCACTAGACTTCAACTCTCTGCCTGCTTACTCTCTTGTCATCCCTTCCTCTGCAATCCCTCCATGCCAGGGGGAGTAGGAGAAAAAAAAACCAAACCCAATAGGCATGGTGGAATGGGGAATTCTGGGAGTTGAAGTCCACCAGGCTTAAAAGTGGCCGAGATTGGAGGCCCCTGGTCCAGAGGGCTGGGAGGTTTGGATCTTGACCTTAGAGCGCCCTCCTCAACCTGCCACCAAGCAGCCGACCGGGGCTTCCGCAGCAGGTGGGCAAGAGAGCAAGAGAGCCAGGCCGAAGCCCCCAGCTGGCTCCCACAAGAGACTCTGCCGGCCCCGAGAACCGCCCGTCCAGGGCCACAAAAGGCTGCACTCACTCTTCTTGCCATGGGCCTCTGCGTGGGCCTTGCGGGCCAGAAGGCCCTGCTGGTACACTTTTGCCCCCTGGTCATGGCAGATGGTCAGGAAAGGGTTGGTTTTCCTCTGGCTGTTGGTGGGGCTCAGGAGGATCTTGGCATCGACCGTCTCGTCCTCCTCATCCCTGCAGGGAAGGAACAGAAATTTGGCACAGGCTGCATATAGGAGGGGAAAAAAGCTGTGTAAAAGAGGGGAAAAAAGGCTTGTTTTGGATGAATTAATTACATGAAGGGCCAAAAGAAGAGGTTGGGAAGGGAAAAAAAAATCTGTCTTTAGGATGGAATGGAAGAAAATGCTACTCAGTCTTAACCTGCAGATGCCTTTCAAATGTAGAGCCAGTTTGGCCTGGTGGTTAAAAGTACCAGGTTAGAAAGCAGGTGACTGCGAATTCAAGTTCTGCCTTAGACATGAAAGCCAGTTGGGTGTCTTTGGACCAGTCCTTCTCACAAGGAGGTTGTTGTGGGGAAAAGAGGAGGAGGAGGAGGAAGGAAGCGCATTGAATATGTTCACCACCTTAAGTGATTTGTAAAACGAGCAAAGGTGGGATAAAAATTAAATAAAGAATAAAAGTAAACTGAAGGAAGTATGAAAGACAGCCTACACAATTTGAAAAAAAATCCGTGTTTTTCTGTCATGCCACTTGGGCATTCATTCCTCCTGCCCTCTGGCAGCGTTAAACCTTCCGTGGGAGGCAGGGGAATCCTGAACTCTTAAGCACCCTCTTCCCTGAGCGGGCTGACCTGAAGTTGGGAAATATTATTTGGGCCGCCTCCTTTGCTGGGGCAGCACAAGCAGGATCCTGGGGTCAGTCTGAGGCACGATTCAGGCTTCCTGTAGGGGCAAGCAAGCTCCCTCCCCACCAAGGTTTAATTTTTGGAACCGTTCCTTTCTCCTTGTCCTTCCTGACAACTATCCCTACAGGCTGACGACTGAAAACTGCTGAAGTAAAGACCGGGTCACCACAGTCCACCCACCCATCTCCTTTACAAGAGGGAGGGGAGAGGTCCAAGGACTCCCATGCCTTCCCTCTTTGACCTCAGCCCTCCCCCGCCCATCCCTCAGGTATTCGGCTTTTACTTACGTAGCCCATTCCAGTTTCTCATGGCGGATGGAGCTGTACAATGCCTGGATGGATACAAAAAAGGTCTGAACTGTAAAGTTTCCTCCCTGCATCTCACCCCCATCCTTCAAGAAAAGCTCCCTGCCCCCCCACCCCAGAACTGCCACTTTGGGGGGGGGGTCTGCTCTCAAAAGTACTGCCAATCTTTCCTCCACTATTATTATCAGCTACAGGCCGTCACCTTTCTGGAAGAGTGCAGGCACCACCTCACCTGGTCTGTGGCTGGGCTCAGCCCTCCAACTGACTCGGCAGATGTCGTCAGGGCGTGGATTTGGGGGGGGGGGGGGTGTCTCACCCCCTCCCTAAGGCCAGGCCCTCGATCTCACTAGTGCTTCACGCGGGAGGGGGGGCTTTTGTCCTCTGTTGGACGGTCGTTGCAGAGGGAAAGTGCGGCTGTGCCCAAACCACAGGGGTCCTCACAGGCCCCCTGATGAAGTTGACTCTCCTGTGCACAACGGCTGGCGGAGGCCCTTTGGGAGATTCTGCCATCCTCTTTAAGAAACGGCCCTCCCTGGATCTTCCATTTCCCTTGCAAGCAGCCTTGAAAGTCAACCAAGGTGGACATTCCCACAGAAAGGAATGAAACAGCGCCTGATCTTTTGGGGGGGGGGGTGGAGAGAGGGAGGAGAGGAGGGGAGGGACAACCATGCTGAATTAGCGCCCTAAGGCTTCGTCTCCATTGGCCATCCTGGCTAGGAGGAGTGAGGATCCACAGGCAGAGCGCTCGTTGCCTGCACAGAAGGAAGCTGCGCCTACCTTCAGCAGCTCTTTGGGGAAGTCCTTGCCCTCATTGAGGCCTGTGAGATTCACAACGAAGTCCTGACAGCTCATGCTCCGGCCAATGTTCTGATGCCAGAGGTGAGAGAGACAGAGGGAGAGCTGAAGTTGCTGCACTGTCCATACTGGACTATCCTGTCTGCCCTATGGGCACCCATAGATCCTCTCCCACAAACCGGGGGCCATCGGAGTGGCTTTCCTCCGTCCAGAGGCCCAGGTGAGAGAGAGGAGAGCCGAGGCTCCTTCCTCCGTCAGCGTCTCCTCACCTGCCCATGCAAGTCGGTGTTGAGGAGCATCAGGGCACAGGTGAGGGTGTGCACAGCATCTGCAGAGCAAAAGGAGGTTCAAGAGAGATTCCTTAGGCTTCTCCCACAACTGATTGGAAAGAGCAGCAAAATATCCTCCGTTCGAAGAAAAGGCCAGGAGAAAACGAGCTGAATCTGAAGATTTGCCATCAGCTGCTCTCTTCTCTACCAGAGGAACCGGAAGTGCTGACTTCCTTCTTCCCTCAGGCAGACATTTTGTGGTGTTCTTTTTTTTTTTTTTTTAAACAAATTTTATTAATTTTACAGAAGACACAATACACAAACATACAAAACACAAAACATAAACAAAACTAAAAAATCTTTTCTGAAGGTTGTCTGATCCCGGGTTAAAACTCTTCACACAGACACAAATTCAAATATCATATTCACCCCATATATCCTTCCATATCTTATTATCATTTTCTTTTTTTATATATATATATAAAAACCATTTTTATCAATTTTATAAAAACAACGCAAGGCATAACAGCTTATAAATTCTTTTCTAGGAAAAAATAATAATAAAAAACCAATAGAGCATAACAATTCCAAATTATAGTATCAATACTTTATCTATTTAACTTCATATCTTATCCCTACTTCTCCTTTTCATCCAAATTATTTCTTGTTAATTAAAATTTTATTGCCTTTTATCAATATACAAAATCCAAAAAAAAAAAACCATAACAAAACCTTTATATATCTTTTCATATCTTATTACCATTTTCAATAACATTCTTTGTCTGTTCTATTTCCAACTATCCATTCATCTTTTTTCTTTTACTATACTTCTCCTATACACCAATTGGAGTAACGTCTATAACTCATTACCCTAACTTAAAAGTACTTCGTATAACAATTTTTCTTGCGTCTTCTTCCAGCAGGGCCCCCATCCCCACTGCCCACTCCCCCCTGCTGCTAGTCCATCTCTCCTTCCTTTTCCTTCCCCCTTTCCCAGCCTTAGAGCCTTCTCCAGATTTGGCACAGTGCGCCTGAGAGGGGATAACTTGAGCTTGGGAACGCTGGATTGAGACGGAGTCAGGCCCCCTCTCTCTTGGCCTTCTGACAGGGCACGCGGTTTTAACTGCCCTGTTCTTCAGGGGTCAACTATCTTATCCCCTTTTCTGTAGCATCACTTTTTCTTTCCCCCAAACTCAAGGTCTTTTCCAGTGTGAAGTCCTGCTATTTGTTTCAGAATTGCATTCATTCTCTGTATTTGCTTTGACTGCCTTCCTTACAGAAATGGTTTCTGCTTGCAGTACCTTGTGGTTTGACTTGTATTTATTAGAGCTGCCTCTCCCAAGAGACTCTGGGCAGCTTACAAAAAAAAAAAAAAACCAATTCTAAGTCAAAACAATTAAAAACACAGAACAGTCCAGATTAAATTGCTCTCCTCTCTTGATCAGTGGAAGGCAGTTTATTTATTTATGTATTTATTTGTTTGTTTTTTTATTTATGCGTATGACGTCTACAGAGGTCATGCAATCACTGATATACCAATTTAATTTAATTCTAATTTTATTAACTTTTTAGTTTAATTTAAGCGGAAGGCAGTCACTTGCTCCTATTTTTTAAGATTATTATCAGCTTTGCATGTTCTGGTTGTTCTTAGGAAGTAACAAAAAATGCAAGCAAACATTGCAGGTTTATTTTCACTTTCCCTTCTTAGTATCGGTGCAAAGGCTTATATCTCCTCTTTTTATGAGCTTTTCACTAGATGGTACAATCTTAGGGGAATTCTTTTAAAGATTCCCCTTGAACACCCCCCCCCAAGCTACACTCTAGTGCAGGGGTCTCCAACCTTAGCAACTTTAAGACATGTGGACTTCAACTCCCAGGATTCCTCAGCCAGCTACTATACTAAGGGGGAAGTTATTGCACTCCGGTTCTGAGCCTGTGTTTTCTCTGATTGCAAAAGTAAGGATCCCACCTCCGTCCCGCCTTTGGGGCCAGAATAAAAGCAGGTGGAGCCCAAACCAAAGCTTAGCCCCACCAGGTGTGGGCCGAGAGTCTCACCTGGACTCAGAGAGGCCTCCGGATTGCAGCAATGGTAGCGCTGAGAGAAATGCATCAGGATTCGCTCCCGCTCCTGAGTCTCCCCGGTGAGCACAAAGGACTTCAAGAATGACCTGCCAAGAGGAGGGGAAGGTCAGAAGGGGGGCTGGGAGGGCTTCCTTTCCCCAGGATTGGAACACAGCAGCAGCAGCAGGAGGCCTGGGGAAGAGCCACTTGCCATGGCCAACTCCTCATGGCCAACTCGATGCAGGACAAATTAACGATTTTATTTAATTATTTAAAATAAATAAAAATTAATTGTTGCTCTTCCCATTTCATTCTGCCCCTCCTTTTTGTGTCCTTTCTTTAATGATTCTATTCCACCATTTCTTTGACATTAGTGTAACTCTTGTCCTGTGGTAAGTTGGCCGTGGCAAGTTGGCTGTGGCCAATAGTCACAGACAGATTCTCCCTCAGGGCTTCCATTTGGCATGGGGACAATACAAGGAGGCTGAAATCCTGAGGCCGGGAGGCGCTTCTACCTTCTCACCACGCTCCCTTTTAATGTGCCAAGAACTGAGGAGACTCTAGGCACAGAGCCTCCCCTGCTCAACGGTTTCAAGGATTTTTCTGGCATTCAGGTCCCTCCCTGCTGCTCCAGGAAGGCCTCCAACCCAAGCAGGCCTTGACTAGGGGCAGAGCTGCAGGGAGAGGCCAATCTTTTCTTCCCATTATCATTTCAGTTACCCCTTCCCAGCCCTCCGTCTGTTACTAGCCCACTTAGCCCAGCCAGTTCCCAAGTTAGCTCTTGGCCTCCTGGACTTGGGAGAGGGAAGGGTGACCTCCCCCCTCCTCATCAGGGAGGGCAGGAAATGCACATTTGGCCATGGACTATGAAGTTTCACTTCCCCTCTTGAAAATGGGAAGGCAACCCCAGGGAAAGAGAACGTTACCTCAGGGCCTGATCCAGAGTTTTGGCAGAGAAGTGGAAGAAGGAGAGGTAGGCCTCAGCGACCATCTGGCTGAAGGGGTTGCTGTGGACAAATGTTCAGGGAGAGCTCAGAAAACCCCAAACGTACCTCCTCTTCCCTTCCTCCTCCTCCTCCTTCCTCTTCCTCCTCCCTTCCTCCTCCTCCTCGGGGTTCCTCACACCTGCCTGGCTCCTAAAGCCCCCCTTCCCCACTCCATGTCCCATGGCCATGGAAGATCCTATGCAAAAATTCAAGCAGAAAGAGAGAAAAAAACGCTACTGCTGCCTCCCTTCAGCCCCTTTGGCCCTTGCTTTTACTGCTTCCCCCTCATCTTTCCCTCAGCTGGGACTCCTTTGTGTTTGCTTCAGGGCTGCCTCAGAAGACGGCAGTTTTTACTCTGCCGCCTGCTCAAAACACGCTCCGTTCTTAGCTTTCAGCCAGCTGAGGGCCACAGGTCTGGAAATGCATTGGCTGCTTCTTCAGGTGATGAAAGAATGACTTAAAACTCAGCCTGGTGTGTCTGTGTGTGTATCTGTGTGTGTGTGTCTGTCCATACCGTGCACGCCAAGAAAAGTGACAAACATTCAAATCCCCAAACGGAAGGAGGCGTGAAGACTTTCAGGGCCATCTTACTTCTTCTGGAGAAAGGCAGCCACCTGAGATTTCCTGAAGCCGTCCAGGTGGTAGAGGCGAGCTGCCAGCCTCTGGGCTGCAGCCAGGTCTCCCGAGGTGCCGTTTGCCAGGAGCAGGCTGCCATTGGCTTCTGCGGAGACCTTGGCAGGCGGGCTCTGCCCCGTTCCGTCAAACTGCCCTCCAGCTTCTTCATGGCAGCTGCGGAGGGTGGTGAGAGAGAGAGACGGGGACTCTTGTCATAGTGCCAGAGAATAGAGGCCGACCCGTGAACCAAAGTCCCCACGAGGCAAGGAGGCAAGCCAACCCGCTGGTGGCTCCAGGGAGCTGCGGGGTTGCATCCTGGCCCAGGCCCACCTTCCCACCTGAGCAGGAGGACGCTGCGCGGGGAGAGACGGCCAAAAAGGCCAACGGTCCCAAGAGGCATAAAACAAAAGCATCCTTACTGTAATGCCGGCTCTTCTCCCCTGCCTTTTGGCCTCCCATCGCTTTGCATAGCTGGCAGCTCCACCATGCTGCATCTCTCGACTGAGCTCGGCGGCTTCCGCTCTGCACCACAGAGCGGGCTGGAGAGCACATCTGCTCCGATGACGTCCTTCTGCAGAGAGGAAGTTCTTTCAGGCTCCTCTAGCCAGGTGCGGGAAGGCGAAGGAGGGTGGCTGCGGGGCAAGGCTTGTGGCTCCAACTTCTCTTGCTGCAGACTCTGCTCTGCAGCAGGTGCCGAGGGGACCTGGATGCTGGAAGGGACGCAGCCGCTCTCCCCTGGAGAGGTAGGCCTGGCAGGGGGGCAGCTCTGCGTGGACTCTTGCAGCAAAGCAGACATCAGGGAAGGGCTGGAGGTGGAGAACAGCAGGCCTTCTGCTGGCAGATACCCAGGCGGAGGCGGCTCTGTACGTGGACCAGAGGGACAATTCAGCCACAAAGCGGCTTCCTTCCCACACCTGGCAAGACCCCAGGGCATCGTCTGATGCTCTTGGGAAGAGCAGAGTGAGACTTACCTGGAGTGATGCTTTCCAGAACGTCTCCTTGGAGGGGATCCGGGAAACAGCCCTCTGCCTGGAAGGCAAATATTGGTAGTCACAAAAGGCTGGGACAGCTGCTCTCTCTCTCTCTCTTACACACACACACACACACATGTGCCCTGCCTTCCTGTACATTTCCATCAGGAACGGGTTTCCAAGCATTTCCCAAGAACTGTGGAGAGAACATCAGCCACAGGGGAAAGAAGCCAAACCAGCCCTGCCTGGTGCAAACGGACTTGCAGGTGGTTTTGAGATTGTGTTGTTGAAGGTTAAGGACCTGGTTTTGTGGAAGAGCTTATCTGTGCCATCTACCAGGGAAAGGGTATCTTCACGCAGCTGCTCCTAGTTCACTTTCAGAAACTGTCCTCCCACTGCCTCCAGGTCTCAAGGATTTCCAGGACAAGAGGCCTGGTGGTTGATACAAGGGTAGTAGCCCTTAACAGTGGCCCACATCTGCATGCAGCCTTAATAGTGAGCCAAAACAAAGGAGGGTTTTAAGTTGGAGATGAAGGTCTCTTGCAGCTCCAGCGCTCTTACCCTGGCCCTGGGAGAGGGGCTGGGCAGCTGGTGGGATGCATTTTTTTGTTGGAGAAGACAAAATTCTTCTAAATAGGAATTAAAACTCCAACTAAGCTCAGGTAAAGCCACAGCAAACACAGCAGGATGCTCACGAGTCTACTACCATAAGAAGCAGCCCTGGGAGCTTCTGTATCAAGAGACAAATTCCTGGTGCGTTGAATTACACTTAGGACGCCCCTCTTACCTCTGAATTCTCATCCCAAGAGCAGGTGATTTCAAGATCTCTTTCTGTAATTATCAATGGGGACAAGGAACGATAATGGGGCACATAACTTGGACAAGAACAAGTGGATGTGTCCTCATCAGCATCCGGCCCACATGAAGAAAAGTAACGCCTGCCCACAGGGCTTATGGCCACCTTGGCCTGGGAAAACAAGTCACCGTGATGGTTTCCAGAGCCCACTTCACTTTTGCCATCTTTCTTGTAATTCTCAGTGGACGTTTCTTCTTCTGATTGTGACCATGGAACTTGTCCTTCAAAAATTCTGGTTAAGTGAGGACTTTCCTGAAAGAGTGGATTATTGAAAAATAAGTATTCAACCTCCTCCTCCTCCTCCTCCTCCTCCTCCTCGCTTTCTTCCTCCTCCTCCTGTTTCTTTAAATTCTCTTCTGGCTCCTCCTCACTATCACTTGCCAGGAGTGAAGGATTGTTGATGGTAGCTGAGTCCAGGGATTCAGAATTCACACTGTCAGTTTGCAGAGATTCTTCCTGCTTATCCAACTCCTCCTGAAGATCTAAGACACACAACTGAGCTTGCACGATACCAGCCCAAAAAACAGACTGGGTAGCATCATTATTACGCGTATCCTGAGTTTTCAAGTTTTTTATTGTCTCGAAAGGCTGGCCAGATCTCTCAGAGAAGTCCAAGCCCAGTTCAGGGTGCAACAGTTCAAGATTATTCTGCGTTAACACTGGAATGGATTTCTCAGAGGGGGTTTCCCTTCTGCAGAGAACACCCCCCAATCTGTCCTGTACAAGACCCAAAGAGGGAGGGGGAACGGCATCTTCAGCCTGGCAAGCTCCAGAAAATGCAAGCGGATCCCAAGTCTGTTTCCAGGCCTCTCCCGGGTCCGAGCTCACTTCCTTTGTTCTGTCATCAGATGACACATCCGTTACGTTGGAGGTACCGGAGCGTTTGGGGTACTCCATTCTAGCATTGGACCATGAAAACTGGCACAGGGGCAACTAGGGTTCCAGTCTGGTTTTCAGTAGGCCGAGAAATACGGGTCTTTTAAAAGCAATCTCCATCATTTTCTTGTTTGGCCTGCAAAAGAGAAAGTAGAAATATGTGTTCTGGTTAACAGTTGTTCCAAAGGAATAGCTTCAGGGTCTGCTTCTGACTTTCTTTAATGAGAAGCAATATCAGAATATTTCAAAGATTTAAATAATTACACAGATCAATTAGAAAAACAGCCAAAAGTTGCCAGATATAAACTGCTGGAAAAAACAGCCCCTCATGCCAGTATAAACCCCTGCAGATGCCATCTCCTGCATTTTGCACATCAAGATTTAGGATATAGTCACAACAAATATAATAATACAGATTGGTGTAGATGAGAAGGGAAACCAAGTGGCTATTAAAGAGCCAGGAAGCATATTCTTTGAACTGTTATCTTTCATGGCACTCTGGCCTTAGTCCCAACCCTACCCCCAATCCTCACTCACCCTTTATCAAACGATCTTTGAGCAGTGAAGGCTTTAGTCATCTTTAAGTGATGGGGGGGTGGAGAACTTGATTAGGATGGGTAGTTATTTCCACTACTTACCACCAACAGGCACAATATGGGACATCCATATTGTTCAAATCCAAGCGGGGTTGCCTCAATGGCTGGACTAGGGGGGAAGCCAAACGAGGAAAAACAGTTTGATCCCCTACGTACATTCAAATTCAGTTCCTGTCTTTTTCAGCTCCTGCAAAAAAACAGTGGAAAAGCAAAATTGCCATGTACGTTTATTTATCAAATTTACATAACTGCCCGTCTCACAAGAAGTGAACTTGCACCGCAACAGGCAAAGCAACGGAGATGGGAAATGAACAGAACTCCAAAAATAACAGAAAGTGTCTTAAAAGGTAGTCAGCATGTTACTGATTTATGATGTATTTATTTTATTGGCTTACAACATCTGCATATCACTGGCTCCAGGTGGACTCTCAGAAGGTAGTGGGTTTTGCCAAAGAAGCCTGTAAGATTTTCCCTAATTGTTAAGCAATTTTTTAAAAAACGGTACAGGCAAAGCTGGCTGGGGAATTCTGGGAGTTGAAGTCCTCCAGGCTTAAAGTGGCCAAGGTTGGAGACCCCTGTTCTAGACGACGACAGTGTCACTGCAAATGTAGAGACACAAGCCAACCTCCAGCTCATCCACGCGACCCTCCCCTCCCAGGCCTGTGGGGCCTTTCAGTATCACTGTTCAACTGCCCTCTTAGCAGCTTTGCCAGTACACCTCTTAAGTAAGCAGGGTACACAGGAAGTCCCCAGCCATTGCCAATTTGGCACCCAACGCACCTTCCCCGTGTTGGAATCCCTTGAGGTCATCCAACCCTGCAACATCGGAAGGAGGCTCAATTGGCCTTCTGGACAGGAGTGATGTCCCCGATTCCAGGCTGACCAATAGTGTAACAGAGGAGAGTGCAAAATCTGTGCAAAACCTAGTGGCAATTGTCTCTACTACCCGGGTCTTGAGGGCTTTCCGTCTTAAGCTATTCCTGCTTTGCAAGGAGCGAATGCAGAGGATTAATTATGAATTTTAAGAAAGATTGATTGGTAACTCAAGAGCTTCTTCAGCGGATGAAATTATTCTAGGGCAAAACAGGTTCAAAAGAAAGTCAGCCTGTTTTGAGCCTCCTGGGGCAGAAAGTAAATTAAAAAAAGAGCCCGGAGTGATCGGACAAGGAAATTGTTCTTCTGTCTTGAGCTTTCATCCTAAACAGGAAGGCTAATAGCTCATTTATTTTGGCATTCCAGCAAATATTCCTGACGTTTTTAATCCTTCCCTTGAAACAGCAAAACAGCCCAAGAATTAGGCGTCTTCCTCCCATCCAGCTTTCCCGGGAGCTGCAGGGAAGGGATTCCCAGAGCTTTCCCCACCCCCAGTTATGGCTTCAGAAAGCAGGGGCCCTTCAGAGGCTGCCCAGCGGAGCCCTTCCGCCCTGAAAAGAAACTTGAAACTCCCAGAATCCCCCAGCCAGCTTTGAGTTGCCGTCCTCCAGTCTTGAAGTGTTTTCATTATTATTCCCTCCTGTTTTTAGGAGACTCTCCTCCTCCTCGGGAGCCGCGTCCAGGCCCGTCCTCGGCCTGCTCTTTCGGCCAAGGACAGGCGCCCCGCCCCGACTACGACCCCCGACCAAGGAGGACGGGCCCCCTTCCTCCCCTCCGCCCCAGGAGCCTCCCCGCTCATGGGCATCGCGTGGGGGTCGCCGCCGGAGCCCCGTCCGAGGTCGGAGCCGAGGAGCTGCCGCCCCGGCCAGGATCGCCAGCCCGGGCCCCGACGCCCCCTCCGGAGGGGAGGCTTTGGCGGAGCGGCCCCGCCGGGCTTCCGGGCAGGCGCTTCCTCCAGGCCGGCCCGGCGGAGGCGCGGCTCCTCTCTGCGGAGGGGTCTCCGGGGTGAGGGAGGGAGGGAGGGAAGCGGGCGGGCGGGCCGAGGCGCTCCGCCTGGGGAAAGCCCACCCGGGAGGGCCCGGGGCCCACTTACCTCCGCGGGTCCCGCGTCGGCGCCACCGGCCGGCCGGCAGCGTTTCCGGCCTCCGCGCCGCCCGAGCACAAGGCCCGCCTCGCCCGGGAAGGCGGCTCCGAAGTCCCGGGCCCCGCGACGCCTCCCAGGCCGGGCCCCACGAGCCCCGCCGGGGCTGGCGGTGGGTCGCTCCCGCAGCAGACCCGGCTCCCTCCCCGGCCCTGCGGAGGGGTCCCGGCCGGGGGAGGCTCCGGGGGGCCCCTGCAGAGGCGAAGGGAAGCCGGGCTGGTCCCTGCGGGCCTCGGAGTCTGGGCTGGGGACGGGTCGGCGTTCCCCCCCCCCCGGGGCCCGCCCTGCCTTGGAAAAGGCGCGGAATTGGGGGCCCTGCAGGCTCCCCCCGTCAGGGGCTCCCCCGCAGCCCCAGAGGAATAAGGGGGGGGGTTGCCAGACCCAGAAGTGGGGGGGGCACGTGGGAAAGATACAGGGGGCTGGGCAGGTGGGCTGCTAAATGGGGTCCATTGCAGGTGCGAGGAGGGGAAGAGGGGGAGGGATGCTTGCATGCTTGCTCCTCCTGGGAGGGAGCTGCCGTTGGCCCCCCAGGTTGGAAGGTCTACACAGGTGGAGTTGGGGGCCAACTTGGTTGCTGCCCCAGACAGGCCCTCCCCGCTGTCTCTTGCTGGCCCTGACAACTTGATGGCTCCTGTCCTTTGGCGCTCCAGAGGTTAGTTCTTTGCAGGGAAGGACGGAGGAGGCAACTAGGTTTCCAGAGCCCCCAACCCTTCTGGCGCCTCCTTTCTGGTCTCCTCCTTACGGTACTTACCTCCTGTCGGACCTTCCGTCCTCCAGCAGGGATCCCTAGGAATTGGGGCTGCTTCCCCAGAGCCCCTGGTGGGAATGGGGACAGATCCTGCTTGACGGTTTGCTCTTTTTGGGGTTTTTGTTTTTTACATGATTTTGCAAGAGAACCTGACTCAAGGCCAGTAACTCCGTGACGCCCGCGGACCTCCCTTTGAAAGGCCCGAGCATTCAAAGGAAAGCGAAGGAGCAGCAGGGGAGGCTCTCTTGCCTTGCAAAACACTGTGTAAATGAAGAAGTGCTGCTTTGCCTCCTGCACAGGCTGCATGGCTGCTGCCTGAACCGGAACTTACAGCTCTTGGGTGAGCAACACAAACCACAAGGGCCCCTTGAGCTACTTTTAAACGGAGGCCGTGAAAGAAGCAGGAAGCCCAAGCAGAACTGGTCTCGGACGGCAAGGGAAGGGAAGGAGGATGAAGACCTCATCTCCTCATGGACAGCACTTTCCTTCCACAAATGCAAGAAACACTAGGGCAGTCCTTCCTTTGAAAATTGTTTTGGGGGGAGCTGCTTCAAAATACATTGAATCACAGTGCCTCCTTAGAGGCCCCCCAAAAAGCCATTTTTAAGTGAGCTGCTACACTCACTGCAGCATGTTTTGAAATACCACTTCCAAATCTTTTCCAAAGTACATTTAAGTTTTACTGAGCAAGCACTGAACAAAGTCTAAAATGATTCAGTAAAAATTGGCATGAAAATGATTTTCCCATTCCTCTCTCCAAACCACAGAGTTGGAAGTTTCCTTGTCCTAATCTTGCTCAAGTAGGAGATCCTATAATATATCATTTCAGACAAATGGCTGCCCAGTAATGAAGCACCCACAATTTCTGAAGGCAAGCTATTCCAACTTGGTATCACCTGCAAATTTGATGGGTTTCCTTTCTATTTCCTCATCTAAATTGTTTATGAAGATATTGAAGAGTACTTTTATTATATTTATATATAAACAGAAACTTAGGGCACCCCACTTCATAGTTCCTTCCATGTAGATGTAGCTTCCTTAAGGATAGTTTGTCAGCAAGTTATGAATCCATCTGGTGGTGATCTACCTATCCCACATTTTTCTAGCTTACCAACAAGTAGGTTTCATACTGTCAAATACCTTACTGAAGGTCAAGTATACCATGTCCACAGCATTTGGCTGGTCCACTAATTACTTTGTCAAACAATGAAATAAGATTTGTTTGGCACGATCTATTTTTGACAAACCCATGTTGGCTTATGGTTATAATTTTGCTTGCTCCTAGGTGTTCTCATATCTTATTATATTTATATAATTTATAGCATTATATTTATAGCTTATTATATTTTCCAGGAACCTCCCAGGTATTGATGTCAGGCTGATTGGTCTGTAGTTTCCTGGATCTGGTTCCCGCCCACTCCTTTTTGAAGTTGGGAACCACATCAGCACTTTTCCTGATGCTTCAGGATCTCTGAAAGAGATGGTTCTTCAATGGTTCTGAGATCACGTCTGCCAGCTCCTTCAAAACTGGGATGTGATCCATTTGATTTATGGTGATTTGAACTCGTCTAGAATGGACAGGTATTCTCTTACCATTTTCTTGATGGTTTTAATTTGTATTCCTAGTCTTTCTTTTACGCTTCTGTTTTTGGTAGGTTGGGCTATTTTTTCTTCTTGTGTGAAGACAGATGCAAAGAAAGAATTAAGCAGCTCTGCTTTCTCCCTGCAGCCCATCACTTTCTTGCCGTCTTCTCCCATTAGTGGACCAATTGTTTCCTTGACTTTTTTCTTGTTTTTATATGTTGAAAGAAGCATTTTATTATTTTTGACACTTGTTGCAAGTCTTACTTCATTCTGAGCCTTAGTTTTCCTGACTTCATCTTTGGGTGTTCTGCTGGTATTCTGCCTGAGTTATATGTCTCTTTTTTCATTTTTTAATGCTTATCCCTTTTTTCTTCCAGTTTATCAGAGAGTTCTTTGTGTAACTATTCTGGTTTCTTTTTGGATTTCTCGGTGTGTGTTTTTAGTGGTATTGTGCTGGACTGGGCATTTATGTTTACAGTTTTTATAGATTCCCAAGCTTCTTGATTTGTTTTCTCCTTTAAGATTTTCATCCATGGAATGCAAACCCTGAGTTTGTTGAAACCAAATCTTTTAAAGTTTAAGACACTGGTTTGATTTCTATTGCTTGTGTCTGCAATATTTTGAATTCCAATATGACATGGTCGCTGTCTCCCACCTTCTGTATAACTTCAAACCCCTCTTTCATTTCTTCTCTGTAAGAACTTACTTGCCTTCTCTTCTCTTCCCCTCCCCTCCCCTCCAGCAGTTCAAGCCATTATAGATGCTATGACATCACCACACTAGCTTCCTATAAAATTCTATGTATAATTCAAGGTGTATTATCATCTATATCAGGGGTTCCCAATCCACAGACCTCGGCCCACTACCAGGCCGTTGCTTATTCGGAACCAGGCCGCCACTCACGCAAGTCGAGATGCCCGCCTACACGTGTACACACTGACCTGCTGCTGGCACAGCCTGGTTCTCTTCCCTCCCCTGCAGCCAGGCCGCCAAGCCTCCAAGGTTGGGCTCCGCTGGCCTAAATAGCCCTTCCTGTCCACATTGTCTCTGCTCAGCCTGTTAATAAAATCCAGCCAAATGGGCAGGCTAGTCCTTCCGTGAAACAGTGCCCCCTAGCGGGAACGAGGGACCATACGTTCTGCTGCAGGTGCCTCCCCTATGGAAGTCTATGGACCTTCTCAGTCGTCCCAGGTCCTGGTTGCCTCCAAGGTGTTTTTGGCAACTGGACTTCCTTGGCTTATTGATTATGCTGCCCTGGAAAGTGGCAACCCATGATTCCCAGTTCAAGTTGTGGATGAAGACCAATCTGTAACAGAGCTGTCATCAGCAGAGATGGAGGCACATCTGGATCTTCTCACCTGGCTCTTAAGGTGAGGAGTTGGGAAAAGTTGCCTCCCTCTGCCATCACAGCCTCGACTCTCCTGTTCCTCCCCCTCCCCAATTTGACAGGGTGAGGATTTGTCATGGCCTGCAGCAGATCTAGTCTGTATAACATGCTGGGGATTCAGGCTCCACAACTACCTGTGTGTGGCTAAGACAAAATGAGGTGTTTTTTTAAATTGAATGCACATTTTGAAATCATTAGAATTAAATGTAGTCAATACAGTTACTTCAAATGTATTTAATTCCTTTCTGGGTAACCAGAGCTCAGCAATTGGCTCGCATATTTTGCACTCGTAGCTTTAGAGGTTTGCAGATAATTTTGTGGCCGCAAAACCTGCACTTCCGAGCCAGAAAGTGAGCTGTGAATATCCCGCGAACTCTAGAAACACGGCGTCACCGCTTTCCTTCCGCTTTGTTCTTCTGAAAAGCGACCCCCTGCAGAAATGCTTAGGGAAAGGAGCAGTGGGAGACGCTGCCCTCCAGGAGTGGCCTTTGTCCTTCGGAGGGAGGTGGGGGAGGCCAGCTAAGATTCAGGCTGAAAATAGAAGTCCACCAGATGAGAAGATCCTGGGTTGTTGATCAGCCCAATGGGTTCGTTGGCTTTGGAGGAGGTGCAGAGGAACCAGCCTGGGTGGGCAGCTGACTCGAAACGCCAGACTCCGTCTTTGTTAGACATGAAGAAGGTGAAGCGGGTAGAGGCCTCTTTATCTTTGCAGAGATCTCTGATGTTGACACTCTGAGGAGAAGAAAAAGGGTTTGAGGGAAGGGTTAGGGTTAGCTCATCTTGCAGCCTACTCAGGTCTGAAAACTGACCATCAAAGGGGCTTCCGATAGCAAAATCTAGGGAAACTATTGATGGTGAACGAACCCTAAGCTAGCATAAGTGCTTCTCTGAGGAGAGCATAACGTGGATTCTTCTTAATGAAAAATAACCCGTAGAGTAACCAGGATCCTATTTCTGGAGCAGAGAGAGAAAGCATAGCCGCTTCCACACAGTTTGCTCTCTTGAAGCTCCGTCCTTGAGAAACTACTAAAGTTCTCAGGAGAAGCTGGATTGGAAACTCCTCTGTGGGTTTCTGTCTGTGTGAATGTATGAGAGAAATGAACACGATAAAAAAAAGAGGAAGTGTATCTCTCCAAGTCCATCGTGAAGAAAATTGTTGGTGTCATTTGCTTCACTTTGAAAGCTGAAAAAAAGGAGACCCACCAAAAACTGGGATGGGTGGAGGGTTCAGTCTGGCCTCCGCTGCTCTCTTACACTTATGATGGGTCACGTAAAGCTGTGCTTACCTGGATGTAAGGTTGGCTGGGAGAGAGGCTCCCCCACAAACATATCCCCCTCTACAGGATGTTGTAATTCCTTCCTCCCCTGTGTGCACACACAGGGAGCTCTGCTCTCCAATCACTGTGTGTAGGAAGCACCAAGTGGCAGCTCAGGTAAATGTGCTCTGGGGCATCATCAGACCAACCGTTGCTTCTCACCTCCAACTGCAGCTCCGGTGGGGTCCCAGGAGAGCAGGCCAGGCTGCTTTTCCCACCCTGAATGCTCAGGATGACCGGGAAGTTCTCTTGGCCAAAAGCCCGGTTGCGGATCCAGAAAATCTTTTCTGGAAGGGGAAAGAAGATGGGAGAGAATGTGAGCAGCCTGGAAAAAAAATAGTCCAGCTTTATTTGTGTCTTTCCTCTTTATTTCATGGATTGGTTTACTTCAGCACTTCATCCCCCCCAGGCAGAAAATTCTTTCCTCCATCAGTTTATTTTTGGGACAAATCCTGCGAGATAAATTAGGTTGAGAGCCATTCAGGAAACCTCTGTGGCTGAAAATATTGCTATTCTCTGCTCTCATGAAAAATCCCATGAACCTGAAGTATCTTTTTTCTGCTGTAAATTGCATTCCTCTCCTCCTCTGAGTCAAACCAACATTTTTTTCACAAGTGGAGAGCTTTCTTATACATCAGGTCTGGAATAAAGAATTCACATTAGGGGTCCAACCACAGAGAAGTTGGGGAAATGGGTTGAGAGAGCAGCATTGTATGCTGGGGGCAGAAAAGAAATGGGGTGCTGCAGAAGCCAGAATGACAATGAAAGTGCTTCCCCTTGATTTTACTTGACATTCTCTTTGAAAAAATTCTAGCAATAAATTAGTTATTTATATTTGCCTATTTGAATCAAGCAGACACACTGAGAAGAGTGACAACACAAAAGAAATTGATCAAGCCATGCATATGTGCATCAGGATGCAAACTACCCCATCTCACCATAACAAACAGAAAGTTGTTAGGGAAATCCTCCAGTCTCTTGAGCTCCTGGGAGTGCCTGTCGGAGGAAGACCTCAGAAGAAAGGGGCGTGCCTAAGGGCACCATCATACCTACCGTCCCTGTCCTATTGTCCCCATTTAGTCTTACCTATTTCCTATATTCCTTCTCATGTTTATACTTATCTATTATCTTGTAAGCGATTGACAAATCAAATAAATAAAAAATAAAAATAGAATAGAATCTAAAGCTGCAAAGGTGATCTCATCCCTCCTCTATGCAGTTTTAGGAAAAACTCACCTTCCAGTGCAGAGTTGGGAGCTTGCAAGTATCCGGCTATTAGTTCATTGTTCTGAAGGTAGAGAGATTTCTGGTTTACATCCCAAAGGCTGAAATGTCAAGATTCGTGTTTTAAAAGAAAAATTATACTTTTTTTCCCCTTTCTTCAGTCATTCACCTCTACATTGGCTGTTGTTGTGGGGAAAATAGGAGGAGGAAGGTGTATTAGATATATTTGCTATCTTTTTTATTAAAATGACAATGGTGGAATAAAAATAAATAAAAAACATTATACAGCAGTCTTTTATTTGATAGGGAGGCCCAAATGCTTCTTGTTGATTTAAGAACCATCTTACTTTTTATAGTGTGAGCTGCTGTTCATCTACTCCCTTTGCCTATTTGCTCAAATCTCCTTTGGGCAGGAAAACCCAAACAAAGCCCTCATATTCGTAATGGGAAAAGAGCCAGTCTGCAATCTACCTTTATATGCCACTTGCTCTGTTTTACGCCACTTACTCCACTCGCTTGTAGTTTTGGGTAGCTTATGAAACCTAAAATTGATGCAATTCTAAAGCATTAAATAAACACCATAAAAACACTAGTCCAGCTGTCCCTTCTCTAAAGCTTCCATTCAGTGGCAAATCCTCTTATAACACAGACCTCACCATTTTCTTTGGAGAAAATGGTGCTACAAATAGATGCTATAGTAAATTTATTCATAGCAGGACCTACAATCTTGAGTCTCACAAACATTCTCAAAATTGTGGCGCAGAATATTCTGGTAATGCCTTGAGAGAGTAGAGGAGGGACATCAGTGCATCTCTCTTTCCAAAGCAAGCGAGATTTTTGGCCAGAAGAAAATTGCTTCCATTCATTCAGGGATTCATGTCTTGAGAAAAGAGCCCCCTTTGTCTCAAGAGGCTGGGCATCCCGTTTTCAGTGAAATGAGCAAACAGGTGCTAGGTGGGACTCAGCCCTCTTTTCTTTGGGGCTTCAGGTGTCTTCCTGGAGGCAGGGAGAATGGGGAGAGGGCTCTGTGAGGTCGATGTGCCCCAAGATATAGAAGGCTCCCGGGGGTCTCCCCCTTTGCCCCTTGGCCAAGCTGCCCAAACGGCTCACCCGGGGCACTTACCGTGACTTGAAGACGACTCCGTGAGCCCAGGTCTTGTTTCCAGCTGCACACAGAACAGAAAGCAGGAAAAGGGTCAATTTATTTGTTGAGTACATGCCAGACTCCATTGTGTGCAACAAATGGACCATCTCTGCTGAATCAGCCCAGCTGGCTGTTTTATAAAGTCCATGACAACTACACAATTGGAATTTACGTTATTTCCAGACGTGACACTTCTGTGACATAACCCGTCAAATTTCCAACAACTTTCGTGCCTGTTGCAATTCATGTCGCAACTCTGGGTGCTGAAACTAAACTTCCCCAAATTAATAGAATGGGTTCCTATTGCTAGTACATACAAAGGGGAAGTGAGACCACAGCACATAAATGAAAGCAACTTTACGCTGTTAACGAAGAATGTAGATATTTACAAAAAAAAAAACTGCATTCAAAATAAATTAAGATGGGAAGTGCTTATTGCCGAATAATGCAGAGTCCTCAAATAAATAGTGCCTCCTTTAAAAAGTCATTAACTTTTCTTGGCATTCTGTTATTCCAAAGACCTATTTCCAAAATGCAAATAAGCGAGCATAAAACATGTTTCCTTGTCTGAGCATCACAAGAGTTGAATTATCTCCTTCCAATGGCCTCACCATACCTGACTGAGCCAGCTTCTCTTCTCCCTGTGAGTTCCCCATGGCTTCCCCTTCTTTCGGCTTCAACTGGAACCTCTAAGGGTTCACCCACCAAGCTACAGAACAGCCGGAAGTATCTGAAAAGGCGTGACCAAATCTCCAAGATTTGGGTTTTAAAATGTAGAACAAAGATTGCTCTTTGACAAGGATGGCTCTGTTAAATGTGGTACATATTGTAAACATGATCATGCCAGAGAAATCTTATTGCGTTCTTTGACAAAGTGATTAAATTAGTAGACCAGTGAAATACTGTGCACATATCCACGTGGACTTCAGTAAGGCATTTGGAAAAATAGATCACAGCCTATTTCCAGGCAAAAACTACATCTGCAGGGAGGGAAGCATGCAGAGAGATACTCCAAAATTCTGTCTTAAGCCAGTATCTTCATAAATGATGGGGAACTCATCAGATTTGCAGATGTCACCAAGTTGGGAGGAATAGCCACCACGTTAAAAGATGGGCTCAAGAGCCAGAAGGATCTTGGCAGACTTGAACGCTCGATCTCATGCAACAAAATGAAATTCAATGGTGAGAAAAGTTGTTGTCCAAAACTTGGTTCAGCCTGGCACAGAAGCCAATCAGAGACAAACATGAGAGACAAAACTTTTGAAAATCTTTTATTGAAGTGCTTCAGCAAAAGGGTTCTTGTCCAATTTGGGAGCCGAAATCCTGAACAAGAGCATATACCGTTGATTTCCAGAAATAGGGAAGTAACATTTCACAACACTATTACCTTTTTTTGGAGTTCTACCTTGCTTTTAGTCGATGTGCCTGCTTGTTTGTGGAGTTGCGCCTTGTTGAGCATACGTGTCATTTTGCCATTATAGAGTTATAGCTTGTTTAAGCTCTATGTGTTCCTACTTGTGGTTTCTGCTGCTTATCTTCTTGTTGCCAATCTTGTAACTTCCTATCTAATTCTGAATGTGTGTTGTTACATTTCCTTTATCTCTGGCACATTGTGTTGCACGTACATTCCTCTAAATTCTTATTCCTTCCTAGGATAGGGTTGTATAATTCCTTTGTAATGGGTGATCCATCAAAGTAAGGTCTTTCACTTAGACAAGGAAAACCAAGTGCACAAGTACAGAATAGTTGGTACCTGGCTCAACAGCAGTTAACTGTGAGATGGATGTAGCAGTTCCAATGCACCACCATTTTAAGTAGGAGCCAGCATTGTGCTGCAGCTGCCAAAAAAGCCAATGCAGTCCTAGGTTGTATCAACAGATAGATAGTATCAAGATCACTTGAAGTATTAGTACCGCCTTATTAAGACCAACTTGGAATACCATGCCCAGTTTGGGTCACTGTTATGCAAAAAAGGACATCTGAGTCTGTAGAAAGAGTGCCCAGAACAGGACAAAAATGGTTGTGGGACTGGAGGTTAAAGCCTATGAAGAATGGTTGCAGGAACTGAAGGACTAGGAGGGGCTTGATAGAAGTTTTCCAATATTTGAGGGGCTGCCGCAGAGAAGAGTGGGGGGGGGGGGTTTCAACCTATTCTTTAAAGCAGGGGTCTCCAACCTTGGCAACTTTAAGACTTGTGGACTTCAACTCCCAGAATTCCTCAGCCAGCTTTGCTGGGAGTTGAAGTCTACAAGTCTTAAAGTTGCCAAGGTCCAAGAAATAACAGATGGGATATTATTAACAAAGCTCCAAGGTAGAACTAAGGGGACATTTCCTGGCAGTGAGGACGAAGTGGAACATCTTGCCTTCGAGAGAGTTGTGGCTGCTTCATCACCGGAGGCTTTTAAAAAGAGACAGCCTCTTGTCTGCAGTAGTGTACGATCTCCTGATCGAGCAGGGGATTGGACTAGAAGACCTCCAAGGTTCCCAACTCTGACTCCTGACTAGTCAGATTAACAGAGTTGGAAGGGACCTTGGAGGTCATCTAGTCCAACCCCCCCTCCCCAGGCAGGAGACCCTACACCATTTCTAACAGACGGCAGTCCGGTCTCTTCTTGAACTCCAGAGCCACTGGGTGCCTAGGTTTCGGCCCTTCTCGACCTCCCCCACCGGAGAAGTCAAGGGGGGTCCAAGTCCGAGACAGGCCCGGCAGCTGAGTGAGCCCGCGGGCGCCAGGCTGGGGCGTCGGGCCACGTGACAGGCCGCGCATGCGCGCTCGGCGTCGGCGGGGCGCCATGGCTGCCGGGTGGTTCGTGGCGTTGCTGGGCGCGCTGCTCTTGGCCGGCCGGGCCGCGCGGGGCCTCTACTTCCACATCGGGGAGACGGAGAAGCGCTGCTTCATCGAGGAGATCCCGGACGAGACCATGGTTATCGGTGAGGGGGCAGGGCGGGGGGCTCTGGCTGGGTGGGGGGGGTCGCGCCCTTCCTCCGGCTGACTGCCGCCCCTCCCCCCTCGTCTCCTAGGCAACTACCGGACGCAGCTCTGGGACAAGCAGGCCGAGGCCTTCCTGCCCTCCACGCCCGGGCTGGGCATGTTCGTGGAGGTCCGGGACCCGGACGCCAAGGTGAGGCGGGCCCGGCCTGTCCGGGCTGGGCGGGAGGAGGAAGGGGGCTGACCCCCCCTCCCCCACCTGACCCCCCCTCCCCCGCAGGTGATCCTCTCGCGGCAGTACGGCTCGGAGGGCCGCTTCACCTTCACCTCGCACACCCCCGGGGAGCACCAGATCTGCCTGCACTCCAACTCCACCCGCCTGGCGCTCTTCGCGGGGGGGAAGCTGGTAAGAGGGGGGAGAGGGAGGGGGCAGGGGGAGAGGCCCCCCTCAAGGATCTACTCCTCTCAAACACCCCTGTCTCTGGTTGGGGGGGGGTGCAGAGGGAGGGGGGGAGGGAGGGGGACAGCCTTCCCATGAGGCTCTGCCCCCTCCCCCCTCCCAAACACCTGGTGTCTTTGGTCCAGGGAGGAGGGAAAGGAGGGAGGGTGACAGACACCCCCTCCCCCGTGAGGCCCTGCCCTCTCATCCCGTCCCTCCCCAATGCTCTATTCAATTTCGTTGTACAATAAAGTAAACTAAACTGTGTCTTTGCTGCAGCGGGTGCACCTGGACATCCAGGTAGGGGAGCATGCCAATAACTATCCGGAGATCGCAGCCAAGGACAAGCTGACGGAGCTGCAGCTGCGAGCCAGGCAGCTGCTGGACCAGGTGGAGCAGATCCAGAAGGAGCAGAACTACCAAAGGGTGAGGCTGCCAGGCTGGCTCCCTGGGATGGTGTGGGAGATGAGCTTTCCTGCTGCCAAGGTGCTTGGTGTTTGAAAGGCATTTGAATAGAAGTAGCTTGAGCTAGTAGTTGGGCTGTTAGGCTGAGCTTGGCTGCTTGGTTGGAAACGAACAGTGTCTGAATGCCGAAGAAACGTTTCCAATGGCCAAGCTCGGAGCTCTCACCAACAGCCCCTGGACAGGTGTATTTCTTGCCCGTCAGTGCAGCCCCGAATTTCCCTCCAAGGTAAAGAGTGGTCTGACAGTAGACATCCTGGGCATGGCATTGGAGAAACAAATATTTTAACACCAGAGCGACTAAGGGTCATCTTTGGACACAATAAGAAAGAGGCCACGCAGGGATTATTATCCCAAGTCTCTTACAAGTTGCATTGGTCTGGAGCCAGAAGTAGCGTTTTAACCTATTATAGATGGAAGTCCATGAAAAAGCCCGTAGTATTCTACTCTGGGTGAACTTGCTGGCTTTCTCTCTGAGTGGGATGTGAGAATGGCAAAGTGATGCAAGATGCTCTGCGAAACTGGAAAGGTCCTGCGTCTGAAGTAGACCTGGGTCAGGTGGAGGGCAGCGGCTGAATGAGGGAGGAGTTGGGCCCGGTGTGTTCTTGATGCTGACCGCTGTGTTCCCTCTGCAGTTCCGAGAGGAGAGGTTCCGCATGACGAGTGAGAGCACCAACCAGCGGGTGCTCTGGTGGTCCATCGCACAGACGGTCATCCTCCTCCTTACAGGCATTTGGCAAATGAGGCACCTCAAGAGTTTCTTTGAAGCCAAAAAATTGGTTTAACGTCTTCAGCATCGCATAGGCCATTATTCACCAGTGCTCCATTGTTGCTTTCCATTGAGTTTTTTTTTTTTTTAATTTAAGTACTAAACCAAGAAAGAAGCACCACAGACAAGGCCCCTGTCCCAATTATACAAATCCACAAAAACATCTCAAAGGTTACCATATTTTTGTGCTGTGAAGCTAGTAAGGATAGCTTGCCTCCAGCATCGAGCTTTCCTGGAACATTCCAAGAAGCTGCTTTACAAAAGACGGAGGGTTCCTTCCATTCCTTTTGTAAGAGCTGCAGTTTGCCTAAAAGCTTCTCTTCTAAAGGCCCCTATAACTCCTGAACTATTCAACAGAATACAACTAGAGGGAAAAACAGATTTACGTTGGAACTCTGCAGCAAGCCTTCCTTGTTCAAATGTCATTGGTCTAGTTGTCAGGCGGCCAAGGGATCAAAGGAATTTTTTTTTTTGCAGCTTTTTCTCTTCAAAATCCTTTTTTTAAAGTTCTCGGTTCTCTAAGCAAAGATTTGTTCTAGGCTGGAGAATCAATGCAAATGAGGGAGGAGTGGAAGTTGCCCCCAGGTTTGTTGTAAAGGTCAAATAAAGAATCCCCTTAAATTCGTAAATACTTTGATTTAGAGCTACTCTCAGATGGAGATACTCCTTGAATAGAATCATAGTGTCATCTCTTCTTACCAGCCTTTCTGTAATTTGGAAGTAGATCCTGTAAATAATCCAGCTATGGAACAACACAGTGCTGCAATTTGGCAGCAGAATTGGACCTCTGAAGTAGTAGGGCTGAAAGTGGGCATTTTTTTCCTTCTCCGCTTGCCTGGGCAAGTTTGTCACGAGGCCCATTTGTTACAGTTATGGATTGAAATAAAGCTTTTTTGAAAGAGGCTTTCTCTATTTGTTGGTGGGAAAAGTAGGGAAAAACAAGGGTGAAAACCTGCTGAACTATAAAAGTTCACAAATTCTTCACTGGTGGTTGCAAAAAGGCCAAAAAATCCATTTAATCACTTCCACAAGAGGTTTTAGAATAATATCCCAGTATTTCTCAGTCTGCAGGTAGTTCTTGACTTACAACCATTTGTTTAGGGACCAAAATTGCAACGGCACTGAAAAAAAGGGACCTATCGCTTTTCACACGAGTGTTGCAGCTTCCAGTGATCAGAATTGGGATATTTGGCAACTCAGTTTCCCACAGTGACATGATCCCCTTTTGCAACCTGATTGGGCGGGTAGAAGCAGGATGTTACTTCAGTGATTCACTTAACAACTGGCAAGTCATAAAAAGGAGCAAAATTCATTTTACAGCTGTCTTGCTTAATACATTTTGGGATGAATTGTAAATCGACTACCTGTAGATGTAAAAAACCCATTGCTTTCTTCTCCCATCAACAGGTAAAGGGAACTGTGTTGTAACCCTGATATAGCCAGATCCTTGGAATTGCGTTGCGCTCTGAAATAAGCCCTTTGACTTCTATACTGCTCCACAGTGTTTTACAGCCGTCTAAGTGGTTTACCAGAGTTAGCTTCTTGCCCTCCCTCCCCCAACCATCTGGGTCCTCAAAACTTGGTGTTCTCTGAGGTTGAGCTTACAATTCCTAGCTTGGGTAATGAAATGGGTGGCAAGGAAACAACCAAGCTTAGAAAGTACCAAGGAACCCTTATTTTTAACCCCAGCTACAAATATTATCTTTTATTGGCCTCTGAAATACATCCCAAGCGATCAGGTGGCCTACATGGGTTTGTGTCAAGCAGAGAAGGAGCCTCCAACCTTGGCCACTTTTAAGTCTGGAGGACTTCAACTCCCAGAATTCCCCAGCCAGCAAAGCTCAAAGGGAGTTGAAGTCCGCCAGGCTTAAAGTGGCCAAGGTTGGATACCCCTGAGCTAGAGGCTTTGAAAGCCCCACTTTTGTTGTTAGTCGTGAAGTTGTGTCCAACCCATCGCGACTCCATGGACAATGTTCCTCCAGGCCTTCCTGTCCTCTACCATCCTCCAGAGTCCATTTAAGCTCATAGCAACTGCTTCAGTGACTCCATCCAGCCCCCCTCATTCTCTACCATCCCCTTCTTCTCCTTTTGCCCTCAGTTGTTCCCAGCATTCGGCTCCTCTTCTCCAGGGAGTCCTTCCTTCTCATGAGGTAGCCAACGTCTTTGAGTTTCCTCTTCAGGATCTGGCCTAAAGAGCAGTCGGGGTTGATCTCCTCTCGGACTGACGGGTTGGATGGCCTTGCAGTCCGAGGGACTCGCAGGAGTCCTCTTCTCCAGCACCCGAATTCAAAGGCCCCCATTCTTTGGCACTCAGCCTTCCTTAGGGTCCAACTTTCTCAGCCCTACTGGGTCCAGGGCAATAACCTCAGGCTCTTTCCAGGAGCATCCCCTGGGGAGCCCAAGGTGATGAAGGGCTGCTCTTGGCAGCCTCACCCACCCCTGGTGCAAGGGGCTCCGGGTTTTGCAAGGTGACACCTGAGCAGCTGTGGGTCAAAAAAAAGGGCCGCCATCCCCTGGGAAATAGGGAGCAAAGCCACCCGCAGCATCAGCGGAAGGATCACAAAGCAAACGACCTTCCCGCCGCACTCTCCCAAACCCGGGCAGAGAAAGCTACTTCGCAGCGGGACCGAGGGAGAGGCGCTCTCGGGGTGGCTGCCGTTCGTTCGCCCGCCCACCATCAGAGGCTGCTGTGGCGGTGCTGGGCCGCTCCGCTCGGGCGGCTCTATGATGGCGCCCTACGATCCCCGCTGCCACTTCCGGCGCATGCGGAGGGGGCGCAGCAGCGAAAGCATGGCGGCGGCGGCTGTGGTGGAGGGGGGCTTCGGCCAGATGGGCCTGGACGCGCGGCTCCTGCAGGTAGCGGGCGGGCGGTGGGTCTGGCGGGCCGGGGCCCCTCCGGCGCGGGTGTTGACCGGGCGAGCGTTGACCGGGCGGGCTTGCTGTGTTCCCGGCAGGCGGTGGCCGAGCTGGGCTGGGCGGCGCCGACCCCCATCCAGGAGAAGGCGGTGCCGCTGGCGCTGGAGGGGAAGGACCTGCTGGCCAGGGCCCGGACGGGCTCCGGGAAGACGGGCGCCTACGCCCTGCCGCTGCTGCAGCGCCTGCTGACCGCCAAAGGGGTGAGTGGCCGGGTTTGGACGGCGGACGACAGGGCGGGGGGGGGGTCCCCGCCGGCCTGGCCTGAGGCCCTCCCTCCCCTCCTCCTCCTTCGCAGGCGGCGCTGGTGGCGGAGCAGGCGGTGCGGGCCCTGGTGCTGGTGCCCACCAAGGAGCTGGCCCGACAGGCGCTGCAGATGCTTCGGAAGCTGGCCGCCTACTGCGCTCGGGACGTGCGCGCTGTCGACCTGGCCGGCCCGGAGGACCTGAGCGCCCAGAGGTGAGCAGCAGTAGCAGCAGCAGAGGCCGCATGGCAGGAGGAGGAGGAGGAGGGAGCGGCTGGAAGTTCAGTGCCTCCCCCGCCTTCCCCGTGTAGAGAAGCCCCCTCCGCCCCTCCAGAGAATGAAATATTTTGGGGAAGACTAAAGAGAAAAAAACACCCCTTACACCAAGGCAGGAAGCAGCCCCAACAGAATAGGATAGGAATAGGAATAGGAATGCAATAGAATAGGGTAGGGTAGGGCGAATAGAATGGGATAAGAGGAGAGAATAGAATAAGAAAGAATGGAATAGGAAAAGAATATTAAAGAGAATAGAATAAAGAATAGAACAGAACAGCATTCTTTTATTGGCCAAGTGTGATTGGGCACACAAGGAATTTGTCTTTGGTGCAAATGCTCTCAGTGTTCATAAAAGGAAAGATACATTTCTTGAGCCAAAAATCATCTGGTACAACACTTAATGATAGTCATAGGGTACAATAAGAATATAGAATTAGAATAGAACAGAATAGAATAGAATTCTTTTATTGGCCAAGTGTGATTGGACACACAAGGAATTTGTCTTGGTGCAAATGTTCTCAGTGTACATAAAAGAAAAGATACATTTCTTGAGTCAAGAATCATCTAGTACAACACTTAATGATAGTCATAGGATACAATAAGCAATCAAGTCATACTAGGAAACAGTCAATATAACATATTCCAGAACTTGTCTTTCACTTGAGGGATGCAAAGCCCCACAGCAGGAAGTTTAGCGCACTGGATGCATATAAGGCTTCCTAATGAGAGAACGGATCAGAGGCACATAATAATCCCCTGCCCTTTCTCAGCCCACTTTCCTGGGAAGTACCATCGGCCATGGAGAGAGACAAGAGAGCTGGTCATCTGTCCCTCTGAAATAGCAAAAGTAAGGCAGAGCGATGTCATTTTTCTCTGCGCATCTGGAGCCCTGGGTTGTTCTGGGTTTCAGTCTGTATGTTTTCTTTTTTGTGGCCATAATAGAAGACTTCATTCCACAGATGCTTTTCCCCCTTTTGGTTTTTAGAATGCATTTAATAAATTTTAAGAGAAAAGTTTGCTTTCTTTGAAATCTACTTAACAAGAATACTTAACTTTTCTCTTTTTCTCAAATTTTTCATTTTTTGCATTTTTTTCTTTAATTTGTGTTTACTTATAATTACGTGGACTGCGTATGTATGTTTGATTCTGTCATATTCTCATCACATGCTAAAATAAATAATTTGCTTAGTTTGTATTTCACAGTTATAATCCCAATTCTTAATACAAATTACAAATAAAAAGAGGAAAGATTTCCCATCTGCATGATGCCACTGAGTTGGCCTTGGCTTATCTTCCCCAGCATTCTTTCGAAGAGAGTTACCTGTGATTCCTCCAACCTTTGGTCTTTACACCTCCAGTTTTTTGTCTTGCAGACCCCTCTTGATGGAGAAACCAGATGTGGTGATAGGAACACCATCACGGGTTTTGGCACATCTGCAAATACAAAACTTGAGACTGCAGAATTCGTTAGAAATTTTGGTGATAGATGAAGCTGACTTGCTTTTTTCATTTGGCTTTGAGGAAGACTTGAAGAATCTCCTCTGGTGAGCTCTGATTCTGAAGTGCTGTGATTTTATGGTTCAGTATAATTTCTGTTCAGAATTTTGATTACAGTGGTAGAAACTAAGGTACAAACTGAGAGAAAGAGAATAGGGAAAAAAAAATAACCAAAAGCATAAGAGAAAATGAAGGAAGAAAACAGAATGGTTTTCATCCCGTCACATTGGCCCATCCCACCTGGTCAGGTAACTGACCCTGTCAATTAGGTGGGGTCCAGGATGAGAGGCTTCCCTGCTGTTACCCCCACCCTGTGGAACAGCCTGCCCTCCATCATTTTTTTAAAAGATTCTTTATTTTAGCTTGCCCTTAGCAGCTTTCTTCTTGTTGTTTAACAAGAAGAAATTCCCAGAATGGTACAGACCTTCAAAAAAGGAAATAACAGGCTCTGGTTAAAGAGAGCCTCCTTTAGCTTAATCAAGATTAAGGTAGTCCTCAACTTATGACCACAACTGAGCCCAAAATTTATGTTGTTAAGTGGAAAATTATTCTATGAGGGTAACTTGGGAGTGATCTGAATTTAATGAGTTAATTGGAGTTGGTTGGAATTTTATTGGTCCGAAAGTGAACTTTGTTAAGAGGAAGTTTTAAAATAGTTATATTAGAACGTTTTGATTTCAGAAATGTTTTTAGAGAACTAGCTCCATTTATTCTGTGATAACATTAAAGCTGTTGTTTGTTATTTTAAGCAAGAGTCGTTCACTCAAGTATTCTGTGACCATTGTCTTGGAAGCATTTTGTTCTCTTCTGCTGGTGGTGGTGGGGGCACGGTGGGCTTTGGATTTGATCTGCCGTCCCATTCGTATGGCTGATCACAGTCTTGTTCCCTTGCAGCCATTTGCCCAAGATCTACCAGACCTTCATCATGTCAGCTACCTTCAACGAGGATGTGCAGACACTGAAGGAGCTGGTGCTGCACAACCCGGTAAGGAATGGCGGGTTGGCATTGTGGGGGAGAGAAGGCAGGTCGGCTTGGTACCTGCCTGGTTCACAGGCTTTGTACTGCAGATTGCCAGCCTTGAGTTGGGTTTGGCTTCTGCTCAGCTGTGGTGGCCCAGAGCCCGGAAGAAGCCACTTCCTGTGTCCTTGTCGTGTCTCCGTGCTCCTCTTACGCAGGTGACTCTCAGGCTGCAAGAAGCACCCTTGCCAGGAAGCTCCCAGCTGAGCCAGTTCCAGATCAAGTGCGAGACGGAAGAGGAGAAGTTTTTGCTCCTCTATGCCCTCCTGAAGCTTTCCCTGGTGCGGGGAAAAGTCCTCCTCTTTGTCAACAGGATCGACCGCTGCTACCGCCTCAAACTCTTCCTGGAGCAGTTTGGGATCGCTGCCTGTGTCCTCAACTCAGAGCTGCCTGCTCAGTCCCGGTGAGCCCCAAGAAAGGGGAGCCTGGGCTTGGGGCAGGAAGGGCAGGAAAGACCCTCCTTCCGGATTGAAAGGGTTACCCAGCGAGCTGCTGCCCCAGGGACACTGGCACACATTCTTCAGGATGGCAGCACACCATTAATGTTGCTAGTTTTCTGGGGCTTGATGATCTCTGGGGTTTGGGAACAGCCCTCAAAGCCTGGTCTGGCCTTCTTCCAGATGCCACATCATCAGCCAGTTCAATCGGGGCGTCTACAGTTACATCATTGCCACAGATGAGCAGGACCTGGCAGAACCAGAGGTGACTAGCAGGAAGAGGAAGAAGGGCCCCAAAGGAGAAAAGTGAGTCTGTTCTCCCCCAACACAGAGAGAGAGAGAATTCTCCGTATTGATAACGGGAGGGTGGCTGGAAGAGGCCTCGGGTTTTCCTCCTTGGCTTGATAGCCGGGCAGTCGTGGCCTCCTTGGATTTGGCCTCCCATCTATGCCTCTGCTCTGCCTTTCAGGGGCCAAGATCAGGAGTACGGGGTCTCCCGAGGCATCGACTTCCACAATGTGTCCGCGGTCTTCAACTTTGATTTGCCCCCCTCCTTCGAATCCTACATTCATCGAGCGGGCAGGTTAGTGGCCAAACCCAGGAGGGTCTCTTCCGCAGAAATGTGGCAACGCAGGAATGCCCAGCCCCTCCCAGGGCTCTAGCCTGGCACGGCAGATGGGGGGCAGTTTGGGGAAAGAATCTGGCACATACTTTGGCTTCTGGGTCCCTTTGAAAAGGCAAATTCCATTGCTTTTGGGTCCTGTTTTTGTTAATATGGAGTGGTGCAGGCTTCCATGTTCCACACAACTCATGTTTCCTTAGAAGCATTTCCCTGCCCTCTTCCCACCTCAAGTCTTGCTCTCTACTTTCCCCAGGATGGTAAGTAATCCAGCAAGAACTGAAGTTCTTTGCTCTGGGTGCAGGTTTCTGGTTTTAATTGGAAAATCCACAAGCGTTTCCACTTAACCCAAGTCTACCCTAGATCTGTTTGGCTTTTCCTATGACTAAAAATAAAATCACTTGTCCTTGAAGAGGATTGAACAACAAACAATTTCAAATAGGAAGATAAAAAACATCTAAAATCCCCACAAAGATTTATGTGGGCACAGAGT
This sequence comes from Hydrophis major, assembly GCA_033807585.1. Classification (NCBI taxonomy): domain Eukaryota; kingdom Metazoa; phylum Chordata; class Lepidosauria; order Squamata; family Elapidae; genus Hydrophis; species Hydrophis major. The sequence continues at coordinate 8,788,313 of CM066334.1, forward strand.
GCAAATGTGGTGCTTGAAGTTGCACAGCCAGGCCAGGAGCTTCCAAGGAAGTTCAGGTGCTCTTGCGCTCCTTTTGTTTCGACTGAAGGCAGCTGCCACCTTCGTCCTCTTGCTGGGCCTTGAAGCCCCGTTTGCCTCCCTCCTGTCTCAGCTGTTGACTCCCTTGCAGGACAGCCCGTGTTCAGAACCCAGGCACAGTCCTGACCTTCGTCCTGCCCTCTGAGAGGCTTCAGCTGGCCCAAATTGAAGAGGTGCTTACAGCCGGTGGGTGAGGGAAGAATTACGGGGTCCAGGGAAGGGGGGGTGGGGGGTGTCCCCGAGGCTCTGGATAAGCCAGCCCCAGAGCCCAGAGGGCCGGGGGTCTTGGGACCTCCCTCCCTGGCCAGCTTCGGGGCCCCACCCTGTGTTGTGAGCAATGCACGGCTGTCCCCCCAAAACTCATTACTGTGCTTGGTCCTTCAGAGAGTGCAAGCAAGTGCACCTTGACGCCCTACCAGTTCCGGATGGGGGAGGTCGAGGGGCTCCGCTACCGCTGTCAGGTAAAAGCTGCTTGGCATGGAGGAGGCCAAGATGGGTTGAGTTGAAGAGCCGCTGCGGTTCCCACAATTGCAAGCAAGAGCCGCATCGCCACTGCGGTCTCCTGTTGCAGGGGGGAGGAAGCTGGGCCCCTTGCTGAGAACCGGGAGCGTTGAGTCTTTGCCATCAGGACTTCAAGGGGAACATTCTGGAAGAGGAAGTTACTTCCTGTAGCAAGTGGCCGCCCTCAAGCACAAGAGGGAACCCAGGCCAAACAGAAGACAGACGTGAGGGAACACCGTGGCAGCCTTAATGCAGCAGCCTAAGCAAAATGTGGGTCTTCTCCTCACACCTCTGGCTGCCTCCCCTCCCTCTCTCCCTCCTATAGTGGTTGGTTTAGGGCAGGGGGTCTTGAAACTGGACAGCTTTAAGGTTTTGTGGACTTTCAACTCCCATAATTCCTCCTCCAGTCATGTTATCTCAGGAATTCTGGGAGTGGAAGTCCACAAAGCCTTAAAACTGTTAAGTTTGAAGACCCTGGCCTTAAAGAGTGTGAGATGAAGTGTGAAATGGATTTTCCTCCCTGAAGAAGGGAAGTTTTCTATTTTCCTGGGGGTCCAGAAAGAGGGAGGGGCAGCATAGCTGGCTGGAGAATTTTGGGAGTGGAAGTCCACAAGTCTTAAACTGGCCCAGTTCGAAGAGCCGTGGCTTAGGGCATTAAGCGTCATTAAGGCCCTGGCACCTTCTCTCCTCCCCACTGCCCTAGGATGCCATGCGGTCGATCACCAAGCAGGCCATCAAAGAAGCTCGGCTCCGTGAAATCAAAGAAGAGCTGCTCAATTCGGAGAAGCTAAAGGTACCCCACGTGGAGCAGAGAAGCTGGCCCCAATCCCCCCCCCACTGCCCCTCCCCCGTTCCCTTCTCCTTCCCAGGGGCACCCTTCGTCCAGCTGATCAGCCCGTTGGCCCTTTCTCTCCCAGACGTACTTCGAAGACAATCCCCGGGATCTGAACCTGCTGCGCCACGACAAGCCCCTTCACCCGGCCATCGTGAAGCCCCACCTGCGCAACGTCCCAGAATACCTGGGTAGGGGCCACGCTTTGGAGGGGCGTATCCGCTGTTGGGGAGGAAGGGGCTGCTAGAAACCGAAGGCCCCTCTGCGTCTGGGACAGGCGTGGTGCTTCCCCTCTTTCTCGTACATGTGGGCCTTTCTCCTTTTCAGTGGGCTGGATTTGGGGCAGAAGCCGCCTCTGGACTTCCCAAGGAAGTGGAAGCACCTGGCGGGCTGTGGTGTGCAGGGCCAGGAGGGGCAGGGTGGGGGGCAGGGTTGCCTTTCTGGAAGCTGACAGGCTGTTCCTCTTGCAGTGCCTCAGGGTCTACGACCAGCAGTGCCAGCCCTCGCTGGGAAGCGCAAGCGGCGGAAATGCCCAGCCTCCACTAGCAAGGTTGGTGGTCTCCTCTGCTGCCCACTCCCATTCCCTCGGCAGGGGCCGAGCCTGGCGGCCAAGCGCGGGGCTGGAGCTCTCAGGTGGTCCTGGGGGGGCTAATGCCACGACCTCCTTCGCAGGGCCAGCGGAACCCGTTGCACAGCTTCAAGAACACCAGGAAGAAGTTTCGGGCCTTGGCCAAGCCCAGATAAGCCACCAGAGCCCTCGGCTCCCACCAGCCGCAGGATTCCTGAGAGTGACCAGAGACCGGTTCCCCTTGCCCAGAGGTCAGGAGGGCCATATAGCTGCTCTCACTCTCTCCCTGGTCCCTGGGCTCCTCTTGCCAAACTGCCCCTGGCTCAATAAATTGCCATAGCCAGGACAAAGCCCCCTTCCATGGGGCACCTGGTGCCGATTCCTGACTCCGGCTGCGTCTCTTGAGCGCGCTCGTGTGGATGGCCGTCAGGAGCAGGCAAGGGGGGAGGCCGTCCCACAAACAACTCGGCCTCGTGGGAAGCAGCGCTGTGAATTGCCAGGAGAGTTCACGGAGCAGAGGCGGCGTGCACCCTCTTCGCATAAATAAAACCAACCGGCGTGGGGCTGCGGGCGTGACAGTGCACAAGGGCCGGTTGGGCTGTTGCCAGGAAAGGCTCAGTGGAGCAGCTGGTCCCAGGGCGCCTGGGGTGGCAGCTGGTGGACTCTTGCCCAGGATGGTGGCTTTATCAGGCGTCAAGGCCAGGACAGGATTGTAAACCTTGAAGTGGCAGGATAAGAATCTCAGGGTGTCGCCTTTGCGTGGCCTAGCCTGATGTGACATTGCACAGGAAGGATCAGGAGGGCAAGCGGGGCCCCAGAAGTGGCCCTCCCCTCCCCCCCAAGTGCTTTTGCTGGGCTCCACCTTTTGTACAGCCCCCCCCCCCAATTTCATCTAGCAAGGACGGGGGACTTCGTCGTTGTATTCAAGGGCCAGAGCTACGGAGATTTTGGGGCGATATTTCAGAGAGGAGGAGGAGGAAGGAGAAGGCTGGGGCAGCCTTTGGCAGATGCTCTGTCAGGAAGGCAGGCCATCCGTTGGGGCTTGGCGTCCTTGGAAGGAGAAAGGCCTACCTTGACTGGAAGATCACGTCTGGATTTAGTGCTTGTGAGGGGGGGGAAACGAAACAATTTCATTAAATGAAATGAAGTTTAATTAAACAATTAAATTTGTTCTAGAAATGGCTAATATGTACTAATGTGTAAATATAAGTAGTTGAGGCTGTAATGTTATCTTCTACCGTGCTAAAAAGAGTTGGAAATCCACACTTTTACCTCACATTTTCTTTTCCCTTTTTCTTTCCCCTATTTTCCCATTCATTTTTATTTTCCTTTGTGTTTTATATTTTCAGAAACTAATAAAAATAGCTAGCATAAAAAAAGGCTTGGCGTCCTTGGATGGAAGAGAAGAGGGCTATGGAAGGCACCGAGTCCGGCCCTCCTTGCTCAGCCCAAGAATGCAAATTAAAATGGCATCCCAGACAAGTGGCTGGCTGGCCTCACTTTGAAAAAAGTCTCGCAGCTGATTCAATATCCAAGGAGTGTCAAATCTTTCACTTTTGCTGGAAAGTGACTGGTGGAAGCCTTTTTCTATGCCCTGTTGAAATAGGTGTAGCCCCTATGCTTGTTCCAAGTGGGTCCTGTCAAAAATTACCTGTGAAAACCCTATTCTGCGGAAGTGAGCAATGTCCATCAGAGCCTGTCTGGTTCTTTTTTATCTGCCATAACAGAATTCCATTCGTTTTGTGAGCTTTTAGATGCTTTACTTTCTTAACCTTGCCTGTCCAGTGGTTAAAAAAAAAAACCCACACTATGGCAGTTTCTTCCTGGGCCTGAAGTTCCAGCAAATAGCCATTGTCTTTCAGTTCCTCCATTTTAAATTCCCAGAGCCTGCTCTTATCTTTGTTGATGATCGTTCAAAACTATCCCATTTTCTTTGGCAATAGAATGACGTGGCTTTCTGGAGATAAGTGCCTTTCGCCCATCATCCTCAACAGGAGGAGACTATGCATCAAAGATCCAACTGGGATCCTTTGTTTACAACTTTCAACCTCACTGTGGCCTTGCACCTGCCTCTCCTTATCTCGCTGTTCTCTTTGGGTTGTGCATTTGACCATGACCATTGCTCTCCATTGCCCTCCTACACTGCCTAACAGAGAACCTCTCGCTTCCTTCTGCTGTTGGGGCTGCTTGACCTGGAGGAAGCCATTTCCCCACTTTGCTCTCCCTTCCAAAGTTTGGGCACTGAGGCCATAGAAGCCAAACCAGTATTATTTTGTTGCAGGCCAGTTCTTCTTTTAGGGGTTTTGGGCAGGTGCATCGCAGTGCTGGCTCACGTTTTATCTCTCAATTCATCAAGACCCCTTCAGCCATCAAGTTCATTTTTGCATTTGCTGCTATTGTTTTTTATTCTAAAGGAGTTGCAACTTTCCACCAAGTGCTGCGTTCACATCATGGAGGAAAGTTCAGAGACTAAAATGACTGTTAGGAATGTGTAAGGTTGCAGATATACAGATGAGCAATTTCTTTTTTAAAAACACCACCAGGGCCTATTATGGCAGGATCTGTCTGGGATCTGTCAGGATCTGTCTATGGAAGACCTTTTGTGCTCCTTTCCAACACAAGTTGCCTCGAGAATGGATTTCAATATTTCTTTTTTCAATTGTTATTTGTCAGGCCAAAAAAGCTCCCGTGGAAAGGAGGCAGCCTCGGCTCTCCTTTATGTCATAATAGGGGGTATATGAGGAAGATCTGGTGCAAGATTATAAACCTCCAGTATCTGTCCAGTAGGGTCAAGGCAACTGCCCCTATCTGTCCTCTTGGTCAGAACAATGCTTGCTGCTAAAGCGTGCTTCAGTTTCCCAGCTGTTTAAGGAAGCCTTAAAGGAGGAAGTGGTCCTTTGAGATAAATTGAAGCCAAATTGAAGTCAAAGCCAAGATTCCAAATAAGCCGGGGTTGCGGAGGTGGGGGGGGGACTAACCCAGCATGGCGAGAACCCCAATGCTATCTCTGGGTAAATGATAAGCCAGGATACGATGCTGGTGCAGCCTGATTGGTGTGTGTGTGATATCTTGAAAGTAGATGAGCGAGCATGTGCCTTGGCACTCCCTTTTCTCCGAGGAGCCCTGCTGGTAGCCCAGACTTGCCAGGATGCTGCGGGTGGCCCTGTTTGCCGTAGTGGTGCTCAGCACCAGTCTGGACCTGAGGACCGAGGTGGGTGAGCAGTGATGACAGCAGCAGCGGAGGTTGTGGGTGGGAAGAGTTGAGTAGCAAGGTGTGCTTTTGAGGGACCTGGTATCCCCAACTATAAGGCTTCTCCTGAACTCCCTCTCGGACCTTTGAAGGGAGGGACACTTCAACGGGGAGGGGGGGGTCAATTTATCTGCAAAGGACCACTTCCTCCTTTAAGGCTTCCTTAAACAGATATATCTGTAGTTTGGGGCAACTGGAGATACATACACAAAACAGAAAAGTCAAGTATCCAAACACTCAAATATCCTTTGAAGTTAGTTCAGGAGGAGATTGTCCCCAGATAGTCCAGTCGTAGGCAGTTCAAGTTATGAGGCTAACTTTTTACGGTGAGCCTCAAGAAGATGGCAGGCTAAAAAGTCTTAGGAAGCAAGAGCCATATTGGAAACCGGCATCCTGGAGTGAAGAAACAAAGGCTGGTGTGCTTCTTCCCGTCTGGGAGATTTTCAGCTTTGCTCCTGCCACAGAAGACGAAGGGCCTCTTCTGGAAAAGGGCAGAGTCGGCTGGCACGAAGGGTGGGAACTGGGTGACCTGCTTCTATGACCGATGTTCTCTAACTGGGTAGGGTAGGATGAACCTCAGCTTTCCCTTTAGGATAGGGCAGGACAAGCCTCCCTGTACTTAATATGGGGGGGGGGGGATATATAATACATGAGGGTAGGGCTAACTTGGTGGCAAATCTGAGGAAATGTGTTTTTGAAATGCCACATTTGTATTTCAGGCTAATCCGTGAGATGAGACGTACATACATTTAATAAATAGACATTTCCACTTCAAAATGCCAGGAAATCGGTTTTCGGTCCTGATATTTAGAGATGGTTCCAAGGACAACCAAATGCGAGTTTGGGAGGCTGCAATGAACCCCAGGCTGCCCCTCCCTTAGAAGCCAATGCAGGGTGGAAAAGGGGCTCCGTTTTCTGGTTTTTCTTTGGTTGGGAGCAGGAGAAGGCGAAATAAGACTTCGAAGGCCTGGGGAGGGGTGGGGGGAGCGAAAGGCAGCAAAGGGCCCCTGGCAGGATGTGCCCCCCCCTTCCTTGACCCTCCGAAGAGGCGGAAGCTGTGCTTGCGCGGGGGAGCGGGGGAGCGGGGGGGGGGGTCGGCGGTTCTTGCTTTGAACCCTGTGCAGCTATATCTGCAGTCTAGTCCCTGTTGCAACCCATGGGGGCAGAGGGACCCCTTCTTCTTCCCCAGCCCCTCCCACCAGCGCAAACAGCCATAGGGATTAAGGAGCTCTCTCTGCCTTCCAGGCTGCCGCCTTGACCGAAATCCACCGGGCAGGATACTGTGCCACCTATGGTGAATGTGGGCTGAATCCTGAACTCGGAACCGGGCCCCTCCCACGCAAAGTGCCCTGCCTTTCCAACACCCCGGCCCGGCTACTCACGGGCTCCCACCTCAACCACTTGAAGAAGTTGTGCCCGATGCTCTTCACAGGGGAGAACAGCACCTACGCCTGCTGCTCGCCGGGACAGTTGCAATTCATGGAGGAGAGCTTGGTGCCGCTCTGGTCCATTCTGTCTCGCTGCCCAGCCTGCACGGAGAACTTTTCCAACCTCCACTGCCAGAACGTCTGCAGCCCAAACCAGAGCCAGTTCATCAACGTCACCCGGGACTTCAACGGCACCTTCCAGAACGTTTCGGTGAGGGGCGTGGTGGAGTTTCAGTGTTTCTACAGCCAGCAGTTTGCCGAGGAAGCCTTCCAGTCGTGCAAGGGAGTCAGGATGCCGGCCACCGGGGGCTACATCATGGAAGCCATGTGTGGCAAGTACGGGGCGGCTGCGTGCACCGCTCAGCGCTGGCTGGACTTCCAAGGCGACACGAGCAACGGGTTGGCCCCGTTGGCCATCTCCTTCCAGCTGAAACCAGGGGACTGGGCAGCTGAGGAGACGGGCATTTTGCCACTGAACAAAACAGTCTGGAAGTGCAGCGAGGCTGTCCATAATAGCCCAGAGTGCTCCTGTTCAGACTGTGAACAGTCGTGTCCGGCCATCCAGCTTCCCTCTTCCCAATACCAGCCCTTCAAAGTGGGCAGCATGGACGGGGTCCTGTTTGTCTCCATCCTTCTCTTCGGGGTTGTTGCACTCTCCTTTATGTTCTTGCTGCTGTGGCAGAGACACTGCTCACCTGAGAAGCAGAAGGGCCACAGCAGAGAAGACGCCCTGACTAAGTTGGCCACCTCTGAGAAGGTGAGTCAGGCCATGTACGACTTCTTAGTGAAGGCCTTCAGCAGCTGGGGCACCCTGGTGGCCTCTAATCCCATCAAAGTCATCCTCCTTTCTCTAGCCATTGTGGCAGGACTTTCCAGCGGAATGATGTGGATGGAACTGACCACAGACCCCCTGGAGCTCTGGGCCTCTCCCGACAGTCAGGCCCGGCAGGAGAAAACACTCTATGAGGAGCACTTTGGGCCCTTCTTCCGGACCAACCAAATCATCCTGACAGCCAAGAACCCCTCAAGCTACATTTACGATTCCATTTTCTGGGGCCGGCAGAACTTCAGCGGGGTCCTCTCTCAAGCGGTGCTCTTGGACCTGCTGGATTTGCAGATCAAGCTGCAGGGCCTGAAGATCTGGTCTGCAAAGCATCAAAGGCAGGTCACCTTGCAGGACATTTGCTACGCCCCTCTGAACCCTCAGAACGCCAGTCTCTCCGACTGTGCGGTCAACAGCCTTTTGCAGTTCTTCCAGAACAACCGAACCCTCCTGCACATGACAGCCAACCAGACGGTGGGGAAGAAGAACGGCACAGTCGACTGGAGGGACCACTTCCTCTACTGCATCCAGTGAGTGGGTGTTTGGGAAGCCGCCCTCTATGCAGGGGTGGGGTGCAGTTAGGTGGATCTGTTTCATTTTGGGGTAAGGTAAAGGTTCCCCTCCTTGCACATCCATGCTAGTCGTTTCTGGCTCTAGGGGGCGCTGCTCATCTCCCTTACAAAGCCAAAGAGCCAGGCTGTCCAAAGACTTCTCCGTGGTCATGTGGCCGGCAGGACTGAATGCCTTTAAAGGTGCACCAAAGGGATCCTTATTTTCCTACCTGAAATATATATATATAGCATTCAGCTTTGTTCAGGCATTTTCCCATGTCATTATAGTTGTGCTTTTAAAGTTCATCTGCCATCATCAAGTTTCTGTATTACCCGAACAAAGCTGAATACCATATATGTAAGTACCCGTGAAGAAAACATACATACATACATATATATATATATGTTTGTCTGTTCGTCAGATGAACTGTATTCTGTATTTGTCAGACGAACACAATACAGAAGCCTGATGATGGCAGATGAGATTCTGCCAAAACGTTGCTACAACTTTAAAAGCACAACTATAATGACATGGGAAAATACCTGAACAAAGCTGAATACCACACACATATATATGTATATATATATGTATATGTGTATACATGTGTGTGTATATATATATATATATATATATATATATATATATATATATATATGTGTGTGTGTGTGTGTGTGTGTGTGTATGTATGTATATGTCAGTTTAAGGTTGCCACCTTCAGTGCCAGTCTTGCTGCTGCCTCTTGTGCCCCAATTCTTGTCTGTCTTGGGCGTGTGTCCCTTGCCTGCTGGAGGCAGCTGCTTCCTTGGCCCTGGGTCACTCCAGGCATGACACCATGATAGGGATGGGCTGGACTTTTTTTAAGCTGGCTGGCTGCCCCTCCACCCCCCTTCTGTTGGCCCCTCCCAACCTTAGCCTAAATGGAAGTGAAGGGAGATGAGTGGCCCATCCAGATTTGGGTCCTCCTGGTGATTGTGTAGCAGGACTGAAGGTGACAGGCTGCTGCCCACCTTTTGGGGGCACTTTGCAACTGGCAATATGAAGAGCCTGGCCGATAAGCACAAACCCTGGTTGGCCCTGCCTCCTCTACCTCCCGTCCACTTCCTTGTTCGGAGCCTGCCGAGAGTCATTGCAGGCATTACAGGCCAGACCAATGGTTTTCTTGGTGCATGGCAGCCTCTTGCCTTGGGGATCGGAGCTATTCTTTCTCTCCCATCTTCTCCTCTCACACACCCCACATTATTACAGTGTGTGTTCTTCTCTTCTTTGCCCTTACCACAGCTCTCCAGCCTCTTTCCAAGACACCACGGAGCTCAAGCTGAACTGTATGTCAGACTACGGAGCCCCCGTGTTCCCCTTCCTGGCTGTAGGAGGCTACTCAGGTAGGAGAACCTGCTCGCTCCCAGGTGCTAAGCACAGACAGCAGTGGCCCCCTCTTTCATGGTGTTCCCAATGGGACTGACCCGGTTTAGGTCAGGGGAAGTAGAGAGCGAGGTCAGTTGGAAGGTAGAATGACAAGCATTGATAACCCTGGTACCCTACCTGGCTGTGGTAGGAAGGTCCAGGCCCCCGCTGGGCTTGGCGGTAGATTACCTTGAGCTGGCGATGCTTTCTGGCTATTTTTCTGTTTCTTGAGATCTCAGCTGTGCCTTCTTTAGATTGGAATTAAGATCTCTGTAACTCTGACACGCTTCCTATTGGGTTTACCTGGGAGAGGTGGGGCAAAGCCCTCCAATCCCGTCACTGTTAGGGCAGCTCCCAGACAGTACCAGAGAAGCATTTTGCCCAGGTGCTGTGGTGCTCCATTGCAAGGGCAGTGCAACTGGTACCCATCTATTTTTCAGAATGTACATTAACACAGCTCTAAGGAAGAACCCTCTGGCATCCACATGTGGACATGTGAAACAGCAGCAATGGGAGGAAAGAAACAATTTTAATTATGGTTTTCTAGAAAGTATATGTGTGGAAAGAAAGGAGCATTCGTGCTCAGTTGGAGAACTTTATCAGGATGAAGTTGCAATGCATCTCGGGTTCCTGCAGAGAAGTCAATGCAGAATAAGTGCCACAAACTTGGAATTTATTAGCAGCAGAGGGGGAGAAAAGATTTATCTGCAGTTCAAGAACAAATTTTAATATTTAATATTTAGAGCAGAGCAAATTTGTCCACAAATATAAAAACTGGACATGGTGGTGGGAAGCGAAAACACATGGCCATGCAGCAACTGGTCCAGCAGAAAAAGAAGTTTCTTGTTTCGGTGTATTTTGTTGCATTTGGGCAGGGAGTAAAATGAGGAGAGGCAAAAATAAGAGACAATGGCTTTCAAGTTTTCACATGAATCACACAACAACGGTTGTTTTCTGTGTCAGGGTGTGACGTTTGTGGTCCATCACTAGTTCTGAGCTTAACCCCTGAGAGTTATGAGGTCTTTTCGTGTGAACCATTCTCAAATTGGAATCTGGAAAGGCTGAAAGGAAGCTTGTTTAGAATCAGGGCTAAGGTGGAGTTTGCAACTTATTGTGATGAGAAATGGGAGCCCAGAAATATCTGATCCATGCATTTCCCACTAGACATTTTCCAAACGGACCAGCTGGAACCCAGGGCCTGATTTGGGCCTTGTTGGGCCTTTTTCCCGCTGCCCTGGGGATTCTGGTGGAGGCATCTGTTGGAACTAGCAGGTCCTCCTGCCTCTCTGGCATTTTGGTGACTTTTCTCTATGCTCGACAGGGTTGGAGTACTCCGAAGCAGAAGCTCTCATCCTCACCTTCTCCTTAAACAACTTTCTCTCCAGTGACCCACATGCTGACTTTGTGCTCTTGTGGGAGGAGCGTTTCCTGGAGGTGGTCCAGGAATTTCAGAAAAATAACTCCGAGAAGTACGCCATCGCCTACATGGCGGAGGTATGAGTGCCACTGTCCCTCTCCTGCTTGGGAGACTGCATCCAGCTGTAGCACCAGGCAGCAGCCTTCATGTGGACAAGGGAACCCAGGAAAGGAGAGCTGGGTGAAAAGGGTCTAAATGCTGGCATCATTCCAGGTTATGAATACAGTAGAATTCTTTGGGAAAGGCACTTGTATGTGATCTGTGCTTTTATTTAAACCATTTTAGCTGCCCACCTTATGGCCAACTCTGAGTGGTTCCCAATCAAAAATAGAAACAGCATTAAAAACCACAATAAGACCATAAAGCAATACTTGAGGGAATAACTTTATAAACTGTCGTGTAGCTGCATTTTAGGAAGTCCTGAAGGCTCCCACTTCTCTTGCTGATAGCCAACTTTTAAAACCAGCCGTGTCTGTTGCAGGCAGGGCAGGGCAAATGTGAACAGAGCCTCCTGTTGCCCTTCTGCCTCCACCTTTCACAAGAATTGTGCAGTTGGTTTTCATTTACTCAGAACTAACCAAGATGATAAGAAAAGCCAAAAATGCAGGTGTTGTGCTACAAATGCTGAGCCGGCTATCAATTGCTATCTGATTTGCCCACCGGAGCCAATTCAACTCTCCTCCTTTTCCTGCGACTGCAGCGCTCCCTGGAGGATGAAGTCAGCCGAAGCACCTGGGAGGACCTCCCCATCTTTGCCGTCAGCTACCTGGTCATCTTCATATACATCACGGTGGCCCTGGGAGAATACTCCAGCTGCAGGAACATCCTGGTAGGATGAAAAGACAGCCAGACAACATGCCAGATCCCCCTACGAGTTCTAGCCTCCCGTCCACCTTGTGGATCTGACAGGAGGGAAGGCTGGTCCCAGTTGGTTCAAGGAATAACAAGAGCTGCCACAGACTTACGGCTTCTCAGAACTTCCTCCAGATCAGGGTGAAATGTTTGGGTGGGTGGTGAGCCTGGTCTCGCCAAGACGTCTCTTCTGAGAGAGAAGCAGAGGGGGAAACTTTCAGTCGTGCCCATGGCTGTCCCTCCTGGGCAGAGCAGCCAGATTCTAACAGTGAGAAGTGATGAGATTCCCTCCTCCCTGGAGCAGGAAAGGTGGGATACAAGGGAATGTGTGGATGCCCTTCAGGGAGGAGGAAGGAAAGAGATACCCTCCAGGGAAGAACCAGACAAGAGGAACCCCCCGTGGGTGGCTTACTGGTCAGAGGAAGAAACTTAGGAAGGACCTGCCTAATTTATTTATTTTATTTTTATTTCATTTATTTATTTGTTTTGTCAAATAAATAAATATAAACATGAGTATAAGATGATCGGCATAAGAATAAACATGAGTAGGAATACAGGAAATAGGTAGGAATAAATAGGGACAATAGGACAGGGACGGTAGGCACGATGGTGCACTTATGCACACCCCTTGCAGACCTCTTAGGAATGGGGTGAGGTCAATAGTAGATAGTAGTGGATAGTTTAATCTATCTGTCTGTCTGTCTAACTTCATCTAGATCTATCGATCTATCTGTGGTTATCTGTCTATGTATCAATCTATCTGTATGTCTGTGTCTGTCTATCATCTCTTTCTCTCACTTCATCTATCTGTCATCTATCCATCTAGCTAGCTATCAGTCATTTATTTATTGATTTGATTTGTCAATCGCTTACAAGATAATAGATATAAGTATAAACATGAGTAAGAATACAGGAAAGAGGTACGAATAAATAGGGACAATAGGATAGGGATGGTAGGCACGATGGTGCACTTATGCACGTCCTCATTACAGACCTCTTAGGAATGGGCTGAGGTCAATCGTGGATAATTTGAGGTTAAAAGAATGGGGGGGGGGGCGGTTAGAGGATGTAACAACAGAGTCAGGTAGTGTGTTCCAGGCATTGACCCCTCTGTGGCTGAACCTAAAGGGGTCCAAAGTGGAGGCAGGAAGTTGTTCAGACTTGCAAGATTCTGCTAATGCAGCCTTAGGACACAGTGGGCTCCACTTCTCTCGGTGGTTTCCAGGCAGGCTGAAAAGGGATTCCTCCCTGACCCCAGGAAGGGGAGGCTTCAGCCCGCCTGTTGCTCCCCCAACCTGGGGCATTTCCCTCCTCATTGCCCACTGATGCACCAGGCCATTCGGGCTGGGTGGATGGGGAGGAGAAGGTGGGTCTGGTTCCCTGCCGGGGCCGGGGCTTTCCCTCCCGCTCTCCTTTCCAGGTGGATGCCAAGCTGTCTCTTGCCCTGGGTGGCATTTTGGTGGTCCTGGGGGCCGTGCTGTCATCTTTGGGCTTCTACAGCTTCGTAGGGCTGCCCTCGTCCCTCATCATCATTGAAGTGGTGCCCTTCCTGGTCTTGGCGGTTGGCGCTGATAACATCTTCATCTTTGTGCTGGGACACCAGGTGCCAATGCCTCCCCATCCCCCCATCCCCAAGCTCCTGTTTGGAACTGGGGTGCTGGGAAGAAACTGGGTTCTGGAGAGCCAGGAGCAAGGCCCTTCCTGCTACACCAGACTAAATCGGGGTGGGTGTTGCCCGGCTGAGCCTGGAGCGGCCCTGTCAGGCAGCCTTTCCTCTCTGGCTGGCCCCATTTCTCACCCATCCTCCGCCTCTGCCATTGCCAGAAATCCCAGCCAGAACCTGGGGAAACCCCAGAGCAGCACCTTGGACGCACTTTGGGCAGCGTGGCCCCCAGTATGCTTCTGTGCAGCCTCTCTGAGGTCATCTGCTTCTTCCTGGGTGAGTGAAGTTGGAGGCAGGTGGGTAAATCAGGCGGCTCTTCCCACATCCTGACCCACAGGTGCTATTGCGGGGGGCATTGGGAAGATGCTTTCCGTGCCAGGTGAATGCAATCTTTGAAAAGGTGTGTTTCAGCATTATGATGTGAACCAGGAAATAGGTTCGTATTATATGCTGGAAAACAATTCACTAGCTCAATTGTGCAAACCCAGCCAGACTGAAGTGGAGTTGTTGTTGCTATTGTTGGTGTGAGTCTTTGCAACCCCATGGACATGCCAGGCCCTCCTGTCTCCTGGAGTTTGTCCGAGTTCATTGCGTTGAGTATAACTATGTGCAAAAGTAAATGTCCCCATTTGAAAGCCTCCTTATCTCACCAGAGCCCCACAAGCGACCCCTTCCACCTTATCCCTTCCTTTGGCTTTCTAGGGGCCCTGACACCCATGCCTGCGGTCCAGACTTTTGCCCTCTCGGCAGCCTTGGCAGTCTTCTTCGTCTTCCTGCTCCAGATGTCACTCTTTGTGGCATTGATGTCCCTGGATATCCGCAGGCAGAAGGTCAGGCCGGCTGCAGGGCATCTGGGGGCTGGGGGCCTCTCTCTTGCAGAGCCTGCCGTGAGCTCTCCATCCCTCTGCCGCTAGGCCTCTCGGGTGGATCTCTGCTGCTGCCTCCGCGTGCCTGAATGCGAGCCCGTGAAGCCACACGATGGGCTTCTCCGTACATTCATGCGCAAGATCTACACGCCAATCTTGCTGGGCAGCAGCATCGTCCGAGCTCTGGTGGTGAGTGCCCCGCCTGGGCAGAGTAGCTTGGAGGGGGATCTGGGGGGAGGACAGAACAGGGGTGGGGTGGGGAGAGCCAGCTCACTGTCAGGATTCCGGCAGTTGCCCTAATTAGATTATGAGCCTCGAGCCAAACTTTAAAAACTTCAAAGGATTTATTAGGAGCGAATATGTTGGCATGATCTGTATGTAGCCGATTCTGAGACACGTAATTCACGGTCATCCTTGGGCCTGGTTTCCCCACCCCCACCTCTCTGGGTGTATCATAATTCACATTCTCCAACAAAACACGTCCATAGCCAAGAGTCATCAATCACCTTCTCCAATTAGAGATTCTGGTAGCTTAGTTATAATCTTTGCAAGATAAGAAGGGAATGCACTTTCGGTTCCAAACTGCTGCACAGCTTTCATATTCCTCCCCCTGCCCACCTTTCTGTTCATGGCAACTCTGGAATAGGCATAGAAACGTTTTATGCGTTGACATGCCCAGCTTTCCTTCTGGCCCTTCCTCCCATCTCTAGGTGATGCTCTTCACCCTGATTTTCTGTGCTGGCATCTACCTGACATTCCACATCGATGTGGGGTTGGAGCAAGAACTGGCGGTGCCCAAGGTGAGCAGAGGACAGTAGTGGCCGATCCAGAAGCAGTCGAGCCTCATTTCACCCCTGCCCCTGTCGGAAGCCACTCCTGAGAAAACCTGCCTCCCTTCTGAACCACTTTAAGCAATGACACCTGAGATGCTTTTATGGCGGATGCAGGAAGTTAAGTTAGAAATGATTGAAGCCGTACATCTTATTTCAAGGGTGTCCAACTCAATTTCATGGAGGGCCACATCAAGGTTATTTTTGACCTCCGGAGGACTGCGGGGAGGGGCAGGGCCAACTCGATGTCACTTGTGTCGGGGAGGCCTGTGGCGGCCCAAGTGCACTTCCAGCGAAAACAGGCTCCCGAGCTCCATTTTCGTCTGCCAGGGCCTCCTGCAATCCCCTGCCAGTGAAAACGGAGCTCGGGAGGGCTGGATGCCCCATTTTTGCTGGCAGAGAGTTGCAGGAGGCCCTGGCAGCCGAAAATAGATCTCGGGAGCCCGTTTTCACTGGCAGAAGTACTGTGGGCCGGTCCTTCTCTGTTTCCAGAGCGGCCTTGCAGGCCACATCTAAGTATCCCACAGGCCAGCTCTGGCCCTCTGGCCTTGAGTTTGACACCCCTGTCTTATTTTAAACAAACCAGCCAAATCACTGGCTAAACATAGAAATGTGGTGCATTTAAAAATTAATCTTCCTTCTGGCATTTGTTCAGGCAGTGGAACCAGTCAGCTAACCTCCCTCTTGGCTGATGGAGCAAAAGGAAGTCCTTCCAGGGAACAGCATTCGCCAACCAGCCCTCCATTTCCGAAACATGTTCAGAAAGGCAGATTAGGTGGCCAGGGAGTGGCTAAACTTCCCCTTTGTTTTTCTTTGCTGCTTCAGGACTCATACATGGTGACGTTCTTCCAGTTTTTCAACCGATATTTTATGGTGGGCGCCCCAACGTTCTTTGTGGCCACTGGTGGCTACAACTACAACTCGGTGCCTGGAATGAACAGCATCTGTTCCAGTTCTGGGTGTAATAATAACTCCATGATGCAGACGATCCAAATGGCCACCAAGTTCCCTGAGAAGTAAGCCACTTTGAAGCTGCTTTCAACTCAAAATTAAACTTCTTGCATGATACGTATCTTCCTGCTATTAAAAAAAAGCACGCTTTGATTTTAATTTTCCATATGAAAGATGCAAATGGTGTTTGAAGCCGAAGTAATCGCCTGGCTATCTAACTATGGCTCCTAAACTGTAAGAAGGCAGAGCTATAGAAAGCTGCTCACTCGTGTTTATGGTTGCCCGGCATGTCCCAAACTCAACCATTAGTTAAAACTCAGGCACCAAAAGCACCTCAGAAATCTCTGCCAAAGTTTTTTCAAGCCGTCTTTGGCTAAGGTTTCTGTCAAGGCCTAAGGAGAAGAGACCCCAAGGCTGACCTAAATCCTGAGCTTTCTTTCTGCTTTCAGGTACTATCTGGCCATTCCTGCTACTTCCTGGGTAGATGACTTCATCGACTGGTTGAACCCCATATCCAGATGTTGCCGCATTTACAAATCTGGCCCTAACAAGGGCAAGTTCTGCCCCTCGACCAGCGGTAAGGAACTCTGCTCAGGGAGGGTGGGCGAAGTTCACCCCTTCTCAGGGCAGGTGGCCAAATGTCTACACGGCCCTGGGCTGGGCCAGTGTCCAAGAGTTTGTCTCTCTTTGGTAGACTCCTCTGCCTGCGCTTTCAGCAAATGCATGGGCAACTTCCAAGGCAACCTCCGGCCAAACAGAGAAGAGTTCAACAAATTCCTGCCATGGTTCCTCCAAGACATGCCCAACCTCAAGTGTCCCAAGGGGTGAGTGCCACAAATGGAGCTTGGAGGTCTGTTTCCATTTGGCACCGTTTGCCCACGCCGTCCAGAGGTTCATCAGCCTTCCTGGTGCATTCATCTCTTCCTCCTTCTACAGGGGCCTCGGGGCTTATGACACATCAGTACGTCTGGGGTCTGATGGGGAGATCTTGGGTGAGTAGAACCCAGCAATGTAAGGCACTTGTCGGGGTTCCAGTGATTGCCCGAATTAAATAATGAGCCTCGGGCCGAGCTTCAAAAGAATCCAGAAGATTTATTAGGAGCAACATGCCAGCATTAATCTAAATGAAGCCAACTCTGGCATACGTAATTTACATTCACCTGTGATCCTGTTTCCCCTCTCCCCCCTGGGTGTGTCATAAATCAGATTCTCCAATGAAGCATGTTTTCACTGTGCTGGGTGTCATCAATCACGTTCTCCAAGTAAGGATTTTCCTGGGCAGAAGATCTGGTAGCCTAGGCTACAATCTTTGTGAGATAAGTGTTGGAATGTACTTCTGGTTTTAAACTGCCGCCTTGCTCCTTCAGATTTTTTCTGTCCCCTTGTTTATGGCAACTTGAAAACATGCATAGGAATGTTTTACGAGTGGACAGTGCTATCTATGCGGGCCAGCAGGAAACAGCCTTGAGTTCTATGTCATCCCGCCTAATTTCAGAGTGGGATTGTGATTTCTGGAGGAAGGCTGGTCTGGGGATGGAACAACATCATGCCTCTTGCCTCCAACAGCATCTCGGTTCATGGCCTACCACACCCCACTGAAGAACTCTCAGGAAAACACGGCAGCATTGAAGGTGATGCGGCAACTGGCAGATAACATTATGGCTACTTTGAGGGAAGTTCCCGGCACTGATCCGAACTTCCAGGTCTTCCCTTACACGTACGTTGCGGGAGGAGAAACTTGGCAGACCTGGGGAGGGAGGGAGGGAGCTGAGGAAGGAAAGGGCTGCCGTGCCCCCCATTGCAGGGCAAGAAGGATCTGGAAGCCATCTACTCTTAAGGGAGCTTCAGGGCTACACATTCCAGCCATGAAATTGCGATTGGGCTTGGGTTTTGCTTAGAAGAGTCCAAAGCCAATTCTCGGCTACCAACATGAACCAGCTAATGGGCATGGCTGCGGGGCAAAGGCCCTGACCCTTAAAGGTCCTGAGCTGCCAAATGGTGGAGAGCCACAGAGGAGGAGAAGGAATGCTGAAGACTGGACTTCGGGCCAGTTCCTCTCTCTCTCTCTCTCTCTCTCTCTCTCTCTCTCCTCTCCTCTCCTCTCCTCTCCTCTCTCTCTGCCCAACTGACCTCATGGTGTTGTGATTGTGAGGGAAACTAGGAGGAGGAAGGAGTATTAGATATGTTCATCTCCTTCAGTTCCGTATAAAAATAATAGCAATAGCAATCGCACTTAGACTTATATACCGCTTGACAGTGCTTTACAGCCCTCTCTAAGCGGTTAACAATGCCAGGATATAAACAAACAAGTAAATAAATTACTATATTGATAGTTTGTACAGAGCCTGTTTCCTGACATGGCCAACCTCCAAGGACTGACCTCAATGCACCATTCTGCATGGAAGTTCCTAAGAACCAAGCAGGCTGAGATAAGGGATGATCCAGCTGAGGATGACAGGCCTACAACATCTGGGCAGCTTCAGTCCTTTCCTTTGCAGTATAGTGTCCCTCCTGAGAAAGCACTTCAGTCAGAGCTGGAGAAGCTTCTTCACGAGAAGCGAAACGTCTTCAAAGAAAACCCAGAAAGTCCAGTTGCCTCTTGAAAAATAAAATGAAAGCACCTTTGGGGCAATTCAGAGAGGGCTCAGCAAGCTGTTGGGAACCGTCTTAAAGAAAAGATGCTGCAGAGGAGAGCAGTCAACACGATAGGATCATAGAATAGGAGGGAAGCTGAAGAGTAGAGAAGATGGTGAGGAGGTGTAACAACCCTCCGAGGTGCCTGAAGGGCTGCCATGTGGGAGGTGGTCAAAGTTATTCCTCAAGGCAACAAGAAACAATTTGTTTAAGTAATAAGGAAGTAGATTTTGTTTGGACACCAGGCAAAAGTTTGCCTGACGTTGAACCAAAGGAAAGAAGCCTCGAGAGCTGTGGCACTCTCCTTCCCTGGGGAGTTTAAGTGAGGCAGGATAACAACCTGTCAAGGACACCATAAATATTGTGGTTGAACTGGGCAAGGGGTTAAACTAGATGATCTCTAATCTCCCTTCTCAGGGAGGGGGGTGGGCCTTGGGGTGTTCCCGGAAGGGTCTATGAAAACTCACCAAGGCCAACTCGCCATGGGACAAGAGTTACACTAATACCAAAGAAAGGGTGGAATAGATTAATTAAAGAAAGGATACAAAAAGAGGGACAGAATGAAACGGGAAGGGCAAAAATTAGAATATGTTTAAATGTATTTTAAATAATGAAATAGAATTGTTAAATTGTTCTGTGGTGAGTGGGCTGTGGCGTGTTGGCCATAGCAAGGGGGCCAATCCCTTCCCGGAACCGCTTCTCTTCCCGCAGAATCACCTACGTGTTTTATGAGCAGTACCTGACCATCACCACCGTTGGCCTCATCAACCTGGCCCTGTGCCTGGTGCCCACCTTCGCCGTCTGCTACATCCTGCTGGGGCTGGACCTGCACTCGGCCTTCATCAACCTGCTCACCATCATCATGATCATTGTGGACACTGTGGGGGCCATGAACCTTTGGGGAATCTCCTACAACGCTGTCTCCCTCATCAACTTGGTCACAGTGAGCCCACCTTTCTTTCCTGGGGATGGGCTGTGCGCGGGGGAGGCGGGCGAGGAGAGGGAAGGGGGGTGCCCAAGTGCCCCATGGTCCTGCCAGATGTGCTTAGCTTTGCCTTCCTGGTGCTTAGGGCTTTTCTGGAGTATCCTCCTGCTGCAGGGTCCCCACTGGGGATTTTCTGGAGGTGTAGGGTATCACAAGGAAAAGGCCACTCGGGTGCAGAGGGAGAAACCCACCTCTCGAAAATGAGAGGAGGGTAAAAGCAGCAGCAGTCTAGGTAGGAAATCGCAGAATGGGGCTGTCCTGTGCCTGTTTCCAAGTTGCCATAAGAAAGAGAGGAAGGGGAGAAACCTGAAGAAGCATAGGGCAAATGAGCTCCGAAGCACATTCCAAGCTTATCTCACCAAGATTGTAACTGAGGCAGAACGGGCAGTCTGGGCTCGAAAATCGTCTATTGAAGATTTGATGACCCCCAGCCTATAAAAGTGTTTCGTTGGACAATCTGAATGACGATGCACCCGGGGGGGGGGGGGAAACAGGGTCATAGGTGATTGTAAATTACGTATTTCAGAGTCAGCTTCATAGAGGTCATGCCAGCATGTCACTCATAATAAATCTTTTGGAGGTTTTTGAAGTTTGGCTCCAGGCTCATGATTTAATTAGGGTGATTGCTGGAATCCTGACAGTCGGCCTTTAAAAAACTCTGTTTTTTAAAAGGGAACTGTTTTTATTTACTAGAATTCTGTGGAAGCTTCTTGGGTGTCAGAGAGGATCCCTTTTGGGGCAGGAAAAGCCGCACTCAAACCGATGCATGATTTTTATTTTTTTTTGACTTTTTTATTGTCTCAAAGCTGCAAACAAGGCTGAGCGTCACTTTTCTTACAGTCTGCAAAGATTCTACTTCTCTGCCCTCCAGGTCTTTCCTTTATCTGCAACTGCTGGGAGGTCCTGAGCAGTTCCTGCTAGGCCAAATTCCGGTCCGGTTTGGTTCCCCGAGTCACCGTCTTTCGTGCAGAGAGAGAAATAGTTAGTTTTCCCTTCCACATTCACTTTTTTTTTTACTTTTACCCTGAACTTATCCCACCTCCTCTTTTGTCTTGGTATGTGTGATATTTTGCCTGCCCCTTTGAGGTTTTCCAGCCTTGACTTTTCTATGTGCTGCCATAATATTAGAAATAGAACAATAAAGGAAGAGGATGAAAAGGAACCTCAGTGATCTTCTAGTCCAGCCCCTGCTCAGATAGGAGACCCTATATCAGGGGTCTCCAACCTTGGACACTTGTGGGAGATGAAGTCCACAAGTCTTAAAGTGGCCAAGATTGGAGACCCCTGCCCTCTACCATTCCAGGCAAATGAATGTCCAATCTTTTCTTAAAAGCCTTCCACAGAAAATATTGACAATATTGCGTGGGTGAACAACAATGGCAGGTGCATCAACTGTCCTTTCACTGTTAATTGCTCCACTCTCCTGCAGGCCGTGGGCATCTCTGTGGAATTCGTCTCTCACATCACCCTCTCCTTCGCTATGAGCAAACAACCAACCAAAGTAGAACGCGCCCAAGAAGCTACAATCAACATGGGAAGCGCGGTAAGGAGGAGGCAAAAACGGGGCCAAGAAAGGCGGGTGGAGGGAGGTGTGTGCCACAAACGGCATACGCGGGCACTGGTTTTATTTGGAGTTACCTATTGGTACAGACTGATGAAAACCAACTTTGAGAGTTCCCCTGGTTTTCACAACCAACTTTGAAAGTTTCCCCTTTCCCCCCAAACAATAAGTCACATTGTCCAATCTGGCTGCTGGCCGGTAACCTGATTACTTCTCTCCTCCTCCTCTCTCCAGCCAGCTGTTGGGATGTCCTTGGTTCACAGGAGAAATTATTTTGTTTTGGCTACAAAAGCCCAGCTATCTCTATTTCCCCCCCCCCCATATCCCTCAGCTCCAGGGTGGCAACACTGAAGCCTGAAAAATGGCCTCAGTGAGACCAGCTTCAGGGTTGACAGGTGGCCCCCCTTAATTGAAAAAGACGTCCTGCAAAGAAAAGAAATCACAAAGAGGTTAGCTAAGGTTCAGTCTAGCCTCCTCTTCCTCTACCTGGAGGTCCCTTAGGTTTCTACTTCCCAATTGTCCAGTTGGCCATGAGATCAATCAATGGGACTCTCACTTCTCAGCCCGTGGGGTCGGCCGTTGCTCCCATTACCTGTGGTGCTGGTGAGGTGATCTCAGTTCTGCCGTTCCAATGTTCTCCAGGGCGAGGGACTTCTTGCCTTGAAATTCCCAGGAACAGCCCTGATCTTCACCACCCCAGGGCTGCCCAGGTGTGATGTTTCCCTTCTTGCAGGTGTTTGCTGGTGTGGCAATGACCAACTTGCCAGGCATCGTGGTCCTGGCATTTGCCAAGGCTCAAATAATCCAGGTCTTCTTCTTCCGCCTGAACCTCATCATCACCCTCTTAGGGATGCTGCACGGCCTGGTGTTTCTGCCTGTCATCCTCAGCTACTTCGGTAAGTCTCTGCTCCGTGTTCCCCGGTTCCTTTGGCTTCTCTGCCCTGTGGAAGCTAAGGAGGCCCTCCACCCTCAACAGGTTGCAGCTGCAGGCTTGCTGGAAGGGTGTCTTCTGTTGTCCGTTTGGAACTTTCCTCCTGGCTCCAAAATCAGAAGTAGGAAAGAATGTTATAGGTGTGGTTGCATTGCATGTTACAGTAAAAAATGGAAATGCCTCCCTCTTAGGCAATGGCTGTGTGTGTGTGTGTTTGTGTGTGCATGTGCATAGGTGCTGAGAAAAGGGGGAGTGTTGCTAGGGTGTAGCAGAGGGAGGGCTTCTTCCCTAAAGGAAGGCAGAATCCAAGAGGCTGCCCTGAGTCTATCCACCCTGGGAAGGAGATGATCCAGTCTGCCCAGTAAGGGCTTCCTGCTCCCAGGGTTTTTTTTTAATCAGCAGCATTCCGCCTTCTTGTAACCTTTTCATTATTTGGTGCCTGTGACCCTCTAGCAAAGGAGGAGAAAGACATAAGGCATTTTTTTTATCCCGTTAATCCGAGTTGGGAAATTATAATGGGATGTGCAAAATAACTTTGAGGAGGAGGAAGAAGAAAAAGAGAAGGACGTAATGTGAGAAAACATCTTGCATTTGACCTCTTCAGTTAACCAGGCAGGGAGGAGGGAGGCACACTCAGATTCTGCTCTTGTAACCGCACAATAAAGGTAGTTTCTAGAATTCACAACTCTGGCATCTGTCTGGTGTCTGTTCAAAGAGTTGAGAGGAATGCTGCTGAAAAGGACAACAGGTGGGAGGCTCCTGCTCAACGTCTCTTTGTCTCACCTGGGCAGCTTCAACCTGACTGATGTTGAACTAATGAAACCCAGGGGCTCCAAGCCCTCCAGAGATATATCCCACCCAAGAGGATCTTTCTGTCCTCCATCTTCCTAACTCTCCTCCTCTCCTCCCAGGGCCTTCGGTCCGTCAAGGGATGCCAGAGCTACAGCCAAGAACTGAGACCCCCTCCGTCCCTTTGGAAGGCAATGACCAGACCTCTCCAAATAACCACAGCCAAGATCCAGCCCCAAGCCCCGACCCAAACAAGACGGGCCTCTAGAAGTCTCCAGGCCTGCCTGCAGGGCAGAAACTTTGGCCAGCGGCTGGCCCGGTCAGTAGCCAGCCTGAGCAGAATGGAGCGGGGCGGTCAGGAGAAGACAACGGGTCTCCCTGCTTTCCATTGCAACACGCGTGGAGCTGGCTGCACACATCGCGCTAAGCCACTGGACAACTTATTTGCGGCTTAGAAGGCTGTGTTATCCTAGCCAGTTGTGCCACTTCCACCAACAAATCCTGGTTAAAGCAAGTTGGTGAGTTGTGATGCAGCTGGCTGCGAGTACACACATCATGCTAAGCCATGGTTTAAAAACAGACTGCTTAATAAAGCTACAACTCGTTGGGCTCACATGACATGTTAAGCCACATCTGTGTGTGCAAGTGTGTGTGTGTGTCCATGCATGCCCTGTCGAGGAAGCCTCGACTCCTGGTGACTGCTTCTTCCTCCTCGGACTGAGAGAGAAGCCGCCCCAGCTGGCTTCATGCCCCAATCTCAACCCTTCAGAGTACATCAGATTCGGAAACCAGGGCTGGGTTAGTCAGTACTATTATTATTATAAAGCAGAATCTTCCTTTTGTAGCAGAATCTTTCAAGACTGAATATGCCTCCCCCTTCCTCCCTTTAGGGCAGGAGTGTCAAACTTGATTTCATTGAGCGCTGCATCTACTATGCTAGACCTTGGGAGGAGGGCAAGAGTGTGTGGCTAGCTCAACATCACTCGTGTTGGGGGCGCCTGTGGTGGCCCGAGCACTCTGCCAGCAAAAAAGGGCTCCCAAGCTCCGTTTCCCGCTGCGATCGCCTCCTGCAATCCTCTGCCAGTAAAAACTGACCGTACGGCGGTCTTGAGCTCCATTTTCAGTGGCACAGGCACCACAGGCTGGTCCTCTGCTGTTTCCAGGGCAGCTTCACGATCTAAGCACCATGTGGGCCAAATCCGGGCCTAGGACCTTGAGTTTGACACCCTTGCTTTAAGGGGAAGGAGGATATGAAGTAGCGAAAGACCTGCCTGAAACATTTTCTCATTCTTTCTCCAACTCAGGTCTCTCCTATCTGACCGTTACCTTGGTAGCAGCTTTCCCTCTTGCCACTACAAATCAGGACTGGTATCACAATCTCCTGGCTCTATCCTGGTGCCTTGACCCCGACACCAAACTGGCTCTCATGCCACATTTTGCTTAATGTATCAGAACCCAGAGAAGCTGGCCAAAGAAACGGTGACACGTGTATATCTAACACAGCAGATACCCCCAAAAGACCCTTCAGAATCTTTTATCTGTTTGATGTTGTACGAATTTAGTTTCCATCTAGAATGGGGAAACTTTGTCTGAAACACTAATCAACTAAGGAGATCAGGCAAAAAATCTAAACCTGGCAACTAAACCTTAGCTCAGAAATCGGTTACAACTGGACAGACTTTGGGTTTCTCCTCACAATTCTTGGTCCCCAAAAGTCTCGACCAGGGACAGTTGTGGATACCTGGTTAATGCTCAGTGTTGGACTTATCTTCAGTGTTGGACTTACCTTTTGTATTGTCACCCTGAGTTCCATAGAAAAAGGTAAGAACAGCTGCCAGGTTAAAAATGAGATGTGCTCTCAAGTGTGCCTTAAAATCAAATTTCCAACATTAAGTTGGAACTTATGACTAGAAAACTGCTGAAAACAGGCTGCATATTAAAAACATAGTTTCATGAAAATCTTGCCTATAGCTCCAGCGGTGTGTGGACTCGAAGAGAGAATGCTATCTGCCTTTTTTACCAATTGCCAGCCCATTTATAAGTACGCGTTGTCTGTAAAGCAGATGTTCTTAACCCAGAGGCTGCCTGTGTAATAAATAATCCCTAAATTATTTGCACCAAGACAAATTCCTTGTGTGTCCAATCACACTTGGCCAATAAAGAATTATGTTCTATTAATTAAATGGTATTTTATTGGGAGGAATTTTTGACCTTACTAATAAAACAAGAAGGAAGATTCTGGATCAAAATCTGACTCCTGTCGTTGAAGCTTCTTCTTCTCCTGTATCAGGATCACCTTCTAGTTTTATTCATTGATCCTGCGGGATGGTTTAAGATTTACCTGACCCTTCTCAGTAGTGTGAAATATGTCTGTCACTCAAATAAAATGAAAACAGTTATCATATTGTTTAATATTTCAATTCCTGATCTATGCCGATGGGGATGGAGGGAGAACAGTCCTCAAAAACATTTTTAAAGTGTTTCATTTCTCTCATTCACTGATGAAATACCAATAGCTTTAACATGAATTATTTGTTCCTTATTTTTTATCTTCATCTTTCACCAAAATATCGCACAAAGTGGCTGACAATACAATTTATAGCGTTGTCCTTAAGATATTAATTTATTTACTATATTTAATCACAATTGTATTTGTTCTGAGCACTGTGAAACCAAACAAGGACAATACAAGTGATCTGAATGTAACAAATGCAGAACAGCTCAATCAAGAGGGTCAGAAACTCATTTAAGGTGAGTTTTGTGGGGGCTACCCAAGAGCCCCATTGCTGCCATGAAGGCTCAGCAGGTCTTCCTGTTAGGCCTCTCCAAATGTCTGTGTGCCCTCATATAGCTATACAAGGTGCTATCAGGAATATCCAGCATGCTTGAATTGAGCCTGGAAGCTAACAGATAGCTAGTCAAGGGATCTTAGGATTGTTGCCCCATCAGCATCCTGGTTGCTGTGTTCTGGACTAACTGGAGTTTCCAGGTTCTCCCCACTGAACATTCTGCAGTGTAGCTATCAGGGCTTGAGTTACCTTCACCAAGGCATCTCAGTTAAGACTTACACAGCGCTTCACAGGGCTTTTTCCTGCCCTCTCTAAGCAGTTGACAGCCTCTGGCCCCCAACAATCTGGGTCCTCACTTTACGGGCCTCGGAAGGATGGAATGCTGAGTCGGCCTTGAGCCGGTCAGGATCAAACTGCCGGCAGTGGACAGTCAGCAGAAGCAGCCCTAAGCTTTTGCTGCCTTCTGATTCTAAGCCCTGGGGGCTCTGGTGCAAGGGGTGGAAGCTCATCGGAAGGGAATTCAGCCTGGAAATAAGGAGGGATTTTCCCAATCAATCAATGAGCTGGAAGGGACCTCGGAGGTCTTCTAGTCGAACCTCCTGCTCAAGCAAGGAGACTCTAGAGCAGGGAGTCTCCAAAGCTGGCTGGGGAATTCTGGGACTTGAAGTCCTCCAGGCTTAAAGTTGCCAAGGTTGGAGACCCCTGCTCTAGAGTCTAGACCATTTCAATCAATCCATCGTTCGATCGATTTCCCTACAGTGAAAGCAAATCGATGGGCCAACTCGCTTCCCGGAGTTGTGGGCGCCCCATCGCTGGAGGCTTTCAAGAGCAGATCCGAGCGGGGTGGGGGTAGACGAGAAAACCTCCAAGGTCCCCTTCCCGCTCTAATCTGAATTTGAAAATTTGAATCGGAGGCGCGCGGCGGAAGCCGGAAAGGGCGGGGCGTCCTCCGGGCCGGGGACGGAACTTCCGGCAGGGGCCCTAGCGCGACCCCTGGTGGCCAGGAGGAGGAGGCGCAATTCCGGCCTGCAGGCTCCCATGGCGGCGGCGTGGCGGAGGGGTGCAGAGGCGAGTTGGGGGGGCGGGGGGGGGCGCGCCGGGAAGTGGGGGGGGGGCTCGTTGCGGGGAGAGGGGGCGCTCTGCGCATGCCCATTCCTGACCGCGCGCTTTCTCCTCAGGCCTCTGCGCGGGCCCTGAGGGGCGCCTGGGGGCCGCTGGGTGCGGGCCGTGGCTTCCGGAGCAGCGCCGCCGTGGAGAAGGTTAGGAGCCCCTCGGCCCCGGGGGAGGCCTCCTCCGCGCGGGCCTTCTGCGGCTGTGGGCGGGGGCGGGTGGGAGCCGCTTGGCCTACGCGCGCCCCGCTCTCCCTTGCAGTGCCAAGCGGGCCGCGTCCGGCCTCGGAAGGGGAACCAGCCGGTGACGTACCAGCAGGCCCACCCGCCCCACTACATCGGCCACCGCAAGGGGTGGCTCTCCCTACACACCGGTAAGCCTCGCCCGGGGGGGGGGCTGGGGACCCAGAAAGGGGAGAGTCCCCCTCCCTCCCCCTCCCTCGCCCCCCCCCAGATCGCCCTTTATCTAGCAGGGGATTTGGGGAGGAGCTGTAAAGGAGAGGAACAAAAAGGGCTGCAGCTGCAACCACCCAATTATGGAGCCAGGGGATACTGGGAAAAACAGCCTGGAGGTCAAAGGGGCTTTTCTGAAAAAGCAAAGCATTGATTTGATGTTTTAAATCAGGCGTGTCCAACCTTGGCAACTTTAAGACTTGTGGACTTCAACTCCCAGAATTCCTCAGCCAGCTGGCTGAGGAATTCTGGGAGTTGAAGTCCACAAGTCTTAAAGTTGCCAAGGTTGGACACCCCTGTTTTAAATGAAAGGGCGGCCGCAGCCAGGCTCTGCCCCTGGAGGTGCCAGGTCCTTTCCCTCTTCCGGAGTCCGAGCAGCTGGAGCAACGGCCTCTGCCCGGCTCAGCCCCAAGCCCTCCTCTTGCATGGCAAGAAAAAGAGAAACCAAAACAGGCTCCGGGCTCCTTGCTCTACTCCTGCAGGAAACCTGGATGGGGAGACCGATGCAGCTGAGCGCACGCTGGAGGATGTCTTCATCCGCAAGTTCATCTTGGGCACCTTCCATGGCTGCCTGGCGGATGAGATCGTGCTGAAGCGCCGGGCCAATGTGGTGATCATCTGCGCCATCCTCCTCCAGAATCTCCCCCCCCATAAGATTTACTTCCTGGTGGGCTACACAGAGGTGCTGCTTTCCTTCTTCTACAAGTGTCCTGTTAAGATCGAGCTGCAGACCATACCGGAGAGGATCGTTTACAAACACCTCTAATCCTGGCTGAGCTTGGCGTAGGAAGATGCTCCCGACCCCTGATGGATATTGATGCTCCATACTGGACCCAGTGGGGATTTCTTGCTTCTCTTTGTGCTGGAACAGGCTGGTGTTTTCCAGACACGGGCGTCTCCTCCAGAGACTGGAAAATAGATGGAAGCACTCAGAGATAGGAGAAATCTTGTCGATTATTAGATTGCTGAAATGCAAACAAGGAATATTTGTCCCTATTTGTGGTTCTTCCCAGATCTTTGTCTCTTTAGCTATTAGAACCTTGGTCTCTGTAGCAATTGAAAACAATTTCACTTTGCTTTGCTGAAGGGGGGGAGGGAACCTCCAGATTGAGGTTGCATATAGCCTGCAGGTTGCCACCCCAGAGCAAGTGGGGTGGGTGAGTTCCTGCTAAGCAGAAGGTGAAAAAGCTGGACTATGGCTGTTCTGGGCTCCCCCCTCCCCACTGTTTCCTTTCTTCACGGACTGCAGAGCAAGTGCTTCAGTTCAGCAAGGAACCTATCCAGTAAAAAGGAGGGTTGTGAGGCAGACAAACAAAATGGCACCAAAGTTCAGGCTAGATTCTTTTCAGGCAAATGGCCAGAATTAAGCTCTGGAGTAAGTTGGCTGTGAAGTTTATGAACCTTAGCTTCAGGCAACCAGTGCAGGATGGCCTGAGATGGTAGAGATGGAACGACAGTATGAGAGGTACCTTGGGGACAAAACAGGGCAAAACAAAGCACCCTGGGAAAATTCTTCCTTCTGTTCTGGAAAAGAGAACCTGTTCCATATACTTCCCTTTAGATGCATCTGGGAGATAAAGTATTCACACATTGGCAAGTGGTAAAAATGGGATGAACAAGTTCCTGGCAGTCCACATCCACCCAGGCATGACAAGAAGGACAGCTTAAACTCCAAAGTGATTTTCTGTATAGAGAGTGTCTGGGGAAACATGATTTCTGCTCACAAACTGTCATGTTTAACAGGGCTGAGTAATAGGCAAAATTCATGATGGACCAGTGCTATCTAAGTGTCGCCACAGTTTCATTTTGTCTAAAAACAAGGAACCCAAAAGAGCCAATCCCGGTTAAAGCACCAGGGAAACCTCAGGATTATAAACTGGACTGGGAATTGGGCAAAGAGGGCAGGAGCAAATCTCTCTTCCTGGACTTGTCTAGAAATCCAGCTTGACTTGAAGAAACACCTTTTTTTTTATAGAATAGTGAAGGGATGTCTCTCCAGGAACTCTTCTTTCCCTTTGAAGTACTTCTGCTGCTAGGGGTGTGTGTCAGCTGAGCCAGGTCCCTGGCCTTGGGGAAATGACCATGAAAGTAGTTTGCTTGCCTGAGCCCCCCCAGCTGAAAGGAGGTTGGAAAAAGAGCCGTGCCCCTTGGCCTTCTCTTCCACAGGGCAAGTTGTGTACCCAGTGACTGCCAGTGGGCCAGGCGTGAGCTTGGGCAGGGAGGGAAGACTCCGGCGTGTTTTTGCCAGCACAAGCTCCTTGGGATTGGAATGCCCTCCTGTTTGAGGTCAGTCCAGCCTAGCTTGGTAACTGCAGTTTCTTTTCTTCCTGGAAATGAGGATGGTGGGAGCCTTGATTGTAAAGTGGAAGTTCACTGTTTTGACTCGAAGTACAAATTCCTTGAAAAGACTCATCAGGCATGTGCACATAACTGAATGACTGAATTGACCTATCTTGGGAGTTTGCACAAGATTGCCGCTATTTTTTAATCCAAGGTTAATGGTAATCCAGTTTAGCGTGTACCGCTTTGCTGAGCCAGCATTCATGGATGCGGCTGATGTCATCCAGTATAAAGTAACTCCGTAAGGTCATCCTGTGACACAGGATGTTGTAAGTAATGCTCACCAGGAAAGGTTATGGCTGCAGAGATTTCTGATGAGCTGCACTGAAGAGGGGCCACTCAAACCTCCTCTCTGAACTCTGATTCTGCTTTATAAGACAGGGCATGGGGTTCCTGGCACTGCCAGTTGTACAAAACTAATGATGCAAGCAGAGAAACGCACATGGCCCATCTCCAACTTCCTAATGGTTTTAACTTTGCCCTTCAGAAACAGAGTCCAAAGCTTAGAAGCCCCCGGGAAGCTAAGCTGGGCAGTGGGAGTCAATATTACTGGTCTTAACCCAGATAGTATTTATCTTGGCTGTATTTCTTTCCATCAGGTGTGAACCGGTTAGGATAAAACACCAATGCAATGTGTGGCCAAGAAGGCCAGATTCGCAGTTACACGTTGTGTCATGAGTGGAAGGTTGAAATTGGCTGCTGAGGTTCTGGATGTAATCCTTGCAACTGAGTGACCCTCTGTTCTGGCCACTGGCCATCTGTTTTCCCAACCTGGCTGTTCCGATTCATAAACGGGTGCTGAAGAGGCCCAGTTGTTTTCCTCGGTGGTGGTGTGGTGGTGTCTGGAGCACTTCCTAGGGAGTGCACTGTTTGCTTTGTTGGTTTATGCCTAAACGTTGTGTTTAGAACCCTTTTTGCCAAATAACATCCATGGGAGTAATTTGAGTGTTAGTCACAGGGCCAGAAACAGCTTTATTTTTAAGTCCCAGTACAGCCAAGAGAGCAAACAGCCAAGACATGCACTGGCAGTAATGGTGGCTTAGTCATTTTCTCTTCCTTGACACAAGCCATCTTCTGTAATCCAGGGCTCACTTTCTCTTTTCTACCTGAACTTCTGTTTTCCTCCCTTCCAGGGGGATTTTTTAAGATTTGATTTTGTTTTAGATGCTTACCAGTTTATGTATTTTGCTGTGCTGCCCTGTCTAGGCGCCCCCAGCCTCAGTGATGGCAGAAGCAGTTGGAGGCAGGCAGTCTCTCGTACACCAAGCCCTGTGCACAAAGGGCTTTGTGGGTGAGGCCAACACTTTGAATTGCCCCAGGAAACTGGATTACCGCTGCAACTAGTGATATAACATGGGCATAATGTGTGGCGCTTCCAGATGATCTTCAAAGACAGCCCCACATAGAGGACTTTGCAATAGTCTGAAGTTTTGCGTCTTCCAATATATTTTTATCCACTACTAGATGACAGGTTCGTGGCATAAGACCTGCCCCCTGTGGAACGTAGATGTTTGCAACTGGTGCGGTTTCTGTTCGGTGGATGGGAAGTTTTCTCCCCAAGTAAATACATACTTTTGGCCCTTTAGCAATTGATGTAAATGCCCACCAATAACATTGAAATCTTATACTGTTCAGATGGCAGGTTGGGTTCTGCTTACTGAAAGCATTCCTTTAGACGCTACAAGATGATAAATGATTTACCGTACAACAAGTAGATTCACACAATACATTGAACTGACATTATTCATTAGGTTTATACTCTTGTTTCTTTCACAAGCACCTCATATGCAACTCTTTGTTTCCCCCAACAGCCACCTAGGTTGAGCTAAGAGGACGGCTGCCTTAAAAGACCATGCTTGAACCTACATTTTTTTGGTCCTAATCCAGCAGTTCAACTACACCACATTCTAAGCTTCGTATTTTATGTCAACTGGGCCTCTTTCAGCAGAATGTGATATATCTTCCGGCTCACATTTATGTGGCAATTTCCTCAATATTAGCTGGAGGTTCACAAATAGAAAATCATTCTAATCATCCCAGCCTCTCCATGTTAACTTCAAATTTTGTACTTCCCAATATGTGCAGATAAGATTCCTCCTAAGCAGTGCTTTTTTCCCTGCTACAGCACATTGCATTCCCATAACGCTTGCTTTTTTGTTATTGCAAAATTGGGAGGTATTTCAGGTCCCAGAAGTCCTGTCTAATACTTAAAAGTTGCCTTTAGGGGAAAACCGCTGTAGAGCCGGTATATTTACAATTGAGCATTTATAAACAATCGTGTCTTTTCAGCAATCGAACATCATCGGTAGGACTTGCTGCAACTTCACATTGCTCTGTAGGTAATGCCATCGCATGACCATTTTTCCATAATCCACTTGCCAGTACACTTGATGCTTGGGTTTCCAGTAATTTTATATAACTAATCTAATAAAGACAGCCGAAGAAGCTTCTTGGACGAGAAGCGAAATGTCTTCCAAGAAAAAAACAAGTGCAGTTGGAAAAGCGCCTCTGGGATAATCTAATAAAGACTGTCTCACTGGGTCTGGGGACTGAGTGGGTGATATAAAAATTCCATAGAGCAATACGTGATAAATGTCCAATTTATGTATGTTAGCGTTATATCTAACGGGAGATATGACCCACATCTTTATAAGTAAAAGGACACAGCAGCAGTACCTGATCTTTTGATGGAGTGGCAGGTGCCTCTTTCCATCACCTGCAGCTTTTGCTGCCTCATACCTGGTTGCTCAAACGCCTCCCGCAAACTCCACAGGGGATTCGTTACGGGGAGGAGGGGAGCATTGGGTGCCCCTCTGTGTGTCAAGAGATCATCTGGCTGGTGGAACATTGACTCAAGGGCTGCAATTTGTTCCTTCCTTCCCAGAGTTGGTCATTACGACGGTAGTTCTGGACTCCTGCCTTGCCCTCCAAGCGTAGATCCTGTCTTTGGAGTCGTCTCCCTTCTGAGGACAAAACAGACTCTGGTGACTCAGCTTTCAGCAGCCAGCTCAGCCCAGGGAAGGCAGCGGATTCGGCCTTGCCAGTTGGCAGCAAGGGACATCCTTGTCCTTTGGACTCAAAAGTCACAGGAGCTGGCTGCCAGGTGGTTGCAGTCAAGCTAACCCTGGCACCACCCTGGGTGGGATACCCAAGTCAGGCTTTTAGGCACTCAGATCCCTCCCCAAATCCCTCTTCCCCAGGCAGTGCAGAGGTCCCTGCTTGGGGTTGGGGCTTCCAATTTTCATGTGGTTTATGGGCCTTGCTAGGTGTAATGCTGGGCTGTTCATGAAAAGCAAGCAGAGCGGGGCTTGGCTGAATTGGCTGAGCAGTATGACAGTCCTCAGCTTAGCGACCATTTTAACTTACAATGGATCCCCCTCAAAAAGGGTATTTAGACAGCAGTTCAAAGTTCAATGCTGCCCCCCCCCCCAATTGTATTTTAGGCCCTTGGTAAATGGCTCACATTTATGGCCATTGGCAGCATCCTACAGTCGTGTGACTGTGGTTTATATAGTTTTTGCTGAAAACTGGTATTTACTTCCAGTTTTTGCCCCCAAAAAAGCCCAATGTGGACAATGGGGTCAATTAAAGACTGCTGTGTTCATTTAAACACACAAAAAAGATAAAATTGGATGTGATTGTGCATTTATCTACATAACAACTGGCAAAACTTATAACCATAATTTTGGGGTCAGTTACAATCATACGTCAAGCAATATCTGTAAAGTAGAATTGGAAACGGACAAAACCTTCTAGGCGTGGGCAGGGTGACGCCTTATTTACTGTGGCAAAGAAGAAAACCATCTGAATATAAGGAGGGAGGACCAAGATTCCTGCTTGAGGCAAAAAGGCCTTTAGCTGTGTAAGCACACTGGATAGACAGGCGTTTTCTGGGCAGGTGGCCTGGGTGAGAAATCGGGATGGAGGGCCACACAGTCAATGCGGGAAAGTAAAAAGATATAAGCCACTGGATTTGTGTAGAGAGGAAAGAGGAAAACAGTAACCACTCAATGAAGTTGGTGAAATGGATTCTTCAGGCTTATTTGCCATTCTCTCATGGAGGTGTGGAGGCCAATAAAGGGCCCAGTACATCAGGACTGGAGCATTGCGTGCGCTGTTGTTCTTTCCTCATGGACATTCAGCATTACCTCAGGTTAGCTTAACCTCAGGAAATAGCAGATCAGACCATTAACTTGGCAGTAGAAACGATTTGGAGTACACCTTTCCCTCTGCTCCACGTAAATATCTGGCAGTGTATACAGCTGGGTGCTAATATTAGTTCATCCAGTAAAATCGGAGCGAGTGTGGGGGGACGAGTGGATATCGAAGGGAAAAATAAAACTCTGAAGTCGAAAGGAATCACAAGGATTGTCTAGTTCAACCTGTGAGCTTCTGACTGCCAATATCATTCTGCAAACGTGCCTAGAATCGCATGCAGGATGTTGAGTTCTGCTCTCTTAGTCACCCGTTAAGATTTTTTCATTTGGAGTAAACGGTGATCTCACTGCCTCTATTGACAAACTTGAAGAAACTTATTGCTGGATTATCCCTTTTATCCCTCTAGCTGTCTCTCTGCCTTTCTGACCTCGTTCCTATATTTCTGAACTGAAGCTTTACAACTTGGTCATTTCACCTTTCTTTCATTTGCAATAAACATTCCTCTTTAATGAGTCACCGCTACTTCCCATCCTGGTTCTTTTGGAGATGGGCAGATCAAAGGGAGAATACCCGACGAACAGGTCAACATTTATTAGGACTGCATTGTCTTTTTGGGCAGCTGTGACAATGCACTGTTCAAGGGAGATCCACAGGACTTTTAGATCCCTCTCACAGTTACTACTGTTTAGCCAGGTGCCACCTGTTCTGTACCTGCGTATTTGGTTTTCCCTGGCTTGACATTTTTACTACTGTAATGCATCTTCTTGTTGCATAAGGTCCAATGCTTAAGTCTGTCAAGATCCTTCTATTTTCCAAAATGTTAGCAATTCCACCTGGCTTTGTGTCATCAAAACATCATTGTTATAAAAATATCGTGTTAGCAACTCAAGCCACTGAGAAGGATCCAAGTCAGCGTTGCAGACAGAGATAGGTTTTGGTAACTTGAACCTCCAGTATGTTTTAAGAGTAGGAAAAGGAAGCCACTGATTATTTCTTTCCTTACTTCCCAGGGTTTGATAACTGAACTTCAAACATGGCCCAAACTCTGCTCTCGGTTCCTCTTGCAGCCCTTCAGTTTTATATGCTGGCTTGTGAAGGAAAATGTCATTTTGTAATAGATAGCCCCCATTATCACAGTTAACACATCTTGAGAACTGAGTAGAATCAAGCCAGACATTCATGCTTTAGACCAAGGGTCTTCAAACAAGTTTGAGGCTTGTGGGCTTCAACTCCCAGAATTCCTGAGCTTATGTGACTGGAGGAGGAACTCTGGGAGTTGAAGTCCACAAGTCTTAAAACGGTCAAGTTTGAAGGCCCCCTGCTTCAGACAAAGGCTCTTTAGTGGACCAACTTTGCCAAGGCTAGTGTGCTGTTCTAATATTTATCTTCTTGTAGACCTGTGCCTAGAGCAGGGGTGTCCAACCAGCTGGCTGAGGAATTCTGGGAGTTGAAGTCCACAAGTCTTAAAGTTGCCAAGGTTGGATACCCCTGGCCTAGAGGATACAATGGAGGCATTTGGTAGAGCAGGGCAGCTCCACAGAACTATATGGACCAATTTGGATCCAGCAGCAGGGAAGATGGGGGAACTTTTTGTTCTCTTTCAGCCTCCAGATCTTCTGTTGAACAGTGCACAGCATCATGGGGGTGTGGGATTCCCTTGAATGAAATTACACTTAGTGACTTCATTGGACAGATACATGCAGGGTGCTTGAACAGAAGCATGATTGCCACTGCTTTCTCCAGGTTACTTGTCTTCCTCCGCCCTACAGCTCCCAAACCACCTTAGTTATCTACAAATCCAGCCTTGTCATTCTCCACGTTCTTCTCTTATCCTTTGCTTAGGAGGTTATTCCAAATGGGCAAGCCTTCTGCACCACCTGTATGTGCCCAGGTGGCAAGCACGCCACACCTGGGCCATAATAAAGGTATGGGATATAAAGGAACAATCCTTGCTTCACTTCCGATTCAGTTCCAATTTTGTTTCTTTTATTATAGTCCCAGACCCAATGCATAAGTTAAAATACAGCAGAAAAACACGAATGGAGAACTTTTATAATATAATATAGAACTTTGGTCAACCACAGCTGTGGGAAGAAACTTGGCAACAACGTTTGCTTCACTTTGTAGAAGAGAAAACCGCATGCAAAACATACTTTCTTTTTTTCGTAGCAATTTTTACAAATGAGGCTCCGGCAGCTCTCAAGCAAGTGGGCGAAACCGCCGCTTTCCCCGCTCAGAGCAGCCTGAGCGGGGGAGGGGGCGCCGCCGGGGGAACAGCCGCATCCTTCCGAACCTTCGGGCCCTCCGGGAGGAAGGTCGGCCTCGCCCACGAGCCCTTCCGGCCGGCGCCACCCCCCCCCCGTCGGCCTCGCGGCCGGCCGCAGACGGGGCGGGGCGCGCGGCGTCACGTGGCCCCGGCCTATAAAAGGGAGTCCCGCGCGCGCCAGACAGAACCGGTGAGCGGCTGAGGAGGAAGGAGGGTTCGCGGGCGGCTGGGCGGAGGCGAAGGCGAAGGCGAAGGCGCGCACGAGGCCGGTCGGCGGTCCGTCTCCGGCGCGGAGTCCTCGTCGGGAAGGGAATCCCCTCTCGACCGCCCGCGAGGCCCGCGTGACGCGCGGCTTCTCCTTGCAGGAGCTGCGGCGGGTGGGCGCGGCGGCGGCCATGGCGGGGTTGCGGGGCCCTCCGCGGAGCCGGTCCGCCTCGCTCCTCTGGTAGCGCCGGCCGCCGGGCGGGCGAACCCCTGTGCCTCATGGCGTCGGCCGTCCCCACGGCGCTAGCGGCGGGCCTGGCCACGGAGGCGGCGACCGGCACGGCGGTGGCGGCGGCGGGCCCGCTGGGCGCCTTCCTGTGGATGCTGATCTTGGGCTTCGCCATCGCCTTCGTGCTGGCCTTCTCGGTGGGCGCCAACGACGTGGCCAACTCCTTCGGCACGGCGGTGGGCTCGGGCGTGGTGAGCCTGCGGCGGGCCTGCGTGCTGGCCTCGGTCTTCGAGACGGCCGGCTCGGTGCTGCTGGGCGCCAAGGTCAGCGAGACCATCCAGAAGGGCCTCATCAACGTGGACCTCTACGCCCCGGAGCTGCTCATGGCCGGCTCCATCAGCGCCATGTTCGGTGAGGAGGGGCGATGGGGGGAGGTCATGGGGAGGGGCCGCGGGAAGCGGGGTGGGGAGGGGGCAAGAAGAGGCAGGAGAGCGGCTCCCCTGATACGCTCTTTCCCTCTGGGGGGGAGGTCGGAGGGGAGGGGGTCTGGGGGGAGGAGGGGAGTCTGGTTGCGGGAGGGGAGGGAGGGGGCAGGAGGGGGGCTCATTAAGGCCAGCACCCCTGACACCCCCTTTCCCCAACCCCCAGGCTCGGCCGTGTGGCAGCTGGCCGCCTCCTTCCTCCGGCTGCCCATCTCGGGCACCCACTGCATCGTTGGGGCGACCATCGGTTTCTCGCTGGTGGCCAAAGGACAGGAAGGGGTCCAGTGGTCGAAGCTGCTGAATGTTGGTAAGCAGGGAACGGGGGTCAGGCTGGGGGGGTTCGGCATCCTGTAAATGGTGCCCCTCCTTCCTGACCCTCCGCCCCCTTCTCTCTCTCTCTCCAGTCTTGTCCTGGTTCATCTCCCCGCTTCTTTCTGGCATAATGTCCGCCCTGCTGTTCTTCCTGGTCAGGCTGTTTATCCTCAACAAGGTATGTGGGATGCCAAAGGACAGGCGAGAGCTCCCTGCCTGCCCAGGGCAGATAAGACCTAATCGTGGGCATCAGTGGCCTGAAAGGGACCACATGGGCTGCCCTGGATAGCCTGGCTGCTGCTATCTTTAGCTGGTTGCAGGCCCTTTTCACCAGGGAAAAAGCTTTTTAAGCAGTTTTAAGTTTTATGGGAAACTTGGTCTGCATGTGGGTGGTTAGGGATAAGTGCTGTCTAATGGGAGCCTTTGGGGGGGGGGCAGGTGGAGAAATACAGTGGTTTAAGACAGGGGTGTCCAACCTTGGCAACTTTAAGACTTGTGGACTTCAACTCCCAGAATTCCTCAGCCAGCTTGCTGGTTTAAGATGTTATCTGCTGGCTTCTTAGCCACCCACCTCTAGAAAACCAGTCTTTTCCTAACAGATCTGGGGTCTGCCATGTAGCCTTCCTTTTGCAAAAGTTTGGTGTGCAACAGCAGGCTAATAATCTACACCGGGATGCTTCTCTGGTTGAGAAAAGCGCCTCCCTCTCGCTATTACAATCTCAGTGAAACAAGTACACAGGGCGGTGAAGGAATATTTTACTTAAACATCAAAATCTTTCTTCACTGCCCTGCATCCTTGTTTAACCGATGGAGCAGCGATGTGTGATTTACGTGTATTAGGTTGTAAACTTAGAATTTTAGAGTTGGGAGTTTCTGTCCAGGTGCTCAGATGGATGGGGATACCCCAATAACGCTCTGGGGACACCAGTTTGGGTGTTCATTGTGTGTTCTCTGGTGAAGGGCAGCCGCCTCCTCCTTTTGGTAACGCTTTCCCAGTTGCCAAGAGTTTAGTACAGGGAAGTTTTTCCTTAATGCTGCTAGTCTGCCACTTACAGCCTCAGTTGAGCCCAAAATTTCTCTTGCCAAGTGAGTTTTGCCTCCTTTTTTATGACCTTTTTTTGCCACAGTTAATTGAATCCCTGCAGTAGTTGCTCTGCCTTCTCAGTTGACTTTGCATGTCAAAAAGTCACAAATGCTGATCACAAGACCCCTTGTTAGTATGAGTCACTTGTCAGACACCTGGATTTTGATCACATGATTATGGGATTGCTGCAACAGTTGTAAATGTGAAAAATGGTTGTCATTTTTTTCAATGATGTCACCTTGACTGTTGAACTTTGTAAGTCGGGACTACCTGTATTGATTTTTGTTTAAACTTTAGAGTATCCTATGTGGCTTCTCTTCACAACTAGCCCTTCGAAGCTTTCCCGAGAGTAGGTCTGGGAGGAGAAATTATTTTTCCACTAACCATCCATCTCATGATTTTCTGGGAAGACCACAAAAAGGTTGGGTTGGGATAGGCTGAAATAGCCGCAGAATTCTCCAAGTTTTCCACAGCAATTGCAAACTTTTATGAAGTTTATATAGTTCTGAAATTAGTCAATAGCATTTTTTTCCCAGAAGATTCAAAGGTAGTAAATACTTTCTTTTTCTGCCCTGTAGGTAGCAAGATTAATGTTAGCCCTTTAAAATAAGCCACGTGCGTTTTCCTTGTATTTAGAGAAGTTAAAATTCTGGATAATGTTCTGTAGTAATGCATGTCATAAAATCTACTTTTCATAGGAAGATCCTGTTCCAAATGGGTTGCGTGCACTTCCCATTTTCTATGCTTGCACAATTGGGATCAATGTCTTCTCAGTCATGTATAGTGGAGCGCACTGTAAGTAAAGCTTCAAATATTGAGGTTTAATTTTATAATCCTTTATGAGCTTCTTAATCAAACACAGAATTTTACCCCTTTTGCTTTACAGGAGCGAACTCTTCTAGAAGGCAACTGGTCTGGGCCATTACAGAAAGCTGCAGGCTAGCATACATGCGCTGAGTTCAACTTTAGATAGTTATCCTGTCCAAGAGGCCTGTTCAATCTGTAAATTACTAGAGTCCTTTCTTAAATCCTCACAGGAACGACTGTTTCTGACTTGTCGTTGGTGTTCCACCCTCTACCACCCCCCTTGGTTGCCTGTAGACTGATCTGACCTTCCACTTTCCTTCTCATGCTGCCTTCTGCTGAAACCCAGGATTCTAGCTGCTGCTAAACCAGAACGTTTCCCACACCCTTCTAGTCAAATCCCTATCAACTAGGAGGCTCTGGGGTGGATTTCTCACTCTGGCTCTCCATACCTTGAATATTAGATTCCAAAGAATATTCTCCTGCCTTCCCCCTGTCCAAGACATGCTGGCAACAAAAGCGTGGAAGAGGAATGTCACACTTCTGTGCTGGAACCTTCTGAATCTCTCAAAATAATAAATGGGGGTTTTGGTGGGAGAAAGAAGCTGGATTGCACATTTTTTGTATACACCAGGGAGATGTCCTATTTACCAAGGGCATTTCTGCTGGAATGCAGCCTGGTGCAACAGGTCTAAACTGCAGGGTAGTTGAATTAGCTTTTAAGTGCCTGAAACTGCCTTTTTCCCTTGAATGCTTGCAGTGTGCCAGAGCTTTTGGGTGCATTACTTAAAATGTATATGCAAATAATGAATGAGATACCACAGCCATAACCATCTCACCTGGACTTTATTCCCAAAATCCATTTAGCAACCTAATTTTTCTAATCCTGTAAAAATGGTTCCATTGTTCAGTTTTTAATTTTTATTACTTATTTTACATTAGATGCCAGTTGAGAAATAGATCAATTCTGAGACCAAATTTGTGGATAAGGATCAGCCACGATTTCTTGATTTCCTTTTCCCGGCATTTGCGTTTCTAAGAGATGCCATAGTTTTATGTGTTTTTTAACGACTGGGTTCACACATTAGGCTGGGCAAAAGTGGATCTGGGTATATTTTAGTTCAATGTGTTGTGGAAACCCAATCATCCTAATTCATTTTGTGAACCAGGGTGGCCTGTAAAGCAAAACGGCTCATGAGGTTGGGCTTGGCTTGTAAGGTGAACATGGCCATTGCATTAACTTGGGTTCAAACAGACTCTTCCATAGCAAGGGATACCCAATGGCTGACATGCAATGAACTAACCACACTGGTGCTGTGATTAAGTAAAAGTGGTCACCTTGCAGTCATTTAGTCTAGTACGCAAAAAGGACATGGAAGGTATTAAGGTTGAAAGGAATGGAGCTCCATTGTCCATGCTATTATGATGACCCTGTGAAAGCGAGGATTTTTGTCTTCTCAGAAGGGGCCCTGGCCTCCGTGTTTCAAAATGTGTTATTTTATTTCCTAGTGCTGGGCTTTGACAAAGCTCCCCTCTGGGGCATCATCCCTATTTCTTCAGGGAGTGCCCTTTTGTGTGCTCTCTTCGTCTGGTTTTTTATCTGCCCAAGAATGAAGAAGAAAATTGAACGTAAGTAGATGAAATATAATTGAATTTGAAGGTGATGCTTCTGCGCAGTTAAGCATTTAGATGTTATGCTTTTAGATCAGCTATCCCCAGCCTTTTCGAAACCAGGGACTGGTTTTGTGATGGTGGGATTTTTCCACGGCAAATCCATGCATGTGCAGATAAAGCTTCACTCACTTGCATGGCGGGTTGGGGACTCCTGTTTTACACGACTGTCTAAGCAGTTGAATCTAAATGTAAATTGAATTTGAAGAAATGGTGCCCCTCTGATGTGAAATCTTGGAATTTCTAGAGCCCTGCATATGTTTCTAGCTGGCAATTTCCTTTTTCTTATTCCAACCTATTCCTTCAGAATGACTTTCCTTTTGGATCCTGTTCCAAGGCACGCTTACAAATATAAAATGCAAGTTACTTTCCTCATCCTAAAGTTTTAAGCCTTTTACAGAACTCCTGTAACTCAGGCCACAGGCTTCTTATACCAGGCACAGGACAATATATAAAACTATTGCATATAAGTGTGGTGGGAAGGAGGAGTTAACATTGCCAAGGATTATGGAGTGTGGATTTCCATATCCCTTGGTGTGATTTGCAGATCTTTGCCAGTTGGTTAAACTTTGGATACAGGCCTCGGAGTGAGTTGGGGAGGTGGGTGGTTTTCTTAGCTGCCGCTTGCTTATTTCTGCAGAAGAGATCAAGGCCAGCCCTTCGGAGAGCCCGTTAATGAGGAAAAAGGACAGTCTGAAAGAGCAAGATGAGATTAGGCTCACCGACAGCAGCATGGCTGATGAGGAAGACGGGCCTCACAGAGCAGCTCTTGAGCCGAGGGCTGTCTCTTTCAACTTGGGAGACCTGGAGGAGATGCCAGAAGGGGAGAAGCTTCCTAAGGTGGAGATGAAGGAAACCATCATTGACAGTGGTGAGTACAGGTGCCTCACTTAGGAAGGGCCCCTTTGTAGGTTCAGTGCAGGGACTGCTACGAATGATTTAGAGCAGGACGCTCCAACCTTGGCCACCTTAAGCCTGGCGGACTTCAACTCCCAGGATTCCCCCCCCCCCCCAGCCAAGGTTGGAGACCCCTGATTTGGAGAACAAGCACTTTGTAGTTACGTAGCAGCTTACGTGCTGTTGAGATCCAACTGCCTCCTTTCTGCCTGCAGGAGCCATGCAGCTTCCCAATGGGAGCCTCGTTCAGCTGAACCACATGGTAAGCAACCACATAGGCTCCAACGGACATTACCACACTGTGCATAAAGATTCTGGGATATACAAGGAGCTCCTCCATAAACTTCACCTGGCCAAAGTGGGCGACTGCATGGGCGACTCCGGAGACAAGCCGCTGCGGCGCAACAACAGCTATACCTCTTACACCATGGCCATCTGTGGCATGCCTCTGGACTCCTTCCGGGTCAGGGAGGTGGACCCCAAGGGAACAGAGGAGATCGAGAAGCTGACGTGGCCCGGAGTGGATTCCAAGAAGAGGATCCGCATGGACAGCTACACCAGCTACTGCAACGCCGTGGCCGACGCCCATCCCACCGACGTGGAGGTGGGGGCCGCCGCTCGGAAGGACAGCGACTGCTCTCTGGACGAGTGGCACGAGCAGGACAAGCCGGAGGTGTCTCTGCTCTTCCAGTTCCTGCAGATCCTGACCGCCTGCTTTGGCTCCTTCGCTCACGGAGGGAACGACGTAAGGTCAGTCTGGCCGCTGTATTAGCAGTCTTTGTTGCCTTTGCACACAAGGAGGGAGGTGCTTGTTGGGGCAGAATTAGTCTTCATTTGGCATGTTATTCCTGTCCATTTTGGGAGATAAAAGAATTCTCTAGAGCAGGGGTCTCCAACCTTGGCAACTTTAAGCCTGGAGGACTTCAACTCCCAGAATTCTGATCTAGGTTGGTGGCGGGAGGGATATTTTCTTTTCTTTTACCACTTTAAGGGGGGAGGTATTTGATGTGGTGGACTGACCTGATGTGTGGTCTTCCCTTTTGACAGCAACGCTATCGGTCCTCTGGTTGCCCTTTACCTGGTCTATCAAACGGGTCGTGTGTCTTCCACGGTAGCTACTCCTATTTGGCTTTTACTCTACGGAGGTGTTGGGATCTGCATGGGCTTGTGGATCTGGGGAAGAAGAGTCATTCAGACCATGGGCAAGGACCTCACACCCATCACACCTTCCAGGTAGGAGTTGTCCATGCAGGATAATGTCACAGCCTGGGGGATGGCCTGCTTGACCCAGGCGCCCGGCTGGAACCGTGAGGTGATGCGGGGGCTTCCTGAGGCTCGGAAACCCCCAAGGATCCTTTGGGACTTTTGATCAATCTCACTGAGTTCTCTGCCCTTTTCTTCTCCGCAGTGGCTTCAGCATTGAGCTGGCATCTGCTTTGACGGTGGTCATTGCTTCAAATGTTGGCTTGCCTATCAGCACAACTCACTGTAAAGTAAGTAAAAAGGACGCCTGTAAAATGAATATTAACATGGTTGGTGGCAGCCATCTTGTTAAGCCCCTTGATTGTTCTGGGCTCCTCACTGATCTGTTGTGTATCTTTCCCTAGA
This sequence comes from Hydrophis major, assembly GCA_033807585.1. Taxonomy (NCBI): domain Eukaryota; kingdom Metazoa; phylum Chordata; class Lepidosauria; order Squamata; family Elapidae; genus Hydrophis; species Hydrophis major. Next base: position 8,831,630 of record CM066334.1, read on the forward strand.
AAGCTCAGCTCCAGTTTCATTCTAATCCTTGGCTTGAAGGAGAATAATTCTTGACTGTCCTAGTCAACTGTCCACCTATGATATTGATCACCTTTGCCTTTCTATTAGACTATGTTTTCTTGTCCTTGCAAGGGTCGTACAAGCTGGAGTCCAGGGAGAAATATGTGTGAGAACTGCTATGAATGGCATTTCGTTCCAGCTGGGCACCGACTACCACTTGGTTTAAGTTCTGTCCTTTTGTCTCTTCTGCCCAGGTAGGATCAGTGGTGTCTGTAGGCTGGCTGCGCTCGAAGAAGGCTGTTGATTGGCGTCTGTTCCGCAATATCTTCATGGCCTGGTTTGTTACTGTCCCCATTTCTGGGCTCCTCAGTGCAGCCATCATGGCTCTGCTCAAGTACCCGATCCTGGGAGCCTGAAACGGACGTGCTGAGGGCTTTGCTGCACAAGCCTCGGTCCGCATCTTTCGCCAAGTGGCTGAAAACAGTGTTAAGGTGGCTCCACCAATTGCAAAAAGGGCAGAGTGTATTCTTCGTGCTGTATCTGCTGCTTTGCCCAACCTCGTTCTTGGCACTAGAAAAGTGCTAGGTCTACAAATCATTGTGTCTATATTTCTAAAGTTTTTTTTTTTTTTTAAATCTGGCTTTAAGTTCATATTTAATGTTGTCAGGGGTATCATTCTTCTTTTGCAAGCTAAACACAAACTTTAGTGAGCGCAACGAGGAAGAACGTAAGCGAGCAGAAAATGGGTGGCGAGTGCCACTTTTATAAATAAAATCTTTTTAAATAAAAGAACAGGCTGTCTGGGATAGATGTATGGGTGGGCAATGATGACTTTACAATAGTTGTGTGTTCTTGATATGACGTGCTTGCAAGTAGCAGTACCCAAAGTAGTTGGAGATTACAAAAACAACTGAATTAGTTAAAAAACAATCTATACAATTTACAAAGCAGAGTGGTTTGGCTAATAAGCCTTCCTTTTCCCTTTCTGGATGTTTAAGGTTGTTGAAGTAATTTCCTAAGTGTGTGCGTGAGAGAGTGAAAGATAAAAGAGTATCTTATTTAATACTTTTTTGGTACCTGGAATAATTCTTGGAACATTCAGATGAATAAATATTTAACAAATTTTGCAGGAACTGTGTTTGCAAAGTTCTGTATTATATATCTTGTATAGTTCTAAGAATGGAATTAAATATTTCTGCCTGTTAAAAGCCATTGGAATTTTCATTTAACCTGCAGCCTAGTTGCCTAATTCTTAAAGAATTATAATACTGAATTCAGATGGAATTGCCAGGATGGATTTGATTGTGGGAGAAAAAAAAATTAAACTGAAGAAGCTGAAACCAGATTTCGGCCTCCCATTTCTCTTAAGCTACAACTGCATATTTTTGTCAAAGCCTGGCCAATGTCTTCAAACATAAGGAATATTTTGGCTGTGATTAAAGATGCAAGCCCAATGAGAAAGCCATTGCTGGGTGATCTGGTTTGGGGGGATGCTTCTGCCTTTGTATAGTTCTGTGTAAATCAGGGGTTCCCCAACACCCACCCACCCCCTGGCTGCAGCCCACTCAAAACTGGGCTGGGCAAACATTGGAGATGTGCTGCTGCTCGCACAGATGGAGCTTTGCAGGCACAAATGCCCATCACTTGTGCAAATGGAGCAGCACACGCCTGCTGCTCACATAAAGCCGTCTCTTTTCCTACCACCCCCACCGGTCCACAAAGCTGGAAAGGTTGGGGACCACTGGTGTAAAATGTTACACAATGTATGAATTTCAGATTTGCTCCTTAGCAAATTGCTTGAGCCAGTCACATCCTCAAAGCCCAACTCATCATTACAGGGTCGGTGAACAGAAAAAAATTGGGTAAAACTTAAGAGGAGGAAAGGCAGTTGGAGATGTTTGCCACCTAGAAGGTGGGATTTAAAAAAATAAAAATCTAGCCCAACAGAAGCCAAAATTAGGGGCGAAATACAATGAGATCTTAATGGGAGAACATTGTTTTTCATTTGTCCTTGGAATCACGGGCTGTTCATTCCAACAGAATACATGATGTGGCTTCAGCTTCTCACTGAAGTTTGACACTCTTGTCCTTCGTCCTTCCCAGGTCAGTAAAACGAAAACCCAGATTGTTGGGTGCACTGTGCTGACTCTAAAGTAGTTGGAGAAGGCTGTAAAGCACTTTGGAATCGTACATAAGTCGAAGTTCTAATGACATACTGTGGTGCATAAATATGACCCGTAATGCGATATGCTCTCCACACGCAAGCTCTTAAGGGACTACATAAGGGGAACCCCATTAAACAAGTAAAAATCATCGAGCTTGTTCATTTACTCATTGGGGAAAAGGATCCAAAGGTATAATTTGTAGGTGGCAAAAGTACGTCAACCTTTGTTCTCAGTAACTGGTGTGCCCCCCCCCCCAGCAGCAATCAGTGCCATCAATCATTTCCAATAACTTAAACCAGTCCTGCATGTTGGCTTGTAGGGATTTTAGCCCATTCCACTCTATTCAGCTTGAACGTTGGGAGCTTCCTTGCCCGAGTTGCCCACTTCAATTGGTTCCACGGCATTTCTGTAGGGTTTAAGGTCGGGGAGGTTCAGGTACAAGGAGTCCTTCCGTTCAGTGATCGAAGTTAATGGCACTGATTAAAAGTGACTTGCGCCCATTTTTCACACTCAGCCCGACTGTTGCAGCATCTCCACAGTTATGCCATCGGAGGGGCCTGGCAACCAGCATGCATTTACGGCGGTTGCAGTGGGGTCAACTTTTATGACCTGATGAGCAGTCGATAGGAGAGCCTGATCCACTTAAAAACCATGTGGCTGATTTAACAGGTAAACCAGCCAGGCAAACCTCACAATTATCTTGCTTAGCAACAGAAAAGTTGGGGCTGAATTACGGTCGTAAGTCCAGATCTACCTGTAGTAGCTTTCCTGCTCTGAAGTTCTTGGACCGGAACTTTTGCTGCTGCTTCACTTGCACAAATGGAGCTTCACATGCGTGTGTGAGTGCCCGCTACTGGTGCAAATGGAACTGTGCACCTCTCCCTTGCTTGCTGCTTGCCTGGAACCATTTCCCTCCTCCCACTATCATCACCACCAGTCCACAAAGCTGGAAAGGCTGGGGGCCACTGGTCTATGGCTTTCGTTCAGGGCTCTCTGAAGCTGCAATACCATTTTATTGAGATTGGAGACTGGAATAAATTTGTCCCAAACTGTTGGCTCCAGTACTTCTCTTCCCTCTCCCCCCCCCCCCAAACTGGCCAGGTTAACAATCACAAAGACCCTGGTTTTTATTTTCCTGAAGTCACAGAAACAAATACTTCCAAGGTTGTAAGACATCAGGACATCATCAAAAGCAATTTTATGCTTGGAATATTCTTCACAGTAGGTCATTTTAAACCCAGAATTGCTGACTATCTAAATCAGGACATTTTACTATTATTGCAATGGTGCTTAAGCCTTGACCTGTGCTCAGATCCATGGTTTGGGCAGGTCACAAAACCTGGGCATACCGATACGGAGCTGTCAGTTATTCGCAGCAATGAGAACAATGAAGTTCACAAAAAGTTTTTAAAAAAAAAATACTTTTCCCAAAAAGAGCAAAAGTTTAAATGTAAATTAAGAAATAATTGAAATATCAAAAGGATATAAATCCTGATAGATTGCGGGGGGGGAAATGAAACTCCCTTTTTCCAGAAACCTTGATTATTTCAATATTTCTGATTGGAGGATCAGCATAATTAGTCTGAAGTGGTAGTTGTCTAATTTAGACAAAAAACCCTGACATGATTTGGATGTCAGAGTCTGCCAATTGCAGTAACAGCATGGAGGGAAGGAATGCTGGAGAAAGACAAATAGTGCTGAATATTGTGTTGGCTGTGCCCCAGGAAAAGCTGTGGGGTGTGTGTGTGTGTGTGTATTGGGGGTTGACGAAGACAAGAGGGGAAGGGACATAACTGCTGTAAATCTGAAAAGCAAATATTGCAGACGGAATAAATCATTCTGACCTTCTGTTTTTTTGGAAATCCTTAGCAGGGACAAACTATTGAACAGCTTTTCTCTGTTTCTGCAAAAGATATCGTGAGTCCTGATAGATTGCAGAACACACACACACACACACACCCAGGATTTCAACATTGTCTCCATCATCTTGGGTTAGGAAAGAAGTTTCCAGTTTGCCAGCAGTTCTCTGGATCAGGATGACCCTCTGCTGCGACTCCTGAATTGGCTGTTAAGGTGCGCCCAGCTTTGGCAAGTGAGAAATGCTGGTGAGCCAGCAACTCTGCCAGGGGCGATGCCAAGGAATCAGGAGCGGTGGACAAACCTCTTGATGCTTAAACGTCAGATCTAAAAGGATCAATTGGTCTCGCGCCTCTGACCTGGAATGGGATGTTCTTTTCCATCTATTCCACAAACGGGACGTTCCCTCCTCCCCTCGTGCCCAGGTTCTGCCCATCCGTTGCCCCCTCTTGTGCTTTTGGGCTAGGAATACTGATTAGCCAATAGGTTTGGAAGAGTTGACAGTGGAAAGGAAAACAGCCCATCAAAGAACACGGTTTGGTTGCCAAGACTTACTCGGAAAAGAAGGGACCTGAATGGATCCCTGACTAGGGGGAAAATGTAGTTAACTGAAAGTTTACTTTCACTGTTTTCATGTATTTTAAAGACACAATATATATCATATAAAGGTACAGGTTCTTCTCCTTGTAGTCGTTTCCGGCTCCAGGGGGGCAGTGTTCACCTCCGTCGCAAAGCCAAAGAAGAGCCCCCGCTGTCCGAAGACATCTCCGTGGTTGTGTGGCCAGCAGGACTAAATGCCTTCACAGGCGCACGAACACTGTTCCCTTCCCACCAAAGATGGTCCCTATTTTTCTGCCTGCATTTTTTTACGTACCTTCAAACTGCTCAGTTGGCAGAAGCTGCTGGGACAAGGAACAGGAACTCACTCTGTGATGTGGCGCTAGGGATTCGAACCCCCAGACTGCCAACCTTTCTCACAGATAACAGAAAATCAGAGCTGGAAGGGACCTTGTAGGTCATCTAGTCCAACCCCCCGCCCAAGTGGGAGACCCTACACCATTTCTGACAAATGGCAGTCCAATCTCTTCTTGAAAACTTCCTGACAAGCTCAGCGTCTTAACCACTGGGCCACTGTGTCCCTTATATATCATATAGAATATATTTAAGACAGAAGATTTTCAATATTTAAAACAGTTTTGAATATTTATACATTTTAAATATTACAATGCAAATCGATACGAATTTCTGCAAAATGCTATTCCTGTAGGGTGTGAAGGAACTTGGCTTTTGTGCAGTTGCCGGATAGAATAGAATAACAGAATTGGAAGGGACCTTGGAGGTCTTCTAGTCCAACCCCCTGCCTAGGCAGGAAGCCCTACGTGACTTCAGAGTTGCTGCTTTTTTGCACCTTTGAACAACCCCCCGGGGCAAAACCTCTCCATCTTTCACACCCCAGCATGATCATTCTAATGCCACCTGACACTGCAAGATTGAAGGCTAATTTCCAGCCAGGTCACCATGTGGATCCTCAATCTGAGAGATGCCTATGAGGGCAGGTAGCCAAGGAGAAAAACCGTGTGCCGAGGGATCCCTCTGCAGGTGGAAGAGAGCTTGTTCCATTGGAAGCTGTCTCTGCCAGCAGTGCAACCCTCCAATCCTTTGTTTAAAGGCAGGAAGGAGAAATTTCCAAGTAACAAACTGGTAATATAGGCAACATTTACGCCACAAGAATAGCAACTTAAAGTTTAAGAAGTTTAGCTACAAATTGAAGTTTTTGAATGTATTTTGTCTTTATACAAATTTAAACTGCTTAAAAAAATTTTGTTTATGATTTTTGATAGCAAGTCAAGATGATAAAGCATCTTTAAATGATTTTCTCTCATGTCCAGAATAGATGTAATAGATGTTCTTCTATTTAAATCGATTTATTTGGCGAGGTGAGATTAGACCCACAAGGAATTAGGTCTCCTGTGCTCAGGGTACCTGCAAAGCAAGAGATTAATGGTAACCATAATGCTACCAATAAAACAGGGGAGTACTAAAAGCACAGGTAGTTCTCCACTTACAACAGGTCGTTTAGTGACGGTTCCCTAACCTCCCTAAGGAGGTTGACTGCCTCCCTCGACTTCGGCCGGCAGCCCTGGAGGAGCCGCCGTCGAGGCGCGGCTGGAGCGCCGCCCGGAGCTCGGCCGGGGCCGCGGGGCGGCGACTGGCGGGAAGTCTGGGCGGCCGGGCGGGCCGGGGAGGGGCGGCGGGGCTGGGCAGGGCCGGGAACTTCTCCCCGGGCCGGGGGGACACAGCGAGCAGCCGCAACCCGGCCTTCTCCTCCTGGCCGCCGCCGCCGCGATGGGCAGCGTCCCCCTCGAGCTCCCCGTGGCCGCCGCCCCCGAGCCCCGCGGGGCCGTCAAGCGGGACTACCACCGCCGGTAAGGGCGCCGGGCGCTCCGTCGGGGCGGAGGAGGCGGGAGCCGCCCTCGCTCCCTCCGTAGCCGGCGTCGAGCCGGAGCGGCTCCGCCTCAGAACCCCGGGAGAGCCGGGGGTCCCGCGAGGGTCCCTGGGCCGGAGGAGGGAGGGAGGGAGGCAGGACGCGGCCTTAGACTGGCCGTCGGGCGGCTTCCCATTCAGCCTCGGCCGCCTTCTCTTCCGAAGCCCGCGGCGCCAGGCCCGGCGGGCGCGGGGGGACTGGCTGGAAAAGCGGCTGGTGGGCGCCTTTCCTCCGGCGCCTCCGCCAGCTGCGACCCGACGGGGCGCCGGTTGGGCATCCCAGGCCTCCCGAGGAAAAAGGGCCGCGTTGCGAAGAAGGCGAGGCCTCTCTAAGCTGCTCACCCGCGCCGGGAGGCAGAGACCCCCGGAGCCTCCGTGGCCGCTTATTCATTGCCCCCCCCCCGAACATGGACGTCACCCGAGGGCAAGCCTGAGGGGTGATGGGGCCCCAAGAGGCCTTTCTTTGCTCAGCAGTAAATACGGTGGTGGGTCTCTTATGGGGTAGGGTCCCTGGAGTTGCCTCAGAAGAGCCTGGACGGCCATTTGTCTGAAAATGGGGTAGGGGGCTGGACTAGAAGACCTCCAAGGACCCTCCTGCCTCTGTTATTCTATGTTCTGTACATAAACATGGGAATAAGGTCTGTTTCTAAACTCCATTCTTACATCTTGGCTCTCTTTTTTTAATTTAAGTTTTTTTTTATTTTGTATTTACAAAAAACCCCTCTTTCATTTAAACAGTGTGTTGACTGGGTACATAGATCTTTCTTTTTTTTTTGTAAATTTTATTTGAGTTTTTACAAAGAGAAAAAAAATACAAATAAAACATATTTTTTGAAAGTAGCATAATCCCGGGTTACATTTCTTCGTACAGACACAAATTCAGGTTCATGCTCATTTTTATATTCTATTCCATATCTTATTACTATTTTACATTTTCTGCATAGCTTCTCCCCTCTTTTAATTTTCTCAATTTTATTTTAATTATCTCATCTCAATTCAAATCATTGTCTTTATATTTTTTGTCTGTCCTGTTTCAATTATCTATTCTCTTTTCTCATGAAACAAAATTTCTCCTGTAGTTACTGATTGGAGTATGACGCCTTTATATCTTTTCCCTAAGATTGTAACATTCAATATAATACATAACTTCCATTCGGATTCTGCTTGGTACATTCTTAAAATACACACTGTATTCTTTAAAAAATAAAAAAAATTATAAATGTATAATATAATTAAAACAACATTCCATTCCAATTCAATTCTATCATTAATATTCATTAAAGTCATAACATCTTTAACATTACTTTTCAATTAAATATCATACTTCTATGGGAACAATTATAAGCTTTCCATAGTTAATTCCCCCCCTTCACTTATATTTTATAAAACATTAACTAATTAAAATGTTCCCGTTGCTTCCTAATTCAATTTTCTCATTTATTTTATTTCACTTATTTTATTCACAAACATTTCACTAAATTACACTAACTATTTTATCCCTCATTTTAATCATACGTTGTTTCCAATTTTCTAAAGTTATCTCTATTACTAATATAACAATACAATCTTATGTACCTTTACAGAATCCCTTTTTCAGTTAGATTTTCACCCATTATCTCTAAATAGGTCCTGTTTCTCTATATCTTGCTCCGGTCCTTTGTAACTTCTTTTCCTTTCCTTCTTCCCTTTCTTCTTCTCTCTCCCCCTTTTACCCCCTTCTCTCTCTACCTCTATTTATCTCTTCTGTATTCCCCTCTTCTGTTGCTTTCCAGTATTATACTTATTTTTTGAATTATTTTTCTTTTCTTTGGTTGTTTTTTTTAAGTCTTAAATTCTCCATTCTCTTTCTCCCCTTTCCTTTTTCTTCCTCACATAAAATTACTTGTTCATTAAAGATGGTTTCTTCTTTGTCCCAGTCTTCTTGTTTTGCAGTTGTTTCTTGTTGTTTCTCATAGTTCCAAATCTCCATTTCTAAGAATTGAAAAAGGAAGCCAAAAGAACCCTTCCCTTCTTGTGCATCTTCTTCGTACTTTTTAAGTTCCATTTTCAATTCATCCAGAAGTGATGCCATTATTTAAATTTTTAAACAACCACCTGATTGATTTTAGTCATTCAAATATAATAACCAAGAATTGCATGCACACACACGCACCCCTTTGTGGCATTGTTTTCTTTGCAGATCAGACCTTGACCCACGGAGGGAAGGCTACTACACTCCTATAGAGGAAGCGGGTGGGGTGATAGTAGCAGCCCGGGTGAGCAAAGGAAGGGCTGGCAGGCAGTTTGCAACTATTGACACATCGCACGAAGCGATGTCCTGTCCCGAAGGGATTGCAGAGTGTGATGAAATCCTTGTGACGCACAACCTGAAGTCAAGGACCTGCCCAGGTCTCTCTGGCAGGTGAACAGATGTGGCTGGGAAGAGGTCAGGAGGATCCACCAGCAGAGGAGGAAGTGGTGGCTGTCCCAATGGTGGCCGGGAAAGGTCCTCCGAGCAGTTGGAACTTCTCCATGAGGAAATCTCTCTTCAGACAGGCCCTGGCAGGATCAGCGAGCAGATGGAATCCAAAGTGACCCCTGGCAGGCTAGAAGTAGGGGTCTCCAACCTTGGCCACTTTAAGACTTGCGGACTTCAACTCCCAGAATTCCTCAGCCAACCTGGGCCACTTTAAGATTTGCGGATTTCAACTCCCAGAATTCCTCAGCCAGCTGGCTGAGGGATTCTGGGAGTTGAAGTCCGCAAGTCTTAAAGTGGCCAAGGTTGGAGACCCTTGTGCTAGAGAATGGCTCCGGACCAGGAAATGTTCTTAACAGGGCGGTAATGACGAATGATTGGCTACCCAGGAATCCGGAGCAAGATTAGGGGTTGCTGAGGCCATGCCATGGCAAGCACCCCATTCCCAATGGCCAGAGAAAGTTCCTTCAAGGCAGATTCTGCCTTCTTGCCAGGGCGGTGCAGTTGGCAGAGCTCTCTAGCTGGTGACCTGAAGCCCTGGTACAACCACACCAAGAGCAGCGCATGGGCCCTCGGAAGGAAACGCGCAGGCTTGAGAGAAAAAGCAGCCGGTGGCGACCAAAGAACTTCCTACTAGTGGCTTGGGTAGTTCTGAGGCTCTCTTGGGAGTTGGTTTGAGTTGTCTTCTAGGCTGTGTCAACTCATAAAAAGGGAAGGGAGTGGGGAAAGGGAGAAAGGGAGTGGGGAAAGGCGTTGGAAAGAGCAGTACGACAGCTTGGAAATTGAAAGTGCATTCCATAAATGTTTTCAAAGATAATAACTAGGCGACTGAAGTGTCTGCCCTGCAAAATTCTAACTGGAGAGCCTGATTGATGACTTTTGGCTATGGATGTGTCCCATTGGAGAATATGAATCTCAATCTCTCTCTCTCTCTCCCTATCCTGTCTCCTTCCCAGGATCTTTGTGAACCGGAGTTTGGCGCTGGAGAAGATCAAATGCTTTGGTTTTGATATGGACTACACCCTTGCAGGTGAGAGGGGCCACCAATGCCCCACCTCTGGAGGACAAGGGGTTGCGGAAGGATTGGGTGGTAAGCAGAGCTGCAGCTTTTCATCTATTTGGGGCACTTTTCTGCCGAGAAGTTGCCCCACAGACGCTTGTGGCCAGAACGTCTTGGTCCGTTAATGAAATTGCATGCTTGTCTCCGTCTGACTTGACTCATCAGGGGCCGGTGAGGAGAGAAGGCCTGGATTGAAGCTAACACCCGCCACCCAGTCTTTGGGAGCTAGCAGGCACATGGCAGACTTTAATTGTAGCCCTCAAACTCTGGGGAAGTTGGGGGAGTTACTCATTCACAAAACAAGGGACAGGCTGAAATATTGCCTGCCCCCTTCCAGCAAGGGGTCCCTCCTCCCCCCCCTCCATCCATAATCACCTGTCTCCTCTCTCTTGGTCAGTCGTGGCTGCCTTAGCCTAAAGTTGATAACGATGGCATCCTTTTAAAATTACTTTTCGTGAGAATAACAACGTATTTCCCATACGTGGTACAAAAATCCGTCCAGGAAACCCATCAGGATGGATGCAAGGTCCTAGCTAGAGGAGTGGGAAGTCAGGCCCATCGATGGTGAAAAGGGAGTTTTTGACTCAGGAAACTTCTGGGACTTTGGGCAGCTTTAACATCATTCCAGCTGAGCTTTACCAGGTGACTTGTGCTCTTCTGTCCATTTTGCAAAGAGATGCCGATGTTTGTGCTCTTTTGAACCCCACTGCTTAATTTGTGGGGTGACCAAAGCAAGCGAGCGAGCGAGCACCAAGCTCCCTTAGAGACTGTCGGGTCTTTTGACCTTGTCCACATTTCCTTTGTGACCAAAAGAGGAGCCAGGAATGGGAAGGGGGCTCTGCTCTTTCCTGCTGCAGTGTACACGTCTCCAGACTACGAGGAGCTGACCTTTCGGCTGCTGCTGGAGCGCCTGGTCTCCATCGGGTACCCTCCTGAAATCCTGGCCTATAAGTACGACCCTGCCTTCCCCACCAGGTAACAAAACTCCCAGCTATTTCTCCCTCCCAAGCCCAGGTGCTGTGGGGGACTTGGAGGTTGGGGATGAATTGTGGGAGGGGGCCAACTCAGTGGTCTGGTCTTCCCATTCTTCAGGGGGCTGATCTTTGACGCCCGGTATGGGAACCTGCTGAAGGTGGACTCCCACGGCAACCTCTTGGCCTGTGCGCATGGCTTCCACTTCCTCAAGCGGTAGGGATTCCTCATCGCTGCGGGGTTCTGCATTTTGGCCCCCTTCCTCTCCTGGAGGAAATCCTTGGAGGAGAGTGAATGGATCTTTTTCGGAGGGGCCCAGTTGGATTTCTGCAGGCGCTCTGGTGACCTGTTGGCCCCCTGCAGATGCTGAAGGATGCTTTGGGGTTCAGAACGGGGGCCTCCCCCTCCTCACAAGAGCTCCTTTTCTTCAGTTGGGTTTAGGAGCTAAGCATTCACAACTTGGTTAACCACCACGGCTTCCTTGTCAGAGGTCAAGCACGGAGAGTTTGTGACAGTGAAAATGAAAGAATGGAAGAGCCTCCTGCCCTTCCCTCCCTCCCTCCCTTTCCCTCTCTTTCTCCCTGTGCTGTTTTCCCCATTAACAGAAATCTAGTGTTAGAGAAAGCCGGTGCTGGGATTCAAATTGTTTTACTACTGGTTCCGTTGGGCGTGGCTTGGTGGGCGTGGCAGGGGAAGGATACTGAAAAATCCCATTCCCACCCCACCCCATTAACCTGCTTTCCAGCTCCGTTCTCCTCTGCAGGGCAACGAAAGGAGACCCAGCCGATCAGCTGGGACTCGATGGGAGGCCGAGAAGAGATGGGGTTGGCTGGTTCTCCAAACTACTCCAAATTTCCGCTACCGGTTCTCCAGGATTGGTCAGAACTGGCTGAATCCCACCTCTGGAGACAATCCCCTGCTTTGAAGGCTTCAAGATATCTTCAGAATTAAAAAAGGAAATAAACATGTCTGTGTAACAATAAGCATAAATTTCCTGGCAGAACAATTGACCAGCGGAACGCCTTAACTCCAGAAATGGTGGGCGCTCCATCCTGGGAGATTTTGAAGAAGAGTCTGGACAGTCACTTCCCTGAGATTGTATAGTTTCTCCTGCCTGAGCAGGGGGTTGGACTAGAAGACCTCCAAGGTCCCTTCAAACTCTGTTCTGTTCAGCTCGGTCTTAGTAATATGTGCCTTCACTACAACTTCATTCCCATCTCACCGATGACTTGTTCTCTTTTTCCATTTTTAGGAGTGAAATCTGGAATTACTACCCAAACAAATTCATTCAGCGCGATGACACGAAGCGTTTTCATATTCTGAACACTTTGTTTAATTTAACAGGTATTTGCAAAGGGGGAGCTGGGAAGAGGGAAGGAGGGCCAGGGTGCTGCCTGTCCCAAAGGAGGGCTTAGCATGTGTCACCCATCCAGATGAGGCTGCCAAGAGGAAATAGATCCCTTTGATGATGTTTGGCAAGTGCAATCTTTGTACTCTCAACAAATAATTTCCCAAGCACGGCACCTTTGCAGGCAAAATTTGACCTCCTCTGGTTCACGTTGAGCCGCCCGGGCTGAGTGAATTCTCCAGGCAGCCCCAGGCCCTGAAATGGGGGCTCCCCCTTGGCCCAGAGGGGGACTTCACTCGCCCTTTGCTCCCTCCCCACAGAAACCTACCTCTTGGCCTGCCTTGTGGACTTCTTCACCAGTTTCTCCCGATACGCGAAGTAAGCTGGGTGGCTCAAGGCCTTGGGGGGTTGGCTTGGCCTCATCCAGGTGGGGAGTGCTGCCCGGGGGCCTCAGGGCCTTCTGGGAACCTCGGTGTGTGCCGGGGCCAGAGGCCGGGAACTCTGTGCCAGTTTGCAAGGTTGCTTTTGCCCCTGCTCTCTCCCTGCTGGGTAGGACTGTGGCTGATCTCCCCTTGTTCTTCTCCCGCTCCCAGCTGCGAAACTGGCTACAGGCAGGGCAACCTCTTCATGTCCTTCTGCAGTATGTTCCAGGATGTCCGAGAGGCCATGGATCACGTTCACCTTTCAGTAAGCAGGAGGAGGAGGTGGCTAGGCAGGGGCAGGGATGCAGCCAGGCGCTTCGGATAGATATTCCCATGCATTATTTATTTCAGGGAGTCACACTTAAGAGCTAGGTGGGTCTAGTGGGGGAGATGTTGGATCAGGAGAGGGGAAACCTGAGTTCAAGTCCTGCCGTGGGCATGATGCTAGCTGGCTGTTGTTGAGCCAGTCGCTCTCACTAGGAAGAAAAAGCAGGCAATGTAAACCCCTTTAAAAAACGAGGCCAAAAAATGCACAGACCGTTCCCGGAGTCAAGAGAGACTCAAAGCCACTCAAAGCAAAACCAAAACTCACCACCGAGTCACCTCTTATATTTGCAGCTCCAAGGTGGCTTAAAAATAACTTCAAAATCTATATACATAAAAGCTAAATATACCACTTAGGCATCATCACAAAACCTCCAGAACCGCCAAGCCTACAAACTTGAAATTTGGCACATATGTTCCTTTTGGCTTCTAGGGGCTCACTAAGAAATGATTTTTCGAAATGACCCTCAGAGTATTTTTTTTTAATTATTATTATTATTATTGTTATTATTATTGTTATTATTATTATTATTATTATTATTATTATTATTATTATTATTATTATTATTATTATTATTATTAACACACTCTGATGCTAAGGAGTTGTACTCCCCCTCCCCACCTGGAAAAAAGAAATCTCTTCCAAATGCAAAACACAAGCAGAGGAGTTTCAGTTTCAGAGCAGCACCAAGCAGCTTTGGTACAGAACAGTTGAGCTAAGCCACGCCCAGGCTCCTTACTGTCTCCTTGCACACACACAGCAAATACTGTTTCAGTTTCCAAACAGCCCTCCACTCTCTCTCACACTGACAGGATGCTAGCTAGATGAATACTGCTGGATGCTGGTAGGCAGAGGCAGAAATTCCCCCTCCCTTTATTTCCCTCCCCAAAAACTTGCCCGATCACATAGTTTTGTAGCGAAGCACGGGGATTGAGCTAGTCCGTTGATAAAATCATATTAACTATTGGTAACTTAAGACACTTCTTGGATATGAGGGAAGAGCTGGAACTTTGGGTCCACCTTGGTCCGCTGGGCCACTTTTGAGCTGCCCTGGGCTGCCCACCAGAACCGGTGTCAGGAGCTGCCATAGCCAAACCGCCACGCAAGAGACCCACAACTGCTGGGTGGGCCTGGGTCATGGCCCTGGACTCACATGGCCTCCTCCTCTGTTCTCCTAGGGCTGCCTCAAGGAGAAGATGCTGCAGAACCTGGAGAAATATGTGGTGAAAGATGTGAGTGCCAGTCCGCCTGGAGGGAAAGCGGTTGCAGGAAATGCCCATTTTTGGGCCCTTGAAATCCCACCTTGATTGGGATCCTCTTGAGGCCACCCAGGCGGCTCCTGCAGGGGCAGCCAGGCTGTAATCTGCATCTCCTTTCCGTCTCCCTCCCTACAGCCCCGCATTCCTCTCCTGCTGAGTCGCATGAAGGACGCCGGGAAAATGTTTCTCGCCACCAACAGCGACTACAACTACACAGATGTAAGTCGGGCCTCCCAAGAGTAGTTGAGGCAGGACCCGCTTCCCTCTGTGCTGAAGGTGTGGTGGAAGGGCCAGACTGACCCTTGGGCGGGCTGGCCTTGCAGCTGCTCGTGGACACAGATGGGCTGGTGGGAGACAGGAGGTCAGTGGCCAGTGGGAGGTGCGTGGAAGAGACCCTGGTGGCTTTGGCCTCCTTGTCTTCTGCGCCACCCGGGAGGAATTTTCCCTGCAGCCGAGAGTAGCCCCGGGCTTATGATCTCTTCCCAGGCAATCATGACCTACTTACTGGACTTCGGGGAAGGAAACGGGGTAAGTCAACCGGTGAGATGTTTCAGCAGCATGCAGAGCAAGGGAACTGGGCTGGGAAGGTTGGGGCCGTCCTTCCTTTCACGCCTTCTGTGTTTGGCTCCAGGGAGCTGGCTATTCAGTCCCATGGGCTTCAGGGATGCTTCCAATGTAAGCTGTCCAGGCCCTGGTTGTCCCAGAGGTGCTTTTTTTTTTTTTTTCAAGAGGTCACTGGACTTTCTGGTTTTCCTTTTGAAGACATTTCGCTTCTCATCATCCAAGAAGCTTCCTCAGCTCTGACAGGATGGTGGGGAATGGAAGGATTGATGGTCATCTGAGGGTCGTTGAGGCCACTTGGAGGTTTATCTGTGTGTCCTCAGAGTCACCTGAGTGGTGCTCCTGATCCCTGTAGTCTGCAATTTTTCTGGAAATCCGTTCATAATCCTTCCCTTCCCCACCCTCCAGTCAGAGCTGAAGAAGCTTCTTGGATGAGAAGCGAAACGTCTTCAGAGAAAAAACAAGGAAGCCCAGGTGCCTCCTGAAAAAGCTCCTTTGGGGCTTCCAAGGTAAGGTAGCACTTACGACAGGGTCTGTAACGGAGGAGGAGAGGGAGGGAGAGAGACATGCATGCAGTCGTTGTGAGCTTGTGGTGACTAGTACGAAACCTTCAGGACTTCCCAGATTGCCGAGTAGCCTAACTTGTTCCCTTTCCATCAGCAGGACAAATCCCAGCGTCGACCGTGGCGCTCTTACTTCGACCTGATCGTTGTGGACACTCGCAAGCCCCTCTTTTTTGCGGAGGGAACTGTGCTGCGGCAAGTCAACACCGTATGTGCCTCCAGGGCCGAAAGCGGGGAGGGGGGCGGGGAAGAGGGGGGCAGGATCTAGGATGAACTCCATGAAAACTGGGAAGGGTTCCTTGCCATCCTGGTCTTCTCAAGTATGGGATGAAATATTTTATTGGTCTGAGATGGAGAGATAGATAGTGTCAGTGTGTGCTCCCTTCAAGATCCAAGAAAGAAAGACTCAGACTCCATGGGTTAGAGCAAAGTTATCCTTTTACTGGAAATCAAAGTGGAAGCTACAGATTGAATTCCGAATCTGAGGAATTGGCACGCAGATCACATATACAAAGGAATGGAATTATTCCCACCCCCCAAAGTCCAAATGACTCTTCCAATTAAAAGTTCTGAATATGATCATGTGGGCATCTTCAGGTGGTGATGAGGCCTCTGTCCATTGACCTTGACATATTTTGATAAAACTTCGCACCTGCGCAAGAGGATAGAAACTAGCGAAGAAATGGAAAGTTAAAAACAAGAACCCATCCAGCCCCTCCCCTTGCTACCCACAGCAAAGGAATGCAAAATATCTCCAGCTCTCTTCCCCTCCAAGTCCCCCCTCCCCTCCCCCCCCCCCCGTTGCTAATGATAGCCGAAAGAAGATGAGAAAAGGAGCAGAGAAGATGCAGCAGATAGGATGGATAGGATGCACAAGAGATAGGATGCAAAAAATATAAGATGTAGAAGATATCTTGAAGCTGACAGATAGATAGATAGATAGATAGATAGATAGATAGATAGATAGATAGATAGATAGATAGATAGATAGGAGAGAGAGGTAGGTGGATGGTAGATGATAGATATAGATGGATAATAGATGGATAGATAGATATAGATAGATATATAGATAGATATAGATAGGAGAGAGGTAGATGGATGGTAGATGGTATAGATAGATGGATAATAGATAGATGGATAGATAGATAATAGGTATATATGGATAGATAGATCGATCGATCGATAGATATAGATAGGAGAGAGAGGTAGATGATAAATATAGATAGATAGATAATAGATGGATAGATAGATAATAGATAGATATGGATAGATATAGATATAGATAATAGATATAGATGGATGGATAGACAGACAGACTGACTGACTCTCCCTCAGAACCCAACTTGGCTTTGCTCCTTCAAGAAGGCAGGATGGAGGTTATCTTGGAGTAAAGCGGATCCTTGCAAGGATTGTCATTTTGCTCTTCCTTTGCTTGTTCCCCCACTATGAGAACTGCTTTCTATGGAAGGAAAAACATACAAAGAAATAGGCTCCAGATGTCAGGTGGCTGAAGGGAAAATGGGAACCTCTTCAAAAGGAAACAGAGGAGCAAGGATGATCACTAGAAGGCGCTGGAGGGAAGGCGTTCTCTGCTGGGGGAGGGTCCATAGACCTCTGGGGGCTGGTCTGAGCGCGGCGGTACGTGAGTTACATTACTTGAAGTAAAACCCTGTCTTTGTGTGCAGGACACGGGGAAGCTGCGGATTGGGACCTACACAGGAGCACACCAGCACTGCGCTGTCTACTCTGGAGGTGAAGTTGCCTGGGCATCCCTCTGCCTTTCCGATAGAAGCCGCCCCCTTCACACCCCTCAGGAAGGAGCATCTTGTGCTCCTCACGGCAGGTGGACGGGAGAATAACTAAGGCCTCCCCTGCCCAGCAGAGTCAAAGGCTGATATCTAAGAACTATGCCAGGTTTAGAAAGTGCTGAATGCACTTCCAGCCCATGTTCTGCCTTCGTGACAGAACAGACAGGTGGGCAGAAACTGGTGGGAGTGGCACACCCACTTCCTGGCAGCAGGAGAGACCCCGGAGCCTTCCACTCTCCGATTCTCCAACTCCGGGGAGCCATTACTCTCTGGAATTGGACAGAGAGTAAAACCCCCCCCACAATTCTCCAGTCTCTATGGGGGTGGAGGACTGGCAGCAAAGTAGATGTTTAACCTGTGGTGGTGATTGTGCACTTCGTGCGTGTGCCCAGCTTTCCAAACACCAGCTGAGGCTCCACCCACCTTAGCCGGTCATCATACCTGTTGGACCAACCGGTAGAATTTTTTGCAACCGGTTCAGTTGAACCGGGCTGAATCGGTAGCACTTCACCGCTGATGTTCTCTGTCCTTCGCCTTTGTTCCCCCATGAGAGCTGGCAGCCAGAAGACCAGTTTCCATTCCTTCTGCTGTTGGGTGGGCAGACATGGCAGCCGTGGCTTTGGGGCACGCCCCTTGCCCAAAGATGGCCCAATAGGAGAGGCCCCTTGGAATGAATGACGGCTCCACAGGGGTCTGCGCTCCCCTGAAGTGGGACGGGGGGCAAAGGCCAGAGACGGCCTCCTAAGACTGGACTCTGTCCTTTCCACTCCTAAATACAGTCAGTCCTCAGCTTATGACCACAATTGAGGCCAACATTTCGGTGGTGAATTTTGCCCCATTTTTATGGCTTTTCTTGCCATAGTTGTTAAGTGAATCTCCGCCGTTGATAAGTTGCTCACCTGGTTGTTAAGTGAATCTGGCTGCTTCATTGATTTTGCTCAGCAGAAGGTTGCAAAAGGGGATCATGTGGGGGACCCACGGGGACCCTGCGGTCGTCATGAGTATGAACCATGGCCAAGCATCTGAATTTTGATCAGGCGATCCTGGGGATGCTACAAAGGTCGTAAGTGTGAAAAACGGCCATAAATTACTTTGTTCCATGCCATTGTAACTTTGGTCACTAAATGAACTGTTGTAAGTCCAGGACTCCCCATAGATTGAAGACGGTGGCGGAGGCATTCCTGGTGCTGGGGTGAATTGCCCCCAACAGGCCAGGAGTAGTGGCCCACATGAGCAGTCCGTTGCCTGAAGGTGAAAGTAGAGAATCAATCCACATAACCCAGGATAGAATTGTGGCTAATAGGTTAAAAAAACAATTGCCCACAATTAACATATGTGAGAGTGAAACGCGTCCCCCCGATTCCAGGCTCCTCGGACATGATATGTGATCTCCTGGGCGTGAAGGGCAAGGAGATCCTTTACATCGGGGACCACATCTTTGGGGACATCCTCAAGTCTAAGAAGAGGCAAGGATGGCGAACGTTCCTGGTGGTCCCGGAAGTGGCGAAGGAGCTGCAAGTGTGGACGGAGAAGAGTGGTGAGCTCAGGGGCGGGATTCAAAGATCCCAGCCACCGGTTCGCTGCCTAATTGCTGGATGGGCGGGGCCACGGTAGGTGTGTCCTTCCCCAGAGTCCAGAGGCTTCCCTTGGGTTTCTGGGAGGACAAAAATGGCCTGCCCAGAGCTCTGGAGCCCCTCCGGAAGCCAGAAATGGGCCCGTTTCTGGACTCCCGGAACTTCCAGCCTCCACGCGGACCCTGCACTTACCTGCATCCAAAATGGGCCACGTGGAGGCTCCTGGGAGGGGCGGGGCCAGCAAGTCAGTTCAACTGCTGGTTCGACGAAGCAGGTGCAAATGTAACCTCCGGTTCGCCTGAACCAGTCCGAACTCGTAGAGTCCCACCCCTGGGTGAGGTTCCATCCACCTGTGGGGCTAGAGGCGGCCCCAGGGGCCTCCTACATCCTTGCTGGTGGCTCAGTCCCTGTCCAACCGTCCATCCCTGGTGTGATCTCCCTCCCTGGCTAGAGCCTGCGCTCCTTTCAGAGGCCATTCAGTTGCCTACCTGAGAAAGCCACGGTGCCCTCCGTCCCTGGCAGCTGCTCCAGCTGGTTTTCCTGACCCTTTGGACCATCAGCTAAATCAGAGGTCTCCAAACTTGGCCCCTTGAAGACTTGTGGACTTCAACTCCCAGAGTTCCAGCATAGCTGGCTGGAGGACTCTGGGAGTTGAAGTCCACAAGTCTTCAAGTGGCCACGTTTGGGGTTCCCGAGCTAAAGCCCTTTTCTCTTCACAGAACTCTTTGACGAGTTGCGGCGCCTGGATGCGCTCTTGTCTGAACTCTACCGGTGAGTAAGACCTGTTTTGACCCATTAGCCCTTTGCCGGGATGGTAAGGGGAGGTTTGCGTGCTTTGGCTGGGCCTCCGACACAGGCTTGTCTTTCCCAGGCACTTGGACAGTGGGAGCAGTGAGTGCCCGGACATCAGTGCCATCAAGAAGCAGATCCAGGTCTTGTCCTTCTCTTTTTCCCCGGTGTTCTTTGGGGTCTCAGTCCCGCCTGGCAGGTCTTGGAGCCAGCCTCCTTCATGCTGGCCGTCCAGAGAAAGGACGACAGAAAATCCCCAAAGAAAAGCGGAACAAAATCCCGGCCAGCCTCAAGGGGCAACTGGCTGCAGGGAGAGGGGCTGATGGGGAATTGGGCACCAGGGGAGCCGCCTCTCCCCCCACCCCCCTGCAGTGGCACACCAGGAAAGAGAGACAGCACCCTGCAGACCCCCCCCCTTTCAAGAAGAGACTGGACGGCCATTTGTCAGAAAGGGTGCGGGGTCTCCCGCTTGGGTGGGGGGGGTTGGACTGGATGACTTATAAGGTCCCTTCCAACTCTGATTATCTGTTATCTGTTAGTCCAGCCCCCTGCACAAGCAGGAACCCTCTACTATTCAGACAAATGGCTCTCCCCCTCTAGCTATCATTGTCTCCAGAAACCCAACTGCTAGCGTGGCAACTTTCCTCTTGCAGACAGTCACCCACGAGATGGACCTGTGTTACGGGAAGATGGGAAGCCTCTTCCACTGTGGCTCCCGTCAGACCCTCTTTGCCAATCAGCTGATGCGCTACGCAGACCTCTATGCGGCCTCCTTCGTGAACTTCCTCTATTATCCTTTCAGCTACGTTTTCCGGGCACCAGCGGCTCTGGTAGGTGGGCAAAACCAAGAGGGGAAACGGGGCGCAGGGGTTGGGTGAACTGACTCGCTCCAGGCTGCTCCCGTTGGGGGCCTGAATGGGGACCCTCTCCACTCTCCCTTTCATTTCCATCTGTTCCCGCTCAGATGCCCCATGAATCAACCGTGGAGCATAAAAAAATGGAGGGCACCGAGATGGACTTTATGCGCCAGCTCAGACAGCAGGTGAGCAGACCCAAGCCAGCGTCTTTGGCTCTTTTCCTTCCCTGCTTCTTCTGTGGCTGAGTCGGCAGCTCGTTTTTGCCTTTCCCTCATTTCCTGAAGATGATTGGAAAAAAAGGCCCCGTGGCTCTGTGCTTCTCCTGCCCCTGCCAGGAACCGGGTGAGGAGCAGATCCCAAGCTTTTTGCCAGAGATGCCACTGACCCACTCAGGGCTCCATCTCAGGGAGACCAAGCATAAAATTGGCCTAAGACATACTTTGGGGGCACAATAAAACGCAAATGGCATCATGTACTGAGACCTGGCCCCAGTTGCCATCGTTAAAGGGAGTCCATGGGTCATTGAGTGCTTGTTGCAATGGGGCTTTAATACCCAGGTCAGCCACAGGGAGCGCTGTGTCCTCCGCCTGAAAGGAAATTTCCTACCCAGCACCAGAGGCGCCCTCTAATTTCCTAGTTCTAAGAAATGTGCAGAAAGCTGTTCTCACTAGGGTTCTTACTTTTGCTTTCATTTCTAGATGGAATGAGTCAAGGTAAATTGCAGCAATACAATCAAGATCACCTCACATGCAACACATTCTTAGCCTTTTGAGCTCCCACAATCCAGTTGATGGATGCTTCCACGATTTAATTGTCTCTTCTTCCAAAAATGTATATTTTCTTCTAAGAAGCTTAGGAAAGATAAGAGACGCCCAATGGCAAATACACCCCCACCAGGCAAAAGCAGCCATGTTCTCCATCTCTCCAGTTGGACCTTTCCCTTAAGTGGAGGGAAATTCCTGGTTGCATCCGGTTACCAGGGACACAGCTGGATCTTCTGGATGGGAAGGGAGAGGGCAGAATTCAAGTTCCTTAGAGGATTGCAGCGCAGACCCCTGGAGAAAGAATTGACTGTGTCTTCTGCTTCTTCCCTCATCTGGGTTGAACCCACAACTCTACACTTCCAGAATGCTTGGCCTATAACCCATCCCCCCTGACAAAATAAATACATTTGTGTGACATCTCCTGGAGCAAAACGATTTCATTGGGGTTAGGGTGGGAAAGAACTTGTCATATTTATATTTTATTCTGTAGCTCAGAAAACAACTTCCGAAAGAGTTCTTTTAATTTAAGACGACAACCAAGTGGTGCAGTGGCCTAGAGGGGAAGCTCTTGCCTCACAATCAGGAGGCTGTCAGTTTCCATCCCATTTTGGCTCAGAGTGCTGCAGGAGGCTGTCCAGGCCAAAAACGGTGTGTGTGTGTGTGGGGGGGGGGCATTTTGGTTGCCAGGGGCCCTGCAGGATGGTCCTCTGCTATTTCCAGGCCAGCCCCATGGGCCAGATCCGGGCCTTGACGTTTGACATCCTGCCTTAGAGACTGCTGTAAAGCGCGATATAAGTGCTATTGTTACTCTCTTATCAGGGAGATTCTAGTGGGGCAAAAGACATCCTTGTAAATAAAAATATTCAGCATTAATATCGACAGGGAGCCTGCTGAGTAAGTACCATTCAGGTCATGGAACATCTGCAAGAAAACCATCCTTCCCTTCAACCCTCAGCTACAAACTGCCCTTTTTTGAGATCAATATTTACCTGCTTGCAAACACTGGGCGGAAACCTTTCCTGGCTAGGCTAAAATGGATTTCTGTAAATTTGTCACTGAACACATTCTAGTAACACTGCTAACAGCCTTCAGCAAGCAGTCCACCCATTGTGGCAGGAATAGTTCTGCAGCCACAAGGACCACACTTTCCCCTTTTGGAATTGAATTGAATTAACTTGAATTTTACCTTCAATACCAAGTTCTGTAATTTTAATGTGCTAGCACAAGATTACACCTAATATACCATACCTGGAAAAGTATCTCCCAGAAAAACAAAATAGGTGAGTCCTTGTTGGGTTACAAAACTGCATATAAAAGAAGCCAGGATTAGCAATTGTTTTTAATGAATCCTCCCCAAAACCAAATAAACAATGAAGAATTCTAAACTACAGATAATAGTTTATTTTCAATCTGTCATTGTTTCATTGTCCAAGATATTTTATCTTCATAACTCATGAGGGATATATTTTGAATTAAATATTATAGCAAGTGTTTAAGGATAGACAATTTTTGGAATAGCAATCTTATGCAAAGAAAGTGTTCAAATAAAAAAAGTTCTAAATTCCTGAAGATGGGATTTACATTCCCCCTGAGTCTGATTTCAGTAAAAAAGGCCTTCCGATGCTTGTATTTATGGATGGGGCCTCCTGACATAGTGGCTGACCCACTCGCTTCGGGATTTTATTTTTTTTGCTTCAAGTCAAAAACCAAAAAGTATATCCAAGAATTAAATGATGGACCTGATGAATTAAAAATGCTGAATTGAGGCAGCTGGATTCTACAAAATGACTCTTAAAAAATACAATCAATGTTTAAAAATATATATTTCTTGGAAACAAAACAAGGTATATTATACAAAGTTTTCAACTCAATAGGAAGTATTTACAAGTATAATGAATTAAAAACAATCCAGAGATTTCACTAAGCCAGGAACTGACCCTTAACTTGGTCGGAAGAACAAATCAAGAGATCATAAATAATAGTGTGTTCTCTATTAAAGTTAATTTGTGGGCTTTATTGATATATCACCCCACTCTCTTTAATTAAGCAGGCCTAGTTAATGAACTGTGTTCAAATTCTGTGCTGTCAGGAAACTGGTAGAAAACGGGGTCCTTGTAAAGAGTTTCAGCTATTCAGACAAGCATGGGAATGTGAAGAGGCGACGGGGGAGGAGGGGGGAGTCTGTGGCTTACAATTCCTTAAAAACCATAGCTCCCAACATACCTCACCAGTTAGTCATGCCAGCTGGAGCTGCCAGGGCTTGTATTCTGATGCATTAGGTTAGGATACCAGATTCCTCTCTCTTTTTCTTCAATAGATGAGCCCATTTCATGATGTTTCTTTCAGGGCATCCAAACGAAAGTAGCCACACAAAGGCGTTTCAAAAGTCAGCCTCACTGGCCATCGTTCTCTCGTCTCTTCTCAGGCGAAGTGTACAGGAAGTTGCAGCAGATATATAGAGGGAAGACCAGCAGTCTACTGTCCAGATTCATCACTACTTGTTCCTAAAAAGCAAATAAATAAATTGTTATCCGACCAAACATAAAAGTGCTTCAGAAACCAGAGGAAAAAACAGTTTAGAGAAAAGGCTAGAAATCCTGAAACTAATTTTCTAACTTTCTTTAGATTAGATTAAATTCAACTTTATTGTCATTGCCATGGATACAGGCAAAGAAATGCAGCTAGCATCCAGCCAGAAGGGCAAAACAACAGTAAAATATATGTATGCAAATATGCAAGACATCTATGAATATGTCAATGGAAAACAGCAAAATGTACGTACACAAAAGATAAGCGTGACTCCTGTAACTTCAGAGGCAATTTTCAATCAAGCATCAACCATCAGTTGAATACGTACAGAAGGAGAAAACCATTATTTCTCTGGTTGCATTTTTTAAAAAAGACTTTCAAGGATTTTTGACCTTTCCAGCGCCCTCCACCCAAACAGCAGCCACTGAAGGGGCCCACGAGTGATACTCTTGCAAACATCCTTCCTTCTTGTGCCCAGAAATTTTGGAGTTTGTGAGGAAAGGAATTCTCTCCCATCATTTGACGAGAGCTGCAATAGATACTCCACCTCACCCGACTTTCTTCTTTGTGTTCTGCAAAAGCAATCTGAGGCTATTCTCTCCTGCAGGGAGAAATATGGGCAGCTTGCCAGCTCTGAAGATGTGGCCCAGCTACACCATCTTCTGGACCTTCAGTGGAGCTGAAGAAGCCTCTGGGAGAGGCAGCCTGCAAACAGTGTTGTCAAAGGACAACGTAGTTTCAAGATAGCCAAGCATGGAACCTGGTTCACTTCTGTTTATCCCTCCTGCTTCTTATGAGAATCCTACTTTCTGCTCTGACTCTGCTCGCTAAAATGACCCAAAAGCTTTGCACATACAAACCTGATCTTTTTCGAGAGTTAGTATCTGGTATCCTGCAGTTCTGCTACAAATAAGCTTTCCACTGCTATGAAAGGAAGCCAGGCGCAGCCTAAGGGCAGAAGAGCAATTACACTAAATGGTTTCAACATTAGATAAATACATGAATAAATAAAATCAGTGGAGAAAGGAGGTTGTGATTTTTGCCTTGAAGGGAGGGGGGAAAGAATTACTGGGTATGTATGTACACCCACCCACACCCGCCCCTATAATTGTGTACACATAGAAGTGACAATAAAGGTTATCTTATGAGTTAAAAACAGATAAAAAGGAGTACCTCTTCTAGTCTGGTTACAGTGCCCAGAACAATGCATAGACAACCCAAGAGTCCCTTGGACTGAAAACACACCCAGCTGGCTCCTTAATGGCCCTGGGCGGAAGTTGCTTTTGTAAAAGGTCCAGGAGTCCCTGCAGAGTTTACTCTGCTAGTTGCTGCTGACTCTGAGGGGCGATGCTCACCTCGGTTTTGAGAGCCAGGGAGTCCAGGTTGTCTCAAGATGTTTCTGCTGTCAGGTGGCCAGCCTGAGGTCATGGAATGCAGCTACTCCCCACTGAAGTGGTGCCTATTTATCTACTCGCATTTCCCTGCTTTCGAACTGCTAGGCTGACGGGCGCTGGGGTGAGAAAAGGAGCTCGCCACGTTGCGTGGCACTTGGGTCTCAAACCTGGGCTGTCGACTTTCCAGCTGACAAGCTCAGCGTTTTTAACCACCCTTGTTTGGTAAAACACATGACACATGTTTGTGCTTGGGAAGAAGACCTGGCCTGTTACCCCTTAACTTTATGGTAATGGTGAGGTTGACAGGCTGCTGTCTGTCGTTATCCTAAAAACACAAACCTCTGTACATCTGCAGGGGTTGGAATGTTACGCTCTGGCAAATACCTTCAGTATTTTTCCCCTCTTGCCCACCGTTGCTTCAGTGATACTGCTGTGCTTCCCTCCAGCGAAGCCTACGAGAGCAGCTGTGGTTCTCTCACCTCCCCACCGTGGAGAACCAGCCAAACCAGAGAGGGAACCCACCTGAAAGCGATATTTCTCCGGGGCTGCAAACTGATGGAGCCACTGCAGGGCTGGTTTAGCGTGTTGCGTTTGAAGATAATGTAACGGTTGGTGTATGTGACCAGCAGATCAAAGCCAAAGTTGAAGCCTGTCCATCGCCAGCAATACTTGCAAGAAGAAAGAAAAAGGAAATTGAAGAAATAGTTGCATTCTAAAAGAGAGGCTTGAAACCCCAAACTTAAGTCACCTGCAAAGGATCTCCTCCATTTTGACACCTTGTATGGTTTGTATCATGGAGGAAATTCAAGACAGGTGGTTTAAAAAAGCTACAAGAGCACGGTCATTGTTTTTATATTTTCCAATCACAAAGCATTTAACCTTGTGAAATAATCTAGTTAAGAAAACACTGTTTTGGGGGAACAAACAGCTTACGAAAACTGTAAATGAATTACGCCTTTTGAAAAAGGACATGGAAAAATATTTGTGCTTACATCACCATCTTTGGCAAGTTTTCTGCCACACCGCATACTGCTTGCTTCCAGTTCCTCTTTGTTAATCTCTTGAGGCCTTGAACATACAAAATAACTTTCTATAAAATGGCATTCTAGCACAAGAGAAGTATTCTAATTGGTTGTGTACAGATCTTAACACCTGAATTTCCCCCAGAAAGGTGTCTTGTTAAGTGTCCTGAAATTCCTTCCCAGCCAACGCACCAGAGTTATCTTCCCCAGGCCACGATAAAATGACCACCTAAGCATATTGTGGTTGAGTAACCAGCACTCTAGCAGGACACTAGTCAATCACCTTATATACTTTCCCAGAGCAGGGATGACCATGGTGGTTTATGGCGGAGAGAAAGCTGAGAGGGCACAGAAGAGCTGTTTTGCCCAGGGCTTGTTCGTGTCTCTGGTACTGAGGTAAGACGTGATGTTCAAAGGAGAAAAAGAGCCACATTCTGCTCTGCTTTCTGACCTCCATGCTCTTCCCAAGCTACAAAGGAGAGTAAGAAGTACTTTCCATGCACTGATAGCCACCTGGCAAAGGACTTATACCTGCCTTTCAATACAGAGGATGCCAAACTTTAACCCCAGGCTAAAGTGCCATAATGGGAATACCTGAAGAGGATCTATTGGGACTCCCAGAACAGCACCAGAAGTACAAGTACCAAAAATTAAGTTATCAACTGAAAACTACTAGAAGAGGAATCTTCCCATTGAACTCAAAGGGACACCGCCCACTACAACCATAGTATCTCTTGAGAATTCCTGTTCTAAGAGACTGTACCCTTAGCTTGTCACTTCATTAGAAGAAATCCGAAAATCTTTACTGCAATGTTTAGGTTTTGTTATATTAGGAACAATTGGGAATAACCCACTAACCTGGATTACTTTCCATAATTCAAGCGATATATGCAAGCGATGCATAATTCAGAATTATCTATTCTCTCTTAATTTTGACCTTTTCTTCGTTAGCAATTTCCATTCACTGAAAAGCATATTCTGCTATGCTAGTCCTGCTATGTTATTCAAAATGTCCATTGAAGGCAAAGTCGAAAACTTTTTGGAAATCAAACCATGTAATATTTCTGACTAACTTTTAATAATACTTGTTGGCAAGCAATATTTTTGGGTGAAAAAAGACTTTCTCTGCAAAAAATACTAATTCGTGCAAAACAATTCTATCTGTTTAATATCTTCAGGTTTCATAACATCTTTCACAAACTTATCCAAAATAAGGTCAGATCCTTAAAGTTCTTTAACACACCAAAATCTTTTTAAAAATATAAATTTTATTAAAGTTTTAAAGAGAGGATAAAAATTAACAAAAACACAGAAGAAAATAAAGAAAAAGACAAAAATGCAGAGAAAAAGAACAACAAATAGGAAGAAGCAACTTCCGATTTCCTTTGCAGCAAAGGGAGGCATAATTCGATCTGTCTCTGTCTTTTACTCTGTATAATACAATATAGCATAAAGTTATATCTTACTCTATGATTACCAAAATATCTCGCTTTTTCTATTGCCTATTTTTCTGATCATCAAACAATGTTATAAGTGTATTTTTTTTCTGTTTCACGCAAAAACAAAACAAAACCCTGTAACTCAGGGGGTGCCCAACCCCCAGGCTGCGGTCCAGTGCGGGGCTACAGCCCATTCGCACCTGGGCTATGGAAGCGATGCGTGAGGGCACACAAAGCTGCACTGATAGCCACCTGGCAAAGCAGTGCGCAGGGAACCATACCTTTCCCCCCACAATGCACTGCTGCTGCGGGGCCCCTAAGGCGGAGAGATTGGGAACGGCTGCTGTGACTGTTTCTAAGCTGCCACAAATATCCACGTGGCCTCAAAGAAGTTACTTTAGCCACCTCTGTAAATTCTACCATTTCCCCTGAACCTTCCTTTGTGGTCGGTGGGGTTGAGCCTTTCCACTTTTGATCATATCATGAAGTATTGCTGCAACTACACCAAAAATCTTTTGAAATTAGGAACACCTAGGCTGCTTTTCAGTTACTTTATAAAAAAAGCTTACATTGGTTCTCTCCTTATAGGAACATTGCAAGATGTGTTTCTCAGTCCCAGAGAAAGAGGCATTATACATACCCAACGTCGTTGTCTTGTTCGGCTCTAAGCATGGCAAACCACTGCTGCTTGTAAACAGAGAACAGCCAGTCTAGAATTTAGAAAAACCAAAGTGGGCCTTTTACAAACCAAGCAAGGAAGTGAAGGATCACTTAATATTTTTACAAGGCTTCTATGCTGTCCCAATCAAAACTGACTCTGAGCCGTTCATTTACCCCTAGATGCAAGTTAAAAAAAACAGAGTCTAAAAACAAATACTGTAGCAAACAAATTCAAATCACTTTATTGTGGTCATTAGCCAGCAGGCCCTGTAAGCCACAAGTTTAGAGAAGGAAGTGGGGGACAAGAAGAGGAAAGGCTATGACCTCCTCCTTTATTCTCTTTCCACACAGCGGGACATAAGAGAAGTGGAGAAATAATTTAAACCTAGCCAAAAACCAGCTTAAGTGCCGGAAACTAGATTCAATGATTCGCCAATGTTACTACCAAGACACGTCCACTTGTTGGTGGCACACCAATTGTGATATGCCTGATTTTACTTTCTCAAATGTCTGGCATGATAGAGAAAAGAAAACAGGCTATTCCATTCTTACCTGCAGGGATCAGGCTGTCTCGTTCAATAATTCTTGCGGATGCCAGATCACTGACTATATACTGCAGCCTCAGATATTTGAACACGGCTATAAATGTATATCCTTGTTCCGTTTCCAAGAATGAGATCCCATCCTCAAAATCTGAAAAGTTAAAGCAGATTTTTAAGGGTCCAAATATATTTTTACTGTTAAGGGGAAAGCAGCACTGCAGTCTGTAGGCAGTTTATCAATCCCAACAGAGAAGTAAATACGGATAGGGCAAAATAGGATTATATCCTGATTTTGCTTTTAAAAGTAAAAGTGACTCAGAGGAAAAACGAGTGGAAGATTATGGTTTATAAATTCCCCATCCCACACAAAAGATATGCATGCTGGGCCAATATGGAACAGCCCATAATTAAGAATTAGCTGAAGATACGATATACCCTGCTTTGAAGACCTCCAACATGCAAAATATTCACCAAGCACTGATTCATAAAGACCTTTTCTGCGCTTGGAGAACCAGGCATCTGCTTCACTTAAAAGCTGTTTCAACGATCCATTCCAAGAAGGCACCAGCTGAAGGAACATCCACTACATAAAAACAAAGGAACAACTGTAAGGTTCACTTGAGGTATACACGAAGGAGCTAAAGCTTCAGGAGCACGGTGGTTCACAAGGTTAGGATGCTGGGCCAACTATTGGCAGGCTCACGTTTGAGACCTGGTTGCTGCCATGGAACGGGATGAGTTTCCTTCACACCCTCCAGTTCATGCTGATCCAGCAGTTTGAAAGCAGGCAACTGCAAGTAGACAAATGGGTACCACCTTGGTGGGCAACTTAATGGGGACATGAAAGGAACCCCCAACTGGGCGTCCCCCAGGCAGCAGTGATGTCACCATTCAATCTTTATAATGCCTCAGCGCAATCCCAATACGAATGTAGCAGTAACTAAAGCTTTACACAAACACATATAACATTGGTCTATAAGAATATTGTCAATCTGGAAGAAATATCAGTGGGGTTTTAAAGGTTATTTTTGCATCATTAAAACAAAACTTGGAGCAAACTGATGTTATTAAATATTGGTACCTTCTTTAGAGCAGTATAGATGTCCATCTCCACTTGCATGACAAACAGGTTAGAGGAACTAATCAGCTGTTTCATGAGGTTTATGCTGAAACAAACAATGCGGCCTTTGAAACACCAAAAGGCATGACTTGTGGTCAGTTCAACAGATCATCTGAATTGTGTTTTATTATGCTAAACACATTCCCATAGTGTCTGGGTTAACCCCAAAAATTCAATACCTGAGCTCTTTGAGGAGTTCAACACTCTGATGGGTCATCAGGTTGTTCAAGAGCCACTCAAGACACCTGGATTTAAAACAAGTCAGTCCTTTCATAGCACATAGGCAATGCAATGAGATGCAAGGTATGTTTCTACTAAGCTGCTGCTGAGCACTTTTCCCCAGATGTTATAGGAAAACAGGAAGCCCACAGCCATCATATTCCAAAGCCCATCCCATCAACTATGACTGTTGTCAAACCATAATGGACTACATACTGGGATTGTTCTAGTTTTAACTTTTAATTTCCTATACATGCTTCCAATGTTCTGTCATAAATAAGCAGCAAGGTTTCTGCTGAAAAATATCACATGACATGCTTCTCAAAGCCCACATCACATGAACAAAAATCAAAGGGAAGTCATACTAATTTTATTCCTCAACAAAACCTTTCTTAGCGCCAATACTTACTTTTTTTTCAAGGAATCTAATCCATATGTTCCCGCAGAATTATAGTAACTACACACAGTTTTTGCATTAATTGTTTCCTTCATTGTCTCACCACACTGCTGTATTAAGCCATCCTGTAAACATATAATGATGCAAAATAAATCCCTACTCCCAGGCCTAATGCTACAGGGGGTGCCTTCACCTCAAGCTAGCTGGCAGAAATGCAAGCAATGAATATCTAGAGATATTTTGGCTTCCTCTGGACAAACAGCCATACTACCAGTCTCCACCATGAGTAGACAAAATTGTATTCTATTTGTAACTGAAGGAGAAAAGGAAGTGACTGATGTTTAATTTTGAGATCAGAAGCATCCTAACCTTTCTGAACACATTTCTAAGAAGTCCTTGTGCTTGCAGCATCACTCATTCATTTATATGTCCCCACCTAGAAAAGGGAGGAGGGGCAAGAGATAGCGAGAAAATGTCTTTCCCAATTCTGCCAATCAAAATGAGTTAAGAGATATTTTGATACTGCTAAGCATGTGCTTGGAAACACGGCCCTTAGGATAACGGAAGGGATGTGGCAACGACCATGTGCTCATCTCCAGAATACAAATGAAGATAGCAATAGCACTTCTATACCGCTTCACGGTGCTTCACAGCCCTCTCTAAGCGCTTTACAGAATCAGCCTCTTGCCCCTAACAATCTGGGTCTATCACTTTACCGACCTCGGGAGATTTCGGACTGAAAGCTCTGCACTTTGCCATGCAAAAGCACACAGCCATTTCCACTTACCAGCTGTAACATGCTGGCAGCTGCCAGAAGGGCAATGACTCTGCTAGGGTTTATTAATACTTCATCCCGGTAAAGTGAGCCAAAGGCAACCTGTAAGGCTAAAGAAAACCACAACCTAAGCCTTCTCATGCATAGAAAACAAGTTATACATTTATTTTTTTTCCAATTCAGTATGTTTATTAAGAGTGATATTCAAAAAGTGTTATTTCTCAAATTATTTTATACATAGTAACAAGAAGAAGATGCCCAGAATATTAAGAAGTGGTAGATGAGGTGCTATTTTTTTAAAAATGTAAAACCTTAAGCAGGACAAATGGTGAATTTAAGTACAGGAGTCACCACATTTGGGGCCGAGCGTAAGCACCTCTCACGCTAGAAAACTCCCACTCGCCTGCAGGTTTCACCAGCTGACGAAGTGGGACAGTGCACAAAGCTTCAAAAATCGATCAAAAAGTAAAGGATGGGCATTTCAACCAGGTTGAAAAATATGCATCCACAATGGCTAAATGGCAAAAAAAAAAAAAAGCATTATTGCAATGAGAGTCCTACTCTCTAGGTTGTGAAGTCACTCACACGTAACCAATGGTCCAAATTTGCAGTACAACATTGGCTTTCTTTCGCATTTTGTTGAAGAAGCTAGCTTCTGAGGGAGCCATGACAAGGGTCTTAGCTCATAACAGTGTTAGTAATGCAGACATGTGTTGCTAGAGATATTAATTTCAACGCTTCAGGGAGAAATATGCTCCATATTATTTAATCAATAATGGCAGTTTTATTTTCCCCCATGCCTTCAGCATGAAACTGATTAAAATCTGGTCAATTTCAGGCAGAGTGTTCCAATCAACATCACAGGGCCAGTTTGCTTAACAACTTGGTTGTTAGAACAGTAAGCAGTCACTAAATGAAGACAGGGTGTATCTATAGCCTGCAACCTGTCCCGAGAATGGCATAAGCTGCCTGTAATTTTTCATAATGATTTTCAGCAAGCTACCTCAATCCTCTCAACAAAACCCACAACAAAATCTTACATTATACTGAAGTTTCATTGTGGCAGGAATGAACAGTTTTGAAATTAAATGCTAATTCTTTTTATATACTGATAGTGACAAAGCATTAGGAAAGCATTTATCTCCCAGACCATAAAAATGTGATTTTCATAATTTGCTGTTCATTTATAATGAAAACTATGAAACTTTTATTTAGAAAGAGTCCAATGTGGATTCCTTGCTTACCTTCTATGTCAATATTCTGATCAGGAATTTCCAATTCTATTGTGTCCATTCCTGATTCTTTCCAAGACCCACTGAACATACTTGAAAAGTAGCCAGACTACAAATGGAAAAATCATGCTTTTAAATAATTTTACAACCCTTGGAATTAAAAGATTTTACATAAGAAGTTATATCACAATATTATTTTCATAGCAAAAGGAAGTAAGATAGTTACAATTGAATTAAATTTTCTATTTGTCACTCCTAATTTGAAGATACATCTGTGTTATAATTTATTTATACAAGTGGACAGATTCCATCCAAGAAAGATAAGTGATCAGAAAAAAATATAACAGCATCCAAAATACATACTATTATCTAAACCTTGGCCAAAAATTCCCGCGGCCATAATTATATATAGGTATTGAAGGAACTACATGCAACACATACAATTACTGGGAGGAGAGAGGGAATATTATACTATAGATACGTTGACATTTCTATAAGCACACATACAAGTAGATAAATTAATACATACAGTACATACACTTAGATATACCTTTTCATTAAAGTGCATTTCTTATAAAGCTAGAAATAGCTAGTTTTTAATCCAATGAGGAGAAAAATACTGTTTACTAGAAGTTCACATCCCAGCTGGAGGTGACTCATTATAAGCTGCTATCACTCACTGATGTTTAGCCTGAGAGATTAAAAAAATAAAATCTATTTGTACAGCAATATTCTTCTTGTTCTATTTCCTTAAGCCCAACAAATCTGTATTATTCATAAATTGTGTTAATTTATTATTAGCTCTCTGCTGCTCTGATACGTACAGCAATGGAATATTATGACTGCAGACTAATATTTCTCCAGCTGCTGGATTTCAGCTTTCTCGACTTCTGACCAGAATTGGGACCAGAATTTTGGTCATAAGTTAGCATGGTTGTAAAGCAAGTCTTCACATGACCAGATCAGATTTTATGGCTATTTTTACAGGGTTTATTAATGAAATCACATGGTCATTCAGGCAATCCAGCTTTCCCAACTGCTGTCAGAAGCTGGCTGGGAAGATCACAAATCATGATCACATGACCGCATGTGAAATAGCTGCCAAGCACCCAAATTGTGACCATTCGAATGGTGCAACAGTTGTAACTTTGGGGGTAGGTAATAAGTCACATTTTTCAAGACCCTCATAATTTTGAACCACCACGGAAAGATAATACATTGAAGATTGCCTGTAATACTCATACATGTAAACATGGTTTGCTTAAGCACCATTATTAAACATTATAAAGTTGGATGTATAAACTGTAGGTTTGAAAGGCCTCTGAACGGCAGAAAAACAACCTGGCTTAATAGCGCCTGGGCTGAGTCTCAAAAACCACACAGTACCTGTGTTTTCTGGACCTCATTCAAGGCAGCAGAACTCTACGTTTTGAGTATTAAACAAAAGGTCTGAAGCTGCTTCCTAATGATAGCGGAGATCCAAGAAAGAAAAAGGAAAATTTTACCTGACAGAGGTATATCTTGTGCAAGTTCCATTCTTCTCCCAGGGCGCATATTTTAACGTCACTGTTTTCACCATTCAAAAACAGAGTCTGATAAATATATTTTGAAGTGCTTTTTAGTTTTTTCCTGAGTTAGAAAAAAAACATGTGTTGAATTCTTACATATATGATACAAATACCAAGAAAAACATCCGTAGCTTACTCATATGTTGCACTGTAGAGTTCTTGAGGCTCTCTCAGCTAGGCTGTTCGCTTGCAGACATTTCATTACCGAATTACTTAACGTTATCAGTGTGAGGGAGAGAGTGTGTGTGTGTGTGGGTCTCCTGCCTGTTGATATATACTAGTAGTAACTTGCTTGCAGAAGAGGTCTGGTCCCCCTGTCCCCCATGTGCCTATTTGCTTGAGTATTTCTTCTGCATAATTATTTGTCTACTCTAGAATAAATTCTGATTTTTCTGAATATTGGTTGCCAGAGGGAAAGTGTTCCAGTCTATTTCCTTCACTGGTTTATTTATCTTCTTGTTTGATAAAATCTCTTATAAAGGTGGTATATCTATAAGCTGCTACATAAAAATGAAGAACAACCCCACACTCATTCCCCCTTGATGATGTTACTTAGTTGAGTCAAGAAACGTCTCTAAATAACCAACCAAGCTCAGAAGCCACCAAGAAGTCCATAAAATTATATTGTAATACACCTTTAAGATTGTATGTAAGATTATACATAATCTTGGGAGCTTTTAAAGGCCCTCTAATAAGTTCCTGTGCATCCTTCCATTTGATGGGATGGCTTTCTCCCAATTGTAACCAGCTAATTTCAGGGTCAAAAAAATCAGGGAGCCCCTTTCCCCAGGTTTTATTCAGAAGCTTTCCATAGTTGTTGCTGACTTTATGGGTGGCCCTTTCACAAAACCGGGACTTCAACAGAGCCAGTTTGGCTTCCTTATTAAAAGGCACCAGGCTGAAAAGCCCAGAGGTGGCGGTGAGTTCCAGTCCCGCCTCAAGCCATGAATGACCTTTGGGTGACTTTGGCTCAGTGCCTCTTTCTCCGCCCAGCCCACCTTGCAGGGTTGTTGTGGGGAAATCGGTTGGAAAAATAAGGAGCTTTCCCTCAACTTGGAGTTACTTGCACAGCTAATAAAGGTGGGAGAAAAAGCCTCTGGGAAGAAGAGGGAAACCAGACAGGCCCTTGCCTGGAATGGGATAGGGTCTCTTGCTTGAGCCCAGGGGTGGGTGGGTGGGTGGGGCTGGACTAGAAGACCTCCAAGCTCGTTCACTCTAATGGTGAGGACAATCAGTGGAACACCTCCAGAAACCGTAGGAACTCCATCACTGGAGGCTTTTAAGAAGAGACTGGACAGTCACTTGTCTGGGATGGGTTATATAGGGACTAGAAGACCTCCGAGGTCCCTCCCAGCCCTATTCTGATTGACTGAAATGGTCTAAAGGCAGGGGTCTCCAACCTGGGTCACTTTTAAGACTTGTGGACTTCAACCCCCAGCTGGCTGAGGAATTCTGGGAGTTGAAGTCCACATGTCTTAAAGTGTCCCAGATTGGAGACCCCTGGTCTAAGGTCTCCTGCTTGAGCAGGGGGTTGGATTAGAAGACCTCCAAGGTCCCTCCCAGCTCTATTCTGTTCTGTTTCGGGAGGCGTCGAAGCGGGACGGGACGGTTACCCCCCACCCCGGCTGAAGAGCAGCGCCTCATCTGTCCCCTCCCCATTTGGGCTGCCCCCTCCCCACGGGACCCCCCCTTTCTCACCCGGGCGGCAAGGACCCCCGGGACCCTTTCCGGCCGTACCTCCTGGGGGTGCTGAGCAGCCGCTCCTCGCCGTCGCTCTCCTCGCAGCTCTCGCTCTCGCTCAGCCCCTCGCCTCGCTTCCGTTTGGGGAGGGGCCCGTCGACCCTCCGACCCCCCTCCGACCCCTCAGCCGCCCCCCCGGCTCTGCTCCCCCCCCACACGCGGCTGCTCAACGAGCCCATCCTCGCCCGCCCGAACGCCGCCGCCGCCGCCTCTTTCTCCTCATGGAGACGCGCCGCCGGCGACGTGAAGGTAGCCCACCCGCCTCACCACCAAAGTGGCACCTGCGCATGCGCTCCCAGCTCGGGTAAATGGGAGGGCACAGACTGCGCGCGCGCCCGCCTCTTGCGCACGCGTCGGCGTCCGGGTCCAATAGGAGAAGACCCGGCGGCCCTAGAACGGCAGAACACGGACCTTGGGTGGCGTCACTTCTGGCGCGACGGGGGCCACGGCCATGGCAAAGCAGGCGGCCGTCCACCGCGCGGGCTCCTTGAAGCAGCAGAACAAGCCGCACAAGGCCGGGAGGCACCGCGTGAGCAGCGCGCGGAGGCAGGGAGGTGAGCGCAAGAAGGGGGGGGCGCTCCTTTTTTTTTCCCCCGGGGGGAGTTTTATTTTGGGGTAAGGTCGCCGCGGAAGCAAGGAGTCTCGGTGGACGGCGAAGAAAGCCTCCAGTCCAAGGAGCAGTCTACCCCATCCCGGTGCGCCCCCGAGGGCCGGAGCGCCCAGAGGCCGATCTCTCGGTGTCTCTCTGTCGTCTGGGTCAGGGCTCACCACCCTTGGCCCCTTTAAGACTGGCGGACTGCAATTCCCAGAACTCCTCAGCCAGCAGTCCGCCAGTCTTAAAGGGGCCAAGGGTGGAGAGCCCTGCTCTGAGTGACTTCAAGGTCGAGGCATTCTGGAAGCTGAAGACCAAAGTGGCCGAGAAGGAGAAACGCCAGTCTTCACCCCATCTTGGCAACTTCTGGACTTCATTTCCCAGAGTCCCTCTTTTCTGCCTGGCTGGTCTGAGGAATCTTGGGAGTTGAAGTCCACAAGCCTTGCCAGGTTTGGAAATTCCCTGTCTGGTTGAAGACAACACTTCCCGCTTTTATCCTCCGAGGAGCAGCCAGCCAGCCAATCTCCTGCCATTTCCCCTCCATTTTCCCCCTCCAGGTCGGGTCCCGGTTAAGACCTTCACTCGTCAGGTACACCGCAACTGGTCCAAGCAGGACCGCAGGCACCGGGCGTGGCAGCTTCGCCGGCAACACCAGGAGGCTGTGAGTCAGCAGCAGAGGAGCAGGGAAGCTGAAAAGGGGCCGCTTGCCCTGGGGGGTGGAGGCGCCTCACCTACCTTGGCTTCTTTCTCCGTCTGCAGGTGTTGGAAGAAAAGCGGCATTTGGGGCACAAGGATGGGCCACCACACCTGATGGTCCTGGTGCCACTCCACGCCAACGTTGACCCCCAGGCGGCCTTGAACCTTTTCCGGAGTCACCAGGATTCGGTTGTGTTTCCAGCAAAGTGGGGGCCTCCTGGTTTTGCCCTGCTGTGCCCACGGTCCAAGCTGCGCTGGCGTTTTGTGGTGGCTGATGCAGGTGAGGACCTCATTTTACAGAAGCATCTTAGTTTAGTTGATTTTATTGTCATTGCACCTAGTACAAATGAAATAAAACA
Source organism: Hydrophis major (assembly GCA_033807585.1). Taxonomy (NCBI): domain Eukaryota; kingdom Metazoa; phylum Chordata; class Lepidosauria; order Squamata; family Elapidae; genus Hydrophis; species Hydrophis major. Next base: position 8,869,177 of record CM066334.1, read on the forward strand.
CCATCTTCAGTGTACATTATAACTATAAAAATAAAACAAACACATGCCCTTTACATTCTATATGAATTGAAAACCTCTGATATTACATCAATATTGCACTATACAGTAGAATTTAAAAGAGTTACTGCCCTAGGATAGAAGGTGTTTTCCAGCCTATTTTGTCCTTGTTTTTATTGTCCTGTACTGTCTGCCAGATGGTAATGGTTCAAAAAAAGGGTGCCCAGGATGAAATGGATCTTTGAAGATGTTTTGAACTTTCTTAAGGCAGCAGGAGCTATAAAGCTCTTCCAAAGAGGGAATCCTCTGGGCAATCCTCTGGAGCGCTGTCCTATCTGCCCCTGTGCAATTGGCAAACCATAGAGAGGTGCAGTAACTTAAGATACTCTCTCTGGTGCAGCAGTAGAAGGTTACCAACAATTTTCCATTCAGCTTTTGATTTCTGAGAAGCCTCAGGTAGTCTAATCTCTGCTGGGCCCTTTTGACCAGGGCTGCAATGTGATCCCCCAGGTCAGTTCCTCTTTTAGGGTAACACCCAGAAACTTAAAACTGCCCACTTGCTCCACTTGGTCTCCATCGATAAACAAGGGCTAGATATCTGAGCTGTTCCTTCTATAGTCCACTATCAGCTCCTTGATGTTGAGGACCAAGTTATTGTCTTCACACCACGAAAGCAACCGGTCTACCTCATCTCAGGAGGCAGACTTCTTCTCCCTCTCTCCCCCGCCCCCCCCAGATGAGTCCCACCACTGTTGTATCATCTTGGCAGCCTCTACAAAATAGTTCTATGGTCTCTCCTGCATTTTTCTGGGATATTTCAGAGGGTCGTAACTTCTGTACTTCTTATTCTCCAGGAAGCCTTCATGCAGTGCTGGATCTTGCCAAAGTAGCTGATACTCTCCTTTTCCTGCTGGATGCTACAGATGGCTGGGATGCTGTTGGCGATCACTGCCTCTCCTGCATCTTTGCACAAGGTCTCCCCAGCTATGGTGAGTCTAGTGCCCAATGCAGCCTGTTCTCCATCCATCCAGTAAGATACAAGATGTTTGGCAGGCTACAATCCTTGCTGTAAAGCTGCCGTCTTGTAGGACTTGGAGAAGTATGCTTAGTTTTTTATCACTAACCCCGCTATGTGAAATATCTGTTCCCTGACACTAAATTTGGGTCTTTGATTACATGAGTCTGCTTCCCCTGATGCTCTGTAATTGTTATTACTGCTTTGTTAGTGCTCTACGCTTTTTTCTCATTATATGAGAGCTGTGATGGCATAGTAGTTAGAATGCAGTACTGAAGGCTACTTCTGCTGACTGCTGTCTGCCTGCAGTTTGGCAGTTCGATCCTGACCAGCTCCAGGTTGACTCAGCCTTCTGTTCTTCCAAGGTGGGTAAAATGAGGACCCAGATTGTTGGAGGGCAAGAGGCTGACTCTGTAAATCACTTAGAGGGGGCTGGGAAGCACTGTAAAGCAGCATATAAGTGCTATTGCTTGGGAAAGGAAGGGAAGGAAAACGAGGAAGGAAGCTGTGTTGGTGCAGTGGTTAGAGTGCTGTATTGCAGGCAAACTCTGCCACTGCCAGGAGTTCGATCCTGACCATCTCAAGGTTGACTCAGCCTTCCGTCCTTCTGAGGTGGGTAAAATGAGGACCCAGATTGTTGGGGTCAAAAGGCTGACTCTGTAGACCACTTAGAGAGGACCCTGAAGTGGTATATAAGTCTGAAGTGCAACTCCTAAGAGCAGCCTCGGTGGCGATCCAAAGGACAGGCCGACTTCTCCAGCTGTTCTGTAGTCAAGGAAGCCGCTCTCTTTGTTCCCTGCAGGCCTTGCTGTTCAGGGTCTGGCTGAGCAGCCGTCAAAGAAGCAAACCGACTACCGGAAGAAGCTGAGCAAGGGGACCGAGAAGCGGTTCCCTGGGGCCAGGCTTTTCCCTCTCCACACAGAGCAGGAAACTGCGCTGCTTCTGCAGCACCTGGCTGGCCAGAAACAGCAGCACTTGGCCTTCCGAGACCGGCGGGCTCACCTACTGGCTGATGCGGCCGAATTTGTGCCCAGCTCCGAAAGTGCCGTGGTGGGGACCTTAAAGGTGTCTGGCTACGTGAGGGGACGAAGCTTGAACGTCAACTCCCTGGTGCACCTTGTTGGGCACGGAGACTTCCAGATGAGTCGGATGGATGCTCCCCCGGACCCATTTGCCCTGAACCCCAAGGGCCCGGGAGGACAGCTGGTAAGAAGGAAGAAGCAGGCGGGGCCTCTTCCTGGACCGGGTCTGAGGGAGAGGCTCCTCCCCCCTGAAGGGGGCGTGGTCCGAGCTGCTCTCTTGTGCCTCTTGCAGGCCGACCTTAGCAGCAGCGCTGCCGAGATGGAGGAAGAGGTGAAGGTGCTGAGCACGGCTGACCCCGCCAAGCAGGAGTCTCTCCAGGCAGAAGGGGTTCCGGATCCAATGGAAGGAGAGCAGACCTGGCCCTTGGAGGAGGAGCTGAAGGAGGCGGAGGGTCAGTCCAAGAGGGCTTGCCTTGGCTCGGGTGCCCTGAGCTGGAGGGCTCCAAACTTGGCAACCCTAAGACTTGTGGGCTTCCCTTCCGAGAATTCCCCAGCCAGCCAAGCCCACAAGTTTGGAAGTGGCCAAGTTTGGAGACCCTGATCCGTGGCCGGCTTATGGATTCTGGGAGTTGAAGTCCACACAAGTGGCCAATTTGGAGAGGCCTGTCCTAAGCCACGTTTCCTTACTCCCATTTATACTGCTAGCCACAGGTTTGAATTATGGCGGCTGGATTCGCTGAGACGGAGCTGTAAAAACCAGAGAATAGCTTGACTGATGTGTGAACGTTGCCCGTCCTCCCTCAAGGGCCAGCCATCTGGAACCACGATTCCATTGTGGGGTTCGAGGCCGTGTATATATCTCCCTCTCAGTCGTTTCTTCAAGAGCTCACTCTTATTACTGGCTTATTGTATTATAAAACACACACAATGTTACATTTCAGTACCGTGGTATTTATGCAGTATTGACAAGTGGCATTAATATATTGATGATTAAGGTAAAGCTTTAAGGGTAACCAAAAAAAAAGATCTTGAAGGGCTTAATTTTTTTTTTCCCAAGTGTTCTTTTGATAGCCTGGTTTGCTCTATGAAAAAAAACAGTTCTTCAAATTCTTGATCTGTACATGTTGTGCCAGGCTGGATCAGACCCCTGGCCTAACCAAGCCACAGTCTGCTGTCCTTGGCCAACTCACAGATGCCCAAGGAACCTTCCTGGTTTCCAGGCCTTTTGTTATTTTAAAGGAGGACGTAAGAAGCCCCTGCTACATGTTGAAGCCGGATGGGCCCTCATAACCATGGCTTGACACCAGAGATCTCCAAACTTGGCCACTTTAAGACTTGTGGACTTCAACTGGCTGGAGAATTCTGAGAGTTGAAGTCCACAAGTCTTAAAGTGACCAAGTTTGGGGACTCCTGCTTTACACTGACAGGAGGAATGCCTTATTTTTCTTTTCTTTTTTTCTGGGGAGAGATTCTCAGGCAGTAACTCTCTTTCCCGCTACGCGCAGAATCTCGTAAGCAGAGCAAGAAGGTGGCCAGGAGAGTCGCCAAAGGCACATCTGCCTATCAGGCTGCCTGGATCCTGGATGAGGCCGAATGGAGAAGTGGCAGCGAGGAGGAGGAGGAGGAAGAGGTTCTGGAAGAAGCCATGTCCCAGGTAATGGAGCTGGCCTTGTTTTGACAGTAACCTGGTGAAGACTGCAGGATGTGACAGGCCCACTGGCGGGCAGGGAGGGGCTTTGAAGATGGACACGGGTACGTGGCAGGCGCCGAGGACCACAGACTGGGGAGGCCTCCTCCTGCTGTCTCCCGCTCAGTACTCTGCCCACGTTGCTTTTCCTCTGCCAGGATGGGAGTAGCAGTGAGGAGGAACTTGCTACTGAAGAGGAGGAGGAGGACTCCGAGACCATGACGTTGCCTGAGACTGAGCAGGCCGAGGAGAAAATGGAGGAGGAAGAAGCGATGCTGGAGAAATACCGACAGGAGCGACAGGAAGAAATGTTTCCGGACGAGGTGGACACCCCTCGGGATCTGCCAGCTCGGGTCCGGTGAGAGCCTCAGCAAAGGGCCAGGGCCGCAGGAGGAGGGGATGCAGGGGTGTGTGTGTGGGAAACTGAGGCAAGGCCTGGGAGGCTCTGCTGGGTGAACAGGGAGCGGGGTGGAAGGCAAGGCAAGGAGAATGATCCCGCTGGCTCCCTCAGGTTCCAAAAGTTCAGGGGGCTGAAGAGCTTCCGAACATCCCCCTGGGACCCTAAGGAGAACCTCCCCAGGGACTATGCCCGGATCTTCCAGTTCCAGGACTTCTCCCGGACCAAGAAGCACGTCCTCCAGCAACTGGAAAAGGAGGAAACAGACGGAGCTCAGGTGGGTCCTTTCGCCAGTCTCCCTCGTCTTTCAACCGCTGTTGGTTTTTACACGTTGAATTTTTTTTTTTTAAGACAATCACCGTTATTGTGCTTTTTTCAAGCGTTGGGTTTTAGAGTTAGGCTTTAATAAAGGGGTGTGTCCAACCTTAGCAGCTTTTTAAGACTTGTGGACTTCAGCTCCCAGAATTCCCTGGGCAGCCACATGAGTGAACATTCTTGCTTTCATTGTGTGGCGTACCCAAGCTCTGAACCGAGATTGGAGTTCCAATCTCCACAGTTGTATCAAAGCAGTTGGAGTTGAATGGGAGCTACCTCTTGTGATAGGTTTTGATTTAATTTCTAGAGGGGAAAAAAATAAAATAAACAAAGCCCAATATACCAGAGGGTCTCCGAACTTTGGCCACTTTAAGACTGGTGGACTTCAACTCCCAGGGTTCCTCAGCCAGCCATGAACGATAGAGTAGGAAGAGACCAGAAGGGTCATCTAAGTCAACCTTGGGCCCTTTAAGACTGGTGGACTTCAACAAAGCTGGCTGAGGAACTCTGGGAGTTGAAGTCCACCAGTCTCAAAGTGGCCAGGGTTGGAGACCCCTGCATTATACCAACATTACCATCAACCTGGTATTTGAGAAAGGGTTTTCTGCACTTTGGGAAACACATCCAGTGTGCAAACCAGCAGAGTTCTAACCCAGTTTCGTTCCCTTCTTTGCTGTGTGCTCCTTCCTCAGGTCGGTTGGTATGTTACAGTCCACCTTTGCAATGTCTCCATTTCTGTTCTGGAGAGTTTCCAGCAGAAGCAGGAGCCTCTGGTTCTCTTCACATTACTTCCCTATGAGCAGAAGGTGAGTCCAGAAGAGAGAGAGAGACGGATGGTGTGTGTCTTATTTTTTCTCCTCTGGGGCAAGGAATGGGAAAGTCTGGCTGATCGTGGCTGGCTCAAGGGCCTAAAACAGGGGTCCCCAAACTTGGCCGCTTTAAGACTTGTGGACTTCAACTCCCAGAATTCTCCAGCCAGCAAAGCTGGCTGGAGAATTCTGGGAGTTGAAGTCCACAAGTCTTAAAGCGGCCAAGTTTGGGGACCTCTGGCCTAGAAGAACAGGCTTTTCCCTCAGGGGTCCGAATCAGTCTGAAACCAGCTGATGTGACCCGAGAAGCTCAGCCTGATTCCTCTCCTCCATTTTTATGCTCTCCAGATGTCTGTGCTGAACCTCCTGGTGAGGCGCCATCCAGGATACAGCGAGCCAGTGAAGTCCAAAGAGGAGGTGATCGTCCATTGTGCATTCCGTCGGTTCCGGGCCTCCCCCCTCTACTCACAGCACACCTCAGGTGGGGAAGCTGTGTGTCCTCAGCCCCTCCCGGGATGGGGGGGGGGGAAACCCCTACCGGTTCCCCTCTGAAGGGAGAAGGATGGGAGGCCTTGGGGGGGGGGTGTTTTGCTTCTTAATGGCCTTTGGGCTGAGGAGACTGGGAAGATGGTTCAAGCAAGGCAGGGCTGGGTGAAATTCCCACTTTTTGTGGAGGGAGTTTGACGTGCCTGAATCAAACTTGTTGGGGGGGCTTGTTGACAGAGTATTGTTTACAGAATATCAGCCCCCCAACCTAGTGGTCTTGAGTGGCTCAAATCTAGTTCAGAATACAGACGATGGGAAGATGGGTGTCAGCTCTTTCCTGCCTCCTTTTGGCCACATGCATTTGGAAAAGATCCTCAAATACTGTGAGGTGTAGAAGGTGGGGATCGTTGTTCACGCCAAGTTCTCACTTGAACCAACTCAAATTACCTTCCTTTGGACCCGTCACCTGAAGGCCCATCTCCATGGAGAAGGCTCTGATGCTGGCAAAGGTGGAAGGAAAGAGAAGGTGAGGGGAAAGGACTTAGTTACAATAGCAGTGAGTGCACGGTTCAGAGAGCTGAAGGACCAGGGAAGGAATATATCAGCATGGAGAATTTATGTGGTTTGTAGGAGGCGACACCAGTTTCATCGTAGATAATCAGCGATTTCATCCAGGAGCTTCCTTTGAAGAAACTGCAGCCAAATTCTGGGAGAAAACTCAGAACCTACAGATCTCCCCCATTCCAGCTGCAGCCTTTGAGGGTCACTTGAGCTTTGCAAGAGTCAAGCCATATTTTAAAGCTTGAGCTGCTAACATATATTTGTGTAGCTTTTTCCCCTGATCCACTTCCTTTTGTGCCACACTGTAAATGCAAAGAAAGGTAAACGCTGTTTTGCTTTTGATCTTTGTAAACCTTTGTAAACCTCCAGAAGCTTTTCTGTGAGATAGAAAGCCTTTTCATTTTAAAGAACAAATGGCTTAATGTTAGAATCTATGCTTAAACACCAGGGTTAACATCACACCAGAAATCAAACAGTAAACATTGAAGGAGCTACTGACTCAGACAAACAACCAAACAACAGCCTAACCAAGGAACCACCAAGATCACTCCACCAACACCGACAGGGCAAACCACTTGTATATAAGTAGAGAGAGCAAACTCCACTCCCTTTCTAGCACTGATGATGTTAAATAGTTGGGTCACGAAACGCCTGCTCAGAGAGCACCAAGGACCTCTCATGTCAACCCTGAGCTACAAATATTCTCTCAGTCAAGCCAAACATGCAACCCTTTCCTCCCCTCTTTGCAGCGGATAAACACAAGCTGGAGAAGTTTTTCCATGCTGACACTGCTGTGGTGGCCTCCATCTATGCCCCCATCACTTTTCCTCCTGCTTCGGTGCTGCTGTTCAAACAGGAGAGCAACGGTGAGTTGGGCACCGGGAAAGTACCTGGCGTCCGTATGGGCTCCCCTGTGTTGGCATCCTCTGGTGAACTGCTGCTGCCGCCACCCCCTTCTGCTGGCATTTCTAGATTCTGCCCCCTTTTCCAACAGCCTCCCCTAACCTGTTCCCTGCAGATGGATCGGATGGTCCCTTCATGCTAGCAAAGGGGGAGATTCTCACATTGCCTTCAGGGTGCCAGGAGGGGAAATGTTCCTCTTCAGCAGTTGGGAAAGGAAAACAGCATTTTCCTATCCTTCTAGCTCAGGGGCCTTCAAACTTGACAGCTTTAAGACTGGTGGACTCCAACTCCCAGAATTCCTCCTCCAGTCATGTTAGTTCGGGAATTCTGGGAGTTGAAGTCCACAAGTCTTAAAACTTGCCCAGTTTGACCCTTGATCTAGCTTGTCAGCCTTCGTTCTGGGTCCCTGTGGGGCCTAGAGGGAGAATGTCCCAGAGCACATCCTATTTTCCATGGGGTGGGGACAGGCGGTGTGGGGCTTTCTCCCCAGCGAAGCTCACCAAGGGCTTGTACATTGCCTTGGGCCTGGTTTTGTGGAGACACTGCTCTGGTTCTTTCAGATTTGTATTAAAAGCTGCATGCAGTGGTAACAAACTGGTTGCTGAACTATAGTTCCCAACAGCCTCAGCCGCTATGCTGAATACAGTGTGGCCTACATGGGACATTATCCCACTTGGTGGCCACGTTATCCACGAAGTTAGCTGAAAATGTGGCTTGAATTGGAGCCTCGGCACTTTTTCTGCCCCTTTGGAGTCAGGTGGGCTCAATTCCTCATTGCAAACACTGGTTGTCGATTGCCCGGCTTGAAGTTGCGTCCTGGGCCCATCTCACCTCCTGGAGTCACAGGGTTCCCACTTGGTCTTCTTTGCAGGAGTGCAGAACCTCTTGGCTATGGGCTCCCTGCTCAGCGTCGACCCCAACCGGGTAGTCGTTAAACGGGTGGTGCTCAGTGGCCACCCGTTCAAGATTTTCAGCAAGCTGGCCGTCGTACGCTACATGTTCTTCAACAGAGGTACTGTACCCAAAGTCTGGTGTGGGAGGGGGGAATTGCAGTAACTTCATTGAGAGAAATGGACCAAAGGATGGGTAGTGCAGGGCTGACCTGCACTGTCTGCAGTTGCTCTGACCACTGGCAGTGTTGTAGGAATCCACTCCCTCCCCAGCACACACACTGCCAGGTCTGTACTGGGTATGCTTGCTTTACAGAACGGGGGGTCTTCAAACTGGACAGCTTTTAAGACTTGTGGACTTCAACTCCCAGAATTCCTCCTTCTGTCTTGTTAGCTCAGGAATTCTGGGAGTTGAAGTCCACAAGTCTTAAAGTTGCCAAGTTTGGGGACTTCTGTTATAGAGCTTATGCAATTCTTGTCTGTGACTACAAACTCGGGGGTTGCTTTGAACTGTGCTGTCATGCCCTGTTGGAATCTGATTCCAAGGGTGAGGCCAAGCAGTTGATAGGGAGTGGAAGTGTGGCTTCATTGACTGTGGAGGAAACTGGGGAAGGGCACAGTCCGGCTGGGCAAAGCAAGGGAACAGGTAGAACAAGGGAGAGGGAATTCGGAAGATCCAGGCCCACCCCCTCTTCATCCTAGGGCACGCAGGGAGGAGGGAGCAATGTGAGTTGCGTGGCTTACGGGGGAGGAAAGGGCCCTGATTCCCTTCATTAGCGGCAGCTGGGAACACAGTATTTAAAAAGGGAGGTTGCACACAGCAATTTGTAGGAAATCATGAGTTATTTGTTATGATCGAGGGTTATCTGAATTCCTGGCGTCTTCCCAACTGGGTGTGTTTTGATGGCCTTTGAAGTCTACAATTCCTTCTCCTGCCCCGTTAATTGCTGCAGCATGGTTTGTGTGGATTTTTATTTACAGTTTATATATACTTTGTTTTCGGACTGAATTTCCTCCATTTAAAGACTGTTTTGGGAGAGTTTTTTCTCCAGCCGAAGGCAACTGGACATTGGGGGCAAAGTTGGAGATAATAAAGGGACTTTTCTTACTTATGTGACTGTGTTGCCTTTGTGCCACACCCTTTTGGGTCGTCATACCTGCCAGGAGTCCTCCTACTTCTTCCTTCTCCCTCTCCTGCAGAGGATGTCCTGTGGTTCAAACCGGTGGAGCTCCGGACCAAGTGGGGCCGCCGTGGCCACATCAAGGAACCTCTGGGTAAGCGGGTGAAGGCTTTTTGTGGGGGGTGGAGCAGCCCAGCAAATCTCCCTTCCTTGCTGGCTGTGTGATCTGACTCTCCTTTTGGCTGCCAGGAACCCATGGCCACATGAAATGCCAGTTCGATGGGCAGCTGAAGTCCCAGGACACGGTGCTTATGACCTTGTACAAGCGAGTCTTTCCCAGGTGGACGTTTGACCCCTACGTGCCGGAGCCCACAAGGTGGAGGGATGGCGTCCCACCTTGCCTGGAGGGAGAGGAGAAAATGGACTAGCGGCTCTAGCTAAGCAACTATTTATGCAGGGGACAAAAATACTGTTTCCAACAAAAATAAACTTCTGGGGTACTTAGTATTTCTTTTGATGGCCAACATCTGGAGAAATCTGATATCGATGAAGCACCCAATTGTCCTTAATATGCTTCCCATTTCACGGAGTCATTGTCTTGCTGATGGGTTTATGCAGGAGAAAGTTTGCCTCTTGAGTAGCAGGGCTTCCTTCTCTGGTAAAGAGACACTGAGACCACCACACTTGTAAAGGAGTCTTCAGTGGCAAAAATGAGAGTAAAACTTACTATTTTACTACGTTCTTTGGTATCCCTTGTCTTGAAACAGTGATTTTATTGAAACAGCAAAATTCCTTTATTGATCTGGAAACTACTAAGCAGCTCATGATTACTTAGGGCAGAGCGGTTTGGATCAGGCAAAAATTAGAACCCCTCTTTTTTTCCCCAGCTACAGCTTCCCTGATGGTGAAGCTTCTCTGCTCACATCCCAGGAGAACCCCCCCCCCCAAATCAGGTGCATCCTTGGAACTAAAGGACCAAAATCTGTCACGGTGCAGGAAGGATAGAACAGGTTGCTGTTTGCAGCTTCCTATATACAAAGGAAACTCTGTCCTCAAAACAGATCCATAGATGGGATTTCTAGATGGTTTGGCAGGTTTTGGTCTGCACTGGTTCAGTGTGGGGTATCGAATTGCTCCTGTTCAGATGTCAGAAGAGTTGGCAGGCGGTATTTATAGAAGGGCATTCATGGGGAGTTTCTTTTAACCCTCTGCTGACTTGAGCCACTAAACTCCAGCATAAAGGAAGGCTCGTAGCCACTTCCCTGTTAGTTGCGAAGTCTAACCCATCATGACCCCATGGACCACGTTCCTCCAGGCCTTCCTGACCTCTACCATCTTCTGGAATCCATATAAGCTCACACCGACAGCTTCCATGACTTCAGCCACCACCTCCTCTCCTGTCCCCTCCTTCTTTTCCCAGTATTAGGTTCTTTTCTTCCTCCCTTCCTTCCCCATATAGTTGTGTTTTTTTAACAAAAGTTCCTTGACACGAGCTGTAAGGGAGTGATAAATAACAGGAACCTCATAGGGTGGCATTAGCATTGTCTAAAGCAGAGTGGTGGGATTCAAATTTTTTTACTAGCCGTTCCCTGGGCGTGGCTTGGTGGGTGTGGCAGGGGAAGGATCCTGCAAAATCCCCCTCCCCACCCCCGCTAACCTGCTTTCCAGCTCCATTCTCCTGTGCAGGGCAACCAAAGGAGACCCAGCCAATCAGCTGGGAGGCAGAGAATAAACGGGGGGCCAGCAAGAAGTGGGATTGGCCAGTTCTCCAAATGACTCCAAATTTCCGCTCCCAGTTCTCCTGAACTGGCTGAATCCCACCTCTGCCGAAGCAGCTGTCTCCCTGCCAGATATCGCCTGCCCTGGAGTCTTAAGCTCCATGTTAGTGAGGCAAAACTCCCTGGGTGAGTGTAAAATACAGCATCACAAACTCAGGTGATGGGGGGGTACAGGTGAGAAATGCAGCTCTGGAACAGAGACTTCAAGGACCCTTCCACCTTGTCATCAGGAAGGAGATGTCCACCTCTTGTCAGAAATTTGGCCTTTCACCATTTGTACAAGTAGTCCTTCGACATAATGGAGCCTCCCCACTAGGATCACACCTTGCCACAGTCCTTAGGGGAACGATCTCCCCACACGACCTCCTCATCCCTGTGTGCAATAAAACCTCACCTTTCTGCAGAATAAATGGGAAGGAGCCAGGATTTTAAAATATTGTATTAGTCATTTTATACTGCATCTTGTCGACCTGTTTCAAAACAGGAACTAAAAATCTTTTTTAAATTGAGACATAGAAAAGAGCAGAGGTACAATCAATGTTAGCATGATATGGTTGGCATTTAAAAAAAAAAAAAACATTTCTGCAAAAGGTTCGACTACTTGTCATGGCAGGGGTGGGGAAGTATGGCCCTTTTATGACTTGGGGACTCTCAGAATTCCTGACTTAGGAATTCTGGGAGTTGAAGTCCCCAAATCATAAAAGTGTGAAAGTTTCCCACCTCTGTTCTGTGGGGACAGCCAGCCACATGGCTTCAATGTGGGGAATTGAAGCTCTTAGTTGTCTCCGCCGCACAGAAGGAGCAGAACTTTCCTGTAGTCCCCAGAGGTGTCTCCCTAGAGGGGAAGAACAAAGCAGAGTTCATTTTTATTTTACTAAATGCAAATTCTAGCAAAACAGGGCTCACCGCACCTGCCTTAACCTTCACCTCTGAACTACAGGTGGGCAGAATAAAGTTCACAGGTGTGTTTAATATGGACCGCTCCTGCCTTACTTGGAAGCCACAAGGTGTAGTCAGAAAAGGGTACCATCATGATTCAGCCCAGGTTCCACCACACAGAGAAAATAGGCCGAGTTTCCATCATACCCCTGTGGCTGCCATCTTGATGTTTTTCACCACAACCTACACATGGCTGGCTGGAAGTGCTCCAGTAAGGTTCAGTTTTGTGGGGTGCACCTCCAGATACAGATTAACAGAATTGAAAGGAACCTTATAGGTCAGTGGTGGCTAACAGTTTTGGGCTCCTGTGCCAAAAATTGTGCATGTGCTTGTACGCTCGTGTTTGTGTGCCAGCACCCAGAAGGCAATGCACGTCCCCTACACGGGCACGCAATCCCCACCAACCCCTGCCGCGCCCTTCCCTGCACTGCTCCTCACAGCTCATTTTTGGCCTCCCAGAGGCTTGAGGAAGGCTTCTGCAGCCTTTGCAGGCCGAAAACTAGGCCTGTTTCGTCACTTCCAGTATTTTCGGAAAAACAGTAACGAAATGGGCCTAGTTTTTGGCAGAAGTCTTCCTCAAGCTTCTGGGAGGCTGAAAAGGGCCTCAAACGCTGAAAATCAGTTGTGAAACATATGCATGCGCAGTGAGATAAGTTTTCCTGCAGCTTGTGTGCCAGCACAAATGGCTCTGCGTGCCACCTGTGGCCCATGTGCCATAGGTTCACTATCGGTTATAGGTCATCTAGTCCAAGCTTTGGGTGGTTTGGAAAACCCCTTCCTGCTCTCTGGGGCGTCCCCTCAACTATTGGAAGACTGCACTCCTGTCTCCCCTGGTCCTTCTCCTCCCTAGACTAGCTGTGCAGAAACTCTTGTGAGCTCAGATGCCGCAGCTCACCTTAATGAAAGAGTAGAGGGATTTCCCATACATGCGCTTGAACTCTGCCTTAATATCAATCATATCGATCTCACAGCGAGAGACCATCAGGCGGATCAGAGTGTCGTCATCGGTCCCCAGGCCCTGGTTTCGGGTTGAAAAAGAAAGACAAGTCACACAACATGCAAAACATTGTGTCCCTTTTAAAGCAGCCATCTGCTAACTGCGCAGTCCTCAGCGCTCTGAGCATGGCGGTTTTCTTGCAGACGTTTCACTACCAAATTAGGTAGCATCATCAAACTAGATGAGGTAGCACTGAGGAGGAAGATTCTCAAGTTACCCAGGTGGAGTTGTCCGGAAGTTGAGCTGTGGCAACTGGACTTCTGCTCTTTTTGATTTAAAATATCTGGAGATTCTCAGTCATTCAGGTCAGTTGTCCTAAAGATAACTAGACTTTCTGGTTTTTCGTGAAGGCATTTCGCTTCTCATCCAAGAAGCTTCTTCAGCTCATTGGCTTGAAGCATTTCACTGCTTATGCAAGGAGCTTCGAGCTGAAGAAACTGCTGGAATAAGTTGCCAATCATTTCAAACCAAAAAGAAAAGGCGTCCAGTTTCCCACGCCTCAACTTCCAGACAGGACTGAGGATGTTAGCTAGTTTGGTGGTGAAACTTTTTTGCTAAAAGCCACCGTGCTGAAGAGAACCAAGGACCTCACCATTCTATAAATAATCTCTTCCATCAGCACCTGCTAAGTGTGCGTCACCAAGCTGTTAGTCCGGTGTTTCTTAACTTCTGAAAGGTGTGGACTTCAACTCCCACAATTCCCCAATCAGAATTCTGGGGGCTGAAGTCCCCACATGTTAAAAACCACGGAGGTTGAGAGGCCCTGATAGAATTCCTCTTGTTCGTGCTGGAACCTGGCAGAATTCCCCAGGACAGGATTATCCAGCCCGTTCTGGAGAGGCCAGGAATTAAATACCAGCTTTTTCATGCAACAAGAGCTGAGCCCGGATCATGTAATTACAGGAAACCAATCCATTAATAGGGCACGCCTGTTGCAGAGCCCCTGTTCGGTTTGCAGGCGGTTTTATGCATGCGTTTACCTTCATCGATTTGTACAGCCGTTCAGCAAAGTAGGCAGATTTATTTCTCATGCATTTCACTGAGAGAGGAGAGGAGAGAATAAAGGAAGGCAGTTAGCATAGCAACCATCAATCAATCTTGATTTAAAAAAAAATTAAAATCATTTCTTGTTATTGAAACAATAATTTTCTAAATGAAAATGCTGCATATGTTGAGCAAAAGTTTTTACTTCCAGTGTTCCTCTATATCGCTAGCATCCAATGTCTAAAATGCTGGAACTGCCATCCTCAGCTCCAGCGTCTTCCTGATGTGTGGGCCAACTCAGAACATGTGGCTGCAGCAGGTTTTTGTTACCAACAATAATGTCCCAAAGGTGCTTTTTCCAAGAGGCAACTGGACTTTCTGGTTTTTTCTTTGAAGACATTTGACTTCTCCTCTAAGAATCTTCTTCAGCTCTGACTGGAAGGTGGGGAAGGGAAGGATTTATGCTCCTTTCAGGCAGCTGGTCATTTGCATCCTTTTAGTGGGTCGTTGAGGCCACTTGGAAGTTTATCTGTTTACCAGACAACAATGAATCTCTTTGGATAGCCTACATTCAGGAACTCGCTTCGAGCAGAGGTTACCAGATCCAACAACACGTTATTTCATTGCTGTCTCTCCATGTTGCAAACACCCTGGAATCAAGTTAACCTCCTGCAAAGCAACTCTCACCAGCTAGAGAGGAATAAACGCTGATGTGGAATCCTCACCTATTGCCAGCAAGGCGTCTTCAAGGTCTCCAGACATCTCGGATTTAATACTCTCCGTAATATCTTTGTTAGCGATGTTCTTGTATTCATCAAATACTACATGAATAAATAAATAAATAAAGATTTTTATTAGCAAACCAAAGAAAAGCAGCTCCCCAACCTCCCAAACCTGGAGACTTAGATATGTCCACAAGCTCCTCTGTTTTGATATTTCCATATTCAAATTTCCAATTTCCTGATTCATACTGTATATATATATATATATATTTTCCTAAAAAAATAAAATAAAAATAGTCCTGAATGAACTGAAATAAGTCTATGGTGGCCACAAGTAATGGGGAAATCACACCATCATGCCTTGAGTCAAACAATGTTAGAATAACAGTTGGAAGGGACCTTGGAGGTCTGCTAGTCTAACCTCCAGCTTAAGCAGGGATCCTATACCATTCCAGACAAATGGCTATGCAATCTCTTCTTGAAAACTTCCGGTGATGGAGCATTTCTGAAGGCAAGCTCTTCCCTTGACTCATTGTTCTTATAGGAGATTTCTTTTATCCTCAGGAGCTTTGGAGAATAAGTTGACCCCTTCCTCTCCGTGACAGCCCCTCAGGTACTGGAAGTCAGCTATCATGACACCCCTAGTCCAGTGATGTGATTCAGCCAGTTCGTACCAGTTCTGGAGAACCGGTTGTTAACTTTCTGAGCGGTTTGGTGAACTGGTTGTTGGAAGAAATCATTAGGGCAGAGAACCGGTTGTTAAATTATTTGAATCCCACCACTGCCCTTGTCCTTCTCTTCCTTGGACTAGAACATCCCCAGGTCCCTCAACCTTTCATCATAACGATTTGAGCCTCCAGACCCTTCATCATCTTTGCTGCCCTTTTCTGCCCATTTTTCTGGGGTCTCAGTATCTTTTCTGGATCATGGTGACCAGAATTAAACAAACATAAGAGTTTGTTTAATTCAGGAATATGTTGTTGCAACTCTCCTTCCTAGCCTACAACTGGCCGTCACGTGGCTTCTCAGTACAGCTTAAAGTTGGAGGGTAGATAGATAGAATAGAATCAGGAAATAATAGAATAGAATAGAATAGAATAGAATAGAATCAGGAAAGAATAGAATAGAATCAGGAAAGAATAGAATAGAATCAGGAATGGAATAGAATAGAATAGAATCAGGAATAGAATAGAATAGAATCAGGGAAGAATAGAATGGAATGGAATGGAATCGAATCAGGAATAGAATAGAATCAGGAAAGAATAGAATAGAATAGAATAGAATAGAATAGAATAGAATCAGGAAAGAATAGAATAGAATCAGGAATGGAATAGAATAGAATCAGGAAAGAATAGAATGGAATGGAATGGAATTTAGTGTTCATTCATAGGAGTTCTGGGCAACTGAATGGAGCTAAGTGTTTACTGGCCGGATGCTCTTCCTGTCACCAATGCGGAATTACATTCAGTAGATATATATTCCCGTCTTGCCCAGAGAGAGAAATATCTACCTCTACCTAGGATTGAATTCACAGCCTCCTGATTGCGAGGTGATAACTTCCCCTCTAGGCCACCGCACCGCTCACTTGATTCCTACGATGTTCCTTTTTTTTTGTTGTTTACACAAGAATCCGCTCGCACGATCACTTACCCCTTAAAAGGTGGTTCCTGCTTCTGGAGCACAGGATAGTAATGAACTGGCCCTCACTGGTGCCCCATTTGTTCTCCCCTGCTTCATACAGGCACTGGAGGAAAGGAGCACAAACAGCAGATTTTTTGCAGGGAGATCAATGAACATCATTGCCAGGGGAAAGGGAAGAGTTTGGGGTTTGGAGCCACAACGCAGCACATCTGCACCAATCCAGTTTCCTCCCTGTTCTCACAAGGCAATAAGGGACGGGCAACTTCACACGGATAAAGAAATGGAAGTCTCCACCTGCGAGCTGTAAGGCAGGCAGGCAAGGGTGGAGTTCGACAGGATATTTTGCTTCCTGGGGATGCAACGTTGTGTGCAAAAATCGTTTTAAGCTTACCAGGTCTTAATGCAGCTGGCATGATGGTCTGCATGTGACATAGACCAGGGGTCTCCAACCTTGACCACTTGAAGCCTGGAGGACTTCAACTCCCAGAATTCCCCAGCCAGGGGAGAACAAATGGGGCACCAGTGAGGGCCAGTTCATTACTATCCTGTGCTTCAATTCTGGGAGTTGAAGTCCACCAGGCTTCAAGTGGCCAAGGTTGGAGACCCCTGAGTCATGGACAATGGGGTGGGGAGAAGGAGGCACTCATTGTGTCACCCAAAATTGCCATTTGGCTGCTAAAATTTTGGAGATCATAGAATAACAGAGCTGGAAGGGACCGTGGAGGTCTTCTAGTTCAACCCCCTGCCTAGGCAGGAAACCCTATACCACTTCAGACAAAGGGTTATCCAACATCTTTTTAAAAACTTCCAGTGTTGGAGCATTCACAGCTTCTGTTGGTAAGTCGTTCCACTGATTCATTGTTCTAGGTTACTTCTCTCCTGGATTAGTTTCCACCCATTGCTTTTTATCCTGCCTTCAGGTGCTTTGGAGAATAGCTTGACTGCCTCTTCTTTGGGGCAGTCCCTGCAAATGGGGTTACTCACCTTGGCATCCTCTTTGGCCAGCCCCTGATCAACATGGGAACTCTCATCTCTGTTGCCCTGGGAAGAAAAGGGATGGGAAGGGGAGGCAAATGACATGTGCATTATTGTTTGCATCCCTAACTTTTTCCCAGCTTCTTTTTTGCACACCACACACACAGAGGACTGCAAAGAAAGGCCAAAAGGACACAAAAGGTTCTCAAACAAGCCCTGGTTCAGTTTTACACCTGCAAAAATGCTTACTCAACAAAGACAAGCTGTGATTTAGGGCAGGGGCCTCTAACCTTGGCAACTTTACAACTGGTGGCTTCAACCCCCAGAATTCTGGGAGTTGAAGTTCACAAGTCATGAAGTTACCAAGCTTGAGACCCCTGGTTTAGAGTGAGGTGTGAACTCATCCATTGTGTGAAGAGCGATCTGAGGCATGACAAGAAGAACCAAATACTTACAGTTGACAGGGACACCAGGACCCTCTGGAACTTGGAGGAGGTATCTGAAACAATGTCCTTCTCGAGGGTGGTTCCATACTCTGCAAAAAAAGGCCCAGAGGTATATCTCAGTCCTACTCGGAGAATTGGCGGGGTGGAGGAAAGCTCGACAACTTCTTGAAAAACAACCACTAGTGTGCACGCAGGGCATGTTCAAAAAATTCGGGGGTCTGTGAGAATAAACCTTGAGAAACAGAAGGAAGAAGTAACGGCTGGATTCAAGAAATGGAGTCCAAGGAAAGATGGGACAGAGAAAGCAGAAGGGACCCCTCCTACCTGCCTTTAGGATAAAACCAGGGAAGGGAGAGGTGGAAAGATTCTGTAACTGGTGGGGGAGTTATCAGCAACAGCACGTTCCTGTACTGGAAGGATTGACAGAACCTGGGGGTCGGCATGAAAAGGGGGATCAGCGAGGAATCCCTACAGAACCACAAGCGAACTAAGCCCAACCCTCCTCGAATTCCACTGGCCCATATCTAACCCCTGTCAGGTGCTAACCATGAGTTGGGAAGATTCCTGTGCATAGGTGTGAATGCCAATAAATCGGTTTAACTGCAAGCCTGATATTTCACATCTGACAATTCCACAGAGAGGCCCAAGACAACAGACTGTGCAGTCCTGATCTGTGTGGGGGGAGGGAAGAAAAGACTCAGAATAGCCACACCCCAGAATCTCCCAGGGTATATTTGGTCGGTTAGAAGGTTTTAGTCTGGCAAGAGTACATCTGTTGGGTGAAAGTAAATAAAGAAATGCATTCAGGTGGATCTCAATTGTGTCATTTTGGGACTTAGATCTGACAAAAATCCTATAACAAATATAATTTTAATATTCACGACTTTGTGTGTTGGAGTTTAATCTACCTTGAATCACCGACAGCAATGGTGCAATAACAGATCTGCCTATTTTTTATGGATGCCATCTTGATTTCTCATCTGCACCATCAGTGATGCCATCTTGACTTCTTTTGACCATGGTCTGCAGATAGTTATGACAATGGGGAATCCTACTAAACCAGAGGTCTCCAAACTTGGCCACTTTAAGACTTGTGGACTTGTGGGAGTTGAAGTCCACAAGTCTTAAAGTGGCCAAGTTTGGGAACCTCTGTATACTAAACTCTGAGATTGGGCCCACACAAATTCTAGGGACCGTATCTAAAAGCATTGTCTGTGGTAGGTCTGCCTACCACCAAACATAACATGCAAATGGAATTCAAGGTTTCCAGCTGCCGTCTGTGCCCAGCTGGCCATGTGATTCTGGAAACTTCCATGAATCGGCTGCAGGTGAGTGACGAAGGCTATGGGACCGAATACTCACGACAGTGGTAGGTGTCATTAATCCTCCGCATTTCCTCGTTAGTACGAGAGGCCAAGATTTCTATCAGGCAACCCTCATCTGTCCCAGCCCCCTGAAAGACAAGACAAAAGAGCTTCAACAGAGCGCCGGAGCTGGGCAAATGCCAACAGAAACAAGGTTTTCCTAGGAACATCTCCAAGCTTCAAAATAATTTTGACCGACCACAGAGTGGAAACCAAACCTCACAAATCTCAAGCTGAGGGACTGTGTGGAATTTTATGAAAATGCTGGCTGCAGTAATATGATGGAAAACGTGTCTACTGCAATTTCCTGCTCTCATAGGTACACAGAATACCCCAAAGTAGGGAGACAAAAACTAGGAACGGATGGAGAACATGCCTACAACTTCAGGCAGCTCCCCAGTTCCTTATTTTCCAACCAATTACCATGGTTTATGGTCCATCTATTATCAGACTCCACCTACAATCAAAGAGGGCCTCCAACCCATAGAAGCTTTTGCGATAGCACATTTGTGGGTCTTTAAAGCAAGCTGGCTGAGGAATTCTGGGAGTTGAAGCTCACAAGTCTTAAAGTTGCCAAGGTTGGAGACCCCTGGTTTACAATATGCTAAATTGAGCAAGGGAAGAGGAGATGAAAAGTAGAGTTACAATCATGGCCGTAACTGCTTTTTTTTTTTTTTTTTTACATGGAACATACAGTAATGGGGCTGGAAGGGACCTTGGAGGTCTTCTAGTCCAACCCTGTGTTCGAGTGTTAACATGTGCCAATATTTGTACAGAAAGGATGGAGCTTGAATCACGTAGCCGCAGAGATCTTCTTGACTTTTGATCTTCTCCAGGACCTAGCTGAATCCATGTTGCCAGGCAGCATCGAGAGATGGGTAAGGCACCTCCACACCACCCACTTCCTGGAACTTTGAAGCCAACTGCTCAAAGAATATATTCCAGATGACCTTTTGAGATACAGGTATGGGTCTGACATAAAACAGCCCCATGGACAACTCCACATACAAATCTCTGGTCCTTTGTTAAACATTATTATTATTTTTTGCAAACCTTTATTGCTCTTCTCAGCTCCTCCACATCATACAGGGTGATAGAAGTCATCATTCCAATAATAACTTTCTCAAAATTCTTACTCAGCTCAGACTTCAGGTCATCAATCAAATCCTGTTGGGGAAAGAGAATGATTGGATAAGATCACAATGGCTAGCATCATTATTTTTGTTACAAGTGTACCAGCCAAAATTAAATGTTATTTCAAGTCAGAAGTCAAAGCTGTATGACAGCTGGCTTTTCAATTCTAAGGACATAAAACCCAGATCAAACTTTTTTGTGGACCACAGAATCTCACATTCGACATGATCTTTGGAAACTTAGCAGGGACTAATGACTTTTGCTTAAAAATTCTCAGGGCCATTTTTCTTTATTTTTCTGCTTCTTCCATATCTCTATATCAAGGGACTTCAAACTTGGCAAGTTTAAGATTTGTGGGCTTCAACTCCCAGAATTCCTGAGCGATCACGATTGGAGGAGGAATTCTGGGAGTTGAAGTCCACAACTCTTAAAGCTGTCAAGTTTGAAGACCCCTGCTCTAGATACAAAATAGACAGTGATTAATATGTGTGTGTGTGTGATGCGTGTGCGTGTGCGTGTGTATGTATGCATGTATGTATATATATCTGTGTGTGCGCGCGCATGTATATATGTATATGTATTTACAGGTGTATGTGTTTACACACACACACACATATACATACACACAGCAAATGTATATGTATGTGTATATGCGTATTTTGTTTCTTTTGAGAGTGGGCATCAGAATTTCATTTTTAATGTGTGCCAGTGTGCTCATCGAAATAAATGATAATACAGATTATCTTATCTTCTTTATCATCTCATCTCATCTTATCATCTATCTCATTATTTAGGAAGTTTGTTACCTCGCAGCGCATATAATGTGATTTGTGCAAGCCAATTCTCCTCAAATAAGATTCAAAGTCACCCTTCCAAGGAACCTATCAGGATTTTGACATTCATGATGATTCTGACCATTTGGTCAAAAGAATCTTAGATTGAAATGACAAGGAATGAAGAGCAGGCCCAGCCAACCTTTAGGTTCTGGAAAGTTCTGTAAGGAAAGCACAAGCCTGTGGATGAAACATGTGATCAACACCACAACAGGCATGCGTAAGTATTTTTGTAATTTGCTTCAAACTGCACTCGGGGTTCTGTCAATCTTACAGGAGGATCCAGTTTTGTTCAACTGAATAATTGTGCCTTTTTTGGGCAAATCTGGACTCTGTCTCTTTGTTCGCACCAAGCCACACCTGGTTCTGCCCAACACAATTTACCTTTAATTTCAATTATTTAATAATTAATCTGGCTCCTTATTTAAACATTGACAAAGGGACTGTATCTTCCAAAGAGATAAAGAGAGAAACAGGAAGAGAGAGATGTGTGTGTGTGTACGTGGGAAATCAAACCATCACTATACAAAGAAAAAGTTTGGCATTAGCAATAGAAGCAATCAATTTTATTGACAGATATCCCTGCCTTAATGAGGTGGAACAATTCACTTTGCAGTCTACATGTGAATCCAGTCCCAGAGTTCCCCTTCAGCACAAAACCTACCCGACCAATAGTGGATTTGTAGGCAATCTTAATCTCTTGCCGTTGGGACAAGTTCCTGTTGACCAAAATCTCAATGATGGCATCTTCATCAGTACCTGGGACAAGAGACCAAAGATTCAGAGAAGGGCAAGAAAGAGGACCAAGGAATTGAAACCCAGATCCATGGAGCAGGATACGGGGAAAAGATGAGATCAGGTACATGTTTGACAAGCAGAAAAATCCAGGTAACCAGGACCTCCAGAGCAAGACCACCGGAAGCACAAATCACAAACCAATTCTGGGAGTTGAAGTCCACAAGTCTTAAAGTGGCCAAGTTTGGGCACCCCTGATCTAGCATTTCACAACCTTTCTAATGTCCTGATTAAAACAGACTTTGAGGCAGAAGCCTCACAATTTCAGAGCAATCAATCAAGAATGCAACTCGTGACTCACCCAAGCCTTTCATAGCCTTGCGGAGAGCCTGTGCATCGGCCTCAGCGTTGAAGTTGGAGGCTCCCTTGATGGTTCCTCTGTTTCCTGCCTAAAAGCCACAGAATATCAAAAGTCAAAGCCCAGAAGAGGAAGAAACAAGACCAAAAAAAATGCCCAGGGGATCCTTGACTTAGAACCACAAAAGAGACCAACGTGTCTGTGGGCTCAGCAAGAGGGCTGTGAAGCTCATTTTGTCCCATGCTGTGATCCTTTCACCACTGTCTTTAAGTGAAGCAAGTTAACTGATCCATGCCGCCACTAAGTGAACCTGGCTTCCTCTCATTGACTTTGCTCTTCACAAAGGAGAAGGCTGCAATGGAGATCACATCAATACATGCCAGTTGCCAAGTGTTGCAATTCTGATCCCTTGATGTGGCCGAGGGGAACTGCAACCGTTACGAGTGTAAAGCCGGTCAAAGGTCACTTCTGCCAACATCATTGTTAACTTTGAATAGCCACTAAAGAAATGGTTTTTTTTTTTTTTAAATACTTTTTAAATTTTATTTTATATAAACAATCCATCTTTCATTTCAACGGTGTGTCATCTGGGTACAAATATCTTGTGTAATAACCATTACAATTACTACATCTTCATTCCTATCATATAGTTACTCTATTCTTACTTCATACTACTACACATGATCTATCGAATGATAATAACAATTCTTAGCATATTTAATTTCTTATTCTCATGTTTACTATGTTTCGCTAGTCTTCTTAGATTTTCCAATTTCCATTTTTATTCTCCAGCCATTGATAAAAGGGTTCCCATACCATATAATATTCATTTTGTTCCTTTTATTTAATTGCAAGGGTTAACCTGTTCGTTTCTACACATTCTAATATTTTCCTGATCACATTTGCATCTGTTGGGATCTAAAGAAATGGTTGAAGGCTAAAGACTTTGCAGCAGGGGAGTAGGCCAAGTTCAACAGTCCAGCTGCTACAAAGGAGTTCCAAATTCCCTGCGAGCTTGTCTACCTCAGGGGTCTCCAACCTTGGCCACTTTAAGACTTGTGGACTTCAACTTGTAGAGTTCCAAACTCTGGAAGTTGAAGTCCACAAGTCTTAAAGTGGCCAAGGTTGGAGACCCCTGATCTACACGATGAAAGTAACAAAGGAAGGGAAACTTAACTGGGTTTGGACCTAGCGCTAAACCAAGGTTTCTATGGCTTGCTGAACACACCACAATTGGCTATCTTGGTGCAAGAAACACAGCCTTTAACCACCATTCGTGGCACCACAGTGGCTAGGCTAACCCTATTCCCTGAACCCAAAACCAAGGAACTGAATTTAGATTTACTGTGACCAGGAAAAGGCTAATTATGTTGTGCAGCAAGAAACAAACTATACACCACAACAGACACCTGGCCAACAGCCACCTCCGCAGCCACACCAAGCCCTCATAGTAGCGGTTCCCATTTACCCTGTCAAGAAGAGCTTTTCCATCTGCTTAATTGCCCTGAGCCAACAGCTCCAGGCATTGGCCCTTTGATCAGTCCCAGGGTGTGCCAGGCACTGCCTGGTACCACAAGCAACCCATACCACATACCATGGCAATAAACTTTCAGCAATTCTCTAGCAACCAGTCAGCCCTACAGATGGTCCCTGTAATAAAAAAAAAAGAATTTAGATAAGGCTCAGCAAACACAGCAAGAAAAGTACTGTTATTAACCTCTGTTAATATTAAAGAGGAATATTAAACAACGTTTGATGTCTGGAAGGATTATGGGTGGCCATGAACATCCACAGCAAGGAAACATGTACCACATGGGTATAAATACTTGCAATGTGAGTCCCTCAAAATGCCCCGCTCCTAATTACATAAAATCCCCTTTTTTAAAAGAGGAACAAATTGTATTAAGTTTATGGAAATGATTTCATTCCATTGTAATGGCACGGAAGCTAAACTGAAGACAGGTTGGGTGGAAAAAAAATCGGCATGCCCTCACTTGCAGAGTTACAAGCTGTGCCCTCCAACAGAGCTGCAAAAACCCTGAACATCAACTGCAAATCAATTCAAGCTATGGCCTCACTATGCCCTTAGTGCAGCCTTCCCTAGAGGCTAGCACCCTCTGGATACTGGGGTATTTTCCTACAATCCTCTACCCCGTCTAGCTGGCTAAGGAGTCCCCAGAAGGGCAATCCCAACACAGCTTGGGGAGAATTGCAGAGACATCTCTCATGTGGGCTGGGCCAAAAAACAGAGGAGTTCCCCCCAAAATGGAAATTTCCACGTCTGTTTCAGCCTGGGTGAGTCATTACTCATGTATAAAGCTGGCAAGATTTAATCTGCCTGGTGTTCATTTTAGGAGCTGGCCCTCCAATTCCTTCCCCAGGCGGCCCTAATGTACCTTCACGCCCACCCCAGTCCCAATTCCTACCTGGGAGGCAATCTTTGCATAGACAGAAAATCCATTATATGTCGAGCCACTTACTTATTAATGCCTCCCAGGAGCTTCAATAAGTAACTGAACGCAAACAAAAAGGATTAAGAAAAGGGAAGGGACCACTTAAAAAAACTCCACAGGCTGGAAGTAAATCCAATAATTCCTGTTGGCTTCCCGCCTTGCCATGGCAATCTAGCTCAGAGGTTTCCAAACTTGGCCACTTTAAACTATGCTGGCTGGAGAATTCTGGGAGTTGAAATCCACCAGTCTTAAAGTGGCCAAGTTTGGGCACCCCTGATCTAGCCTCTCGCCACTGGATAATGCTGTCGGTCGGTCGGTCTTATTTCCATCTCTTTTGCAACCGCTCTACATGGAGCAATGGAAAATTTCGGAGCCACATTTCCGGCTCTGCCCATTCCTCTCTGGGTTTTGCTTGGGGAAGAAAATAAAAATAAAAATAAGCAGGCCAGCCCGTCTGATCACTTTAAAAAGGATTGCTCTCACGGCTTCTGATGTGCAGAAGCAACCTCTTGTGTAGGGCGTGGATTGCCTTCAATGACGGGTTTGTTTGACTCTTTTCAAGCCATCGTTGCTGTCGACAGCCCAACATTGGACTGTCTGCAGAATCACCACTCCTGATCCCCCTGCACTGCTCAGCAGGGAAAGCAGCTGCTTCTCCTGGTTACGGCAAAATCTCCAACACCGCAACTGGAGCAGCGATTGCCAACCGGTGGGCCAGGGACCCCTGGTGGTCCATGAGAAAATTTGGGTGGTCTGCAGAGAAATGTCCCCCCCCAAAGCAATTAATCCAGGTTGCATGGGAACACAAGGCTTGCATCGCTTGCATTGCGAACAACACGAGATAGTGACGGGAGGGGGGAAAGGGTGGAGGGGGCAAATTTGCTCCATTCACCCCACATGCCTGGCCTGGCCACCAGGCTGCTTCTCTCAGCTTCTTTCTTCTTCTGCTTTTGGCTGCATGCAAGGAAAGCAGCCAAAGTCTTTCTTTGTCTCTCCCAAACTCCGCCAGAAACGAGTCTTTGGGACCCTGCAAGGCCTCCTGCTCCAAGAGGCTGCACCAGCAAAGACTCATTTCTGGCGGAGTTTGGGGGAGAGAAAGAAAGACTTCTGCGGCTTCTGCTGCTTTCCTTGCATGGAGCCTAAAGTCTCTCTCTCGCTCTCTCCCCCCCTCTGAGAACGGAGCTGGAGACAGGATCCTGCGACCCCAAATAAAGAACAATCGATCAGTAGGAAAACGGGGTGGGGAATTTCCCTGCAGACTTTTTGGGGGATTTTCCCAGGGTGTCTGGTCCGCGGGATATAAGATGATGAGTTTGGTGGTCCCTGAGGTCCAAAAGGTTGGTGACCCCTGGACTAGGGAGAACTTGGCATTGCTGATGGCACCGAAGCTAAGGCCCTTTAGACGGCTCTCCTGCTTGCCATAATTTAAGCTTCTCTGATTTGTCTGTGGAGATTCTGGATCATCCAGGTCAACGCTGAGCCACAGGTGCTTTTCTTCAAAAGGCAACTAACTTTGTTTTTCCTTGAAGACGTTTTTGCTTCTCATTCAAGAAGCTTCTACAGTCAGAACTGAAGAAGCTTCTTGAAGGAGAAATGAAACGTCTTCATAGCAGCCTTCCAACATCTCAGGGGCTGCCCCAAAGAAGAGGGAGTCAAGCTATTCTCCAAAAGAACCTGAGGGCAGGACAAGAAGAAGCAATGGGTGGAAATTAATCCAGGAGAGAACAATTAACCAGTGGAACAACTGGCCTCCAGAAGTTTTGGCTGCTCCAACACTGGAAGTTTTTAAGAAGAGATTGGATAACCCTTTGACTGAAGTAGTGTAGGGTTTCCTGCCTAGGCAGGGGGTTGGACTAGAAGACCTCCAAGGACCCTTCCAACTCTGTTATTTCTATTCTAAAACAAGCAAAAAGAAAGAAAGCCCAGTGGCCTTTTGAAAAAGCACCTTTGGGCTACCTTCTCTGACTTATCCAGACCTTCCTCTTCCTCCTCTCCCTCTTTCGAAAGCCTACAGTGTGACTAAAGTCTGCATTGCAACGGAGATGCTCGCCCCCAGCGATAGACATGGCCCACTGGAGCTTACCGTAGGATTACACAGACAGTCCTTGAGTTACATCCATGCATTCAACAGCTGTTCAAAGTTATGAGGGCACTGAAACAACCAGTTTTCAATATTCTAGCCATTGCACCACCTTTGGGGTCATGTGATCAAAATTTGGGCGAGTTCATATTTATGATTCCCTCCTGCCCACCTCTTCAACTAAAGGTACAATATATTATTATTCACATGCCTACGGCATATATTTGGGCTCCCAGCAAAGCAGTACAAAAAGCAGAACCTGGAACCCTATGTCCACTTTTGGTCACCACATTATAAAAAAAGTTGTTGAGACTTTGGAAAAAGTACAAAGAAGAGCCACTAAAATGATGAAAGGCCTGGAGAAATTAACCCAGAAAAGAAGCAGCCTGGAATTAAGGAGAAACTTCCTAATAGTGAGGACAATGAACCAGGGGAACAGCTTGCCACTAGAAACCGTGGTTGCTCCCATCACTGGGGTTTTTTAAGAAGAGACTGGACAGCCATTTGACTGGGATGGTATGAGCTCTCCTGCTTGAACAAGGGCTGGACTAGAAGACCTCCAAGGTCCCTTCCAGTCCTGTGGTTCAAAGGGGCAAAGGTATGCCAGCTTGGCACATGGATCGAGTTCCAGTTGATAAGGGTAGATAACTGGCAAACAATCCACCCAGAATTGATCACCGTAAGGAATGCACGTCCTCCTTTTCAACAGACTGCAAAAAGTCCCAACAAAGGGATATTGTTTGTGGAATTAACCCTGAGCATCTATAGTCCACTTTCTGTTCACTCGGGTCACTCCTCTTGATGTTTCCTCTTAAGTGGCAGTGAAACTGGGTGGCTTCGGATCTGGTCCCTTACTGGAACGAATCGAACAAGGCACCTTGGGGGTGGAGGGGGGGGTCAAAAGAAGCCCCTCCCTTGCAATCTGCCCAATGGAAAGGCACTGGACACCTGTTCTGGGGCTCTAGGAGAAAGCAAGAAGCCATCATGCCTTTTTGCATGAAGACGCAGCCATTTTTACCTGGCCGAGAGTTACGTTGTCCCTCAACTCAAGAGAAACCTGGCCTGTGCCACCTTTCCATTCGGGGCTGGGTCTCTGCGCTGCCTCAGCCCCAAAGGTAGCAGGGAAGGGTTGATTTGGGACCAGAGTGAATAAAAAGCAATGTTTTTGAAAAAAATAACAATTAGTTTTTAAAACTTTTTATCAAATTTATTTTAATAAAATCCTTTTGGAGTAAAAAAAATCTATCTAAAGATAGTTTTCATACATAATGTAGTTTATTCGGCATGAAATGGAGCTCAGTTATGTAGTACGAGGCTGTATATTCTGCAATATTGGGACCGTCAATGAGGCAACAATGGGACAGAGATGCCACTTGCTCTTTAAACATTATGATTAAAATAGACTGGATTTAAATCAAGCTTTTGTATTAGTGGTCTAATTGACTTGATCTGAATCAAATCCACCCTGTTTGGGACCGTTTGCACTGTTGCAGGTGTTATGCCTGGGGTCAAAGAACATCCGGGCTCCCAAAGCTGAGCTGGACTTAACCCAGTTTTGAACGGCTTCAAGTTTCAAAAAAACTGAAAACTTAGGTACAATCTTAATCCTCACCACGGTCACCCAGCATGGCAATTACAGTTGTACGTTGTGACAGTTGTAAGGTGGGTCATGATGTGACCAGGCCTGATTTGATGACTCCCTGGAAGGGGGGGGGGACAGAAGGAAGTCACTCAAACATGCCATTTGTTCATGTACAACATGTTCACAAAACATGTTCCCAAAAAGCAGAAGTTGGCTAGTTGGCTGCCTCCCCTCCCCCCCACAATGTGTCTTTATAGAAGGTGGGGTACCCAACCCTTTGATTCTCTGAGCCCCACATTGGGGGTGAAGGCACGATGCTCAGTCCCCTGCCCCATCCTCTGCAAGCAAGACTCTGAACCATCAACCAACTGCCTGCTCTCAGCTTATACATGCTGGACCACCAAAAACGGAACCGAGGTTTATGTTAACCAAAGTCAGCATGTTGAAGGAATGAAGCTGGTTAAGCATGCAGGGAATATGGGGCTGGGGGCTGGGCTGGGGGTAGGGCTAAGCCCCTGCTCCTTGGGACCATTAGAGTTGAGCAGGACCGCTTAGGGCTGCAGGGTTATTCTTAGCAGCACATCATGCACTTTGCAAGGCTTCCTTTGCTCCCACTTATCCCTCGATGTGATGGAGAATGGACTTCCTCTGTTTTGCTTCCCACACCGCCTTTGCCATAGATTTGCACTGCAACAACTCTGTCATCGTACACTAGAATGAATGAGCTTGAAGGGACCTTGGAAGTCTTCTACTCTAGCCCCCCCCCCGCCACCCCCTCAAGCAGGAGACCTATAGTATATACCAGTGATGGCTAACCTTTTCAGCTTGGTGTGTCGAAAAGCCTTCCTCGGGTCGTGTGTCACTTCAAGAAATATCAATAATTTGGTTTATGACGGACTGGGCTGGGGTGATCACACAGGGCTGTGAAACTCGTCTCCCTGGTCTCAGGGCTGCAGGTGCAGGATGTGGGGATCGGAAGGCCACCTTACAGGGCTGTGAACCTCATGGATCTCCTTTCCTCCTGTAGCGTTCCTGAGGTAGTGAAACTGACAAACCTCAGTTTATGGTGGTTAAAACTGGTTCTCTGCTGCAAAGATCTTGCAGCAGCGGTGACACCACATCTCCACACAACAAGCAGGGAGCAGGGATTGGAGCAGAGCACAGGCAGCCTCTAAATGTGCAGGTTTTCCCCACACCAACTGACTTTGCCTGTCAGTCAAAGTGCCTTGGCGTGTCACAAGTGACACGCGTGTCATAGGTTAGCCATCACTGGTATATACCATTTCACATGAAGTGACTTTTCTTAAAAGCCTCCAGTGAGGATGGAGCATCCCACGATTTCTGCGGTCATTGTTCGTGGCAGAACCCAGGAGCGGCTTCTGACATACAACGGGGATGCTGCCATGGCCATAAGTGTGAAAAACAGTCCAAAGTCCCCCCCTTTTCCCTGTTGTAACTTTGAAGGGCATTAAACGAAGGGTCGCCACTCGTAATTGTCTGGTTTGGTTCTGCAACCCAACAGGACAGACAGAGACTTCAGAGGAGAATTAGTCTGCAGAAAAAACAATGGCTACCAACCTGCCTTCCATGGAGGACCTGTATATCCTGCACGAGTCAAAAAGAGGGCTGTAAAAATATCTGCAGACCCCTCACACCCTGGACATAAACTGTTTCAATTCCCACCCTCAAAATGACACTATAGAGCCCTGCACACCAGAACAACTAGACACAAGGAGAGTTTTTCCCCCAACTCTGCTAAACAAATAATTCCCTCAACGCTGTTCAGCTATCCACAAAGTCTGCATTACTATTACTGTTAATCTTCTCATCCCTCCTTATCGCCCATCCCCTCCCACTTGTGACTGTTTCCTAATATGATTTGATTGTTGATTGTACCCTAGGACGATTATTAAGGGTTTTACTTTATGGTTGACTCTTGATGAAGGTCTCTCTTCTTTTATGGACATTGAGAGCATTTGCACTAAAGACAAATTCCTTGGTGTCCAAGGACTTTTGGCCAAGAAAGAATTCTAGTCAATTCTTCGTAAGTCGAGGACTCCCCGCGCCGCCTTGTTGGGCCGGCGGTTTGGCTGCGTGCAGGCGGGGCAGCGGGCGAAGGGGGACCGCCGAGGCCAAGCGGAGCCACTCCGGGCCCCAGGACCGGCAGCCCCCGACCGTTCGCCGGCCACTCCCGGGCGCAGGGAACGAGGCCAGAGCCGAGCCGGTCTCCCTGCGTCGGGCCGTGGCTCCAAGGCGGCCAACGTCCGGCTTTCCCGGGCAGGTGAGACGGGCTCTGGGGGCGCCTCCAGCCCGGCACCCTCGGCCGCCGTCGCGGCTTCCTAGCGGCTGCTTGTTCAGCACCGGCCCGACCCGCCGCCCGAAAGTGGCGCGCAGCCGCCCCGCTGGCCGCCAGGAGCCGCCCGCCCGCCCGCCCGCCCCGTCGGTCCCGGCCACCGCCTACCTGCCTGCCTGCTCTCTTCGCCGCCGCCGCCGCCCTGGAAGCTGCTCGCTTGGGCTCCGCTTCCTTTTCAGGGACGCCGAGGCCCGCCCTGGAGGGGGCGGTCACGGGGCAGCGCTGGGACTTCCTCGGATCAGGTTGCAGCGCGGCGCGGCGGTGAAAGCAGCGGAGGCGCCGGCAGGGCGGGGAAGGAAGGCCGGGCGGAGCCGCTTCCACGCCTTCCTTCTCGGGCGCACCTGCTGGGGCCCCGGCACCTCCCGCCAAAGCCCCCCCCCCGTCCCAATTTCTTTCTATCTATCTATCTATCTATCTATCTATCTATCTATCTATCTATCTATCTATCTATCTATCTATCTATCTATCTATCTGTCATCCACCTATCATCTATCTATCTATCATCTATCTCTGTATCCTATCTCATATGTATTTTTTATTTTATTTATATACTATCTATAGATCTATCTCTATCAATCTATCTCTTTCTCTCTCTCTCTCTCCATCCATTATCTATCTATCATCTCTCTCTCTCTTGCTCTCTCTACCTACCTATGTCTGCCTAGATCTAACTCTACCAATTCCTCTCTACCTCTCTTTCTCTACCTATGTGTCTATCCATCTATCCATCCATCTTTCCCTTTTTATCTCTGTCTCTCCATCTCCCTATGTGTGTCTCTGTCTCTCTGTCCATTGGTCCATCCATATTTTGGGTTGTTTTTGCAGGCTGCAGCCACGGACGCTTTTGTTTATTGTGAGCGCGTAAATTGTCTACATCTCCTTCCTCTCATCTTGGTGGACTTGACAGCCTAGATTAGGGTGGGGCCTCCATCACTGGAGGCTTTTAAGAAGAGATTGGACGACCATTTGTCTGGAGTGATACAGGGTCTCCTGCCCTGGGCTGGACTAGAAGACCTCCAAGATCCCCTCCAACTCTGTTATGATTCAATGATTGAGAGATTCTGCAACTGCACCCTGGAAGCCCCACCCTTTTCTAAATCCAGGTGAGTCTTGGCAGCTTTCCTGGAGGAGGAAAGGTCTGGATTGCTTCACTTCCCAGGTGCTCTTAGAGACACCAGATCACTGCCAAGTACAAAAAAGATAAAAAAAATGTCCGTTTAACATATCCAGACAGTTGGCAGGGAATTCATATTAAAGAAACTCTTTATTTTATGGGCCTTTTTGTCCATGAGAAGATGCTAGAAGGAGAATCAGAGAAGGGAAATGGTGCACCTGCCACTCGCACAAATGAACCTTCACACACACACACACGCACACACGCACACACAGAATGCCCGCTATTATCCAAACGGAGCTGTGTGTGCAAGGGCACGGACAGCCCAGTTCCAAACAGCATGGCCCAGAGTTTGGGGACTCCTGCTATAAATCAAGGTAAGCCTTTAAAAAAAAAGCACAATTCACAGAGTTCTTCGTTTATTTATTAAATCAGATAACTTTTTTCCTGCTTTAATGGATCAGAATTTAGAAGCCATTTTAACAAGTCTTGGCTATGGAAAATCACCCAGCTCCATTGCTAGTGATCACTTGTGCTATTGTCCACATTCTAGAGTTTGAAGAAGGATTATCAACTTAACATATCCAGAATCACTGAAAAGCAGCTGGCTAAGAATACATTGAAAAATGTTGTTCCTTCTGCTTGGAGTTTACTCTTCAAGAGAAAAAAGGAAGTCACAAAATGCCTATGCTAAACAGGACCAATTGTCATGTCATCCTCTATGCCCTCTTTGAATAGACAGAGCGATGCCCTGTTGCAAGAATCCTAAAAAATGATTTATTTTTGTGATTAATATTGCTGTTATATCTATATAGTCTGCCTGCCTGCCTACCATCTGTAACATAAATGGACAATGCCAAATCGTTTTAATATTGGTGGCTATAGCTGAATAAGCTTCTTGGATGAGAAGCGAAATGTCTTCAAAGAAAAAACAGAAAATCCAGGTGCCTCTTGGAAAAGCACCTCTGGGCTGGTGGCTATACTTTTGAGTGCCAGAAGGTGACAGCATAACCACATACAAGCTTAATGGGAATCTAGTTTACAGCATTTAAAAGGCTGAAAAAATACAGTTGATTGATGCAAATTGTCTTCACCCTTGGGACTCATGCAATCATACAAACAGGATATTTTCCTGATATTTGTCTACATGTCTTTGTTACAGGCATAAGGGCTGTGAACCATTTTCTCAACCTCTAAATCAGGGCTCTTCAAACTTGGCAGCTTTAAGGCTTGTGGACTTTCAACTCCCAGATTTCCTCCTCCAGTCATGTTGGCTCAGGAATTCTGGGAGTTGAAGCCCACAAGACTTAAATTGGCCAAGTTTGAGGACTCTTGCTCTAAATAGTAAATGTTTAGGGCAGCAGAAATATTTGGAGTAAGTGTAAAACTAAGGAAAATAACATACGAGAGAGTTCTACTTCTGTTTTGGGTCTACTTGAGGGCAACTATGTCTTACGCATAAGATAGATTACAACTATATTTTCTTCAAAGCCTGTGAGGTTTTTTGAGATTTTCTGAGCTTGCTTGAATCGTTTTGACATTCAACAGTTTCTCACTGGATGATGCTAGGTTGAAATGCTCTAGTATTGCCATATACAGGTAGTCCTCCGCTTATAACTATTCGTTTATTGACCCTTTGAACTTATACTGCTGAAAAAAGTGACTTATAACTGATTTTCACACAACCATTGCCACATCCCTGGGGTTGCAGGATCAAAATTCAGGCCCTTGGCAACTGACATGGGTTCATGCGAGAGATGCCATGTCCCAGGCTCATGTGAACACAAGCAAAGTCAACGGGGAACAAGATTCACTTAACAATTGTGGAACTGAATTAAAAATATTTAATAAAATATATAAATAATAAAATAAAAAATATCTATAGACCCCTCACATCCTGAACATAAACTGTTTCAACTCCTTCCCTCAAAACAACACCCTATAGAGCACTGTACACCAGAACAGCTAGACACAAGGACAGTTTTTTCCCCAAAACTATCCCTCTGCTAAACAAATAATTCCCTCAACACTGTCCAACTATTTACAAAGTCTGCACTACTATTACTATTAACCTTCTCATCACTCCTTATCGCCCATCCCCTCCCATTTGTGACTGTATGACTGTAACTTTGTCACTTGTATCCTTACAATTTATATGGACTGTTTCCTAGTATGATTTGATGGCTTATTGTACCCTGTGACTATCATTAAGTGTTATTATTCTTTCCCCCCTTCCCTTCCTACACATCTTTGTTTAAAATCTAAATTAGACTGCTGGAGACTAAGCATGCATATCCTAATCATGGTTTATGAAATAAGCCATTATCTGAATTTTTCACTTTACCCTAGTGCAGTGATGGTGAACCTTTTTGTTGTGGTGTGCCGAAAGAGTGTGTGTGCCGGCACTCACAATGGAATGCCCCCTGCCACCCTGTGCATGCATGCGGAACAGCCCCGCTGGAGAATTCTGGGAGTTGAAGTCCACAAGTGGCCAAGTTTGGGGACCCCTGGCCTAGAACAGGGGTCTTCAAATTTGGCAACTTTTAAGACTTGTGGGCTTCCACTCCCAGAATTCCTGAGCTAACATGGCTGGAGGAGGAATTCTGGGAATTGAAGTCCACAAGTCTTAAAGCTGTCAAGTTTGAAGGCCCCTGGAATAGAGAGGTAGAATAGAGAGAGAGAGAGAGAGGATAGAGGGAGAGAAAGATAGAATAGATAAAGAGATAAGGTAGGTAGATAGATAGATAGATAGATAGATAGATAGATAGATAGATAGATAGATAGATAGATAGATAGATGGTCTCCAAACTTGGCAAGTTTGAGACTTGTGGGCTTCAACTCCCAGAATTCCTGAGCTAACATGACTGGAGGAGGAATTCTGGGAATTGAAGTCCACCAGTCTTAAAGCTGCCCTGGCCTAAGAGAGATATAAGCTATGATAGATTACAAGCCAGGAAATTGTGATTGGCCTCTGAATTTCCCAGAATGCCTCTGGGTGTGGGGGTGGGATGGCATTTTTAGTTGAAAACTACACCTTCCCTTCCATACTACTCCAGTCGAGGGTCTTCTTGCGGGTCCACGCTGGCAGCAGAGGATTATGGGCATCGGAGTCCCACAGACTTTGTAAGGGCTCAATGGGAGTGCGGGGGGAACCTGAAGGAGAGTTGGGAAAAAAGCTTGCAGGAATTTCCCCCTTTTGGGATCAGCCGTGCGTGTGGCGGGGGCTAAAGGGCTGGGAAAGGAGGCTAGATAACCCCGCACCCGGGATAACTTAGAGAGGCGCCCCTTTAATCCTCGACACCCCCCCTTCCCCGCACGGGGCTCCAACGTCACAATCACGGGAACCGGGGGTCGATATTAAAAGCCTGAGCTAAAGCGGAAGCCCCCCCGCCGCGCCCCAAACTCGCGACCTGGCGGACTACGCGTCCCCTAATCCTCCCCGACGGGCCGCGCCGTCCAAACACGCTCCCTCCCGCGCTCCCCCGTTTCTATCTGGGATTTGTAGTCTCCGAGGGGGGCCCCGGCGCCTCAACTGCGAAGGGAAACTACTCTTCCCAGAATGCAAAGCGGAAGAACGGCTGGTGCGATTTTGAAAAGAAGGTGGACGGTGCGGGAGGGGGGGCAGAAAAGTAAAAGGAGCCCCTTTCGCGAAGCTCCTCCTTCCCCCCCCTCTCCTCCCCGCTTGGGGTTTTCAGGGCGCCCGGCGTGGGGGGGGGAGAAGAGAGGGCGGGCGGGCGGGCGAAGGTTTCCCTCCTCCTCCTCCTCCCGGCTCGGGGGAAGCGGCCCTTCCTGTGACAGTCCATTTCCTGGCCGGACCGGGCAGCGGCGGCGGCTGCTCGGCATGGTCTTCTCGCTGCCGGCCCCCCGCCTGCCTCCGCCGCTCCTCCTCGCTCCTCGCCTGCCGCCGCCGCTACAGTGTCGCGATGCTGCAGGGCCGGCGCGGCGCCCGCAGCGGAAGCCGCGAGGGTAACACTGTGGCCCGGCCAGGTAGCTGCGCCCGCGGGAGGCCGGAGGGGGAGGGAGGGGAAAGAGGGGGGGAGGCCGCGGCCTCTCGGGCAGCTGCTGTGGGGAGCAGGGGGGGGCAAGGGAGGGGGCGCCTTCCCCCCTTCTTTCTTGGGGGGAGGGGTTAAGAAGGCAACCCCGGGGCCTCCTCGGCCTCTGCTGCCCCTCTTTCTCCCCCCTCCCAGGCTGTGGGGTCCTCACTTGGGCCCCCCCATGCAAGCCCCTTCCCATCCCTTGCAAGGACTCCCCCCCCCGCCTAATATTGACCCCTGGAGCTCTAATGGGCCTATATAAATAACCTTTCTCTCTCTCTCTCTCTCTCTCTTCCCCCTCCCCTCCCCCAGGTCTGAGTGCTCTGCCTTCCTGGACAGGGAGAGCGAAACCCTCCTGGGCTGCCCTTTGAGGAGGGGGAAGCAGAAGAGCTTGCCTCTCTCCTCCCCGACCATTCACTCCGTGGCCTCCTTCTTCGCCAGGCAGGGGGTTCTCCTCCCTTTGGCCTCCTCCCTCCCTCCCTCCCTCCTGGTGGAGGGAAGCCTGGCACCCCCCTAGCTGAAGAAGAGGAAGAAGCTGGGGAGGGGGGGGCAGCCAGGTTGGCACTTTGGGGACCATGAAGAAATTTTTTGACTCTCGCCGGGAGCAGGGAGGATCTGGGGCCAGTTCGGGCACCCTTGGAGGTGGGGGTGGCGGCAGCAGCACTGGGCCTGGCAGCGGATACGTCGGCCGAGTCTTCAGCGTTGGGAGGCAGCAGGTGACGGTGGAGGAAGTGGTGGCAGAAGGTAAGCCCAGGACGGGTCTTCCTCTCTTTCCCCTCCCCCCAAAAAAGCTGCTTAGCTAATCCAATTAGGGGGCAAACAGGCTTACATTTAATTTGGGCATTGATTTGCCCCAGTCTTGTTTTGTTGTGAAGAGCTGATGCTCCGGAGAACAGAAATCACCCTTTTAATATATATAAAATATTTTTTAAAAAAAAAAACAGATGGTGCTGAGGGCTAAGAGGGATGAGGCACAGGCAGTGGGGGTCTCTCTAAGCTAGGCAACTTTTCAGACTTCAACTCCCAGGATTCCTCAGCCAGCCAAGCTGGCTGAGGAATCCTGGGAGTTGAAGTCCACAAGTTGCCAGGTTTGGAGAGGACCCCCCCCTCTTCCCGGCATTGAGGGACAACCCAGCCTTGACTTTCCAATCAACAGGCAGCCCTGAAAAGGCCCCTCCGAGAAGGTGCAGCCAACCCCCCCTGCATTTCCTCCCCCCCCCCCCGTACTAATTTACCACCACCCCTCCCCTTTCCTTAATGGTGTTACGTAATGCACTTTGCTGATGCAAACCCGATGAGAAAGCCGGTTTCTTCCCTCCTCTCAGTGCCGGCCGCTGTAGATAAAGGGATAATGAGATGCCCAGGTGGAATTTCCTCTCTGTAATCTGAGCGTTTGCTGCGTCATGAAGCCGGGGTTGGCCTGTTGGTCACCAGGGGCTCCAAAAAGCCAAGGTTCTCAACTGTGGCCGGGGGCTCCCTAAAGGTCCCGCTCTGTCCATGGGGATATGCAGGAAACAAAACGGCAAAACCCTGGCTTTCATTTTCAAGCTAAAAATGCACCTTTTTCGCTTAGCTTTGCCTATAAAAGCTTGATTTTGTTTTTCGTCCCTGGTTGGTTGATTAATCAGATTAATTTAGCCCACTGGGGTAAGGAGCAAATTCCATCTGGGAGACGCAGATTTGACCTATCAGGTTTCTTTGTTTCTTGCCGGTGTGATGGAACAGCATCGTTGGGAGGGAGGGGGGGAAAAGAGGCTTATGCAATGCATCACCAAATGCTCAAATGCCCAGAGAGAGAGAGGGAGGGAGAGAGAAAGAAAGAAAAGAAAGAAAGAAAGAAAGAAAGAAAGAAAGAAAGAAAGAAAGAAAGAAAGAAAGAAGTGGTCCTGACTTCTAATTTAGGGATGGGCCACTCTCTATCCTCCCGCCAGGGCCGTCCATTCCAGCATGTGTGAGATCCCCAGTGGCGCATCTCCCACTTTGGAACGGAACCAGCTGGGATGGGTTCCGAGATGCTGCTGGCCAGCGTCGATTGCTGCAGACACCGACATACAGGAGCACAGAGGGACCAGGCAAGCAGCCAGACCTCACCACGTCTCTCCCACTTGCTCCAACCATTAGGAAGGCCAGGAACCAAAACACGGAGTCCCGATTCGCCCCATCCAGTCTTGGGCAGGGTATAAATTCTGCTGATTCAGAGGAGGCAGGGATCTTGGGAGGGGAGCTTTTAAGCGAGGTTGGGGTCTCCCCCCTGCAGGGAAGTTGAAGCCTTCGTGGTGCTTCCGTCATTACCGAATGAGCCTCACGAGCTGCTTGCCGGTAGATTCCCTCATGGGCTGAAGTCAGGGTCTCCAACCTTGGCCCCTTTAAGCCTGGAGGACTTCAACTCCCAGAATTTGCTGGGTCTTAAAGCAGCCAAGGTTGGAGACCCCTGCTCTAAGGGGACACCTTTGGCTGAAGGGCCAGTCGAAACATTTCTAAGCCGCAAAAGAGTATTCATATAGTATTCATGCTCGCGTCTAACTTCTTGCTGAAAACAGAAAAACTTTTGTTTAATACCTGAATTATGCGTTGGTCAAACAGAGCTGCAAAGCCAGCAGGCCCTTAAAGATCAAAGTGCTGTTGTGGGCACATTGTCAGCTCTCCGTTCTTTCTCTTTGGTTACAACAAGAATTAAGTTTTAAGATCTCACATGGAAGGAATTGCTGGCTGGGGAATTCTGGGAGTTGAAGTCCACGGGTCATAAAGGTGCCATAGTTGTCCATCCCCACTGGCTTAAGAGGATGGTACCAACATTGGCTTTGAATACAGTTGCGCTCCTGGGGTCCTCCAGGACTCAAAGTAGATAGATGCCATGCCTAGAAGGGCTTTTATTGGGCTTTGACTATTGCATCAGTTATGGCATTGGTTAGAACACCTGGGTCTCCAACCTTGGCCACTTTAAGACCTGTGCACTTTAATTCCCAGAGTTGAAGTCCACAAGTCTTAAAAGTGGCCAAGTTTGGAGACCCCTGGCCTAGAATAGGAGATGTGAAAATGGTCAGTTTTTTGCCCTTGTCTTTGGTTTGCATGATTGTAATTTATTTTACATGGAGCTGCTCTTGAATAAACATCTATCAGCACATCTTTTTGCTTAGGGAGAAATCTTATTACTGCCAATTTACCACAATTGCTGTGGAAGCTTCACTGTCTACTGGTGAGCCATTCAAGGAGCTTAATAAAAGTGCTAATGAGCTCAGGAGGTGGGACTCTTAGGACTGACTTGTCCCAGGTAGACGCTGCCTCTTCCCAAAGTCCCAAATAAGCAAGTGATGAATGTGCCAAAAGGTTCAACAGGAGCAGCTGCATTTCCTTAGAGTGCCTGTCTCACCTTGTAGTCTGTGCCCCAAAGGGAGGATGGACTCCCCCTCCCACTTCATGGCTTGTTGAAGCTTTTCAGAAGCTGTTTATTGAGGGATCATGGTGCTGGATGAATAGTGTGATATATCTGGACTATGATTTAATTCGACTTTGCATTGGTATTTCATTATGCTCGTTCTTTCTGGATTCTAGTTAGTGTTGCCTCAGACTGAACTGGTACACCAGATACATGTTTATAAATAAATAAATAGTAAGGTAACATCCCCCACCTATAGCTAAACTGAACCCCTGGTAGCATCACACACAGATAGGTGGAGTTTTCTTGGCAGTAGAACAGAAATTCTTTTGTGATGTTGACTTCCCAGTCCTAGTCTACAGCTTTGGAATTTCAGCCCACCCAAACATTAACAAGACCCCCAACCCCCTTATTGTTGTCAAATCGGTCAAGGTCAGCTTATAGCTGGGAAGACCTGGGCTATATCTGGGAGTCAACATCACAGAAGAAGGGAAGACAGTCTGTTTCTGTCCAGCTGCCGAGAAAACCCCACCGATCCGAGGGCCCAGCTTGCTTCTGGGAGCCAATGACTGACGTGGCCAGTTATCCCATAGCTGTACCGTGGGCATCCCAAAAAACAAAAGCAACAGGTCATTCAACAAATCAACCTGGAGTTTCTTACTGGAAACACAACATGACCAATTATCCTAGTTTTTGGCACGTTATTTGAAGACTCAGATTTCTAGAGGAGGCTCTGATGCCGGGAAAAGTAGAAGAAAAGAGAAGATAGCAAGGTGGATGGACTCAGTTGGTGTGGAGATGGGGCACCATTGGAAGGTCTGACATCCCAGGTTGAGAACATCTTGTCCTAGAAAAGTTCCATCTGTGTGGTCCTTAAGACAGGGATCTTCAAACTTGACAGCTTTAAAACTTGTGGACTTCCACTCCCAGAATTCCTCCTCCAGTCATGTTAGCTCAGGAATTCTGGGAGTGGAAGCCCACAAGTCTTAAGCTTGCCAAGTTTGGAGACCCTTGTCTTTAAGAGTTGGAACTAGCTTCATGGAACAGAAGCAATCATTGGAAAAGACCCAGCACCTTTGAAAAATCCATAATGCTTAGAAAGGTTGGAAGAAAAGGAAAGAAGAAGATGGTAGGAGGAAGGTGGACCAGGACACGACTGCAAGACCAAGTTAGAGACGGATCAGGGATGGTCCATCCTGGAGAAAGTTTAGCCACTAATCATCAACATTGACTTGATTACCCATAAGCCTGCCTTCCCCCATAGGCATTCTTTAGGGGGAAAAGACACTCTCCCAGGTCCTTTCGTAAGCTGCTTCCCGATATGCTCGTTTTTTGTCTGGGGAGCTTATTTCAGAGAACATTTACACACATCAGCATTCCAAGAGTCATGCTGACTCATGCCAAAGACTCCCCTAGATTTCACAAGAAGTTGGTAGAGGTTCTGTGAAAGATTACGAGGCAAAAATTGGTTTTGGAACATCATGCAGTGTGCATCACTAGTGCTTGCAGTGGTGGGAGTATTATGTGCCATGACCCAGATGCCAGCCTGCCTCTGGATTGGGTTGGTAGAAGTGAATTGTATTGCAATGTCCTTCCTTCCTTCCTTCCTTCCTTCCTTCCTTCCTTCCTTCCTTCCTTCCTTCCTCCCTCCCTCCCTCCCTCCCTCCCTCCCTTCCTCCCTTCCTCCCTTTTCCTTCTTTCTTTCCCTCCTCTTCCCTCCCTCCCCCTTCCTTCCTTCCTTCCTTTCTTCTTTCTTTCTTTTAATATCTATGCAGGACTTCCTTGAAACCTGAAGATTATTTCAAGGATTTCTCTAGGGTAAAACAGTAGCAAAAGGTTGCTCTACTCCAACCCTCTCTTCCTAGAATGGCTCCCAAAATTCCAGGACAGAGACTTCCAATGTCTGAGGGCAATGAAGGTCTTTACTGGCATTGAGAAGGTCACTGATTTTCATGGCTCTGGGGACAGATCTTGAAGTGCTTCATTTGAAGCTGAAATCTGGAACAACTGTGCCCAAGTGATTAACTCACCCCTTTAATGACTTCAGCTTCAAATGACATTTGAGAACATCTGGAATTTCTGTAGCCAAAAATGGAAAAAAAATATAACAGATGTTGTGGGTGCTTCATCACTGGAGACGCTTAGGAAGCAATTGGACAGCCATTTGTCTGGGGTGGTCTAGGGCAGGGGTCCCCAAACTTGGCAACTTTAAGACTTGTGGACTTCAAGTCCCAGCCTAGCTGACTGAAGATCTCTGGGAGTTGAACTCTGCAGGAGCAGGTTGGACTCTGTTGATTTAAAAGGTTTATATAGCTGCCCATGTCAAACAACTTTGGGTGGCTCCCATAGAAGAAACGTTACTGTTGAAAACCAGATTAGTATTCAGATCTTCCAAGATGAACTTCTTGGTGAACTTCTGAGGATGGAAACAGCCATAAGTCTTACAGTTGCCAAGTGTGGACCCCCCTGTTTCACACAATTAGTTTGGTTTCCCAACAGGTAAGACCAAGGGTCTCCACAATTGGCAACTTTCAGACTTCCACTCTCAGTTTTGCTGGCTGAGGAATGCTGGGAGTTGAAGTCCACAAGTCTTAAAGTTGCCAAGTTTGGGGACCTCCCCCCCCCCCCCCCGAGTAAGACAATCCCTGACATAGCCATGGTGCCTCTCCTTTTAAACTGTTCCCTGGTGGAGTGCCATAAGCAGAGCCAGTTTGGGGAATGGCCCCCAGCTCCCCTTGCTCCATTCCCTTCTGCAGTTGGACATTCGTAGTGCCTTCTTCCTAAAAATAGGATTAAAATCGGTTAAGGAGCATGGCTTTGATTGGATGGGGAAGTACTCCTTCAAGGGGAGAGGGGGCAGCTGACCCTCCCCTCCCCAATCCCCATGCTGTGCCCTGCCCTCCTTGCTTTCCAGGGAAGGTGATCCAAAGGAAGGAAGGAAGTCAGCATTGCAAAGTG
Source organism: Hydrophis major (assembly GCA_033807585.1). Taxonomy (NCBI): domain Eukaryota; kingdom Metazoa; phylum Chordata; class Lepidosauria; order Squamata; family Elapidae; genus Hydrophis; species Hydrophis major. Next base: position 8,911,236 of record CM066334.1, read on the forward strand.
CAAAAAAACTCTTTCCCAACCTCTCGGCTGTCTCATGACTGCACACTTCTCGGAGCTGAGTCATGCTCTCTCTCTCTCTCTCTCTCTCTCTCTCTCCTTGTCTGTCTGTCTGTCTGTCTGTCTGTCGGTAGCAAAAGCGAGATCTCTGGGTTTTAAGCCCCTGGTTAAGGTTGTGCTTTTTGAAGGGTGGCCTTGCCAAGCCCACACCTCCGGGGCAGAAGGAGGTCAGCCCAGAGGGGGGCTTGCGTGAAAGGTGGATTTTCGGGGCCGGAAGGGCCCACACCTGGGCTCTGTGAATTCCCTCCGTGGAATCACTGGCTGGACTCATGCAACATGCAGAGCTCCAGACCATTTAAACCAGCCTTTAAGCAACAGGCTAAGGCTGGTTTCTATTCAGTTGAGCTGGTTTTTGTTGTTGTCCAACAACCTGCATTTGCTCAGTGTTGGAATGGTGTGGCCTCCTCACAAACGAGGCTGTTTCATTAAGCACGCTAAGTCTGTTGTGTGAACCCACCCAGCCTTGGTGAGAACTGCCACAAGCACAATAGATCACAACCTTATAAAAAGGTCTGTGAACAATTCAATCAGAACAGAGCTGGAAGGGACCCTGGAGGCCTTCCAGTCCAACCCCCTGCTCAAGCAAGGGACCCTATACTATAATTTGAAACAAGTCTCCTCTTTAAAACCTCCAGTGCCTGGCGCACCTGTACGTTCTGGAGAGAAGCCGTTCCACCGGTTTATTGTCTTCACGGTTAGGAAATCGCTCCTTAATTCCAGGTTGCTTCTCTCTTTGATCAGTTTCCAACCATTGTTCTCTCTCCTGCCCTGGAGAATAATTTCCCCCCTCTCCCTCTTCTTTGTGGCAGCCCCTCAAATACTGGAATATTGCTATCATATCGCCCCTAATTCTTCTTTTCTCCAGACTGGCTGTTCCCAATTCATTGCAGCTCGAATGTTTTAGTCTCCATGCCTTTAGTCATCTTAGTTTAGTCACCAATTAAAGTGGTACTTTGGAACAAGAGAAGTCAGGCACAGTGTATTCATTTGCTAGATTGGTGCCCTGCCTTTCCTTCAGCAGCTCCAGGCAGCCTAAGTGGGGTCTGCATTCAGCTGTTGGATTACCTGCTGGTTAGGCTTCACACGTGGGTAAAACCGCAGGGCCCCGTCCTTCCGCCCAGGAAGTCTCCCCGCAAAAGCCCTGTTCAGCTGAGTGGCAGCTTGCAAAGTTTGTGTGAATGACGACCCAGGGTTTGTCTGGCATCCCGGCGTGTTTCTCAATGCGAGCAGGCTGGGAGAAGGTGCCAATCATTCGGGATGTTGGGCAAAAGGGGAAGCCACAACAGGCATGGCACAACGATTCGAGGCAGAAAAGGAACTTCATCCTGTTAACTTCTATCTGATCGATAGTTTAATCTTCTTTTAAAGCCAAATAGGCCAGCCTAACTAAGGAGCCCTTGGAAGTCAAATAGACTCCGGCCAATTATTCCCAGACAGCTGGGAAGGTTTTATTCTTCCTCCCCTAAAGCAGCGGTTCCCAAACTTTTTCGGTCCACCGCCCCCTTGGTGCTACAAATTCATCCTCAGTGCCCCCCACCCAGGGGGGCATTCAAATTTCTGTGGGCATGGCCTAATTTGAGGATGTGACTTGCTGGTCATGTGACAAAATAATTAAATGCAAAGTTAGGTATGTACCCTCCTATGTTATATGACATACCCATTTTGCTGAGGAATGACTCCCTGGACACATCCATGGAGGTTTCTAGCTGATGGTACGGGAGTTGTTTTTCACAGCTACCTTCCTGGGTGTGTTGATGCAGCCCTGTGATTTCTTGAGGATCGTCCATCCAAGTTATTAATCGGCCCTTCTTGCGCTGTTTAGCTTTGGGGAATCAGCCAGCTTGTGCTCCGTGGTTCTTCCAGGGGCAGGAGGGGTTTCTTCCCCCCCCCCAGGCCCAGATTTAGCCCTGGTTCTGAATGATGTGACTGTTCCACGAGCTTCATTTTGGGAGTCCATTGGAAGAGGCTGCTAATGAAAGAGTCCCTTTCATCCACAGCTGGGCGAGCGTCTCATGCAGTCCTGCCTAGTGGCTAGTTCAGAGCCTTGGGTTGTGGGGGTGCAGAACCCGAATCTATATAGTATCTAAATTTAAGCATCATTGAATTTAGTTTTTGTTTTTAGAGAACATGAGGGTTGGAAGAGACATTGAAAATCATCCTTGTCCTGCCGCTAAGTGTTTGGAAAGTGGCCCCTGGCATGCAGCACAAAGGCCAGAGGTGGCATACGACTCGGAGGAAAAAGTTGAAATATCTTTTCTGAGTGGATTCATTCAGCTTTATCGTACCTCCTCCCCCTCCTTTCCAGATGCCATTAAAAGTCAGCATAAGATGAGGTTTCGGTCCTGCTTAGGGAAGGAACACAACTGCTATCAGTCCTAAAAGTTTGCCTGCTAGGGAGATCAGCTTAAACTCCTGACCCCTTTATTTGGAATAACTGGGTTGGTCCATTAGGCCAGGGGACTCCAACCTTGGCCACTTTAAGACTTGTGGACTTCAACTCCCAGAGTTAAAAGTCCACAAGTCTTAAAGTGGCCAAGGTTGGAGACCCCTGCATTATGCTAAGCCATCATTTTAAAGTTTAGTTTTAACTAAAGGCATATTAGCTGAGCGCACAAACACTAAACCAGGCATATCCAACCTTGGCAACTATAAAACTTGTGGACTTCAACTCCCAGAATTCCCTAGCCAGCATGGGGAATTCTGGCTGGCTGGCTGGCAGAGGAATTCTGGGAATTGAAGTCCACAAGTCTCCCACCACCACCCCGTTTACAGTGTTTATTAGTTTAATTAGCCTATAATTCTTCAAAATATACCGTTCTTAGCTGTAAAAGCTAAGGAGTCCATTGTTGCGATGTTGCTGCCCCTGTTATCATCTGTGGAATCCCAATGATGGAGGAAGCCACCCTACAAAAAGCTTCTTCCTGGAATATGCGATGACTGCGTTCACATGCTGTGAAGGCGGCATAGATATTATACTGGAATTATGACTCCATGTGGATGCACGAGTGACCAACTTGGTCCTTCTTGTTGAGCTTTCAGGGCTGCTGCCTTAGAAGAGAGAGCCCCCCCAGGAGTAGGTATGGCTAACAAGTCATCTGGTCTAGCCAAGCTCAGCATAACATGTGAATGTGAGACTCTTTCCTAAAGAAAGCTGGGTGTGAGTGGTGGGATTCAGAATTTTTTACTACCAGTTCTGTTGGGTGTGGCTTGGTGGGCATGGCAGGGGAAGGATACAGCAAAATCCCCCTTCCCTCCCCACCCCACTGACCTGCTTTCCAGCTCCGTTCTCCTGGGCAGGGCAACCAAAGAAGACCCAGCTGATCAGCTGGGACTCAATGGGAGGCAGAGAAGAGATGGGGTTGGCGGGGCCAGTCGGAGGTGGGATTGGCCAGTTCTCCCAACTACCGGAAATTTCTGCTTCCGGTTCTCCAGAACGGGTCAGAACGAGCTGAATAGAATTAGAATTCTTTTCATTGGCCAAGTGTGATTGGACACCCAAGGAATTTGTCTTTGGTGCAAATGCTCTCAGTGTACATAAAAGAAAAGAGACATTCGTCAGGAGCCAAGAATCATCAGGTGCAACACTTAATGATAGTCATAGGGTACAATAAGAATATAGAATAGAATAGAATAGAATAGAATAGAATAGAATAGAATAGAATAGAATTCTTTATTGGCCAAGTATGATTAGACACCCAAGGAATTTGTCTTGGTGCAAATGCTCTCAGTATACATAAAAAAGAAAAGAGATATTCGTCAGGAGCCAAGAATCATCAGGTGCAACACTTAATGATAGTCATAGGGTACAATAAGAATATAGAATAGAATAGAATAGAATAGAATAGAATAGAATAGAATAGAATAGAATAGAATAGAATAGAATTCTTTATTGGCCAAGTGTGATTGGACACCCAAGGAATTTGTCTTGGTGCAAATGCTCTCAGTATATATAAAAAAGAAAAGAGACATTCATCAGGAGCCAAGAATCATCAGATGCAACACTTAATGATAGTCATGGGGTACAATAAGAATATAGAATAGAATAGAATAGAATAGAATAGAATAGAATAGAATAGAATTCTTTATTGGCCAAGTGTGATTGGACACCCAAGGAATTTGTCTTGGTGCAAATGCTCTCAGTATACATAAAAAAGAAAAGAGACATTCGTCAGGAGCCAAGAATCATCAGGTGCAACACTTAATGATAGTCATAGGGTACAATAAGAATATAGAATAGAATAGAATAGAATAGAATAGAATAGAATAGAATAGAATAGAATAGAATTCTTTATTGGCCAAGTGTGATTGGACACCCAAGGAATTTGTCTTGGTGCAAATGCTCTCAGTATACATAAAAAAGAAAAGAGACATTCGTCAGGAGCCAAGAATCATCAGGTGCAACACTTAATGATAGTCATAGGGTACAATAAGAATATAGAATAGAATAGAATAGAATAGAATAGAATAGAATAGAATAGAATTCTTTATTGGCCAAGTGTGATTGGACACCCAAGGAATTTGTCTTGGTGCAAATGCTCTCAGTATATATAAAAAAGAAAAGAGACATTCGTCAGGAGCCAAGAATCATCAGATGCAACACTTAATGATAGTCATAGGGTACAATAAGAATATAGAATAGAATAGAATAGAATAGAATAGAATAGAATAGAATAGAATAGAATAGAATAGAATAGAACAGAACAGAATTCTTTATTGGCCAAGTGTGATTGGACACCCAAGGAATTTGTCTTGGTGCAAATGCTCTCAGTATACATTAAAAAAGAATCATCAGGTGCAACACTTAATGATAGTGATAGGGTACAATAAGCAATCAAATCATACTAGGAAACAGTCCATATAAATCGTAAGGATACAAGCGACAGAGTTACAGTCCTACAGTCACAAGTGGGAGGAGGGGAGGGGCGATAAGGAGGGAGGAGGGGATGAATCCTAACAGGACTATAATAATATTACTTCTGGCATGAGGACATCCTGATCCGTTAGTGCACCCCAAAGCTGTTTTTTTTCCAAACGGCAACTCGCCTTTCTTCGGTTTTTTTTTTTTTTATTGAACTGAAGAAGCTTCTTGGATGAGAATCGAAATGTTTTCCAAGAAAAAACCAAGAAAGTCCAGTTGCTCAAAAGGTGGTGTGGTGTTGTTTTTTTTCTTCCCCAAGAGGCAACTGGACTTTCTGGGGGGTTTTTTTGAGGACGTTTCGCTTCTCATCCAAGAAGCTTCTTCCACTTGGAAAAGCACCTTTGGGGCAACTGAGAATTTGGATGACTGAGAATCTCCCTCGTTGTCTCTTTGGGTGGGTCTGCTTGCATTCCTATGACATCAGGTCATTCGTGACTAACCTCCCTCAGGTGATTTGTTCCTTATCTTGATTCATGGACGTTGCACACATTCAGTACTGGATTATGGTTGGAATGAGCCACAGGTTTGTAGTGACTGGGGAAGAGATTCTGATGGGAAAGAGTGAAGCAAAACCTTGTATCTGATCTTGTCAATCAATCTAGGGCAGAGGTCTGGCTGGAGAATGCTGGGAGTTGAAGTCCACAAGTCTGAAACTTGGCCAAGTTTGGAGAGCTGAAATCTAAGGGTTGGGCAGAGACTTTCAGAGCCTGGGAAAAACCCAGCGGTCAGCATTCACCCAAGTGGAAAGGGGACTTCATTTTCCTGTTGCAATTTTTCCTTTTACGAGAGCAGTGGGAGCCGGTGGCTGTGTCATCCAAACCTGAGGCAAGAGGCTGGGTTGGACATCCTGGGAAAATACAGCTGTCTAGGGACCGGGTGAGATGAAAGAGAGTTTTTGATACCTTGATGTTAAAAAATCATTTCATCTGCAGTGCTTTTGGTCTGTTGTGTTCGGCTGTTGTTCTTTTGTGTGCTTTGGCATGTTCCCGGCTGAAAGAAGAACAACCAAGATGACTCCTTCAAAAAAAAAAAAAAATCCCACCATTTTTCTATTCTTCAAATTCCTGTTTGGTTTTTAAAAAGAAGGACCTGGATTCTTACTGCAGCAATTACTCTAGTTTGGAAAGGGATTTATGCAAGCGACCGTCCTGCCTGCTTGGCTAAGCTACGGAGGGAATGAAGCCAGAAAGAGTTGGGCACTTCCCTCTCTTATTGCAGTATCTGAGGGAATTTTGGAGAAAGTTATTGTTGGGGGGGAGGCAACATTTATACCTGGCAGGCTTTATCGAGGAGTTGTGGGTAGGATTAGGGCAGAAATGGGCATTGGCCACCTCCATCCCTTTGGCTGTCCCTGTCCAGGCTATCAGAAATCGGTAATAGATGTAAGATAAGGCATGAGCTTGGCTTGTGGGGTCTACATGGGCAGCCCTATTCTCTTCCTTTAGCAGGAGGAAAATGCACAAATCGTTGTGGGTTGTTGTTTTTTTTTGCTGTTTTCTGAGACAAGCTGAGGGCAACCCAGCAGCGCTGGGAGAGTGCGCTGGAAGTCAGGCTCAGCTCCTGCAATGCTTCTGGCTCGATTGTGGTGGGGCATTGTGTCATGCCCCTGTTGGAGACTGACTCTGAGGAAGAGGAGGAACAGCCGACAGGGGGTTTGTGGAGGAGGCTGGGGAAGGGCAGAGGCTGGCTGGGTAGTCAGAGGAGGACCCAAGCCCATCCCCTCTCCATCCTAGGGCATGCAGGGAGAGGATAAGGGAGAAACATGAATGGTGTGGTCTACGGGGGAGGAAAGGGCCTTGATCCCCTTCATGGGCTCACCATCTTCTGGTGATTGGCCCAAATTACCCAGCTGGCTTTCAATGCTTATGGTGAGACGGACTAAAACTCGGTGTGTCCTGTTTTTCTAGCCTGATATCTTAAAAACAAAACTGGTTTTTCATTCCTGATGCTTGGCCTGCTCCTTGAAAGCTCTGTTTAGCCATCGTGAGTAATACATTCGGAGTACTGTAATCATTTTAAGGGCAAAGTATCAACCAATAGTACTTGGGAGATCACCCCCATGTTATAATTAAGCCTCACCAAATCCAGCTTACATGTGGATTTTGGTATTTGCACACAATGGCTCTTTGCCTTACATATGGTCCTTGGAGCCATTTGGGTGGCTGAAACTCTTAGCAATCTTGGCATTTAAGTATATTACTGAAACCATTTAAGTCAGGGGACTGTAACCTTGGCCACTTTAAACCTGGCAGACTTCAACTCCCAAAATTATGGGAGTTGAAGTCCACCAGGTTTAAAGTGGCCAAGGTTGGAGACCCCTGACTTAAGTATATTAGTGAAACCTGGTTGGATCTCCTGTTCAGTCCAACAGGATCTTTTTATTGCCAGTGCATTTTATTTATATTTATTTATCAGGTTTGTTAAGATGATCCAACTCCACAAAAACTTTGAGCAGCTCATAAAAAGTTAAATGAGTGTGGACCTTAAAAAAAAAAAGGAAATTATAGCTGGAGGCAGTTAAAGACTTGAGAAAACTTGCTTCTCCAAGCAGAATTGCTTCTCAATGAAGTTGGCATTGAGGACGACCCTATTCCTTGCACATTTCCCTTTCTTGCAGGATTATTCCCAGTCCAAGGTTCAAAGAAAGCCACCCACCTCTTCAAGGATGTTTTCTTCCCGGAAGCTTCCAAGAAGAGACTGGATTGCCATCTGTCAGAAATGGTGTAGGGCAGGGGTCTCCAACCTTGGCTCCTGGAAGCCTGGCGGACTTCAACTCCCAGAATTCCACAGCCAGCTTTGCTGGCTGTGGAACTCTGGGAGTTGAAGTCCGCCAGGCTTCCAGGAGCCAAGGTTGGAGACCCCTGGTGTAGGGTCTCCTGCTTGGGCAGCGGCCCCGGGGATGTGTGTGTGTGTGTGTGGAACTAGATGACCTTCAAGGTCCCTTCCAACTCTGTTCATCTGCAATCTGAAGAAATGTTTGTGGCTATTGATGGCACTTTTTTTAAAAAAAGCTGTTTTTGAATACTTTCCTTTAAATTAAAAAGAACAGCAGCCACAATCAATAAACAAATAAAAGCAAGCAGGCAGGGAACAAAGAGCTTCTTTCAGGCTCTTTTAAGTGGCAGCTGCAGATGGCTGAGTGTCCTCTTGATCAGAAGGGAAACTGAGGAAGAAGTAAAGCTGGCTTGGTTATCCTTTTGAAGAGTTTGGTGGCTCTGGAAGCCTGGTGGGAAAAATCCTGTCTTGTTGGCTAAATTCTTCCATGTTTCTTCCTCCTCCTCCTCCTCCTCCTCCTCCTCCTCCTCCTCCTCCTCCTGAGATGGGCTAGTTGACCTTTTGGATCTCACGCTTCTTAACAGCATCCCATCATCCCTTAAGTTGCGTGAGTCACCCAGTCTGCCTTCTCCCCCCCCCCCAAATAAATAAGGAATAAGATGCTATCTGGGTGATCCAGCAGACGGAATTTCTTGGCTTGCTTGGAAGTAGCTGGTTTGGTCAAGGTCCCAATTGCCTCCTCCTCTTCCTCCTGCTCTTCGGTTTTTGTTTTTGTTTTAAAAGATGAACGTTTCACAAACGTTTCACCTTTCAAACCACAGCTGGGCAGGCAGGGGGCCTTTAATTTCCCAAGCATCTGGGCATCTGGGTTGGGAAGGCAGCCCCTGCTGAAAACCCAGAAGCTGCCGTGCTTTTGGCTGAAAGCAACTGAAGAGATGGGAGAAAGTGGTGGCTGCTGCTACTCCTGCTTTGCCAAGAAAAATGAGAGGGGGGAGGATGAAGAGCATCGGGAGGCGTGTTTTTCAGCCAGGAACACCCCCCACCCCCATATCTCTCCGGAAGACAAGCCTGGTGATCCAGATGCTTCAGGGATACCTAGAAACTCAACCTCTGGCAAAAGCCCCCAGATGTGACCCAGCCAGATCAATTGTTTTACTGCAGACCCAGATCGATGGCATCTCTGTGCAGAAGATGATCTGCCTGTTGCAGGAGACAGAAACCAAACCCTAAATGTAGGTTGGCTCCAGGGTTAAGATTCTAGGCCTTTTTCAAGTTCACAGTCAGTCCCTTCCCTGGCCTTGAGAGCTGGAGCATCTGCTTGGCATCTGCTATAACGATGGCGACTGGATTGGGACAGTTTGGTTCCTGCCTCACCCGCTTGAACACTGAATATTTTACTATTTGTGATGATAATCGGTTGCTGGTTATCTCTTTCTAATGGCTGCTACCATCTCTCTCTCTCTCTCTCTCCCCCTCTCTCTGTCTCTCTCTCTCTATATATATATATCTGTGTCTGTTTCTCTCTCTCTCTGCTTCTCCCTCTCTCTCCCCCTCTGTCTCTCTCACCACAGCAATTTTCTCCATCTCCACTCTATTTCAAAAGTGCTGAATGGACAGTGTTTATACTGGGTTGCATGGATGCCTCCACACCTCGAGAGTGTGCCCCAGAAATGTCAGTGTTGTGATTTCGGGCCATTTTGTGGGTTTCTGGGCGGTTTCAAGAATTCCTCCTCCTCCTCCTCTTCTCCAGTATGAAAGAGGCCTCGTGCCACCCCATGGCCTCCAGCACACCCTTTGCAGGGTAGAATGTGGTAAAACCATGCATGGTGGGAGCATCGATTGTGGTTTGGCTCTAAGGCCTGTGGTTTCTTTAGTGGGATTGAACAGTGGATCCAAGGTGGTGCCATCCAATTAAGACCTGGGGATGATTTTTGGAAGTCCAGGCTCTCTCGGGAGGTTCTTATGCTGCATCTGCGTCTACATTGAAAGGGCAGGGTTAATAATTGTGACTTGTGAGTCACAGGCATTAAACTGACTCTGCAGGGGAAAATGTTGTCTTTTTGTGGCTTTGATCCTCTCTCTTCATTCCTAGCATCCCTGCCTAATGCAAACCAACGGATCAGGAAAACACCAGGTGAAACAACTCTTGGGTTTGCATAAGGACCTGTTCCTAGGAATGTGTTCTTGCCTTTGATTTTGCTGGTTGAAATTTGCCCCCTTGGACAGTGGTGCTTCCTTCCTTGTTTGCATCTATAGAAAAAATGGGCTTTCAGCAGATACATGTGATGCGCTGCTCCAGATGCTTCTCCAGATGTCAGTTTGAAGGAGGAGGAAGAGGAGGAGGAGGAGGAACCAGCCCCAGGCATGTCAGGAGGGGAGCTGGTCATTGGCTGTGAAGCAGGGGTTGCGAGTCCAAGTGAGAGGGAGTGGTTGATGGGAGAGAAACTGCTGGTTGAGAGGGAATTGGATGAAGCATGGCTTCATGGTGGGGAAGTACGCAGCTACAGCCGTTCAGGGATGAGAAAGGGGAACTGCCTTCTGCAGCTGATCCAAGGACACGTAGGGAAGACACAAGGCAGGAACAGCGAAGGTCACCCTGATTACACGTGAGGAGGCAGCCTCATCTTCTGAGAGGGATCTTGGAGTCTTGGTGGACAACCAGCTAAATAGGAGCCAGCCGTGGGCAGCAGCTGCCAAAAAAGCGAAGTTGCATTAACAGAGGGATACAATCAAGATCAAGCGATGTACTAATACCACTCTATAAAGCCTTAGTAAGAGCACACCTAGAGTACTGCATCCAGTTTTGGTCACCACATTATAGAAAAGACGTTGAGTTTCTGGAAAGAGTACAGAGAAGAGCAACCAGGATGATGAGGGGACTGGAGGCTCAGACATCTGAAGAACGGTTATAGGAATTGAGCATGGCTAGTCTAGGGAAGAGAAGGACCAGGGGAGACAGGAGAGGAGTCTTCCAATATTGAGAGGAGGAAGGGGATCAAGCTATTCTCCAAAGCCCCTGAGGGCCAGACAAGGAATAATGGAAGGAAACTGACCAAGGAGAGATTCAACCTGGAAATAAGGAGGAATTTTCTGAGAGGGAGAACAATCAACCAACGGAACAGACGTTGCCCTCGGAAGTTGTGGGAGCTTCACCACTGGAAGCTTTCAAGAAAAGACTGGACTGCCATCGATCAGAAATGGTATAGAGTCTCCTGCTTGGGTGGGGGGTTGGACTAGATGACTTATAAGTTCCCTTCCAACTCTGATTATCTGTTAAATCTGTTAAATCCCTCTTGAGGGGCTGCACCAGAAGTTGGCTGTTTAGCACAGCAGACAAATGGAGACGATGTGGGGAACAAAACATTCACTTCCTAGCTGCATGTTTCCTGGTTGTTACAATTCCTGACTCACTTTGGATCATGTTTTGTGAATACTGGACTTTTCTTGCCTCCTGAGCCCTCGTGTATTGTGGATTTAATTTTGCCTGATGGATTTATCTTGTTTGGGAAACTTTCAAGGACCTTGTAGACTCCTTGGCCATTGCTCTGTGGACTAGCATTGGTCGGCTTTTGGCTGGATTTAATTGGGACAATGCTGGGTTTTTGATGAAGGGAATTGTTGTGGAATATTAATAAAGCCACTAAATCATCATTGTTCTGTCCTGAATTTGCATACTCGAAATCCCCGCGCCTTGATTGGCTAAGGCGCGGGGATTTCTGATTGGCCAGGCGAGCCGCGCTGATTGGCCCGATTGAAGTCTCCCGCGATTGGCTCACTCCAAGAGCGGGAGACTTGAATCGCTGCCATTGGCCGCGGCCGCCGTAGCGAAAAGGATAAAAGCCACGGGCTTTTTCCTTTTCGCCGGTTCGGTTCACAACTGTTTAATAAAGAGCTTGAATGATAGTCACAGACTCTGAGCGTCTTTTTGCGGACACGACACTGGCGACGAGGGTGGGATCCCGACCCTGAACCGAACCCCGTGTCCAACAAGAGCCAGTTCCAGCACAGAGATGGCGAAGATCGCACCGCCCGCCCCCTTCAACCCCACCACCGAGGACTGGGAATCGTACTCAGACCGGTTCCGTATGTACCTTGAATGCGCCGGAATGAAGGACGCCCCGGGCCCGCTAAAACGCGCCGTCTTCCTTACTCACTGCGGACCAGAGGTCTTCCAGATGGCCAAAGCATTGGCCAAGCCGGCAGACGCAACCGCCATGGACTGGGACGTCCTCGAACCTATACTGCGGCGCCATTACGCCCCCGAGGTCCCCATCCTGATACGGCGCAACGAGTTTTACCGCCGAAATCAGAAACCAGACGAAAAATTGAGCGACTTCGTCGCCGAGCTGCGGCGCCTAGGAGGACTCTGCGAGTTTGAAGGTCTGAACAGCCTCATAAGAGACCGATTCGTACTCGGCCTATGGGACCCTACACTCCAGAGCCGGCTTATGGCCAAGGGCGACATCAGCCTAGCAGATGCCCTCACCGCAGCCGCAGCCGCAGAAGCAACCCGCACATCTGCTGACAGCATGCGAAGATCTGACGCGAAGGGCGGAAACAACAACCCGGCAAGGTCGGCCGACCCTAGAAGCGAATCAACCGCACACTACGGAGAATTCCAGTCAACCTCCAGCACGTCGGAAGACGAGGAGGACATACATCGCGTGCAGACGGGACGCGGCGACCAACGGAATCGAAGAGGTCGTAGGTCGAGGACCAACTGTGCCGGGTGCGGCGGCGACCACCCCAGGTCAGAATGCCGATTTTTTGACTCTATCTGTAGGCATTGTGAACGACGGGGTCACATCGCTCGAGTTTGCCGCCAAAAGAAGACCCGCAGCCTGCCCAAATGGGAACAACACGACCGGAAAAAGGAAAGCCCCCCGCCCAGGACCAGAGAGCGCCAACCGGACAGTCGGTGGGACTGTGCCCAACGATCTTCAAGAGGCGGCGACGGTCGGCGAAAGGAAGAGACTCACCAGATGGTGACCATCGGCCACGCCATCTCCGACGGCGCCAGAAAGGTACACGTTGAAGTCCATATTGAAGGCCAACCATGCAAGATGGAAGTGGACTCCGGGTCCTACCTCTCCATGATTGCATGGCGCGAGATTAAACGGCTAGTGCCCACCCTCCATAAGAGGAACATTCATGCCCAGAAAATCATTATAAAAGACTACCAAGGGAATCGCGTCCCGGTAGTGGGCACCAAGAGCTTTAATGTAACCTACAAGGGCCGCACCGAACAACTGCCACTCACTATCGTCGATCGCGACCGCCCAAGCCTACTGGGTTTACAATGGTTCGCCCCGCTTGACATCGCGCTGACAGGAGTCAACCACGTCGCCGACGACGGTTGGGAACAGCGGCTAGCCCAGGAGTTCCGGGAGGTCTTCGATGGAAGCTTGGGCAAGTACCAGGGGCCCCTTATCTCATTTGACCTAGACCCAAGGGTTCCCCCCAAGCGGCTAAAACCTAGGAGGGTACCATTCGCCCTGAAGCCTAAAATTGACGAGCAGATCGACAAGCTCGTCAAACAGGGGGTGTTGCAGCCGATAGACCATGCCCGATGGGAGACCCCTATAGTGACCCCAGTCAAGCCAGACGGGTCCGTGAGAATTTGCGGAGACTATAAGGCCACCCTAAATGGCGCATTGCAACAAAGCGCCTACCCAGTCCCAATCGTGCAACATCTGCTGCACTCACTGGGAGGGGGCAAGGTCTTTGCCAAGCTCAATCTCGCCCAGGCATATCAGCAGTTGCCAGTAGATGAGAAAACGGCGGAAGCCCAGACCATCGTGACCCATCGGGGGGCCTTCAAGTGTAACCGACTCCAATTCGGAGTCAGCGTGGCACCAGGCATCTTTCAGAGCCTGATGGAACGTTTGCTACAGGGCATCAAGGGGGTGGTGCCCTATTTTGATGACGTATTAGTGGCGGCGCCAAACGAAGCCGAATTAGAAAACCGACTCAGACAGGTCTTAACAAAATTTAAAGTGACGGGACTTAAAGTTAAACGAGAAAAATGCCAACTATGCACATTGCAAGTGGAATTCTTGGGCTACCTTCTAGACCGGCATGGCATTCACCCTACAATTAAAAAAGTGAAAGCCATCAAAGAAGCCCCCACCCCAAAGTCTAAAACGGAACTACAGGCGTTCTTAGGGTTGCTGAATTTTTATAATGTTTTCCTACCCCAAAAGGCTACGGCGGCGGAGCCTTTGCATAGACTCCTGGATAAGGCGGCAACCTGGACTTGGGGGAGACGAGAGCAAGCCGCCTTTCAAAAAACCAAAGACCTCCTCACCTCCGACGCCGTCCTGATTCAATTCAGCGAAACCTTGCCCTTAGTTGTCACTTGCGACGCATCACCTTTCGGCGTCGGCGCTGTCCTCAGCCATACCCTCCCCGACAAAAGAGAAGCACCCATCGCTTTTTTCTCCAGGACTCTGACTAAACCGGAGCGGAACTATAGCCAGCTGGACAAAGAAGCTTTGGCTATAGTTGCCGCCGTTAAGCGATTCCACGAATACCTGTATGGCCGCCCGTTCACCATTGTGACAGATCATAAGCCATTGCTGGGCATCCTCGCTGGAAACCGAGCCACCCCAAACATTTTATCACCCCGGAAGGTGGTCCGAGTTCCTGGCAGCCTACAGCTACGAACTGTTACACAAGCCAGGTAAGAAAATTTCGCACGCGGACGCCTTAAGCCGTTCGCCTTTACCAGACTCTGATCCTGACCCAGCACCAACGACAAACACCCTTAGCATCGAGAACCTACCCATTACCGCGTCGGACATTGCCAGGGAAACTATTAAGGATAGGCGTCTGGCGCGAATCCTACACTGGCTAGAAAAAGGTTGGCCTGAAAGGGACAATGACGAATCCATTAAAACATTCAGAAACCGCCAGACTGAACTCTCACTGCTTAAAGGATGTATTTTGTGGGGTGACAGGGTGGTCATCCCGGACAGATTGCAAGGGAGGGTCTTAGAGATGCTACATGAAGGTCATCCTGGCATCGTCAGGACTAAAGCCCTGGCCAGGAGTTACGCTTGGTGGCCAGGGATGGACAAACAGATAGAGGCATGGGTCGCCAAATGCCAACGTTGCCAGGAGACCAGACCCAGCCCACCCGCAGCACCCATCCGGGACTGGGAAACACCAAGGGGGCCCTGGTCCAGAATCCATTTAGACTTTGCGGGTCCAACGAATGGGCATACTTTTCTGATCACAGTTGACGCTTACTCCAATTGGTTGAAGGTAAGCGACATGAAATCCACTACCACGGAGGCCGTCATCAAAGAACTGTGTAAACTGTTTTCCACGCACGGCCTCCCAGACGTCGTCGTCTCAGACAACGGGCCCCAGTTTACTTCCCTCGATTTTGAGAGGTTCTTGGCGGAGAGGGGCATCCGCCACGCATTAACAGCACCGGCGCATCCGGCGGCGAACGGTAGGGCGGAACGGATGGTACAGTTTACAAAAAAAAACCCTCCGGAAGATGGACCACGGGGAGATCAACGACAAAATCAATAAACTCCTCTTCATACAACACATCACCCCGAACACCACTACCAACAAAAGCCCAGCCGAATTACTAATGGGCAGGAAGCTGAGGTCCCCACTCGACAGGTTACACCCAACATACAACCCGGAGCGGCCCCCAGACTCCAGTTCCAAATACCGGACATTTGCCCCCGGTGACTTAGTTTACGCGAAAAACCTGACGGGGGACCCCCTATGGATCCCAGCCGTCATCACTCAAATCACAGGTCCACGGTCATACCGGCTCCAAACCACCGATGGGTGAGCCTGGAAACGACACATCGACCAGCTCAGGTCGCGAACGGCAACAGACCTCAACCCCCAAGACACGAACCAAGGGGGGAGGGAATACCCGAATAAACAAGTGCAGGAAAAAATAATCCAAAAGTACTCACCGGAACGCAGCCATCGCGAGTCCCCACCGGAGAAGAACCACCTGGCCAGCTCAACCGACTCGGAGAAACCAAGCGGGAGTGGCGAAACCCATAGCTCAACCGACCCGGTAGGCCCAGGCGGGAGCCACGGAGAACGAACCGGCCCGATCATCCAGCCGGTTCACACGGAAGGAGGAGCAGCCAAAAAGATGACCGCTCCGGTCGAGATCCAGCTTGCAACTGAGTTGCGCAGGTCAACTAGGGCTAGACGGAGCCCCGCCTACCTGCGTGACTACGCAACGTGATGGACTATACCAAGAGGGGAGGGGTGTTCTGTCCTGAATTTGCATACTCGAAATCCCCGCGCCTTGATTGGCTAAGGCGCGGGGATTTCTGATTGGCCAGGCGAGCCGCGCTGATTGGCCCGATTGAAGTCTCCCGCGATTGGCTCACTCCAAGAGCGGGAGACTTGAATCGCTGCCATTGGCCGCGGCCGCCGCAGCGAAAAGGATAAAAGCCGCGGGCTTTTTCCTTTTCGCCGGTTCGGTTCACAACTGTTTAATAAAGAGCTTGAATGATAGTCACCGACTCTGAGCGTCTTTTTGCGGACACGACAATCATTACAGGTGTGTGTGAGTGAGCAGGACAGCACAATATTACCTGTCGTGGCTGACAGAATATCCTGGTAGCTGCTTTAGAGAAGGAGGGAGTTGCTAAGCAAAATGTACTCTTCATGGTGGGAAAAGCATGCACAAATTCTTTTTTTTTTTTTTTTGCTCTTGCCATTTTGGAAACATTAGACCTATTTAAAAATTGAATTTAAACTGCTTGAATTCATACTGTATTCACTTTCATATTTATTTGATTTAAAACACAAGTACCTTTAAATTATTTGAATTTTGCTGTTGAAAATGGCATGTATATAATCTGCTGGTAGCCTGAAAACAATGTCCGAGGGAAGGGAATGGAAAGGAAAGAAGGAGGGGGAAGATAATTCAGGCACCTCTTCTCAAACTAAAAGGGAATTCCGGTGTAATGATCAACTGGATCTTGTTCCAGAATGAGGAATTGGGTTTTCCAGTAGGCTGGACAGCTTGACTCTGCTTCCAAACTCTTGTTCCTTATAGATCGTGAAATACAAATGGTGCTCTTAATTGCCTTATTTAAGCAAAACACCGCAATTCCAATAATCTTACTAATTTTAATCTTGGAAAACTCTGCATAAAGAGCACCATTAGAACTTGTAGGCATCTAAAGGGATTGCGCCACTGTTCCCACCCCAATTCAGGTGGTTCCTTACTCCTTTGGCCAGGTCCATAGTTAGAGTATGCTAGCTGAGCTTGGTTCTCTCTTGCCTTTTTCAGGGGGCTTCGCTATCGTATTTCTGGTGAGGACCAGCAATGGGATGAAATGTGCCCTCAAACGGATGTACGTGAACAATGAATACGATCTGCAAGTTTGCAAGCAGGAAATCCAGATTATGGTGAGTATGTGGAGCCCTCGTGATGCCGCCTTATGGTATATGTTTACATGGGGACGATAAGCATTTTTAAGAGATAGAGCTGGGGTAAACCAGCGGTTAATGAGAGAGGTCGTGCATTGATTATTCAAAAAATGATGGCATGAAATGGACAAATTGACTTTAATGGTACAAAAGAAAGAGGAGTCTGAATACTATAGAATTTGGAGAAAATAGTATAATTGGATTGAATTAAGACAGAAAATGAAGGAATTAAAGATAAGCAACTTATAGATTAAATGTGTATATTCGCACAAATTTGTAAATATTTGTAAATATGCACAAAAGATAGAAATGTACGAGATGGATGTCACAAAACTGTTAACATCATGATATTTTTTGTTTTATTTTTAAAATATGCAAAAGACTAATAAAATTTATTTAAAAGAGAGAGAGAGAGGCCGTGCAATGCTTGTTGATCTTTTAAACCTTGAAGGAGAGGCTTGTTTAAACTCCAGCAACTTGGAACTGGGGCATGGAGATCAGATGTAAGGCTAAGGGTCAAGGAACAATCAGCAAACAGGCTGGTTAAAGGGGAAAAAAATACCAGGGATTTCCTTTGCTCAGTTAGGAAATTAGTGGTCTTGCATGCAGGTTTATGGCTGTGGCTCACAGTAAAAGTGTGCCTTTTGCTCTTTTCCAGAGGGATCTTTCGGGGCACAAGAACATTGTTGGGTACATTGACTCCACAATAAATTCAGTGAGCAGCGGAGACGTATGGGAAGTCCTAATCTTAATGGATTTTTGCCGAGGTATGGAAACATTCCTGGGAACCATATTTGCAAGCCATCTACTATTCCAGAGACCTCCAAACTTGGCCACTTTAAAGCGGGTGGACTTCAACTCCCAGAATTCTCCAGCCAGCTATGCTTGTTGAAGTCCACCCGTCTTAAAGTGGCCAAGTGTGAGGACCCCTGGGCTAAAACGATGACTTCGTTCAAGCCAGGCCCTCAACCGTTCAGCGTAATAAGTTGGCTTGCTTCGGGGTCAAGTAAACATGGGAGTCATTTTGTTGAACCTGGATTTTGAGCAGGCGTGTGTTTTAAACGCCGGGTGGCTTTTTGGCAATTCCTTCCCTTCCTTCCTCTCCTCCAGGAGGCCAAGTAGTGAATCTGATGAACCAGCGCTTGCAGACGGGGTTCACGGAAAATGAAGTCCTGCAAATCTTTTGTGACACCTGCGAAGCGGTGGCCAGGCTGCACCAGTTCAAATCGCCCATCGTCCACAGGGATCTGAAGGTAGCGATGGCGGGACCTTGTGCAAAGGCCTGGGTGCAGTTGGGTGGGTCGTAAGAGGAAAGGCACAACATCTGTTGCTGCCTTTCAACCTGGACAAGTTTGAAGGATCTCCTCCAGCTGGCAAGAGGATTACACAAAGGATGGCAGGAGTGGTAGATTAGGCCACTTTTAAAAGCATTTGGACATACAAATGCAGTCCTTGTTTAGCAACCGCAATTGGGACCAGCAACCTGGTCATTAAGCAAAGCATTCAGTGAAGCGAAGTGGTTGCGAAGGGAAACCCCCACAGTGTTTATGATCTTTCCTCCGCTCTCCTTTGCTTTACAGACGGCAAAAGGTTGCAAATGTGTAGATTGGCTGCAAAGCTATTTTTTCATCCCTGTGAAATTGCTCCCCTGCAGGGAGTAAAAACTCTGAAATACATCAGTAAAACTCTTGGCTTAATTCATTACATTCATTACATTTATGTAGCTGCCCATCTCATATAGTGCATTGAGTAACATTCCATATGAATGACTCCTTGACAATTAAAAGAGGACAAAAACAAAATAAAAGCAAGGATAGCTCTGGGCCAAGAACACCCAACTGTTTGAGCTCAGGTAGGAAATCCCTGGAGTATCCCAGGAACTGGTTTAGCTTGAAATATTTCCCCCTTTGAGATACCTCACGCTCCAGAAGTTATCCATTATCCAAAACAAACAAACAAACCCACCACTGCTCACCTGTTTGCCCTGAGCTTATTGCAGCTACCTACCTGTTTTGTTTCCAGGTGGAGAACGTCCTGTTACACGATCGTGGCCACTATGTCCTCTGTGACTTTGGGAGCGCCACCAATAAATCACAGAATCCTCAACTGGAAGGAGTGAACGTAGTGGAGGAAGAAATTAAGAAGTGAGTCTGCCTTTTTTCAAGGTTTTTTTTTTTTTTTTTTAAAAAGACTTTTTGTGCCTAAAACATTTTACATCTATCAGACTCACAATAATGCCACAGTTTCTCTTGGGTGTTTCATGGCTGCGTTGATCCATGTACATCCGTATAAATCCCAATCCCCAGTTGTGTAAGCTTTGAATATGAGTAGCAACTCTAATATCCCAAAGGTTTAAGATTTTAAGTAACCCTTGATAAGGAAGGAAAGAGCTAAGGATTAACCAGCAAGATTTAGAAATTAAGGGCCAATGGGGACATCAGACATTCCAGAAAAAGCTAATATTTTTATCTTTTGAGGAATGTTGAAAAAACTACCGCAAATTGAGAATATTTGAATGCTTTGAGAATGAGATGAGAAACTAGTCAAGGAGAAATCCAACTAAGGAGAAATTTCCTGACAGTGAATACAATTAATCATTGGAACGGCTTGCTTTCAGAAGTTGTGAATGCTCCATCACTGAAGACTTTTTTTTTTTTTGAAAAAAAGTTTTTATTAATTTTCTACAAACAAACAAGACAAACAAAACATAAAAACATCAACTCTTATATGTACATCCAGTGTGTCAGTTGGTTCATCATTTTTGTGCATTCATTCTGTAGTCTCAAATTACAATTACATTACATAACAACTCATATTGTCAATCCAAACTTATATATCCTAATATCACTAAAAAAAGAAGTTTTTGACTATATTTTTAATCATTCATGCTTAATGAGCTAACAATACTTTAAACCAGTTTACTCTATAACAAATCATATCAAATCAATCCTAAAAAATCCTTTATAAATATAATATCAAATAGCAAAATAATAGCAAAATAAAGATATTCCTTACTATCTAGCATTCTAAATATTCTATTATCATATTTTATCATCTAGCCATTTATAAAAAAGATCCCAAATTTCGTAAAATTGTTTATCCTCTTGCTCTCTAATTTCAAATGTCAATCGACTCATCTCAGCACATTCCAATATTTTCTTAATAATTTCTTCCTGTAATGGTATTTTCTCATTCTTCCAATTTTTAGCAAATACAATCCTGGCTGCTGTTAATACATTTACAATCAGGTATTTCAAATCTTTACTATATATATCAGGTAAAATTCCCAATAAGAAGATCTCTGGTTTCAAATCTATATGTTTCTTTGTCATTTTTTCCAACCACATGCGAATTATAGTCCAATATTTTCTAGCATCCTCACAAGTCCAACACATATGGTAATACGAGCCGGGTATCTGATGACATTTCCAGCATTTTTCAGATTTGTTCTTAAACATTCTTGCTATTCTTGTCGGAGGAAAGTGCCACCTGTAAAACATCTTATACAAGTTTTCTTTATATGCTGTTGACATTGTCATTTTATAATTTTGAGACCACAATTTCTGCCATTTCTCTAAATCAATCCCATATCCAAAATTCTTCCCCCAAACAATCATAGTTTCTTTGACTTGTTCTTCCTCTAATTTCATTCCCAGTAAATAACCATATAGTTTTTTAATCACCTTCTCATCAGTACCCATCAAGATCTTATCTAAATCAGTCTGTTTATCATAAAATCCCTCCGTTTTAGAATCTTCATCATACCTTGAGTGTATTTGTGCATATGAAAACCAATTCATCCTTATACCTTGTTCCTCTAAGTTTTGGATCGATTTAAGTTCACCCTTTTCATCCAAAAGTTCCCCATATCTAACTGTTTGTTCCTTCTTGTAGATTATAGGATAGGAAAATGCTTCAATGGTCGATAACCAAACTGGAATTTTCAAATAACATTGTCTTTTTATCTTCTCCCAATTTAACCACAAAGACTCCCGTACATAATGTCTTCTAAAATAACCCTGTGTTTTAGTTCCCTTATACCATAAAAAAGCATGCCAACCCAACAGCAAGTCATGCCCTTCTAATGTCAACAACCTATGTTTCCTTAATGTTATCCATTCTTTGACCCACATCAAACTTGCAGCTTGATAATACAATTCCCAATTAGGCAGACCAAAACCTCCTCTAATTCTAGCATCTTGCAAAAGCTTTAGCTTTATTCTCGCTTTTTTACCTTGCCATATAAACTTCAACATAATTTTATTTAAATCTTCAAAATAGTCTTTTCCAAGTCTAATTGGTATTGTTTGAAACAAAAATAAAATTCTAGGTAAGATATTCATCTTAATTGTTGAAATTCTCCCTATTAATGACAATTGCAAGTTTTCCCACTTCTTCAAATCTGTAGTTATCTGTTGTTTAAGTTTAATTTAATTATTCTTCTTTAATGTGCTACATCTTGTTGTCAAATATATCCCCAGATACTTAACCTTATTTGTAACTTGAATTTTCAAAAGATCTGCCAATTCTTCTCTCTGTCTCAATAGCATATTCTTTGTCAAAATCTTTGTTTTGTCTTTATTTATTTTCAAACCAGCCACCTCTCCATATGCCTCTATCCTTTCCAGTAACTTTGGAGCTGTTTCTAGCGGATCTTCCAAAATAAAAGCTAAGTCATCAGCAAAAGCTTGTAGCTTAAATTCTTCCTTCTTAATTTTCATTCCTTTTATGCTTTTATCATCCCTAATATTTCTATTCAACACTTCCAAGGTCAACACAAATAGCAAAGGAGATAGGGGGCATCCTTGTCTTGTGCCTTTCCTTATATTAATAAAATCTGTAAGTTCTCCCTCCATCATTACCCTTGCTGTCTGTTTATTATATATAGCTTCTATTGCTTGAATAAATTTTTTAGCGAAACCCATCTGCTCCAATAATAATAACATAAATCTCCAGTTCACGTTATCAAATGCTTTTTGAGCATCTAGGAATATCAAAGCCATTTGCTTTTCAGGATGAGCCTCATAGTATTCCAAAGTGTCCAAGATTACTCTCATATTGTCTCTAATTTGTCTCTTTGGCAGAAATCCATTTTGATCTGAGTGAATAAAATTATTTAAATATTTTTTAAGTCTTTCTGCTAAGATTGAAGCAAAGATTTTATAGTCTGCATTCAATAAAGAAATAGGTCTATAATTCTTAATTTGCAATGGGTCAGTCTCTTCCTTTGGTATAAGTGTAATATAAGCCTCTGACCATGTTTTGGGTATCATCTTTTTTATCATAACTTCATTCATAACTTCTAACAATGGGATGCTCAATAATTCTTGAAATGTTTTATAAAATTCTACTGGAAGCCCATCTGGACCCGGAGCTTTCCCATTATTTTGTCTCTTAAATGCTTCATTTAGTTCCATCATTGTTATATTACTTTCTAGCATTTCTTCAGTCTCTTTAGGTATCTTTGGTAAATTAGCTTCCTGTAAATACTGTTTGACTTTTTCTTCATCAATATTTTCCTGTTTATATAATTGTCCATAAAAATCTCGAATAATTTCTTTTTTCTCCTTATTCCCATAACAAACTTGGCCTTGTTCATCTATTAACTTCAATATTTTTCTTGATTCCTTCTCTTTTCTCAATTTATATGCTAGCCATCTACCTGGTTTATTTGCATCTTCAAAATAATTCTGTTTGGAGTTTCTAATTTTCTGTGCCAGTTCTTCTTTCTCTATTAATTCCATTTTATGTTTGATTACATCCAGCTTCAATTTAATATCCTTTTTCTGTGGCATTTTCTGTAATTCTTTTTCAAGAATTTTATACTCATCTTCCAAGGCCTTAGAAGCTTGCCTTTTCCTAATATTCTTTTTTCTTGTATAATCTATTATCAAACCTCTAGCGTATGCCTTCATTGTGTCCCACACATTTTGGGTTGAAGTATCTTCTTTTTTATTTTCTCTGAAGAAAAAAGCCAATTCCTTCTCCATCCATTGTGTAAAATCTTTCTCCTTTAAAATAGTATTATTTAATGTCCATCTCGATCTTTTTTTTTGTCCCTTCCATTTAATTGTCATTGGGCTATGATCTGCCCAGGTACTTGTTTCAATATTTGTTTCTTTAATATTAGATATTAGTTCTGTTGAGATCCAAATCATATCTAATCTGGACCATGATAAATGTCTATTTGAATAAAAAGTATATTGTTTAGCTTTAACATTTCTTTCTCTCCAAATATCTTTTAAAGTTAATTCATCTGTCATTTTAAAGAAGGACCTTGGGAGAGCCTTTCTATTTTGCTTTGTTGTTGTTGCTATATAGTCCAGTTTATTGTCCACAATTCCATTAAAATCTCCCATCATAATTATATTAACATAGTCCAGTCCAATTATTTTCATATGTAGCTTTTTATAAAACTCTTCTTGTTTATCATTCGGAGCATAAATTGCAATCAGGAGTATTTTTATATTATTGTCCATTATTTCTACCATTAATACTCTTCCATCTTCATCCGTGTAAATCAATTTTGCTGGAATAGCCTCTTTAATGTATAAAACCACACCTCTTTTCTTACATTGAGTCAAAGAGGTAAATATTTTCCCTAATTTTGGCTGTAATAACAATTGTTCATGTTGTTTTTTAATGTGAACTTCTTGTAAACAAATTATATCAAATTTTAATTTCTCTAATTTATGAAAAGTTTTCCTTCTTTTAACAGCTGAATTAAGTCCATTTATATTCATTGTAATCAGTTTTTTTTCCTCCATAATTATGCTTTATATTTAGGTCTAACAGCTCTCATGGATCTCACTTCACGCTGTTCTTTATTATCCATCTGTCCCCCTGCTGCTCCTTTCTCTTTTTCAGTCTCCAGTTGTTCATCTTGAAACTCAATTGATAAAGCCTCTTTCTCTATTCCCTCTCTTCTTCCTCCAAAGAATTCTGCATGAAAAAGTTCTGCTTTCTCAATTGAATCAATTCTATATCTTTGCTCTTGCCACCCAAACACTAGTCCTTCTGGAATCAGCCATCTATAATTCACTTCATTTTCCAATAGTATTTTGGTCAGAAATCGATATTCTCTTCTCATCTCTCTCACTCTTCTGGGTATTTGTTTTAAAACCACAACCTCTTTACCCTTGTATTTCAGTGTTTTCTCTCTTACTACTTGTAATATTTGCGTTTTAATGGATTTTTTGGTAAATCTAATATGGACTTCCCTGGGTAATTTATTTCTCATCACATATCTTGTATAGACTCGATATATCTCATCTATTCCATCCATCATCTTTTCCTCTGTAATTTCCAAAACATCTGCCAAAATTTCTATCATTACCGCTGCCAAATTTTCTCCTTTTTCCTCTTCTATATTTTGAAATCTGAGGTAAAATTCTGACCTTTCCATCTCCCACCTCAACATCCCACCTTTTTCTTGTTCAACCGCTGTTAGTCTGCTGTCAATATTTCCAATCTTCTTCTCTCTTTGTTTTCCTTCTTCCTCAATTTTTTGGAATCTCTCCTCATACTTAACCATCATTTGTTTAATATTTTCCACTTTTTCATCAGTCTTCTCTATTCTTTGTTCAATATTTTCTGCTCTTTGTTCAATATTTCCTGCTCTTTGTTCAATATTTTCTGCTCTTTGTTCAATCTTTTCTATTCTTTGTTCAATATTTTCTGTTCTTTGTTCAATATTTCCTGTTCTTTGTTCAATGATATCTGATTTTGTCTTGAGATCTTGGATTCCTTGCATAATCATCTGTAAAGTTATTTTTTCTTGTTCCTTATCTTGCTTCAACATTGTCTGAATTAAACGTTGTCCTCCAACTGGTGGGGAAGCAGAGGTAGAAGCAGAAATGCCAGATGGTATTGGTTTCCTGCTCATTTCAATGTTTCCAAAACTTCAAATTCTTCTTGACTTTTAATCCAACTGGTAGAGCAGCCAATTATAATCCAAAATGAAGAACTCCAATAGTAAAAAACACGAAACCACAGAAGAAACAGGAAAAAAAGAAGAAGAAAGATCTTCAGGTTCTTCTAGACCCTAATCCAATTATGAGATAGTCCACCATAAAAAAGGAAAAAATAGAAAGGAGAAAACAAACAAATCCAAAAATAATAATATTGATTAAGAGCAAAAGAAAAAGGAAAAAAGAAAAAGCAAAAAGAGAAAAAACAAAAAACAAAAAACAAAAAGTTCCTTCAGATTCTTCACACCTTAATCCAATTAAAAAGTCTCAATAATCCAAAAAAAAGAAAAAAAAAACAACCTCAACAACAAAGTAGTCCAAAAACATAAATATGAAAAGCAAAAAGGTCCCAATAAAAAAGAAAAGAAAAATAAAGAAGAAAAAACTCTGAGGCTTTCCCTTTAAAATAAAAGGCAAAAATAAAAATATTACTAAAATAAAAATTTAGAAGAAGGCTAGCGAATGGGGTATATATAAGAAAACACACTGCACTTTGTTATTTATCCAAGGCTCTTGTTATGACTCTCTTCTCCAGCAGCTTCAAAGCCAAACCTCAAGTATTGTTGATAACAGTCCAGGAAAGCACCTGCAATAATATTTTACTATGCTCTCCCTCTATCTTATCACATTAAAAAGTCCTTGAGATGAGGTCTTTTTGCAGTTCTCTCCAATTCACATAAAGATACTTTCAAGCCTCTAGTTGGCAGTGTTACAAAGTTTCTTAATGCTCTTTCTCCCTGCCCGCCAGAAAAAAGGAATAATATATACAGAAAAAAAAGAAAAAATAGCCAAAGGGAACCTCTATCCTAAAGAAAGTTAAAAGATCAAAAGAAGCATAAAATCAAAGGAAGCATAAAAATATATATAAGAGAAAATTCAATCCGGTTACCTACAAAGTCACAGTAAAATCTTTCCCAAAAAGTATAAAGAAAAAAAAAAAGCCAAGCCTCAATTTGACATCACTTTAAAAAACGCCGCTCAAAACAATTTCAGTCAAAAAAAAATCTCACAGCTTTCTTCTTTATATCGGATGAACTTTCCAACCTTAGCAAATTTACAGCACAAAAGAGTTTTTCTCACCCAGCCGACACACTTCACTCCAATCACTTTCTTTCCGGAGCTGTCCCGACTTCAGCAGCTATGGAGGCTGCCTCTCCGCCACCAGCAAAAGGGCTTCTTCCGGATCTAACCAGAGATTTTGCGATATCTCTGGGATCCTGGAACAATGCCCTTCACGATCACCGTCTCTATGGGACGGTTTAGGTCCGTTAGGACCGACCAGGGGCGAAAATATCGGCTGCGATCTCAGAGCCCCGAGATCGCAGCTGTATCGCCGGAACGAAGCTCCGCCTTCTCCTCCATCACTGAAGACTTTTAAAGAAGAGATTGGATAGCTTTTTGTTCAGAACAGTATAGGTTGGACTAGAAGACCTCCAAGGTCCCTTCCAACTCTGTTATTCTGTTATTTCAGGCTAGGAACTGCCAACTTTTCTGATGAACATTTGAAAGATTACTTGATGGCCACATGGCAGAAGTTTAAAACAAATAATTATTCGCACTGAATATGAGATCCTGAGAATGATCCTTTGTATGGTTACCCTTTATTGCTGGTGGAATTTCTAGCATGTACATAAAAGGAATATGAAATTGGAATAAAGATGTTGACAGACTCCTAGAATTTTAATAATTGTGCTTATATTGGAGACCATCATTATATCTTTCAGGTTCAAATAATCACAAGCAGTCTGCTTTTTATTTTGGCACCAGTAATTACATAAACGTGGCATTTTATCCCATGACTAGGAGAGAATAACTATCTTAACTACTACGGGTTATTTTGACTATCCAAAATGCAGCAGTCTTCTTTTCTGGTGGGAGAAATTGTTTATTTTTGAACCTGATCAGGCATTTCAAATATTAACTCTAAAGGTTGTTCAAGGAACAGAAAATCCTAATTAGCTTTATGGGAGGGAAACACCACGAGGTTGGTCAGAGTGTCATAGCTTACTCTTCGATTGCAAAAACACAAATTTGTGTTTTGTTGTAGGTATACCACGCTCTCGTACAGAGCTCCAGAGATGGTCAACCTCTACAGTGGCAAACTGATCACCACAAAAGCTGATATCTGGGTATGTAGCCTTGGATGGTGGCCCAAGGGAGTGCAGGAGTTGCGTATCACCTTCCAAATTCTCTTTCTTTTCTGGCGTAGATAAGCACATGTCGTTTTGGGATCACAAAATCAGAAAAGTTATGGCCAGGCAATATATAATGATATAACGAGGCATATTTAGTGTTGCGCTTTATTGAAGTATTTTATGGAGAGAGGAGGTGTCAATATTTTATAGCATGTCATAAGAATAGGACTGCAGTCTGTCTTTGTATTATTGTTCAGGCTTGTATATTGCTTGGAATCTCTGATAATATGGTGAAGGTAGAAATAAACATTGAACAAGAGATGGCTGTAGGCGGGAACAAGGCACGGGAAGCGACTCCACATGCCTTTATGACATGCAATTAATGCGTATTATTCATACTGACTGGCATGCACATTACACACTTCACATTCTAGCTGTGATGAAGTTATGGCACACATATCAAGCTTTGGGGCAGTTGACTCAAATCAGAAGAAAATCCTTTCCCCCAAGTTTGAATCCCCTGGTCTTCTTTAGCTAGATTGATGAAGGCAACCGTGTTACAAGAATTTCAGCAGCTAAACTTTTTCCCACTTAAAACCAACTCATCTTCTAGGTATTAGGCCAGAGGTCTCCAAACTTGGCAACTTTAAGACTTGTGGATTTCAACTCCCAGCCAAGCTGGCGGAGGAATTCTGGGAATTGAAGTCCACAAGTCTTAAAGTTGCCAAGTTTGGAGACCTCTGTATTAGGCTTTGGTGATTTAATTCTTACAGTTTTTTTTTTTTTCTGTGAACAAGTAATGGAGAGGTTTTAAAATATGGCCCTGGCTTGTCCACGGAGCAGAGGACAAACAGCAAGGAAGGCCAGCTCAGGAAGTGCTGTTTTGTGGCAGGTTGCTCTTTCCCTGTCTCATTTTCCAGGAGAAGTAAGGAGATTAATTATAAGTGTCTAATTAATCTGGGTTTGGATGAGCTGTGAGATGAGTCTGGAAGTATCAATGTGCAAAAGTGTCTGTTTAATTCTTATCAGCTTGTGAATTGACCCATAAAGCTTCGTGACATCATTCTGCTTGATGCCTCTGGACTAAAGCCTTTTGAAAGGGTGGCTTGGAAAATTACATTAAATAGGGCTGCTCTCAGGCTGCTCGCATGGCCTGCCAAACCAAGCTTAATGTTTACTGAGTTCAAGATCACACCCAGTCAAACCATGTGACATAGTGGTCTACTACTAGTTGTATTTTAAATTGTCACTTTGTTGTTTGTATGTATACCGAGAGCTTGAGACAAATTCCTTGAGCTCCCAACTGCACTTAGCCAATAAAGAATCCATTTTCTAAAAGAGATGCTAAGAGACAGGAAGCTCTTGTGTAGCGGGAGGGATGAGCAGCGGCTGCTTCTATGAGACTCTGAGGATTGGCTAATCTCCTTCTTCCAGGCCCTGGGGTGTTTGCTCTACAAACTCTGCTATTTTACTCTGCCCTTTGGGGAGAGCCAAGTGGCAATTTGTGACGGCAACTTCACCATTCCTGACAACTCACGCTACACACAAGACATGCACTGCCTAATAAGTGAGTATCCCCTCTGGAAGGGGAGACGGTTCTGTTGTTTTGGGTTTACAAGTTGTTCGTTGAAACAGCCTATGAAACATAGCTTGTTCTTGATGTCTTTCAAGACAGCTGTCAGGATTCCAGCAATCGCTCTAATTAAATCATGATTCTCCAGCCAAACTTCCATAAACTTCAAAGGATTCATTAGAGGCGACATACTGGCACTGACCTGAATGAAGCCAACTCTGGCATCCGTCATTTACAGTCCCCTGTGACGCCGTTTCCCTTCTCCTCTCTGGGTGTGTCATAAATCAGATTCTCTAACTGAGCCCGTTCACAGGCTGGGTGTCATCATTCACGTTATCCAATTAAATACATTTGTGGGCAAAACCTCTGGTAGTTCAGTTACAATCTTTTAAAGAAAAGAGTTGGAATGTACTTTCACTTTCCCCTCTTTTTATGGCAACTACTAAAACAGGCATAGGAATGTTTTATGAGTTGACAGCACCCTTGTTTGGTGAGGCTGGCCTCATCTTGGTTTATTTCACAATGGACACTTCTGCTCCCTTTGTGTGGTTGCACCAGGGGATCAGGAGAAGAGGCAACCCCAAGTCTTCATGGAGGGATCTGGTCAGCCTGCTTAACTCCCCATACCAAGGCTGAGGGCTGCTGTAGAGCAATCCAGTTAAGCCTGGATGCTGCTGTCTCCAACTAACCAACTTTCTCTTTTGTAGGGTACATGCTGGAACCTGATCCTGACAAGAGGCCTGACATTTACCAGGTCTCTTACTTTGCGTTCAAGCTGGCTAAGAGGGAATGTCCTGTCCCCAACATGCAGGTGAGTGACATTTCTTTGCTGTGGGGCTGCAGGCCTTTTCCCCAATTGTCAGAGGAAGGAAGAGGATGGTTTGCCAAGAGGCCGGAGCCCATAATAATAATAACAATAACAACAACAACAATAATAATGGTACTCGGCACCCTGGGTGCTGTGCCTAAAGACCTAGGCAAGCACTTAAAAACAATTGGCTCTGAAAAAATCACCATTGGTCAGCTGCAGAACGCCACCTCACTGGGATCGCATAATCCGCTGATACATCACGCAATCCTAAACGCTTGGGAAGGATTCAACTAGTGATTTGTGATACAAAATCCATCATAGTTATCTTGTTTGCTGTGCGCACTGTTGTTTTTGTGTAGAATAATAATAATAGTAGTAACAGTAAAAACAATAACAACAATAATAATACAATTACAATAATACTTTATTGTCATTGTACGAATGTACACAGTATGCACATACAACGATATTCACATAACACTCACAGACCAGACCCAATACGCACACATACATGACAATCTCCAAACACCTCCCCACCACCAAGGTTCCCCACCCTCTAAAAACACACAAGCATCCACACAACAGACCAAGTAACACTGTCCAACAGCTCACTTATGGTGCTCCTTAAGTTCATTGTTAAGTGCCATTATAAACTGTTCAGAAAACATGTGGTCTCAGTTTTGATTGTTCTGTATCTTCTGCCAGAAGGCAACCATTCATAAAGATTGTGAGCAGGATGGGAAGAGTCTCTGAGGATGTTGTGCGACTTCCTCAAACAGCGAGAGGCGAAGATGTCGTCCAGGGCTGGTAGCTGGAGCCTGATGATATTCTGGGCAGTTTTGAATGATTCTCTGTAGAGCCTTTCTGTCCGCTCCAGAGCTTCTCCCATATCATGCAAGGATGCCGTATGTCAGGACCCTCTCAATGGTGCTGTGGTAGTAAAACAGAAGTAGATGCTGAGATAGATTGATCTCCCTGCGCATTCTCAGGAGGTACAGCCTCTTCTTCTGTGCCTTCTTCACCAGTATGTTAACATTCATAGTCCATGAATGGTCCCCTGAGATATAAATGCCAGAAATTTAAAACCACCAACCCTCTCCACCTCCTCGCCATTTATGTACAATGGTAAATGTACACTTCTCTTCCTCCTGAAGTCCATTATAAGTTCTTTAGTTTTTTTTGGTGTTAAGTGTGAGATTATGAGTAATATTGTGGGGAAAATAGGAGGAGGAAGGTGATGTTTGCCCCTTTATTTGTAAAATAATAAAGGCATCAATCTACCATCTATCACCTATCTATCTAAAAACATTCATGGGCCTTGTTCTGGGAGCTTGGTATCTTTGTGCCATGAAGGCGTACAACTTAATTTTTAATATCACTTTGACTTAACTTTTTTTTAAATTTTACTTCTAACCTTATAACTTAACTTGTAATGCTACTTTTGTGGTGTGAAGGAATGCAATTAACCCATGACATGGTTTGCCTTCAG
This sequence comes from Hydrophis major, assembly GCA_033807585.1. Lineage (NCBI taxonomy): Eukaryota > Metazoa > Chordata > Lepidosauria > Squamata > Elapidae > Hydrophis > Hydrophis major. The sequence goes on from CM066334.1 coordinate 8,942,393, forward strand.
GTTTCCATCACTGCAGATTTTTAAGAAGAGCCTAAACCAGGGGGCCTCAAACTTGGCAACTTTAAGACTGGTGGACTTCAACTCCCAGAATTCCTCAGCCAGCATAGATGGCTGAGGAATTCTGGGAGTTGGAGTCCACCAGTCTTAAAATTGCCAAGTTTGGAGACCTCTGGCCTAGGCAGCCACTTGCCTGGAATAACAGATATACACTTGCCTGGAATAATAGGCTCAAAAAGGAGATCCTGTGTCAATTCAGACAAAATGGCTGTCCAATCTCTTCTTAAAAACCTCCAGTGTTGGATAATCCACAACTTCTGGAGGAAATGTCTGTTCCACTGATGAATGGAAATTTCTCCTCAGTTCTAGGTTACTTCTCTCCTTGATTAGTTTAATGGTGTGGGATTGCATTGTTATTCTGTCTTGTTCTGTTAAGCGTTAATGAGCACAGGGCTTGGTTGTTGTTGTTTTTTAAATTTTCAGAATTCTCTAATTCCTGCCAAACTTCCAGAGCCTGTGAAAACTAGCGAAGCTGCTGCTAAGAAAACCCAGCCGAAAGCCAGGTGAGCTCACCTTTGGTCTGTTTTGGTGGTCGTGGCCAAATCAGCCTAATGGACACTAAGGTGCTAATGGAAGACCAAGTATTGACATGAGGGGACAAGAACTGGATTTTGCTGAAGAGGAGAACGTGCAAAACGTAGGGCTATTCCCAAAAGGAAGGGACGGGGCAGGCTGGTATTTCACTTCAGACTTCCTTTTCCTTCAGTGAAAAGCTTCTCCAGAATTCCCATTTTTTGCAAAGTAGCACCTTGTCTGATTAACACTTGTTAATAATAATAAAAAATATGCCTTTCAATAAAATTTATATGACGGAAAATATGTTAACTAGCCTCCTGTTTCTTTAGACTAACACAGCTGTTCTCCAATAATAAATCCTTTTTTGAATTGTTCTAATAAAAGAAGGAAAAGATATTGTATAAGCTGAAAGGAAGACAGTATTCCCTTGTCCAGAAAAATGGCCTTTAAAATAGAAGTCTTCTTAGTATTGATGAGAATTAAGATAATAATAGTGGCACATGGAAGGTTTTATTGTGGGAAAAAAACTTGTTTTTCAGAGAAGATTTAAATTGAGCAGCGCCTATTTTTTTTAGGTAAAGGGTACATCAAAATAAAAATGACATCAAAACTGACCTTTCAGTGAGAATGGGAGGAACTGAAAAACAAAACCTTGGAAAGGCAGAATAGATTTTTTTTATAAATAAGAGGAAAGAACTGAATTTAAAAAGGGATCCAAATTTGGTCCTGGGGAAAAAAGCTTGATAAGACATATATTATTAGATCTGTGTACTGCCCATCTCATCTAGAGGCGACATTCCAGAACAACAGATAAAAGCAGCTGGGTTTGCTGTCAATAATGGACCATGAAAAACATTGTAAAAGTTTTAAAATATTATTTATTTTATGGTTTGTATTGTATGCCTCCCCAAGTCACGTTTTACAGGCACTCCTATAAATAGGATAAATATAATAAATATAATGAAGATACAGTGAGAAGCAGGTCAAAGTGACAAATTGAGGCCTTAGATAACCTGAAATAACAAGAAATAAAGTCTATTCTTCTTAACTCTAAATAAAGAACACAGAATTTCAAGGCCGATGTTAAGGATCAAAATTGTGGTTAGGCATTCCTGTCCTTCACCTTTTTCTAAATTAAGGGTCTCCAACCTTGGCCATTTTCAGACTTGTGGACTTCAACTCCCAGCCAGCTTGGGAGTTGAAGTCCAGAAGTGTTCCAAGTGGCCAAGGTTGGAGACCCCTGATCTAGATGATCCAAACCCTCCTTGGTTTGCTCTTGTTTTTCTTGAACTGCCATCTTCTCCTTTTTGGAGGCAAATCATTTCACCTGCTCCGTCTTCTCCCTTCTGTGAACTTCTCGCACTTACCTGGATGCCTTCTTATTGGAGGACCGCTTCTCCCCTTTGAGTCTCTGCTTGGTCTCCGTTGGATTGAACATTTCTGGGAGGTTTAGCTTGTTTCCGTGTCCGTTGAAAGATGCTCTTTGTGGGATATTCATAGAACTGGAAGGGAACCAAAGCAATTTAGAGGAATCTGGCCAAATCTGGACAAAAGTCCTTTTTATAGAAGCATCCACTATTGCACTCGACTCTGGCAGCTGTTTCCAAGTCAACTCAGGCGGATTTTTGCTTTCCCTTCCTTCATGTAAAAGTGCCTGTCTGAAACAGGAGGCAGCCTTCAAGCGTGAATGCATTCTGTGACTTTAAAGCAGGGAGGGGTGTCTCCAAACTTGGTGGGTTTTTTTGGACTTCAATTCCCAGAATTCCCCAGCTGGCATAGGAGTTGAAGTCCACAAATCTTAAAATTTGCCCAGTTTGGAGACTTCTTGCTTTAAACCAGGGGTCTTCAAACTTGACAGCTATAAGACTTGTAGACTTCCACTTCCAGAATTCCTCCTCCAGTCATGTTAGCTCAGGAATTGTGAGAGTTAAAAGTCCACAAGTCTTAAACTTGCCAAGGTTGGAGACCCTTGATCTACAGGATCAGGGCATCCTCTAAAACAGTTGGGCCCACTAAAAGCAACTGGCTGTGATGTCCCTCAAAAGCAGCCATTATCCTAACCTCTTATTTCGTGTTATCTGTGGTTGACAGGCTGACAGATCCTATTCCTACAACAGAAACGTCCATCACGCCACGCCAGAGACCCAAAGCTGGGCAAACGCAACCAAACCCAGGAATTCTGCCCATTCAACCTGCCTTGACTCCCAGGAAGAGGCCTGCAGTCCAAGCCAGTGTCCAGCCACAAGGTGAGAATCCTTGTTTGTTTAGTATTTATTTATTGCGAAACATATTTGTTTCCCACCTAGCATCAAATGACTCTGGGTGCCTTGCAGCATAAAGACATTAAAAAAAAAAAACATTAAAACCACCAGACATAAAATGGCAAAGTAGATAAATTGAGATCATTAATGCAAGATGGTGAAGGAAGGAGCTGAATATATGTGTGTGTGTGTGTGGTGGGGGAGATTAGCTTTTAATTTAACCGACCACTGAAACTTCCCCCATTGGCTCTCCAAGCCAGGTCTTCAGACTCTTATGGAACCTCAAGAGGGTGGGAGCCAAGCACAGCTTAGGGGGAGGTAAGATACAGATACAGACTAACAGAGTTGGAAGGGACCTCGTAGGTCATCCAGTCCAACCCCTCCCCCCCCCCCCCGCCCAAGCAGTAGACCCTTTCTGACAGGTGGCAGTCCAGCCTCTTCTTGAAAGCTTCCAGGGATGGAGCTCCCACCACTTCCTTCCTTCCTTCCTTCCTTCCTTCCTTCCTTCCTTCCTTCCTTCCTTCCTTCCTTCCTTCCTTCCTTCCTTCCTTCCTTCCTTCCTTCCTACCAACTTACCTACCTACCTACCTATCAGATGAACCCCTTCCCCCAAGCAGGAAACCCTACACCCTTTCTGACAGATGGCAGTCCAGCCTCTTCTTGAAAGCCTCCAGGAAGGGCAATCCAGCCAGTAAACCCTCTGCTTGCTCCATTTAGCTGCCAAGACTCCACCCCGCAAGGGATTACGGGGTTGTTAAAAAGAAGATGAAGTCCTCCAGGTGGACCTCTGAGTCTTGGGCAGCCCTTCCTAGTCCGTTTTTTTTTTAACAGTTGCCAGGTGAGCATACAGGGAGTGCCTCCCCTGGGCTCCATTTAACCTCCTGCCCCGTCCTGCTCTCTGCTTGCAGCTCCAGCTCCTCTGGCCGGCGGCCAGCCTCCCCTTCCTGCAGCGATTCCTCAGCCAAACACTCTGCCTCAACCGACTCAACTCAAGGCCGCCGGGGCTGCCCAATCAGTGGCCACCACGCAAGCCCAGCTCCCTTCAGCCCAGGCCACGCCGCAGCACCAGCTCTTCCTCAAGCAGCCCCAGCCCCAGCCGCAGCCACCGGCTCTCTTCTATCAGCCGCAGCCTCCACAGATGCCGCCCCTGCAGGTTCAACAGGTAAGGCTGGCAATGTCCAGTCCCCCCCCCCGCTTTTGTCAACTCCATCCGTCTGGCGTGGGAGTTGAGGTGGCAAAAGCAGAGCACGCGGGGCCAGTTTGCAGCATGGAAGTTAGCCTTGGCCTCATTTAGCGACGGCTTGCAGTTAAACAGCCGTGACAGAAACGTAACTCCTTTGCCCAAATCCTCCTGTTCCCGACCTTTGGAAGTCTGGCAAGGAAAGCGGAAGAAGCAAGATCATCATAAGCATGGTTGAGGTTTTTACTAAGCAGCTGCTTTGTGTCAGGACTCCCAACAAATCCACCCCCATTCAAATCCTAAGTCTCTAGCCGTCTCTCTCAGAGGAAAAAAAAAGATTTATTAGAAGTGGCCATGTTGGCATTACCTGGATGCAGCCGATACTAAACTACATCCTTTCCCCCTTGACCCTGGCCTTCCTCCCACCCCCTGGGTGTATATCCTCCAATGGGACATATCCATAGCCAAGAGTCATCAATCACGCTCTCCAGTCATATTCTTGTGCTTCGGCAATTTTGGGCTGCCAGGGCGATTATCTAGGCACTTAAGAAATGCCCTGTTTCCCGCCACTTCCTTTTTCTGACAGCTAAAAAGACCAAAGGGAGTATCTTTTTAGATGACAGTTTGCTTATATGTCCCAAAGGTGCTTTTTTTTTTTTTTTTCAAGAGGCAACTGGACTTTCTCGTTTTTCTCTGAAGATGTTTTGCTTCTCATCCAAGAAGCTTCTTTAGCTCTGACCCCAATTGTAGTGGCTAAAAGGGAACGGATTTTATATCATTATGGGGAGGGTCATCCAAGCCCATAGAGGAGGGGTCTCCAACCTTGGCCACTTTAAGCCTGGTGGACTTCAACTCCAAGGTTGGAGACCACTGCCATAGAGTTTCTTTGTGCAAACACAGGCTCTGCGAGTTAATCCTGGTGCCCCTCGGAGTCAGTCGGGCCAGGAAAACCGAAATCACATCTGCTTTAATCCTCAACATCTTGCCTTTTGCTCCACTATCCATCCTTCTGCAAGTGAGAAAGAGGAAGAGAAGGAAGGATGCGTTAGACCAGAGCAGAGTGGGTTGAAACGGCCAATGGATTCAGGGTTTAATCCCACTTTTCAGCCTCCATGACGGGTGGCCATTGGACCTATGTGTCAATCAGCCCAGTTGTCAGGATTCCTTCCGGGCGATTGCCCTAATGAAATCATGAGCCTTGAGCCAAGCTTCAAAAGAATCCAGAAGATTTATTAAGAGCCACATGTCCGGCATTAGCCTGCATGAAGCCCACTCTACATAATTTACAGTCCTCTGTGACCCTCTTCCCTCCCCCCTCCTCCCTGGGTATGTCATAAATCAGACTCTCCAGCGAAGCACGTTTTCACTGGGCTGGGTGTCATCAATCACGTTCTCCAATTAAGGATTGTTGTGGGCAGAAGATCCGGTAGCCTAGGCTACAATCTTTGTGAGATAAGTGTTGGAATGTACTTCTGGTTTTAAACTGCTGCCCTGCTCCTTTAGATTTCTCCTGCCCCCTTGTTTATGGCAACTCTGAAACAGACATAGGAATGCTTTACGAGTTGACACCAGTGCGGGCCCCCCTCCCTTGTCTCTCAAACTCTGCTGCAACCACCCGGTTGTTGCGTTGCCAACTGCGCTTGGACTGAGTTGTCAATGCAGGAAAGTGGATGGGGAAAACCTAAATTCACGGCTCTCAGCTTTATGTCTTCCAGAAAAGGGCAGGCAGTGACAAAGGCTTTGCTTTCCTCTCTCCTAGTCCCACAAAATGCCACAGGCTGCCCTGACGTCTGGAAAGCCTCAATTCCCGGTGATGCAGCAGGGAGCAGGGGCCGCCACGCAGCTGCCACCGCCACAGCTTTTGGCCCAGCAAGCAGCCATCCAAGCCAAGATGGTTGCTGGGCCGCAGAAGGGTCCCGCACAGCTCCTACAGCAACCGCAGGTGCCGCCTTCGGGAGCCCCAGCAGCGCCCAACCAGGAACTCCCGGTAAGGAACAGGCAGACCTTCCTCTCCATGGGTTCGAGTGCCTTGTTCTGCACCATGTGCTGCGTGAGACCAACCCAGTGGGCTAAATGGTGCTCAGGATCTATGCCGTAAAGAATAAAGGCAAATTTAAGAACTCTTAGCCCAGTTTGGTGTGTTGTATGAGTGCAGCCATCAGATCTTTGACTGGACTTTGTCTGAGGGTAGCCAGCAACTCTTTCATAGACACAGATAAAGATTAACAGAGTTGGAAGGGACCTGGTAGGTCATCTAGTCCAACCCTCCACCCAAGAAGGAGACCCTACACCATTTCTGACCAAGGGCAGTCCAGCCTCTTCTTGAAATCCTCCAGGGATGAAGCTCCCACAACTTCTGAGGGCAACTTCTGTTCCATAGGTTGATTGTTCTCACTATCAGAAAGTTTCTCCCTATTTCCAGGTTGAATCTCTCCTTGTTCAGTTTCCATCCATTATTCCTTCTCTGGCCTTTGGTGCTTTGGAAAATAGCTTGACCCCCTTCCTCCTCTCTGGGGCAGCCCCTCAAATATTGGAAGGCTACTCTCCTGTCTCCCTTGGTCCTTTTCTTTTCACTAGACTATCCAGGCCCAGTTCCTGTAACCGTTCTTCATATGTTTTAGTCTCCAGTACCCTCATCATCCTAGTTGCTCTTCTCTGCAGTCTTTCCAGAGTCTCAACCTCTTTTTTATAATATGATGACCAAAACTGGTCAAAACTAGTAGCTTGAACCAGAACTAGATTCCGCTGGTGAAGGGGCTCTCAGCCAACCTTCTCTTAAGGACCAACTTGGTTCTGCTCTGGAAGTTGCGATGCGAACTGATCTACAAAGTCCAGGGGATGAAGGGCTACTCCAGCTAGTAAACCTGTGGAACTGTTGTGCAAAAGGCACCAATAAATGTGGTTTTGGTAGAGTTGTGCAACAGCTGTGACTTGTGTTTGCGGAGGGCAGAGGGAGTGGCCTTGGGGGGGGCACTGGGAAGGCCCGTTGCCAATACAGGTAGTTCTTGACTTCTAACTGTTCATTTAGCGACCTTTCAAACTTACAACAGCATGGAAGAAGTGACTTACAACCAGTACATGTCCTAATTATGATCTCAGCATTCCCCATGGCCATGTGATCAAAATTTGGGTGCCTGGCAATTAGCATGTATTTATGATGGTTTGTCCCGGAATCACAGAATCGACTTTTGCAAGCAAACTCAATGGGGAGGCCAGTCTCTCAACAACCTTGTTGTTAACAACTGCAAGTGATTTCGCTTAACAAGCATGGGGAAAAAAAAAAAGTAACATTGGGTGTGACTGGCTTAACAACTGCCTCGCTTAACGATCGAAATTCTGGCCTTAATTATTGTTGTAAGTCAAGGACTAGCCGTGTAACGATTAGAGAAACGTGGCTTAAGCCTGTTCCAAGAAAATAGTTTAAGGGAATACAATTCAGGCCGGCCCCTCCCTTGTTGGGGAGGGAGGAAGGAGTGCAAAGGGACTTGCAAAATTCTGCTACTAGAGGTTTTACCCCAAAAGGTGATCTTGTTCTCTTTGGCCATGGTTCCTTCTGCTTTGCAAAGATGGCATGTTTGAGACAGATTGTCTGCGGGAACCCTTCAGCCTGATTGGGTGGAGAGGATTCTGGTCAATTGACCAGTGTAAACAATGGTTCTTTTTCTTTCTTTTGATGTCATCTGTGGGAGAACATTCAGGGTAGATTTACTGCTGGAGGAGACTGAAAGAGCGGAGTGCCTCTTTAGAGCTGGTTACAAGCCCTGTGGGGATTGACACATCTGGAATACAGACTCCCATCAGTGCCAGATGCTACTGTGGTGTGTGAATAGTTAGAGAACCAGATTGACCCACAACCACAAGGTTTAGTAGATTTGATCTCACTTTGACGGGCAATGTGTGAAGCAAAGGCAGATAAAGATTTATCAAGATAAATATTACAGTTCTGCCATTCTGTTATAACTCCAGCTAAATCATTCATGCGTCTGTTTCATAATGGGCATAAGTTCTGACCACATAACATTTATATTCTTAAATACTTCATTATTATTTGACCAATCACTGACTGATCAACTCCCTCTGCTTTCTGGTGGGAAGTGGAGTGGAGGCGGCCTCTCTCCTCTTGCCTGGCTTCCTTTCAGCCTGGTGGGCCAAGACAGATTGGGAGCAGCTCTGCTGTTTGCTTTGGCCTCTGTTCCTAGGCTGGAGGAGGTGCAAGGGAGGGAGAAGGCCTTCATTGAGCAGAGCCGGCAGGGGCTGGGGTGGTTATGTGGGCAAAATGGTTTGCAAAATTCCAAATTACTCAAAAAGAATTTGGAAGGAGTTGATTCCACAGTTTGAATTTAGCTCGATGTCAGTGGAGAGCTTTCATGAGCCTTACTCTGCATTGCATAGTTGTATAAACATACATTTTATTGGCAGTGCCCTGGTTGGACATAGGTTAGGCCAGAGGTTTCCAAACTTGGCAACTTTATGACTTATGGACTTCAACTCCCAGAATTCTCCAGCCAGCATAGCTTTGGGGAGCAAATCAGTGGTGATATGCTACCGGTTCGGCCCAGTTCAACTGATCCGGTAGTAAAAATAACTACCAGTACTGATGAACCAAGTCCTCTGACAATCAACTGAGAGGATAAAAGAAGTGAGAAGTGGACGGGAGGGTCATTTCTTCATTCTCTCAGCTGATTGGTGCATTAGGGGTGCATGCACAATCACCCAGCAAATCGGTAGAGACCAAGGTAGAAACCCACTACTGGAGCAAATGCCAAGGAAGATGGGAAACTGAAGACCCCCCAGAACAATGGGATAGACAAGTAGTTGTGTTTGGAGAAGACATCAAGCCATACATTAAACAATAAGCTACTACATATTGCATGCTACATACCTACATGTGGTACGGACCAACCTTGTATGGTTAGTGTAGGCCTCTCTGTCGTGTCCGCAAAAAGACGATTAGAGTCGGTGACTTTAATTCAAAGCTCTTTATTAACTAGGGAGAACCGAACCGGCGAAAGGCAAAAAGCCCGCGGCTTTTATACCTTTCGCAAGGCGGCCGCGGCCAATGGCAGCGATTCAAGTCTCCCGCTCTTGGTTTGCACCAATCGCGGGAGACCTCAATCGGGCCAATCAGCGCGGCTCGCCTGGCCAATCAGAAATCCCCGTGCCTTGGCCAATCAAGGCTCGGGGATTTCGAGTATACCATTTGAATACATAACACCCCTCCCCCCTTGGTATGGTCCGTCAGGTGGTGTAATCACGCAGGTAGGCGGGGCTCCGTCGAGTCCTAGTTGACCTGCGCAACTCACTTTCCTGTTGTAACTCGGCCGGAGCGGTCGTTCCTTTGGCTGCTCCTGCCTCTTTGCGAACCGGCTGGATGATCGGGCCGGTTCTTTCGCCGTGGCTCCCGCCTGGGCCTACCGGGTCGGTTGAGCTGCGGATTTCGCCGCTCCCGCTTGGCTTCTCCGAGTCGGTAGAGCTGGCCAGACGGTTCTTCTCCGGAGGGGACTCGCGATGGCTGTTTTCTGGTGAGTATTTTTGGTTTATTTTATTTTGCGATTGTCTCTCCGGGTATTCCCTCCCCCCTTGGTTCGCTTCTTGGGGGTTGAGGTCAGTCGCCGTTCGGGACCTTAACTGGTCGATATGCCGTTTCCAGGCTCGCCCATCCGTGGTTTGGAGCCGGTACGACTTTGGACCAGTGACTTGCGTTATGACGGCTGGGATCCATAGGGGGTCCCCCGTCATGTTTTTTGCGTATACTAGGTCACCTGGGTTAAATGTCCGGAACCTGGAGCTGGAGTCTGGGGGCTGCTCCGGGTTGTAAGTCGGGTGCAGTCTGTCAAGTGGAGACCTCAGCTTTCTGCCCATCAACAGCTCTGCCGGACTCTTGTTGGTTGTAGTGTTGGGAGTGATGTGTTGTATGAAGAGTAGGCGGTTGATTTTGTCGTTGATCTCCCCGTGGTCCATTTTCCTGAGGGTCTTTTTTGTAAACTGGACCATCCGTTCCGCCCTACCGTTCGCCGCCGGATGCGCCGGTGCTGTTAATGCGTGGCGGATACCTCTTTCCGCCAGGAACCGTTCAAACTCGATGGACGTGAACTGGGGTCCGTTGTCTGAGACGACGACGTCTGGGAGGCCGTGTGTGGAAAACAGTTTACACAGTTCTTTAATGACGGCCTCTGTGGTAGTGGACTTCATGTCGCTGACTTCCAACCAATTGGAATATGCGTCGACTGTGATTAAAAATGTATGTCCATTTGTGGGGCCCGCAAAGTCAAGATGGATTCTGGACCAGGGCCCTCGTGGTGTTTCCCAATCCCGGATGGGTGCTGCGGATGGGCTGGATCTGGTCTCCTGGCATCGGTGGCATTTGGCGACCCATGCCTCAATTTGCTTGTCCATCCCTGGCCACCAAGCGTAGCTTCTGGCCAGGGCTTTAGTCCTGACGATGCCAGGATGACCCTCATGTAGCATTCTCAAGACTTTTTCTTGCAATCTATCTGGAATTACCACCCGGTCACCCCATAGAATGCATCCTCTCAGTAGTGACAGTTCGGTCTGGCGCTGGCGGAATGTTTTAAAAGTCTCGTCACTGTCCTTTTCCGGCCAGCCTTTTTCTAACCAGTGCAAGATTCGTGCCAGACGCCTGTCCTTAATGGTTTCTCTGGCAATGTCGGATGCGGTAATAGGTAAACTTTCTATGCTCAGGGTATTTGTTGTTGGTGCTGGGTCAGGTTCTGAGTCAGGTAAGGGCGAGCGGCTTAAAGCGTCCGCGTGCGAGATTTTCTTACCTGGCTTGTGTAGCAGTTCGTAATTGTAGGCTGCCAGGAATTCCGACCATCTTGTCATTCGGGGTGACAAGATGTTGGGCGTGGCTCGGTTTCCCGCGAGGATGCCCAGCAGAGGCTTGTGATCCGTCACGATGGTGAACGGGCGGCCGTACAAATATTCATGAAAACGTTTAACGGCGGCAACTATAGCCAAAGCTTCCTTGTCCAGCTGGCTATAGTTGCGCTCTGGTTTGGTCAGAGTCCTGGAGAAAAAGGCGATGGGTGCTTCTCTCTGGTCTGGGAGGGTGTGGCTGAGGACAGCGCCGACGCCGAAGGGTGATGCGTCGCAAGTGACAGCTAGGGGTAAAGTCTCACTAAATTGCATCAGGACAGCATCGGAGGTGAGGAGGTCCTTGGTTCTTTGAAAAGCGGCTTGTTCTCGCCTCCCCCAAGTCCAGGCTGCCTTCTTGTCTAGGAGTCTATGTAAAGGCTCCGCCGCCGTTGCCTTTTGAGGTAGGAAAACATTATAGAAATTTAGTAATCCTAGGAACGCTTGTAATTCCGTTTTGGATTTTGGGGTGGGGGCTTCCTTGATGGCTTTTACTTTTTTAGTTGTAGGGTGAATGCCCTTCTGGTCTAGGAGATAGCCCAAAAACTCTACTTGCTTTGTACATAGATTGCATTTTTCTCGCTTAACCTTAAGTCCTGTTTCTTTAAATTTTGTTAAGACTTGTCTGAGTCGGTTCTCTAATTCGGCTTCATTTGGCGCCGCTATTAATACGTCATCAAAATAGGGCACCACCCCTTTTATGCCCTGTAACAAACGTTCCATCAGGCTTTGAAAAATGCCTGGTGCCACGCTGACTCCGAATTGGAGCCGGTTACACTTGAAAGCCCCTCGATGGGTCACTATTGTTTGGGCTTCCGCCGTTTTCTCGTCTACAGGTAGCTGCTGATATGCCTGGGCAAGGTCGAGCTTTGCAAAGACTTTGCCCCCTCCTAGCGAGTGTAGTAAATGTTGTACTATAGGGACTGGGTAGGCGCTTTGTTGTAATGCGCCATTTAGGGTGGCCTTATAGTCCCCGCAAATTCTCACCGACCCGTCTGGTTTTACTGGGGTCACTATAGGGGTTTCCCATCTGGCATGGTCTATCGGTTGCAATACCCCTTGTTTGACGAGCTTGTCGAGCTGCTCGTCAATTTTTGGTTTTAATGCAAACGGTACCCTTCTAGGTTTAAGTCTCTTAGGGGGAACCCTTGGGTCTAAGTCAAACGAGATAAGGGGCCCCTGGTACTTGCCCAAGCCTCCATCGAACACCTCCTGGAACTCCTGGGTTAGCCGCTGTTCCCAAGCTTCGATGGTGACTTGGTTGACACCTGTCAGCGCGATGTTAAGCGGGGCGAACCATTGTAGACCCAGTAGGCTTGGGCGGTCGTGATCGACGATTGTGAGTGGTAGTTGTTCAGTGTGGCCTTTGTAAGTTATGTTGAAATTCTTGGTGCCCACTACCGGGACACGGTTCCCTTGGTAGTCTTTAACGATGATCTTTTGTGTATGCACGTTTCTCTTTTGTAGAGTAGGCACCAGTCTTTTGATTTCGCGCCATGCAATCATGGAAAGGTAGGACCCAGAGTCCACTTCCATCTTGCATGGTTGGCCTTCTATATGTACTTCTACATGTACCTTTCTGGCGCCGTCGGAGATGGCGTGGCCGATGGTCACCGTCTGGTGGGTTTCTTCTTTCCGCCGACCGTCGCCGCTTCTTTGAGATCGTTGAGCGCGGTCCCATCGACCGTCTGGCTGGCGTTCTCTGGTTCTGGGCGGGGAGTTTTCTCTCCGTCTGTCGTGCTGTTCCCATTTGGGCGGGCTGCGAGTCTTCTTTTGGCGGCAAACTCGGGCGATGTGACCCCTTCGTTCACAATGCCTACAAATAGAGTCAAAAAATCGGCATTCTGACCTGGGGTGGTCGCCGCCGCACCCGGCGCAGCTGGTCCTCGACTTGCGACCTTTTCGACTTCGTTGATCGCCGCGTCCCGTCTGTACTCGGTGAATGTCCTCCTCGTCTTCTGACGTGCTGGAGTTTGACTGGTATTCACCGTAGTGTGCGGTTGCTTCACTTCTTGCGTCGGCCGACCTTGCCGGGTTGTTGTTTCCGCCCTTCGCGTCAGATCTTCGCATGCTGTCTGCCGACGTGCGCGTTGCTTCAGCGGCTGCGGCTGCTGTAAGGGCATCGGCTAGGCTGATGTCGCCCTTGGCCATAAGTCGGCTCTGAAGTGTAGGATCCCATAACCCGAGTACGAAGCGGTCTCTTATGAGACCGTTTAGACCCTCGAACTCACAGAGTCCTCCCAGGCGCCGAAGTTCTGCGACGAAATCGCTCAATTTTTCGTCTGGTTTCTGGTTTCGGCGGTAGAACTCGTTGCGCCGTATCAGGATGGGGACTTCGGGGGCGTAATGGCGCCGTAGTATGGGTTCCAGGACGTCCCAGTCCATGGCTGTGGCGTCTGCTGGCTTGGCCAAGGCTTTGGCCATTTGGAAGACCTCTGGTCCGCAGTGTGTGAGAAAGACGGCGCGTTTTAGCGGGGCCGGGGCGTCCTTCATCCCGGCGCATTCCAGGTACATCCGGAACCGATCTGAGTATGATTCCCAGTCCTCGGCGGCGGGGTTGAACGGGGCGGGCGGTGCTATTTTCGCCATCTTCGCGCTGGAACTGGTTCTTGGACACGGGGTTCGGTTCAGGGGCGAGATCCCACCCTCGTCGCCAGTGTCGTGTCCGCAAAAAGACGATTAGAGTCGGTGACTTTAATTCAAAGCTCTTTATTAACTAGGGAGAACCGAACCGGCGAAAGGCAAAAAGCCCGCGGCTTTTATACCTTTCGCAAGGCGGCCGCGGCCAATGGCAGCGATTCAAGTCTCCGGCTCTTGGTTTGCACCAATCGCGGGAGACCTCAATCGGGCCAATCAGCGCGGCTCGCCTGGCCAATCAGAAATCCCCGTGCCTTGGCCAATCAAGGCTCGGGGATTTCGAGTATACCATTTGAATACATAACACTCTCTGTGAACCTTGAAACTTTGATTGTATTTATTCTGGGATGCACATGGAGCCTGGTGTATTTCCGTCCTCTTGAACCTCTTGAAACGTGGCCCATTGTCCCTTCAGTTGGATTTGGATTTGAAGTCCTTGGTTTTCTGCCCAGATTCTCTTCTTTTCAAATTGCAAGGGCTGACTTGCTTCCGAAGGCCTGAGAGGTTTGCTGTAGGTCTCTCTTTGGGGTCCATGTAGCTCAGAGGTGGCCAACTTGAGCCCCCGGCACCACATGGATTCCCTGAGTCCTTTTCCTGCAACAGAGTCAGTGAAAAATGGCAGTGGGCTCCCTTGCCTGTTTTTACCTAATGGGCTGTGAGAAGAACCTTGGGAGGGAAGAGAGGCAGCCTAGGCCAGGGGTCTCCAACCTTGGCCACTTTAAGACTTGTGGACTCCAACTTCAAAGCTACCTGAGGAACTCTGGGAGTTGAAGTCCACAAGTCTAAAAGTGGCCAAGGTTAGAGACTCCTGGCCTGGACAATGGTAAAACCAGTGATAGCTCAGCCCTTAGAAGGAATCAAGGTCAAGATAAGGGAAGTTTGTGGAGAGCCGCAGGTTGGACAACCAGCATGCAAAAGATAAACATTCCACAGCTCTTCTCACCTGCTCTTGATCAGGAGGGAGGCAGGAGGTGTCTTTTGTAGGGGCAACTAACCAGGTCCCCATGTGAAGAGTTACTTGTTAGCTGTTCAGTTGCCAAAGCCTATACTGTACCCAGGAATCTCAGGCTAATGGTTAGCACCTGGCTCAGACTCAAGGAGGTTCAGCGGCATTCAAGAGGGGTCAGACACGGCCTCTTGTACCCATGAAAGGATTCTAGACAAATTCCCTGTTTGACGCCTTCCCCCGGCTCAACAGTCGATCTCCAACACCCAGAACCTTCAGCGAATAGAACCAGGATTTTCAAGGTGATTTCCTGCAATCCTTCAAAGGACTAACCTGGGAAGGCTCATTGGGGAGGGGGATATACTCCCATGGTTAGCTGTGCTGAAGTTTCTTAGTTATATCCCCCTCCCCCCTCATCCTAACAGGCCTTTCATTTCATGCGCTTACAATGTATGCGCTTATCAAGTGCTCTTTGCCTCATGAAAACCAGGGCTTTCCCTGCACCAGGAGTAGCAGCTGCCTCCATCTCAAAGGCCTGGAGACTTGCCAGGAGTCTGCTCCCATCCCTGCAGATGCTGGCAAGTAAATTTCATCCCCCCTGTACCCCCCTCCCCCCATAGACCGGCTCTTAATTATATTCCACTGCAATCATTCCCATTTGTTTCTTTTTGAAATGCAGCTTTTCTTGCTCTTGTGTCTGTTAGAGCTGGAGGTCTTTGCACACAATTTTCCCGTTATTACTCAGTAAAGCTCTTGAGTTTTTGAAGCCATCTGGTTTCAAGAGCTAGTCTGGGGGGGGGGGAACGACCCTCCCCGCTTCCCCTCCCCCCAGATATTCCTGCTGTAACGGAAGTAAAACATGCCTGAGTGAAGAGATTTCTTTGGTCATCTGTTTTGTTCATTCCATGGGCATCAGGGCAGAAGGACACAGGGCTCCTATTAACACAGTTTGAGAGGGAGGGAGGGAGGGAGAAGGAAAGGCAGAGAAAAGGAAAGACAGAGATAGAAAGGGAGAGAGAGAAAGAGAGAGGAAAGAGGAAAGAGAGAAAGGGAGAGAGAGGAAAGGGGGAGAGAGAAAAAGGGAGAAAGAAAGGGAGAGAAAGAGGGAGAGAGAGAAAAGGAGAAAGAAAAGAGAGGGAAAGAGAAAAGAGAGAGAAAGGAAAGAGAGAGAGAGAGACAGAGAGAGGAAAGAGAGAAAAAGGGAGAAAGAAAGAGAGAAAAGGAGAAAGAAAAGAGAGAAAGAAAGAGAGAAAGGAGAGAGAAAGGGAGAAAAGGAGAGAGAAAGGAAAGAGAGAGAGACAGAGAGAGAAAAGAGAGAAAAAGGGAGAAAGAAAGGGAGAGAGAGAAAAGGAGAAAGAAAAGAGAGGGAAAGAGGAAAGAAAGAGAGAAAGGAGAGAGAAAGGGAGAGGAGAAAAGGAGAGAGAGGAAAGAGTGAGAGAGAAAAGGGGAAAAAGAAAGGGAGAGAAAGAGGGAGAGAGAGAAAAGGAGAAAGAAAAGAGAGAGGGAAAGAGAAAAGAAAGAGAGAAAGGAGAGAGAGAAAGGGAGAGAGGAAAGAGAGGTAGAGAAAAAGGGAGAGAGGGAGAAAAGGAGAGAGAGAAAGGAAAGAGAGAGAGAGAGAAAGAGAAAGAACAGAAGGAGAGAGAGAGAGAGGGAGAGAGAACAAGAACTTCTACTCTCAGAATTCCCCAGCCAGCATGTCGGGAGTTGAAAACGATCTTCGTTCACAGGCCTTTGGGGAACTGAGTGACAGATCTTGGGCTGCCTCTTCCATTTTAATTCTGTTTGCTTTTATGGTTTTAATTGAACGTTTAGTGGCATTTTTGTGTTTTGTAACACTGGTTTTTATGATGTTTTATGAACTACGAACTGTTTGGAATCTTGCAGTGAGCCAGTACACAAGTGTTTGCCATAAATCAGCCAATAATTTGGCCACTTCCTCCATCTCTCTTCCATCTGAATAGCATCGGAAGTTACCTGTGAAAATTTAGCTGAGGCTGAGTGGGAAATGACCCAGGTTGATTCAAAAAAGAAATGAAAACCTGGTTCATCAGGTTAAGACTTTTGCTGTGGTTAGAAAATAGGCAAGAAAATAGACTTACAACAGTTCTAGGATATGGTGGGAATCTTCTGGCTTTTCTGTTTTCAAAGAGACGGAAGGCTTCGTCTTTCTTTGAAGGGGTCCCTCATTTGGAAATGCAATAGAAATTAGGTTAATCTTGTTTGGGTATTATTTTCTTGGTGTGTTTTGGCCTGTCGCCTTCCGTACAGGGAGGGAAATTCTGTGTGTATAGCTCTCTAAGCATGTGTGCATGTGGGCCTCTACATAGATTGACATTTTACCTGCAGGAGATGATGGAATAACCAAATCATGCACATGATAAATAATCTGATGTTCTGTGATGCAATCCTGCTTGGTTGCATTTTCATTTCTGTTAAATTGTTTTGATGTGCTGTTCATAAAGAATTCTCTATACAGAAGTTTATGAATAGCTGCCATCTCTTTCTTTCTTTCTTTCTTTCTTTCTTTCTTTCTTTCTTTCTTTCTTTCTTTCTTTCTTTCTTTCTTTCTTTCTTTCTTTCTTTCTTTCTTTCTTTCTTTCTTTCTTTCTTTCTTTCTTTCTTTCTTTCTTTCTTTCTTTCTTTCTTTCTTTCTTTCTTTCTTTCTTTCTTTCTTTCTTATCCCTGTTTCCCCGTTTTGTTTTCCTAAAAGCAAGCACCTCCAAGGCAACAAAAGAAATCAACCACTCCGCCATCAGCTGTCCAGGGCCAGAAGGTGGGGTCTCTCACACCACCATCGTCCCCCAAGACTCAGCGAGGTGGACACCGGAGGATTCTCAGTGATGTGACCCACAGCACCGTCTTCGGGGTCCCAGCCAGTAAATCGACACAACTGCTACAGGCAGCAGCTGCGGAAGCCAGCCTCAATAAGTCCAAGTAAGTCTGGGGCTATCCTCCCTTCCTCTTGGGGAGCCCGTATGAGTTGGCATTCATGGGAGGTTTAAGGACTTTACAGTAGACATAAATTCAGGGGAGAACAAAGGAAATGATAGCCAATAACCCAGCCCAGATTTTCTCGTATTCCCTTCTGAAGGAGCCGTCTTGCCTTACTTTTCCAGTTATCTCCAAGCTGTTATCCTAGAAACAGGTTGCATTGCAGCTTCCCTGAACCCATATGGCTGCGGCATTCAATTCAGCTGGAGCAGGAGAAATTCCTTGTGTGTCCAATCACACACTTGGCCAATAAAGAATTCTATTCCATTCCATTCCTCCATTCTATTCTATTTTATATTCTATTTTATATTCTATTCTGTTTTATATTCTATTCCTCATTCTATTCCTTATTCTGTTCCATTCCATTCCATTCCTTCCTTCTTCATTCTTTCTCTATTTTATTCTGTTCTTCATTCCAGTATCTGTTTTATTCTGTTCTGTTCTGTTCTATCAGGGATCCCCAACCCTCCGGCTGTGGCCTGGTGCTGGGCCCCGACCCATTCAGAACCAGCCGTTCAAGTGTCAAGCGAGCATGCACACCCAGCTCCATTTGCATTAGTTTGTGCACACCTGTGCACAAGTGCCCGCCATTCTTGTCAATGGAGTTATATGGCCAGTGGTGGGATTCAAATTTTTTTTACTACAGGTTCTGTGGGCAAGGCTTGGTGGGCATGGCAGGGGAAGGATAAAATCTCCAGTCAGAGATAGGATTTGCCAGTTCTCCGAACTACTCAAAATTTCCACTACCGATTCTCCAGAACTGGTCAGAACTGGCTGAATACTCACCTCTGCTTCACGCACGTCTGCTGCTCACACGGGATCATTCTTGGCTTTCATGCTGCTGCATTTCCAAGGACTGGAGGCAGCTTTCAAATATCTATGGAGATTCTCCGTCATCCCGGCCACGGCTGTCCCAAAAGGTGCTTTTTCAAGAGGCAATTGGACTTTCCTTGGTTTTTCCTCGAAGACGTTTTGCTTGAAAGGATCATGTTGTAGTCTGGAGATAGATGATGTCCTATCCCTCCCTCTCTGTTGAGAGGGGGCTCTTCAGTTTTGACATAGGTGGCCTCTTGGGCCCCTCTTTCAAACCAGCGGTCCTCTCTGTCCAAAATTGGACTTGGTTGTCTTCAAAAGAAGGGCTGTTGTCTTTTAAATGCAGAGGGACTGCTGAATTTATTCCCTGATGGATTTGTTCTTCTTCTTTTTAGAATAACAAGAGCTGGTTTTCCCCTCACCCCCAGGTGTATCATGATTCATATTCTCCAATGGGACACATCCATAGCTAAGAGTCATCAATCATGCAGTTAGATGTTTGCCCGGCAGAAACTTCAATCACTGAGTTACTATCTTTGAAAACATTTATGGAATGCACGTTCAGTTTGCAAGCTGCCGCACTGCTGCCCCCTGCCTTTCTGTTGGCAACTCTAAAAAACAGCATAGAAATATTTTAGGAGTTGACCCAATCAGCCACGGAACCAGCCTTCCTAACTCTTTGGGCTGTCCCTCTTTAGGTCTGCCTCGACTACCCCTTCGGGGTCTCCGAAGACCTCTCAGCAAAATGTCTACAACCCACCCGACGTCTCTACTTGGAATCCTTTTGACGACGACAACTTCTCCAAGCTGACGGCAGAGGAGCTGCTGAATAAGGACTTTGCAAAACTGAGCGATGGTGAGTTTGGACGTTGGTGCAGAAGCTGGACCAGAGATGGTGTTGTGGTTCGCCGGCAGCCGGCAGAGGTATCAGACAGTGAGGATGAAAGGGAACCAGTCAGGGAGTCTGGAGAGGACTTGGACAGGGGTCCTGCATCCGATGCAGGGATGGGGCCAGGACCACCTGGGAGTGGGGTGCTGCCTCCGGAGCCTTCAGAGTCTGGTAGCAGCGAGGCAGAAGAACAAGCGGAGCCTGTTCCTAGTGCGCATATGCGCAGAGCTGCTAGAAGGCGAGAGCAGCTGAGACAAAAGAGGCGACTTGGGAGTAAGGCTGGGAGGTGATTGCCCCTCCCATAAGGGATAAAAGTCAGCCCTCAATGACCAAGAGCTTTGCAGGAAGTAACACAGTTCAGTCACCTCCAAGCCCTTTGTGAAACTCTGTACTCTGCGTGGTTTTTGCTGGGTTTTTGGGTTGCTTTATTTCAGCCTTAATTGGACTTCTGTTTCGTGGCAGCATTCGACAGGACTGAAAAGAGGTTTTTATTTCAAATTCAGTGGGTGTTTGATTAAGTTTGACAAAGCCTGGGTCGGAACAGTTGGCAGCTTAAAGATGGCAGGCGAGATGACACCTTTTTACTGGCTCTTAAAAGTTCACAAAAGTTTTTCCTACCTTGCGCTCACCAAAACATCCCTCTGGGTCTCCCTGTTCCTCCGATGGAGAAAGAGAAGGAGGGAGGGGGGGGTGTCCCTGCGGGACTTCCCTTGCAGTGCTCCCCTGGCTCCTTCCGGAGCTCCTTCTGGGCCCCCTGAAACTTCTTCATCTGGCTCAGCCAGGAGGGGGGGGGGACACGATGGGGGGAGGGGTAAAACTCGATGTCATTGCATCGTGGTTGGGTTTGGCTTCGGGGGGCGGGATAGGCCTGGCCAGGGTGGGCCTGGCCAGCTGAACGTCATTCATGTCAGGGGGCCCATGCAGGGCTGGGTTGCTGGGGGTTCGCAGGGGTTCGGGAGAGCCTCCTAGCTAAAATTCTCTGCAGGTCAGAGAACCCCCAAATCCCACTCCTGGCTGACCCCACCCAGGAGTCCCCTGCGGCCCCTTTGGGATGCAGGTCAGTGCAAGATGCACACGGGCCTCCTGGAAGGTTGGGAAGGTTGGAAATGGGCCCCTTTCTGCTTCCAGAGAGCCCCTCCCAGCCGTGGTGCAGGAGGCCAACTAGCCCACCATGGCCGTGCCCACCTAGCAACCCTTTGCTAAAATTTTGGAAGCCCACCCCTGGGTGCCTATGGTGGCCCAAGCGCACTGTCAGCAAAAACGGGCTCCCGAGCTCTGTTTTCGGCTGCAACAGCCTCCTGCAACCCTCTGCCAGTGAAAGCGTGCAGCCCTCCCAAGCTCCGTTTTCCCTGGCAGAGGCGCCCTGGGCTGGTCTGGCTCGAAACTCACGATTTAATTGGGGTAACTGCCGAAATCCTGACACCTTCCCTGTTTCCTGGCTGGCCCCGTGGGCCACCTTTAAGCACCCCATGGACCAGATTCGGCCCACAGGCCTTGAGCTCGACACCTTCCCTGGCATACAAGAAGCAATCAGTAGTTGGCAGCCGCTTTTAGCATTGGCTGCCTTTCCTCCACCTTTCCTCTCTGGAACGCTCGCACAGAATTCCTGCGGGTTGTCCTGTTCTCTCCGTCCCTCGTCTCCACGTCATTGTACCCACCTGCAAGTGGCGAGTAACATTTAACGACCGGTCCCTTTGAATTCCAGGTAAGCCTCCTGAGAAACTTGACAGTTCAACGGAGAACCTGATCCCAGGTTTTCAGCCCGCTCCTTCCGCAGCGCAGTCGGACGTATTCGGCTCTTCTCCTCTTGCACCCATATCAGGTAGGTTGTGGGGCAGCCAGAAAGGATTGGAGACTCATCATTGATTTGGGTCTGTCGGGCTGAGCACAACTTAAGAACTGTGCCATTCGATGAAATGGCAGGAGAAATAAGCTTTCATAGATCTCCAAGGCCTGTCGACATCTTTGCTTTAATTGGTTCTATCTCAGCATGCTGGCCAAAAATGATGTGAACTGCAGTTCCGTCACTGCAAATGCCAGCTGGGGAAAGGCGGATATTGAATCCGTGGCTTTCCAGATGTTGCTGTACAGCTCCCCCTAGCCTAAGCCAACCTAGTTAATGAATAACATACTGGGAGGTCTGTCTTGTTGGCATTTAGGAGGCGCACAAGTTTTCCCCATCTTGAGCTCGACCAAGAAAGTGAAACGTGATGGATTGATCTCTGTTGCGAGATGCAACGTTACCAATTAAAAGATCAACCATGTGCCAACTTTCAGATCCACAGAGAAGAATTGTGAGATGTGCTTGGCCACACATTTTGCAACACGACAGCCATCTAGTGCTCCAGCGGTGGGTACTAGGGAAACATTCGCTCAGGGGTCTCCAACCTTGGCAACTGTAAGTATTGTGGACTTCAACTCCCAGAATTCCACCAGCTGATGTCCACAAGTCTTAAAATTGGTCAAAGTTAGATGCCCCGTTTTAGCTCAGGGGTCTCCAACCTTGGCAACTTTAAGTCTTGTGGACTACAACTCCCAGAATTTTGGGAGTTGAAGTCCACAAGTCTTAAAGTTGCCAAGGTTGGAGATCCCTCTAATTTAGCTAACACAAGAGATAGTAGCTGATTCTTGAGCGACTGGACGGACAGAATGTCATTTTGCTTCTATATAACTCAGAACTCTGGATTTTAAAAACTCTATAAACTCCTGAGATACTGATCATTTTAAGCGTGCCTCTTCCTTATGTCTTCCTAGCTTCCTTCTGAGGGCGGTGCACTTGTTATCATGCTGTCAATCCAAAAGGAAAGGTTACTGTGACTGGGCCTGGCACCCTTTGTGCTCTCGGTCTCTTTCAGCTCCTCCTTTGCTTTCTTTTGTGGGGATTGTATGCGTTGAGATGATACACTTCAATGAAGCTAATTTTGGCTAATGTAAAGAATGTTTCTCTTTGCGTGGGTACTATACCCTCATTCTCCACAGGTGTGATGCAGCTTTCTTTTGCTTTGTAGGTCAACCCATTTGGATATCTAGAAATCTTTAAAAAATCTAGACACATATATAGTGACTCCTATATTAATCCTGGATGATGCAAAATGTTGAGATGGGAAGCTGAGTCTTATTTTGTGGATATATTTTCACAAATGATAGTTTAAGCTATCTAAGGAAAAAGGATATTAGAAAGGCATTGAACAAATCCAGTTTTTCTCTGCTATCTTCTATTTTTCTTGACTCCTTCCTTCCTTCCTTCCTTCCTTCCTTCCTTCCTTCCTTCCTTCCTTCCTTCCTTCCTTCCTTCCTTCCTTCCTTCCTTCCTTCCTTCCTTCCTTCCTTCCTTCCTTCCTTCCTTCCAGTTGAAAAAACAAAAGATATTCTGGATACCAGCCCTCCACTTCTGGCTGTTCCTGACCCTTTCATTCCTCTTCCACTGTCAGATACACCAGGTAACTATGATTTATGTGATCAAGGTGACATAGCAATTATGCCCATTATAATGTGATGCCACTCAGCAAGGAGGTAAAAGTAACAGAGCCCTCTTGGTGGCATAGTTTTGGAAAAGCATCCATCTCAAAATTCATCCTGTTTGCCAGTCAATAGGGACTAGACGTTCTGTTTTTAATTTTATCAATTTCCTTCTGTATAATCTGTTTGCATGACCATCTTCCATCTATGTTTGACACTGATAAGATTTAGGGTTGTTTAAATAGTATTGTCATATTTTAAGATAGGCTACTTTATTATCCATAACATTTCTATTTATTATTTACTTATTTAAAACATTTATATAGTCACCCGTCTTACCTAGAACCCTGGGCAGTTCCCAATGAAAAATTAAAATAATATTCAATGATAAAACAACACAACATCATATTAAATCCCTTTGCCCTATGCCATGCTGCGTCTTTGCTGCTTTTTGGAAAGCTAAGAGGGCAGAGCCCTGCCAGTCACCAAAGGCAAGAGCATTTCGTAGGGCAGGTACTTTCACAAAAAGACAGGTGACTTAGATCCTGTGCAATGGCAAAATTTCAGGGAAGGGATTAGGAGCATCATATCCAAAGGTCTTTGGGAAGGCAATGGTAGGTTAATCTCCAAGCCTATTTAAATACCAGCCTATTATTTATTTTATTTATTGTATGGCACATTCACATCAGATTTCAGTAAAAGGGAACATGGGGTAAAATACAAAACAGTGAATATACAATCTGAAATCTTAACAGGCAGATTGCAAGTTGCAAATTAATTTTTTTACTTCATTTGTCACCGCCAGGAAATTAGTGAAATCTCCATTATAGGCTCTATTTTAACTGTCATTATGTATGTTGGGTAGTTTGTTTTTTTGGCCCCACAATCACAATTTGGTGATGCTATTTTGTCCCACTTATTGAAGGCATTGACACATCTACCGTGGCTAGTGTGAATTCGATTCAGAGTGGTCCATATCACAGGGGCTGGTCAAACCCAGGATTTTGTTCTGGATTATCAAAATAAGAAGCACTTTCCGTGTTTCTTGAAGATGCCCAAAGTAGGAAGGAGGAAGATGTGCACTTGTGCAGTCATGATCAGCTTTTTCAGTCCTAAAAGTCCAAAGGTTTTTTAGAGGCGTTTTTAGCTGAATTTTGAGAGGTCCTTGGTACTATTTTTGCAAATTGTGGATCCCTTTTACATCTCAATACTGGTGGCTGGTTGAAGGGCCTGTTTAAACTTTGCACCAGGCACATCTCCTGAAATCTTGGAGACCACTGAAGAACATTTTAAAAGCTTTTGTGTCTCCATGGGTAGATTCACTGCTGTCTGTCCAAGACTGGCAACATTGGGGATCTCAGCTCTCCCAAATATGTGATTTGATTGGATTCTGATGAGATCGTTTCTCCTCTCTAGCTGAAGTCCAAAGAAAAGGACTCTGCTGCAGTGTGTGTGTGTGTTTGCTGGGTTAGCTGCCTCTGCCTTTTCGTTTTTAATCTTCCGTAGTTGCAGAAGGAGTAATCTAGTCTGAAGTGTGGGTTTTTATGCAAAGTGTTTTGGTGCACCTTGTTTCTAAGTGAACCAAATAGCTGAAGAGCTGCTGAAGGAATTGCATCTTGACATAGTCTCTCTCTCTCTCTCTCTCTCTCTTCCTCTTTTCTCTTCCCCCCTCTTTCTCCCTTCTCTGAGCATTTATGTTTATGGATTGTTTACGTACTTTAATCTTTTGCTAGGGCATGTTGATAGCACAGAGTAGCTATAAAACAGGGGAGTTGCAGTTGTGAGAGTGATATTTCAACAGCCTGTCAGATGCTTCTCTAACAGCACAAAAATACTGAAATCAGCCCTCCTTCCCCTGCTTTGAAGTGTTGGGTGAAGGCATTGGTGGCCACTACAGATGAGCGGGCCGGGAACTCCGTGTGCGCACTCACTTGGCTTTATTTTGGCTGTACCTTTGATCTGTTCAGCTGGTAGAAGTGGGCAAAGCACTCGGGGATTATGTTCCTGCTTCCCACTGAGCCCCCTTGGCTCCTGCGACCTTACTTAAGAGGAACTAAATCAGGGGTCTCCAACCTTGGCTCCTGGAAGCCTGGCGGACTTCAACTCCCAGAGTTCCACAGCCAGCAAAGCTGGCTGTGGAATTCTGGGAGTTGAAGTCCACCAGGCTTCCAGGGGCCAAGGTTGGAGACCCCTGAACTAAATGGTTGACACGTAGATGCTCCCTAGGCAGGTGAAGTTACCTCGAGGAGCTTGTTGGACAAGTACAGCTAGAAAGGTACATTCTTCCTACAGTCACCTATTCTTCAAAGCACCTGAAGGCAAGATAAGAAGCAATGGAGGGAAGCTACTCAAGGAGAAAAGCAACTTAGACCTAAGGAGAAACTTCCTAGTAGTGGGAACAATTGATCAGTGGAATGGCTTGCTTCCTGAAGTTGTAAATGCTCCAACACTGGAAATTTTAACAAAGAGATGGGGCAGTCATTTGTCTGAAATGCTTGTAGGTTCTCCTGCTTAAGCCGAGGGTTGGATTGCAAGACCTCCAAGATCCCTTCCATCAATCCCTTCTGTGTTATTCTGTTATATTTCCAAATATGAAAATTAACTTAACTTAACCGCGGTATGTAGGTGGGGGGGGGCCTAGGATGGAATGCTGTAACGACACAGCAAGTTTATTTGACTCTCTGGTTTGTTGAATTACTAGAAACCTCTTAAGTGCAATCAGGAAATTCCAAGACAGAGACCTTCCACCTGATTCATGGGAAACCAGTTTTTCCTCCGTTCTGGCATGACCAACCCGCTCTTCCCGAGGGCAGGCTGAAGACGTCAATCTCAGCCATGACACGTCCTAAGCCCTTCTCTCCTAACCAAAGGTTTCCCTTTTATTTTCTGAAAGTTCTAAAATGTATGAAATTCAGGTTTCAATAGGATGCAGAAGGGCCAGTTCTCCCCCAGCTTCTGGATACGTTGAGATTACTTTGACATTTGACAGGTGTGGCCCCAGTGGGTCCCAAGGGGTGAAGAGAGCCGCTTTGCTCTACAAGCCCTATATTTCAGGCCACTGCAGGAAAGAGACTTTTTGGAAGTGAGATTTTTTTGGGGGATTCCCTCTCCCTTCCTATTATTCAAAGACACACACAGACACACACACCACAACAACAACCCTCTGCCTACCAACAGCCAATGGGGCTGAGTGAGCTGATTGAATTCAGCACCAGCATTGGGGAGCCTTTGATCTTCAAGGCATTCTGGAAGAAAGACATCTTCATCTTCAGATCCTAGTTGGTGCTGCTTTTATTTTGGGAGGTGGGTTTTGGGTGGATTAAAGCTTGCTTTTCTCCAATTTTTCACAACCTCAGCAAATGCAGCCGGCAGGAATTTGCGTGCAGCTGCTTGGAGAGTCTTCACAGATCCCAGTTAATTGTAGCCCTTCAAGGCAGCTTGATTTGCATAATTAATGATGCATTTGAGCTCAAGGCAACAAAAGATAAAGATTTCTTGTCAGCTCAGGGGGGTGTTAACAAAGGTCACCAATGGAGGAATCAAGTCCTGCATCTGTAACTTACTTGTCAGCCGGGAAAGCAGCAGCTCAGGAAGTTCACTAATAGCTGCACCTGCTTCCATTGCAATTCAGTTCCATCCCTGTGGAAGCCATACATCCACTGGGGGGTGGGGTGATGACAGGCCGGACCTTGTAATCCATGGAATCAGCAGTTCTGAAATATCTCCTGGCTCACGTGAGACGTGGGAAGAAGAATAGAATAGAGTAGAATATTCTTTTATTGGCCAGGTGTGATTGGACACCCAAGGAATTTGTCTTGGTGCAAATGCTCTCAGTATACATAAAAAAGAAAAGATCCATTCACCAAGAGTCAAGAATCATCAGGGACAACATTTAATAATAGTCAAAGGGTTCAATAAGAATAGAATAGAATAGAATGGAATAGAATTCTTTATTGGCCAGGTGTGATTGGACACACAAGGAATTTGTCTTGGTGCAAATGCTCTCAGTATACATAAAAAAGAAAAGATCCATTCACCAAGAGTCAAGAATCATCAGGGACAACATTTAATAATAGTCAAAGGGTTCAATAAGAATAGAATAGAATAGAATAGAATGGAATAGAATTCTTTATTGGCCAAGTGTGATTGGACACACAAGGAATTTGTCTTGGTGCAAATGCTCTCAGTATACATAAAAAAGAAAAGATCCATTCACCAAGAGTCAAGAATCATCAGGGACAACATTTAATAATAGTCAAAGGGTTCAATAAGAATAGAATAGAATAGAATAGAATAGAATAGAATAGAATAGAATAGAATAGAATAGAATAGAATAGAATAGAATAGAATTCTTTATTGGCCAAGTGTGATTGGACACACAAGGAATTTGTCTTGGTGCAAATGCTCTCAGTATACATAAAAAAGAAAAGAGACATTCATCAAGAGTCAAGAATCATAAGGTGCAATACTTAATGATAGTCAAAGGCTACAATAAGCAATCAAAACATTCTAGGAAACAGTCAATATAAACCGTAAGGATACAAGCGACAAAGTTACCATCACACAATCACAAGTGGGAGGGGATGGGTGATAAGGAGGGATGAGAAGATTAATAGTAATAGTAGTGCAGACTTTGTAAATACTGGACAATATTGAGGGAATTATTTGCTTAGCAGACTGATGGCCTTCGGGGAAAAACTGTTCTACTGAACTACGGTCCTTTTGACTGTATCCCGCTGAATATACAGGCAGTCCTCACTGACTAACCTCAACTGGCCTGGCCCCTCCATTGCTAAGCGCAACAGTCACTAAGTGGAAAACCATGTGGCCACAACAGGCTTATGACCTCACTTCCATTTTGGGATTTGTGGCCATTGTTAATCATCCCACGACTGCAGCTTGGTATTCTACTTCTCCATTAACTCTGCTTCCTGCAAGCCAATTGCATTCAATGCGAGGATAGGGTCTCAGAGTGAGTTGTTTTCTTTTAACACCATCATCACTTTATAAACAGTTGCTAATCAAACGGTTGGAGAGTGAGGTGCCCCTAGGATCTCAGGTAATTATATTGTCTATAGTTGTTCTTCTGGATACTTTAACCCCCACCCACCCCCGGCCAGGTGTTATAAAAAGTTTGTCTCTGCAGTCGTGCAGCCTGGCCAGTTTCCAAAGGTTTTTCCCTCTAAGCAAGACATATGGGCGTGCCCACGAGAGCTTGTGGTGAGTTTGCCTTGGTGTTTTGGGGATGCCTTGAAGTTTCTTCTGCTCTACTCGTATCTGGCATTTGAGCCTCAACTTGCCAATGCTGGAGTTTACTGTGGAGCAGGGAGTAGGAAGTGGTGCATGCATAACATCAGTTATTCACATTTCTTGCAAGTATTTTTCTTCTCTCTCTATCTGTGAATCTACTGAAGCTGTTGTGGTCCATTGGCAACCGAATCAGAGGAGGAAGAGGAAGCGTGGGAGTCAGAGTCAGTAGTGAGGCAACCTGGAAGCTCTGGGGGGGGGGGGGAAGGAGGGAATAGAGCTGGCAGAGAGAGAGGCAGAGGCAGAGCCTGGGCCGTCCATTAGCCCTTAGATGGAGAGTCAACTGCCCCCAGGTCTAGAGATGGCTGATGCAGAAAAGGAGGAACAGCTGCATCCAGTGCCTGACACACGGAGGCACAGAAGGCAGAGGAGAGGTGAGCAGTGGAAATCTATGGGCTGGTCCTTGGGACGGAAATGCCACTGCTGCTAGCAAAGCCCCTCCCTAGCTCTGGGGATCAAAGGCGGGGGGGGGAGAGGAATAGATGTGGCAGACCACTATTCATCTTCTGGTCTGATGGACTTGTTAGCCTGCGGTAAGAGAGAAACATTTTGCTGGGGCTGCCGGCATTCCTAATCAAAGGAATATTTTGAGTTCGCTTCAGAGAGTTGGTCATGTTTGGGGAGCCGGGTCAGCACATAATCAAGTAGGAGGCTCTTAAGCTCCCCACAGCTGGATTTCAGGCTCCTTGCTGGCGGTTATCAAAAAATAAAACCAGACATTTCCCCAGGCTTGAAAATGGATTTATTTTAATAGTTTCTCTCAGTATTTCCCAACAAGAGCGGCTAGATGGGGAATTCTGGGAGTTGAAGTCCACGCACACCTTAAATTTGCTGAGGTTGAGAAACTGTGTTCTGTCTTATTCTTCCCTTGCACGTGTGTCACTCAAAGCAGCTTATGGTATTTCAGGTCAATGCGTTTTAAAGGCAAAACCGGAAAAGGCTCCCAAAAGCTACAAAGCGAGCAGAGACGAGCGATTACAAATGGCACCCAAACTTCGGTTGGGCCAAAGGGCTTCCAGGTTCAAAAATGAAACTTCAAACAGTGTTATCCACTGGCCGGGCAGTGGCCATTGCTCAGGAGAACCTTCAGGCTGATTTTTTTTTTTCAAATTTAGCTTCACCGACTTGGAGGCCTGCATGAAACACTTGCTTTGTTCAACGCTGGTTGTAAAATGAGGTCTTTTAACCTGCAGCTCTGCGTTATTAATGAAGCTGTCTGGAAGCTGATTTATAGCCACCTGAGATGGTACTGAAAAAATAAACACCAGACCTTCCAGTGCCTCTTTCTCTGTATTTTCTGTGCTCACTGGTCTCTCTTGTTAAATGCCCTGTAAGGGATGTGGTGGAATTCCATTTAGCATCCCGCATAGGCAACCTATAATCTGCCTTTTTCAAATTCCCAATGGTGTCCAAAAAACACCCCCAGGATTAAATGGAGCAGATGATAAGGGAGTCAATTAATGTTCAGTTTGGCCTTTTTTGGGAGTACAGCGGTACCTCAGAACTTGGCTGCTTCAAAGCTGATTAAATTTGGCATTTGATACATTTTGATGCAAAAATGTTGTCCCGGTGCTTGCTGTTTGTTTAGTACTCAACGCGCTGGGATAGGAAAAGAGGGGTGGACATGGGGAATGGACAGGAAGTTGGCCATTCTGGGAAAAGGACTGACCTAGGAAAAGGGACAGACCGAAAGTCTGAAAAAAGGATCATGACGTAAATTATGTGGTTTATTTGGGATCCATCCTTTTTAGTACTTGTCACACATCCCAGAACCAATTTAACACCGAGCTACCATTGTACATTTAAACACATTTTATCCCATTCTCACTGGCCAATTAGATGCCTTAGTTTAAGGGTCCCAGAACATTCTGGAAGATGAATAATGATAGGCAACATTTGGGGAGAGTTGACTAGTTGGAAATGCCTTCCTCAAACTTCTCAAAAATGGCACCTTCCAGAGATCTCGGACCAACTCTCTTCGTTCCAAGCCATCGTTAGCCACAAGTTCATCTGAAAGCATGTCTCAGGATAATGTTGTAGGATCCAATGTGGGTCGGTCAATGGGACCAGAGGTTTCGTCTTCAGAAGTTTTGAATTCATGCTGGAGTCCATCTTCAGGAAACCTTTCTCTAGCTTAGAGAGAAATTAGACCAGGGGTCTCCAAACTTGGCAACTTGGCAGAATTGTGGGAGATGAAGTCCACAAGTCTTAAAGTTGGCAAGTTTGGAGACCCCTGGGTTACACTGACCCATATTGGATCCTAAAACAAGTTCATCTACCTGGAGGATTCTGGGTTATCAGAATGTGGTCTCTTGTCTTTTTTTCTAAATAAATGTTTGTGATTCCCACTGAGCAATGGACTTAATCCAGAGGAAATTAGACTTAACTAAAAGATGCCTGCCTTGATATTTAAATCAATACATCAGCTTGCTGGTTTCACTGTAGACCTTGCATTACTCAGCTCAGTCACATCATCAGTGTGAGAAGAGAGTGTCTACTAGGCTACACAAGTAGGATCATCATGCCAGCACTGAAGATCTAACCTAGTTGGTGAATGCAATGTCTGCAAGAAAACTACCAAGCTGAGAGAGCATGAAGGACCCCTCATTTCAACTCTGAGCTACAACTATTTTCTTCTGTCAAAATCAATAAATGTTGATAACTGTCTGTGGAGAATCCATCCAGGTCATGGTTATCCCGAAGGTGTTTTTTCAAGAGGCTGTTCCTTGCAGACAGCTGGTCATTTGCATTCTTTTTTAGAAAGCCATTGAGGCCACTTGGAGGTTTATCTATGTCCTCAGGGTCACCTAAGTAGTGCAAATGGGCGTGGAGCCTTTTTGGAACAGTTGAAAGGAACTGTGTCATAGACTGGAATTAGATGATGATGTATCCCTCTGTTGAGACAGGGCTGTTCAATCTTAATGTAGATCAGAGGTCTCCAACCTTGGCAACTTTAAGACTTATGGACTTCAATTCCCAGAATTCTGGGAATTGAAGTCCACAAGTCTTAAAAGTTGCCAAGGTTGGAGAACCCTGATATAAATGGCCTCTTTGACCCTCTCTGTCCAAAATGTGGGCTTTGCTGTTTTCTAAAGGCCGCTCTCTCTGAGTGTGTGTGTGTGTGTGTAAGAGAGAGAGAGAGAGAAACAACATCATCTTTCTCCAGTCTACAGCACAGTCCTTTCAGCTGTTCCAGGAAGGCTCCACACATCCATTTGCACTGCTCAGGTGACCCTGAGGACGCAGACAACCCTCCAAATGGCCTCAATGACCCTCTAAAAAGGATGCAAATGACCAGCTGTCTGCAAGGGCTATAAACTCTTCCATTCCCCACCATCCAGTTGGAGCCGAAGAAGCTTTCTTGGATGAGAAGTGAAATATCTTCCAAAGAAAAAAACAGAAAGTCCAGTTGCCTCTTGAAAAAAAAAAAAAAAAAAGCACCTTTGGGACAAATGTTGACCGAGTCTACAGGACATTTCCGGAGCTGCTCATGACTCTTGAGCAGCCTCCCTTCAACTGAGCCAGCTTGAGTTGCTGTGTTTTTGCTTTACTTCTTTTTTGCTTCTTTCCTCTTTCTTGCTCCTTCCTGCTTTCTCACCAGAAAAACTGATTGAGGGACTCAAATCTCCTGAGCCTCCACTCCTGCTCCCCAATATCCTGCCTCTGGCCGACCCCTTCGGCAGCACCTCCGATGCTATGAATGGTAAAACCTAGAACCCTCTTTGTTGTCTCCTGTCCTGTCCTGCATGTCAGCCTGTTTAAATTGCACGCTCTGCACACTTGCACACAGATACACATACAATCCATCCAAACGTTGGGCACCCCGGGAGATGTGTGGAAAAGGCTGTGCGTCATTCTTTCCCCAAGGAAATCGGGTAAAATCTCACAAATCCAGGAGACTCAATGTCTGAAAAAGCAAAACCACAGGTAGAAAGGTTGGAAATTAAGGCGGTAAACGTTTTTCTGAAAGAATAATATTAACCAGTCAAAGCGGCATTGTTAAAAACATTGTAACTCCATGAAAGAAGACATAGATCAGAGGTCTCCAACCTTGGCCACTGTAAGACTTGTGGACTTCAACTCCCAGAATTCCTAGGTGGCTGAGGAATTCTGGGAGTTGAAGTCCACAAAGTGGCGGAGACCCCTGGACTAAAAGACCACCAAGAACCCTTCCAATCCTATTATTCTATGTTCTGGATCAAGGGTCTCCAACCTTGGCCACTTTGTGGACTTCAACTCCCAGAATTCTTCAGCCAGCATAGCTGGTTGGAGAATTCTGGGAGTTGAAGTCCACAAGTCTTAAAGTGGTCCAGTTTGGAGACCTCTGGCCTAGTCTGATGGACCTTATGAGGATGACCCCAGAACCAAGTGGGGAAAGTCCTTTGTGGCGTTTCCAATCAGTGAAGTCCTGCCAACCCAGTGAAGATGAACAAGCTCTTTTCTTGGACAGCTGCTTGTCCAGATCATGACCCAGGTTGCAGATGTCCCCACTGCAGTTACCTTCAAGATGTTCGAAACTGTGCATTCTGGAACAGATTAGGCATTGTGCAGATAGGCCCAGGTGGTTGTTGAGGGTGCCATCACAATAGCACTTAGCATTAGGAGTTATATATCACTTTCACTATGGTTTACAGCCCTCTCTAAGCGGTTTGCAGAGTCAGCCTCTTGCCCCCAACAATCTTGGTCCTCATTTTACCCACCTCGGAAGGATGGAAGGCTAAGTCAACCGTGAGCCGGTCAGGATCGAACTGTTGGCAGTGGGCAGAGTCAGCCGGAAATTGTGCTTTCTAGCCACCGTGCCACTATGGCTCTTTTCAAACATTCTTGAGTTGGGGTCATCGCGGCCTGCTGCTTTCTTTTCTCCTCCTGCCTCTGCTAATCCTGGTTTCTGCTCTACTTCTTTTGTGCCTTCGGGAAGGAAAAGCTGAGCTCACCGCCGAGAGCCTCATACCAGGCCTCGAAGCGCCTGTGCCCCAGCTCCCATCCTCGCAGGCAGATTCGGTGGCTTCGAGCAGAACAGGTTGGTGAGGCGGCTTGGGCTGGGTCACTCAAGGAATGGAGTGTTCTGACCAAGGCTTATTGAGACACTAACAAACACAGTCCCAAAACCGTTTTTCTTTATCTGTGAATTTTAGTCATTTATAGCCCATAATGAGTCTCAACAGTTTGTAAATAGTCCAATGGAAGTCTGCCAAAGTCCTTCAGGATAAGTCTGATAAGCACCCACCTTTATCTCTCTTGAAATGCTGCCAACGACAATTGCCCATTAGCTGAACAAGGCCAAACGGACCCCCAAATCCAACACGGAGCTTCAGATTTGAAACCAACCGGAACAAACAAAGTTGCTTCCTGCAAAGGATCCTGTCCCTTTGCTCCTCCTTTATGGGAGGAGCCAATCACTTCCAAGCCTTACCCCTTTTGTCTCAACAGTTCTTGCCTTCTGGAAGCTCTGCACATATGCGCACTGGGAGCAGGCTCCCCTTGTTCCTCTGCCTCGCTGCTGCCAGACTCTGAAGACTACGGAGTCAGCACATAACTCCCAGATGGCCCTGGCTCCTTTCTTGGCAGCCTTTTGCTTTAATCTTTAGTCCATCCTAAGTTCTGCTACTAGAACTAGACCTTTCCTGGCATGCTGGAGCTACAACAGGTGCAAAATATTCGGCTGCTACTATCGCTGGTCTTACATTTGAGCCGATAAATCTCTTAGAATCTGTCCCAAGTTAAGAGGAATTCCAGTCACCCGAAATTAGAACAAGTACCACTGCATTTCCCAGCAGGCTGATTTGAAAACCAGAATCCTTTGTCTATATAAACACGTGTGTGTGTGTGTGTGTGTGTGTGTGTGTGTTCGCCTTTAGATGTTTCTGTGGGCTCCCCCTCTCTCTCCAGATGTTTGGGATTTTCCTGACTCGGGGTTTGGAGGAAATATTAGTTAGATAATAAGATTTCTTCCCTTAGCTTTGTTTCTGTAACTTGAAATAGCTTATAACTTCCCTGTGTGTGTCCAGGGGTGTCAATAGAAGGGTCAAAAAAAGAAAGTGGCAGCCACAGGTGTGCAATCAAAGCCTCACCTAGAACAGGGGTCTCCAACTTTGGCCACTCTAACTTTCAACTTTCCCAAGGAGTTGAAGTCCACAAGTCTTAAAGTTGCCAAGGTTGGAGACCCTTGACCTAGAACATGAGTGAGGCACTTTAGACCCAGTTCAGGTCATTATTAATTTTTTAAAAAATAAAGGAAACCAGCCCCTAGCCAAGGGCGCAGCCATTTCCTTGCTCTTCTCTGTGCTGTGTTCTGCTACTCTTTGCTTCTTCTCCTGGTTCCAGATTCAATCACTGTGGATGACTCCTTGCTTGATTGCTCTCTGCTTTCTAATCCTGGCACTGATCTCCTGGACGAGTTTGCTCCTTTAGCGGTTTCATCCCAAACTCACAAAGGTAAAAAAAAAAACCCTTTTTAGGGTTTCATTTGAAAGAAGAGACAAAAAACAAAAACAAAGGAAGGTCTGAATCAATCATGGTGGAATGCAGACATGTGCATGTAAGAATATTCCTCGGTCAGCGATTTCTGCTCAAAGCTTCAGCGGTTCTCTGTCCACCCGAGTATGGAAATGTGTCTTAACAGTTCTGTTGTAGGCTTTTTACTAAATCAGATGGGTGGGAAACCACTGTGTCAGGAGAACAAACAGTTGTTGATTTCAAAAATTGCTACCTTGGATACTCCAGGAAATCTTCTGTGGTTGTTTGAAAGGAGCATCCAAGGCTCCTTTCTATCCAAAGTGCAGAACTCTTTCCGGTCTTGAAAAAAGAGATGTGGTTGCATAGAACTGATGTAGAAAAAGGCAAAGTTGCAAATAACTTTCATTTCAAAGTTAGTTTTAATTTCCGGCACTTGCAAGGGGATTTTTTTAACAATTTCTGGGACATCCATTCTAACCGAAAAATGTATGCTAGTAGAAGTGTTGTAAAACAAAACTTGTCAGCCCAAACTTGGGAATAGATTTGGTCTGGAATTTGAGGGTTTTTTAAAAACAAAAATTCATACTCTCTGTTCATCATCCATATGAGCTTGGTGCCATCCGAGAGTATCACTTAGAACTTATCTGGTGGGGATGCAGTCCACAAGCTAAGGCTAGGAAGATGAGAGACACGGCGGAGGAAAAGCCTAAATTCAAGTTAGAAATATTGGCAGGGCCACAGATCTCAGGGACCAGACATAGCTGATCTTCTGTTGGAGCTCCCAGAGTTCAAAGAAGGTTTGACCCAAGCTATGACCTGGTTTCTAGCATTTGACTCTCTTTTAAGGACAAACATCCATCCAGACGTGCTAGTATCTACCAAGACTTATTAGAGAGGAATGGCTGTTAGTCTTGCAGAAATCCTGGCACTGGATTAGATTCTTGGAGCTTGTAAAAATACTTTGCATGGAACAAAATACCTTCCATTTGAAAGGGAAGGGATCGTTAATTTGGATTAACAACCATTCCACTAACCTAAAGATAACTCTGCCCCCTTATATCCACCCACTTCCTCTTCTCCATGCTGATTTTTTATGGGGTCCCAATTTCATTGAGTCTGTCAGTCAAGAAAGAAGTCCTCAAAATGGCCCGGAACCAAGTCGTCCCCCCCTCCCCCCCCCGCTGATGATGGGGAAGCCAAGAGCTGCAAGCGTTCCAGCCATCCTAACGGGTCCTTCTGACTCATCTTCTTCATCTCCCTGAGGATTTCCACTGGAGGCACCTCAACTTCTCCAAGACACCTGGACAAATGTTAATGTCACTTTACTGTTGGCTATTGCTGGAGTCTTTCTTTGGTTTGAACAGTGTGTCCAAGAAGGGAGCGAATGCTGTTGTTGTCATTGTAAAAATATGCACCACAACTGTAATTCTTTAGGCCTAAAGATGGGTCTCAGCTCAAGGGATCCTTGTCCTTGGCGTGTGAGCCTTGAAGGCAGATGTGAAAGTTTGCAAATTGATGGCTCAGCAGTGCCCTTCCAAGGGCATTAAGAGCTGGCAACGAGGCGGAAGCGCTTGAGGCATCTTGAATGGGGTATCCAGTCAACTGCCGGCTGTCAGGATTCTGGCAGTTACCCCAATTAAATCGTGAGTCTTGAGCCAAACTCCAAAACTTCAAAAGGATTGATTGGGAGTTAACATGTCCGGAGCTGCCTGGGTGCAGCCGACTCGGAGGTACATAATTCATTGTCACCCTTGGCCCTGATTTTCCATGACCACCACCCTCTGGGTGTATCAGAATTCATATTCTCCAATGGGATACATCCATAGCCAAGAGTCATCAATCACATTCTCCAGTGAGAATTTTGTGTGGCAGAAACTTCAGTCACCTAGTTACTATCTTTGAAAACGTTTATGGAATGCACTTTCAATTTCCAAGCTGCCGCACTGCTCTTTCAAACCCCCTTCCCCCCTCCCTTTCCGTTTGGCAACTCTAAAAAGACCATAGGAATATTTTATGAGTTGACACTCTTCACAAGGAGAACCTGTGGTAGGAAACTCCTGTGTTATAAAATCTTCACATATATTTGAGGAGCAGAGTGAGATCCGTTGTACAAAGGATGTCTAAACTGCATGCGAATCCAGGCCTTTTTATCATTGCATTTCAACTCAGCTCCCTGTGAAATGTTCTCACCACTAACCCTCTGGTGCCACTTGGTTATTTTCTCTCAGATGAGTGACTTCCGCTGCTGCTTCCCTCCCATATAATTTCCATATTCATGCACTTCTCTCTTTTCCCTAGTTTTCCAAATACCCGGTTTGCTTTAGCAGTTTGCAGTTCTGCCTTCCTATCTCCCCCTCACCTCCTTTGCAGCAAAACACATACGGCAAATGTTGTTTTGGTGGGTTCTAACTGGCTTTCTCTGCTCTCTTTTCGTCCTTTTAAAATTCCACCCCATCCCACCCATCGTGCTGCAGAAGATACTAACCTGATATCAGGCTTTGATGTCCCGGGGGGCTCTGAAAAAGTGACAGAAGATGAGTTTGACCCCATCCCTGTGTTAATATCCAAAAATTCACAAGGTAAGCAGCTAGATCTCAAGTGAGAAGCATTGTGGTAGTGTGTTTGTATGCAGCTGTTTCTGCACACCCAGAATTCTGTGATGCATTTGTTGGTTTCACGTTCTTTAGAGCGTCTGGTAGGACTAGGTTATTTTCAGATCTCAAACCTGTTTATGGGGCAAAGATAAGAATTGACCATTCTCAAGTGCTTTAACAGTTGGACTTTTTGGACTTAGGGAAACTGTTACATTGAAACTCTAGTTCCGGGGTCTTCAAACTTGGCAGCTTGAAGACTTGTGGACTTCCACTCCTAGAATTCTTCTTCCGGTCATGTTAGCTCTGGGAGTGGAAGCCCACAAGTCTTAAAGCTGCCAAGTTTAAAGAGCCTTGCTCTAGTTGAAAAAAACCACAGCTGTCCTTCCTTCTGTGCTTGCCAGGTGATTAACGTTTCCAGGACCTTTTGGTTATTACTTGACATAACTTGTGGGCTTCTTCTTCCATTCTCCAAAGCAGTGTTGCCACCAAGTGGTTGAGAGTTAAAAGATCTGGCTCCCACCAGACCTTTGCGCTAAATCTCTGCTAACCTGAATCCCAGCTGCTGAGCTTTGGTGGGAGGCCAAGAGTATGAATTCCCTTCCTAGCTGCTTG
Source organism: Hydrophis major (assembly GCA_033807585.1). Lineage (NCBI taxonomy): Eukaryota > Metazoa > Chordata > Lepidosauria > Squamata > Elapidae > Hydrophis > Hydrophis major. The sequence continues at coordinate 8,979,984 of CM066334.1, forward strand.
AATGAGTCTTATCATCAGAGGGATTCATCCTGTGGGATCTTTTGTCATAAAAGGACAAGTGGAGGAGACCCGTTGGATTCCACCATTATCCTCACTCAAGATTCTCAATTTTGTTTTTGTTCTTTCCTCTGAGAGGAAGAAGTCCAAAGCCATTAAGGGTCCTTTGGACAAAGCCAAGATCCATCCCGCCCTGCTTAATGGTAATGTCCAGAGGGGATGACTGAGCCAGAAGAACCAGTTAAATTGCTGAAGGGAGGAAGAAGTTGCAGATCCAGCCTCCGGTTCCTCCTCTTGCTTCTGATGTTGAGTTCTGTTGCTTCGGGCTGCTTTGATTGACGGCTTGACGTTTGGAAATCCCTCTTTGGCCTCAATGTCGGAGAACCTCTGCAAAAGTTCTCCCTCCAGGCAGCAATTCTAAGGGAGCCAAAGCTTGGATAGATACCTCCTAGAACAGAGGTCCCCAACCTTGGCCACTTTAAGACTTGTGGACTTCAACTCCCAGAGTTCCTCAGCCAGCTTTGCTGTAGCTTTGCTGGCTGAGGAACTCTGGGAGTTGAAGTCCATAAGTCTTTAAGTTGCCAAGGTTGGAGACCCCTGACTTAGATGACCCTTCTGGTCTCTTCCAACTCTATCATTCATGGCTGGCTGAGGAATTCTGGGAGTTGAAGTCCACAAGTCTTAAAGTTGCCAAGGTTGGAGACCCCTGGCTTAGATGACCCTTCTGGTCTCTTCCAATTCTATCATTCATGGCTGGCTGAGGAACTCTGGGAGTTGAAGTCCACAAGTCTTAAAGTTGCCAAGGTTGGAGACCTCTGATGTAGACCGGAGTCCCTCCAGTTTTATCTGGATCTTCTCCTTTCTTTGTGCTTGGACGTCTTTTTCTTTAATTTTTTTACTTTTTAAAACAAAGCTAACATTTTGTTTTTTAACCCCTGTGTCTTTTGCCGGATACTAAATTCCTGTCTCTCACACTTTTAGGTGGGCATTCTAGAAACAACAGTGGGAGCTCTGAATCCAGTCTTCCCAACCTAGCCAGGTCTCTCCTGCTAGTGGATCAGCTGATAGACCTGTAGCGATTACTCAGTAACAGGCGGCTTCTGTAACGTACCTAAACTCCTTTTTTGTTTTCTCTCTCTCTCTCTCTCTCTCTCTCCCTCTCTCCCTCTCTCTCTCTCGTCTCCTAACAGAGCTAAACTTTAGTTGTTGAATGGTTTTCTGCTTATGTTTTGTTTGAAATAATGCCCAGTGGAAAAGGACCCTGCTCTGAAATTGTACCCTCTGCTGGGATTTTACCTGTCTTTCTAGCAGAGCCATGATGCAGCCTGTGAACAGTTTTCTCGTGCAATTCTCTGCTATCTTTTAAGGGAGTGCTGCCCTGTATTAATCACTTTGCTACGATTTGTCCGTTTAGTGCCACCAACACTATAATTGTAAAAAAAGAAAGAAAGAAAAGGACAACAACCATGTAATCTGTGTATGATCCTTGCTAGAAATACATACGACTAATCTGCCTAAATAATGCTAACTAAAATTGTCTGTCAAACTTTTTCTTTCTCTTGATTTTAAAAACAAAACAAATCTAATCAGACCAGAGCTGGGAGGCTAAAGGGCAGTGAAGCCTTCTCCAGTGCATGGGGAGCCGTGTTAGGGATCCCTATCACGGATTGGGGCCTGGACAGAGTGCCTTCTAAAGGCAACATTGGGTTCGAGGCCTGACGCTTAGCTATAAAGACATTTCCAGCCCTTGAAAGACGACCGTTTGCTCCGTATACTCCTGTTTTTGCAACCTGCTTAGGAATGGACTGTGCTTAAAATAAACCAATCAATCAATAAAGATACTAAAGCTGCGGAAAAAAATTATTCTACGCAAAATGTGAACCCTACTCTTGTGTCAAACAGCATGGCTAACTTCTTTTCTGTTGGGACGAACTACCGTTAGGAGGGGAAGGGAAAGCCATGACGACAAGGATTGTGGGTCTCTTGAGGGATTGTATAAATTTTGTGCACATGTCAGATTTTCTTGAAGGTAAGACTGATGTTCTGTTTTCCTTTCTCAAGTCTTTGCAACCCCTCTCTGTACTTGCATAGCGTATTAACACGATAATAGGAAGCCATTTCCCCCCCTTCCAGATAGATAGGCTGTTTTTTCAGTTAGATCCTTCTGTCTTTATAGAAGTAGCATGAACTCCTTGCCTTTCAGTTTGCAGTGAGTGCTTTCTAGCTTAGGTGTATCTCAACAGTTTTTAATCTTTTATTTTCATGTTGATATGCTCAGTTTCATCAAACTGCTGGCTATAGTAAACTTGTTTTCATTGGCTTCTGATCTTCAAGTCCAAAATTAATGGTCCTTTCCAAGATGTCCGTCCTTCTGAAAAGGAAGGATGACTCTTAATTCCATAGTGAAATAATCATTAGCTTAACGCTAACTTTGTGTATGTGCAAATGTATTGTAGTGGTTCAAAAAGTGCAGTTTCCCCACCTGTGAGTGTATGAATGGCTCAATTTTTAGGTGTATCAGCCTCTCCTACAAGATTGAAAGACCTTCGGATGTAACCCCTGAGTATTTTTCTCCAGCTTTCCCACGAACCCCATACAAAATCTCCAGAAGTTAGCTTAACAAATTCTGTAAATAGAATTTCACTGTCATGTCAATCCTCTCTTGAATCTTTCTAAAAGCTACTTGCTGATGCCCTTTATTATAAGACAAGTTCCTGCTTCTGTGTGATGTGTGTATCCATAGGTCGTTTTGCTGCACTTTCCTGATTTCCCTGATCAAAACTATGAAAATGATCTTAGCAAAAAAATGTCAATAGTTCTTTACATTTTGGGGCAGACTCTTTGATTCTTTGTCTTGACTCTTTGATTCCTGAAGTGCAGGCAACTGGAGTTGGATCACATGGACAAAGCTTTAGATAGAACGTTATTGTATAGTCAGATGATACTGAAAATATATGGAAAAAAGAATGGATTTTTTTAAACAAAGTAGCCACCTGCTGTACATTAGAAACCAAAACAAAAAAAAACAAAACCCCCTGTGAATTAAAGTACTTTTAAAAAAGAATGTTTTAACATTTTAAGTTTAATTAACTTGTTGAAGTGCTTTGGAAGGAGTTTTACTGAAGCCTCTGGTTGCGTGAGGATAGCGCTGTGAACTAACCAATATGAATGGGGTGGGTATTTGTCCTAACCACCCACGAATGACTCCTCCAATTATCTGAGTAACTGAAATGACATCATAAATTAACACTTACTAGTCTTCATGGAAATACTTCAGTAATAAACCATGATAAGGTTGACTTGGGAATGGTGGATTGTTGGCTCATTGCTAGAAGCTGCGAAAGGCTGGTTTCCTTGTCCAAAGGGAAATCCAACCCAGGGGCTGAGAGTTGTTGCTCTGCCTTAATGTTTCCATTGATGTATCTAGATCTAAGGCAGGGGTCTCCAACCTTGGGCAACTTTAAGACTTGTGGACTTTAACTCCCAGAGTTAAAGTTGGCTGAGGAACTCTGGGAGTTGAAGTCCACAAGTCTTAAAATTGCCCAAGGTTGGAGACCCTGGATCTAAGGCACCAATATGTGGTTCTCTTTGCCCAAAATGGGCTGAAAATCTTAGCCACGCTTTATCATACTCTCTTATTATTCCATGTGAAAGTAGTATTTATTGACCAAAAGGACACAATCTGATTTTTTTTTTTTACCTTTCCTGCCCAAAAGAGATTTGCTTATAATCCCTGAGAGCAGAGAAACAAAAGGAAGAGAGATAATAAAGGTAGATCACTGGTTATTAAAAGCTGAATGTAGCATTTCATTATAATAGTCCCTGGGATTCCTTCATTTCGCATCCTGGGAGGTAGATTCTTACAACGTTTGGCCTTGTTAAGGGTGTTCCTCCTTCATGTGAGGCCATTCTGGTCTTTACCAGACCATGAGTGAGGATGGATTTTAATTTTTCTGCCCCTCCTGATGACCACGGCAAAGATTTCTCCTGAGTCCCAATTCCAGAGGTGAAATCTGGAGAATGACTGACAGGGATTGACTGCCGGGATTCCTGTACCGGAATTATCTCTAGTTCCTATATAGTAGATCAGGGGTCTCCAACCTTGGCCACTTTAAGCCTGGAAGACTTCAACTCCCAGGATTCCCCAGCCAGCCGTGTCTGTTTCCTTTTCTCTTACCAGCTAAAGTGGAGAGATTGCAGAAGAAGGGATTATAAGAGAGCAAGCTTTGCTGGCTGGGGAATTCTGGGAGCTGAAGTTCACCAGGCTTAAAGTCGCCAAGGTTGGAGACCCCTGATCTACTGTATACCCCTGCAGTAGATCACTGATCCATGGCAATAAACGGAGGCTGTATAAATCGCAGCTACCTGTTCAGGTGGAGCCACATGGGCTTTCTCTGGATCACCCAGCAATTGGAGATGTGCCCGGCAGGAGTAGATTAGCATTTTGTAAAGATCTCAGGAATGAAGACGAGGTAGCCAATCACTCAACTTCACCCTGCAGTGTGTTGGACATCGCACAAGTGTCCCCCAGAGATGGTTCTTCCCTGTTCTGCTGTCTGGATTGGACCCGGTTCCCTTATCCACAGAGCACCAGGGATGAGCAAAGAGGGCCAGGCGTCTTCTTCTAAACACACAGTCCCCAACTTCCATTCACAATGTCCTAGCTGTCCTGCAAATTTGATCCCATTCTAATTAGAGATAAAAATGGCAGGGCTGGGATTGAGCTGTGACTAAGGACGACAGAGGAGGAAGAATGAAATTAACACATTTCTAACTCAGACTTTGTGCATTAGTAAGCAGATGTAACACACAGGTGCATACGTGTGTGATCATTTTTTTAATGCCTTTTTCAAAGCCAAGGAGCTCGAGACGATATGCTATATTAATCATGGAGTCCTTGGGGCTCTCTGAGCATCGTGGTTGTTTTCCTGCAAATGTTTCATTACTCAGGTAACACCAACAGGTAGTTTGCTAGTTGGGCCGTGTAACACCTGCAAGCCAAACCCCCGAGCTCGGAGACCACCATAGTTCAACCTCGAGCTACAAATATTACCTTCTGCTGGGGCTCTAGGAATCATGGTTCATGCCTACAGAATCCCAACTTCTCATACAACTTTCACATGGGGGCTCTCCTGCTTATTCTATTTGGGGGTACCGATGACATATGCCATGCTGAAAGATGAGCTGCTGTGTTTTGTTTATTTGTTTCTGAATGGCTAAACCTTTTTAGTTGAAAGACTTTGCAGACTTAACTTGCAGATGCCAAAGAGTTTTGAATGCCAGCCCCCTGGGGAGCTAGAGGCATTGCCCTGCCCTGAACATCACTTGGCCATGAAGGATGGGCAAGAACAGGAGGCCTGATGGACTGGGCATTGCTGGAAGTTGGGACAGAGTAGAGTTGCAGGAAGGGTGCTGAGAATTTGGGAGCAGTATAATCCTGCACACCCATGCCCACATATTCCAGGTTTCCAGAAAACATACGTTTCAACTTCCAAGTTCCAGGGGTCTTCTAGATTCATATTGCCGTCATGAAGACATTTTTGTCGTCAGTGTCAGTGTTTCCCAAGTGAAGGTGCAGAGGCCAGCCAAGTAACCTGAGCTCTAAGGCAGAACGTTCCTGATACCATAGCTAACCATCCACTGGACTAGTCCAAACATTTGCCAGAGTATCTCAATTTGATTTCCACCCTGTCCAGTATCTAAACTTGATTGAGTGCTGTCAATCAGAAAAATCAGAGAGTTGCATTTCATTATTTTTTTTCCTACCTGTGAAAGACCTCCAGAATAGATGAGAAAGGTTTTGCTCCAAGCTTCTGGAAGTTGAGAGCAGAATGTCTGGGAAATGAAATCCACTATCCGGAACTCCAGATGCAACTATGGATGAAGAGAAGAGAGGCCCACATCTTCTGGCCAAGGGGTGGGAGGGGAAGGTCTTGGAAACAGACACAAGAAATCCCATCCCAGAAAAGAATTCCCAGAGAAGAACCATGGGCAAGAGGAACAGAAAATGGCAAGGCTCTGGACTGCTCAAGAGATGATTTTTGGAAACAGCTCTATGGATAACATTTATTGCAGCCAGGTTGTCTTTAAGTCATCCTAGAAAAGAACCACAGAAGACAGTCACCTTGACAAATTCTTCCCATATCTCATTTCAGCAGTATGGCCAAACTGATGCTCCAATTTGTGTGGTGGAGAAAGTTGTTTTCCATGATGCTCAGGCTAAAAAATAAAATAAATAAAACCCAACTTGTAAACATTGGTGTGGCTTAAAGAAAACAGGGAGAAGTGAAGCATCAGCTTCTACGATGCTCTTGTTGTACAGTTGTCCACCCTTGGCAACTTCAAGACTCCCAGAATTCCCTAGCTGGCTGGGGAATTCTGGGAGTTGAAGTCCACAAGTCTTAAAAGTTGCCAAGGTGTTCGATAACCGTGTTGTAGAGCAATGTAATCTAGGACTTCTCCTTCTACCCAGCTATTATCGCTGCCAAAAATCAATGGCAGAGTTGACTGTTCTGTTGAGTGAACCCCCCAAATAAAATTAACCCGGTTGAAACAACGAAGCCCTTTAAGTTTTCCAACAATTGGGAGGAAAACGCCAAATTCTGGCTTGCTTATTGCTTGATATGGCACTGGTCCTTTCACATGTTTAGCCCTTGACTCCCCCCCCCCTCCCCGATTAAAACAATGGCCTTGAGCACAAAAATATTGGCCCTTCCTGCTGTAGAGATTTTCAGGGCCATATTGGTGCACCCCACCAAGAACTCTGGTTGACACGAGGGCTTGGTTGCAGGAGGGTTTGCGGGCTAAACTGGTGAAAAGATCCTATACTTAAGCTAATTCTAAGACTTTAGTTCCTGCTTACAGAAAATTCCAAACAGCTGAAATTTGATTTTAAAAAATTGTTAAAAATGGAGAGACGGGATGGCTGAGAACTACAGATCAACAGTCAAGAATTTTAAGCATCGCACCAGAGAAATTTCTGCCTCTTACCTAGCAGGCCTTTCATTTCATTAAGTAACTGCTGGTGAACCGCGATCCTCTGCCTTCCCCCAGTTAGCAGAAATTCTTCTTCCCCTCCCTCCGAATTTGAGCTGGTACCCGTCATTGTGCCCCATAATTTCTGTGGATAGTGGTAAACGTGAAGGCCTTGGGCTCTCTGAAATTTAGTTTTTACATGCCTTTTTCCTGCCCTCCCGCTAACATTGTAACCTGCTACTCTTTCCCAGAAGGTAAGCGCTCTTGTGTTCTAATAACTATGTGTGTGATTCATCTGATCTCTTCCATGTTTGTAGCAAGGTCAATTTTTTTCCTGCTTGTTTGGATAGCTTGGTTGGTTGGCACCAGGCGGGCAGGTTCTGCGGGCTTTGGATTGGACTGAACCAGCCCTGCTGGCGCTGGCCCTGTTCGTTGTCACTAGCAAACTAGGGTCATAATAGACTTGCTGTCCCTTTTAGTTCAGAGGTATTTTTTCCTCTTTGAGAAAGCTTGCAAGCCCAAAGAGGCACGTGGTTGATCCCCATTCCTCCACAGACCAAGATCAGTAACAACTTTGAATGGGTAGATTTGATCCTTCAAGAGCTCTTAGGAGGCGTTCCAGTTGGCCTCTGCTTGGAGATGGTTGCTAAAGCTTTCTCATTTCTAACACTGATGAGATTTTAAAACATTTGCCTCCCCCCCAAAAGGAAGCAGGATTTGATTAAAGCAAGCTAGCACACCTTTTATTTTGAACCTTCTCTTTATTCTCCTAAGCATGGGGCAGGAGGTAGACCAGGGGCCTTCAAATTGGACAGCTTTAAGACTTGTGGATTTCAACTCCCAGAATTCCTCCTCCAGTCATGTTAGCTCAGGGATTCTGGGAGTGGAAGCCCACAAGTCTTAAATTTGCCAAGTTTGAAGATCCTTCAGGTAGATCATCAGATCAAAAGACAGAAAAGCAAGGGAACCTGTGGGAAGACAGCAGAAATGCAGTCAGTGTGCGTCACTTGAGCTCACCTTAGAGCAGAGGTCTCCAAACTTGGCAACTTTAAGACGTGTAGACTTCCAACTCCTAGAATTCTGGGAGTTGAAGTCCAAACGTCTTGCCAAGTTTGGAGACCTCTGCTTTAGAGTTTGAGAAGAATTGAGAACTGAGAAGAAATGGATCTCCTCATTTTCCCTCTTGGGGATCCTGAGATCTAGAACTCCGGGTTCCTTGGAAGCACAGCTCGCCCTGTGTTAAGTGATGGCTGGGACAACCATTTCCTCCTTATCATCCTCATCCTCCCAAGTCTTGAATGAGGCTTGTATGTCTGTTTGATTAACACCTTTCATTTCTCTCTAACCCACATTTTGTGGAACTTTGGAACGTGAAGTAATGCCCAGTTGTGTACGTTGGTTGTAACTTAACCTGGCTTCACTTTTGTATGATTTTTTTAAATTATTTTAAACATATTTCTCCCTCCCATCTCTCCTCCCCTCCTCTCCCCAACATGCGTGCTGCTGGTTTTAAATCCCGTGCCATTACACCTCTGTGGTTTTAGTTTTAGCTGGCCTATCCAAAGAGTAGCCAGTAATGCTCTTGTTTTACACTTTGCAGGACCGCAGGGGAAGCCGGCTGTGTATTTCATGGCCGGCCCTGAGCAAGACCGAAGGCCTGGGCCCATCCCTGGCTTGCCGTTGAACAATCCACAGCCCAGTCAACTCGGAGGAGAAACTGACTTCTTTGGGAGGGGCGGCCTCTCCAGCAACAGCTCCTTCCACAGCAGCAGCGAAGGCGAAGGGACCGACCACGAGGGAGACCTCTTGGACTGCAGCGGATCCAGACCTCTGCTGATGGACTCGGAAGAGGAAGAGGAGGCTTGCAAAATGAACCCCCCTCTCCAGGAAAGGGAGAGGGGTTCCCAGAAGGACTTGAGCCCCCAACCATCTCCAGGGCCATCTCTGTTCAACGCTTTCCCACCACGGCCCACGGAAACGCCCAAAGGAGACACCGATGTGTTTTCCACAGCCCCTTTCCGAAGCTCTAGAAGCTACTGCGATGAGTTGGACATTTTCACGAAGGCCCCGTTTCTCTCCAAAAGCCAAATCTTCTCTAAACAACTGGACGACAGCGACGTGTTCCTCAGAGCACCCTTCACCAAGAGGAAGAGCCAGGAGGAGTTGGCGGCTTACAGTGTTGTGAAAGAACCTCCGGCCACCGGGCTGTTCCTGGGCTCCGCTGAAGTTGCTCAGTACCCGCGTGGCCCTACACTCCAGGACCTGGACGTGGGAACCCATGGCTCCCGTCCTCCCCAAGGCCAGTATTCGGGGGCCTCATCGCTTCGGCCCTCAAGAACAACAGTTGATGGCCCAGAGGCCCACTCTCCCAAAGGCGGCACATCTGGAGAACTGGGCCCCGTTACCCATGATGCACTCCAAAGGCACGTGGGCCTCCAGGAAGGCTTCTTGGCATCCAAGACCAGCCCGCCTTTCCACCCACGGTCCTTAGCAAAGTACTCCCGCCACTACAGTCCAGAAGGCGGGCACGGGGCCGATGCCCAACCCATCGCAGCATACAAAGTTGTATCTCAGACCAACAAGCAGGTGATAGCCGGATCGGTCTCTATCGCCTCTATTTCTTCCAGGACTAAAGAACTGCCCACCACTGACCCATTTGCATCGGCCCCCTTTCCTTCCAAACAGGGGAAGCCGAAACCGTAAATGGGTTTCTATCGTGGCTTCCTTCCAGTAGGTGGCTTTTTTCCCCCAAGAAAGTGCAAACGGACTCCACGAAACAGAACCTACTCTACTTCAGGGGTCCCCAAACTTGGCAACTTTAATACTTGTGGACTTCAACTCCCAGAATTCTCCAGCCAGCATGGGAGTTGAAGTCCACAAGTCTTAAAGTTGCCAAGTTTGGAGACCTCTGCTCTACTTCATCCATCATGCTCAACACTTTTGCTGGGGTGGAACCTTCCTGACTCGTAGGAAGCCTTCTCCTCAGAGCTCCAGTAACCGATGATGGAGACCTTGAATTTGTTCTGCAGCCACTTTCACTGGACCGGTGCATTTCCCAGTCTAAAACTCTTTGGGTAAATATTTATCTTTAAGGGAACTTTGTGGAAAAGAACCTGTTTTTACCTTGTTCAAAGATGAATGGAGCATCTCAACATCATGTCAAATGTGCATGTACCAGGAAAAGAAATGATAACCAAATGGAAGATTATTTATTTTGTTTTGTTTGTCCTCCAAAGAAGCTGAGAGGACTCTACCTGACACTAATTCTGTTTCTGGAGTAATTGTCAATTTGAAACCGAAGTCTTCTCTTACAATGTGCATTTTAAGTTCTTTGTATCCGAATTTAATTCCTATCCTAAGCCATGTTCTCGGCAAACGTTGGCTAGGATTCAGGTTATAGTCTTACCTGAGAGTATAACAGAGTAGGCTACAGACCGTTTCAGTTGTTTTCTTTTCTTTGTACAACCCCGGGAAGCCTGATAGTTTAAAAGAGTTTTTGCTGGCTTTTTAAAGGGGAGTTTTTGTAATTTTTCTAAAGCTTTCCATCATTTGCTCTCCATTTTTTGCAAAACCGGTTTTTTTTTTTCTCTTTATGAGACAGGTGAGATCGTCCAAAAAACTGTTAAGGGAAAATTCCCATTTTCTTGGCTTTGAATTCCACTTTCTCCAGGACTTAATTTTCTAGCTTTCTACTTTCAAAGCCACATGTTTTTTTCCCCTCCTTTTGCCACTGAACCCCTGAATCTGAAAAAGTGCTTTAGCTACACCCAGCAGTCACGCCTTCCAACTCTGCAGAATGAAGGCAAGCTGCATTCCTTTTGTTGAATCCTTTGAGGAACAATGCACTTTTTCTGAGCCTTTGTAAACCACGAGATAAGCCTTGTTCCACTTTCTCCACCTCCTCCTCTCCTTTGCCCCCCATCAGATGTCCTTTGTCCCTATGTTCATTCATTTGTTCTGTCCTGGTGGAAGGGCAGGGGAGATGCGCGTAAGGGGGCACATAGACTAGCTTCTCTCAAATTCATACCCTCCATCCACTTGTGCTAGATTTCAAATGTCATAGTCTGCAGCCCACCTGGCTCACTCCATCTAGGGTGCACCTGTTGGGGAATGGCTGTTCAATGTGCAGGTGAGCTAAATTCACAACTTTGAGTGCAGTTACATCTCTTGGAGGTTCAGAGTCGATCCTCGTTGTTGCTTTCGCGTTGCACAGATGACCAATGAAATACTTCACTCATAGTGATGCTTTTTTTTTAAGTCGTTCAATCACCTGCCATTCTAACTACAGTCGTGGGACTCCACATGGTATGGATCTTCCTTCTGCAAACATCTCTTCTTTGACTATGTTTGAAAGTGGAAATCTGGTTCTCTAAAAAAGACAATCGACTGTTTAAATCCTTGCTGGGACAATCTCCGCATCCAGCCAGAAGAATCGAGAACGTGATCCGTTCTCGAACTGACTCATGCTGGGGAAATTCAGTTTGCTGGCCATAGGTTGACTTTTCAGCTGTGAAGAACTGCTGCCATGTGCCTTTACTGGGGGTAGGCAGGGGGGAATGATGTTGCGTATTTGCTGAGCTGATGAGGCCAGATACTCACATTTTTACCTCCTGAAAATAGATCAAAGATCCCTTTAATATTTTTCTTGAGATTTGAACCTGTTCGCAGCGGGGATCATATTCACTTGATGTCTCCTTTTTTTGAAAGGGGGGGGGGGAATGCACTTTTTACCACTCTCCCATGCTGTGTTGCTGCATTTATTTGGTAGGGAAGTGGGCATGACCTGAATCATGGAGAATAACACACTCCAATCTTGTTGAGACTCTCTATACAGGACTGCCAACCGCCTGCACAGCTCTTAACATTTTGGACAAGTGACGTTGAGGTCTGGATTCCTTGCCTACCTTCTCTGGCCTGCTGGGAGAACTTGCACTTTTGGAAATGGTCAGATTTCCTAGGAGAATAAAATGCTTCTTTCAGTCGCGAGTATTACAGGAAAGAGCAAAAACGGCTGGAAAGGGCAGAGATCATTTAAATGCTAAGATGAAATGTCTCCCCAATCAGTTGTTTCCCCCAGCCTTTCTGGCTTTCTGGTCTGGGGGCTGGGAGAGAGGAAATGGCTCTGTGCAAGCAACAGGAACGCACATCCACAGCTCTGTTTTTGGAGCTTCACACAAATGGAGCTTCACGCACCATTTGCACAAGTGGAGCTGCGTGTGTGAATTGCGTGCCTGACACTTGCACAGCCCGGTTCCGAATGGGCCGTGGCCTGGGGCCTTTGGGACCCCCGTAATTCAGTCTTCCCAGGATCTTGATGCTGGGTTGTGTGTCTTTTCATGCGTTCTGTTTAAACAGATTCATCTGAGCTCAGGCAGAAGCCTTTTCCCAAAAGGTGTTATGGTTCATCCTTCTAGGAAATGGATGCTGGATCTGATTTGGGGGTGGATTAAAGCATCTCACCTGGCATTACCTGCTGACACATTCCTGGAGTGTAAAAACAGGACACATTCCTGGACTGTAAAAACAGGAGGTTGGCTGTAGGTTGGGCCAACACCACAATGGGGCTCCCAACACCCCTTCCCTCCTTGTGCGCCTACCTCATGTCTTAAGCAGGTGCTGGAATGTTGTTATTTTTTCCCCCTCTGGTTGTAGTTTGCTTTATTTTTAAATACAGTTTTTGCTGCATAACTTATATTATCAGTTAGAGCTTACAGAAAGAAATGGGATGGTTCAAACATTTGGATATCTTTTGGAAGAGGGAGAGTTAATTCTCAAAAGCATGGATGCAGACTTTGGTACCTCTGCTTCTGAAAACGGAAGACTTAATGAGCACTGCTGTGCTTTCTTTTGTCTTTAAGTTGAATATTATCTGTTGTGGTTTGAGGGGGCTCCTAACACATTGAGAAGACCCACTCTTAAGAAACTATAGCTCCTAGGAATATCCCCCATGCCTAAAAGGTGTAATTTTAGGCCAGACTGTTCATGGTGGAAAAAATTAGGAAATGCAAAGAGGTCATCTGTTTAAGATGACATCATGTGATGAGTCAGAACATCACTTCTTTCCAACCTGGTGTTTTCCAGGTGTATTGGTCTTTTGGCTAGGCTAGGAGATTGGGAGTATGAATATCCAATGCATCTGGAAGGGATTTATTTGAGGAAATCATCTGTGATCTGTGTTCAGTTGGGGACAAATGCCCGTTTTGAATTTTCCGTAGTCCCTCTGTTGCATTTTCATCAGGGAACTATAGAAATTTGGCCTTCTCATATGGTTCTTGAACATAGTGAGAATGTTTTCATTTTACATTGGTGACAAATAGAACTCCAGATCTAATTCTGGTGTTTACATCACTGTTACAATCAGTTAATTCAGTTGCTACTAGTTTTAGTTGGTGTTCATTGCCGAAATCACACTCTGAGGAAGATATTTTTGAATGGGCTAGTGTTATTAATATTATTACTGTAGTAGTAGTAATAGTTTAAAAGTTCTACAAAGGTTCACATCGGACAGATGGTACTTGAATAGCAGTTCAGTTTTCTCACCCACGGTAGCTTTAAGATTTAATTGGTTTAACAATTTTAAAGGTGCTAAGGTTGAGAAACGCTGCTGTAGAATACAGAATCCAAAACTCTGCAGTTTTCCAGCTTACCTAATTAGTCCTTTGGGTGCAGGTATTTCTCTGTTCATATCAGTGTGTGTGAGAAACACAAAACCTTAACAGATTTCTTGTATTTATTTGGCATTTTTAAAGCATTCCCTTCCTTTCTGACCCCTGTCTCTGTCTTAATCTTGATGGTGATGGAAAGAGGTAGCCTTAACTTAAACAACAACAACCCCAACTCTATACTTCCAACTGCAGGAAAATATGAGCCAAATAATGTAATGTTGAAATACGCAGCGATCTCCTGTATTGATATAGTAATCACTTGGGCTTGAGTTTGTATGCATGTGTGGGCTATTATGTCTTATTGTTTATTTTGTGAGATTTGAATTCATGCCGTTGCTGTATAATAATGATGAACAAGGGTGGGGGGGTGTCATCTAAATTGGGGGGATATTCTGCTAACTGTTCCTGAAATGTAGAGTTCCAAGAGGAGTCTTGAAAGACTCGTGCAAGTCCTATCACTCTTGATGGAGATGCGCGGACTGAAGGTGGGGAAAATCTGTCGTGTGTTCAGCTTTTTGGTCAGGTGCAATATTAAAACATGTGAACACGTTTAACCTGCTGGTCTTTTTTAAACAGTAGCCTCTGAAGGTTGTGGGGATAGGCTGTGCTTTGAGAATGCAAGTGAAGTAGAGATGCAAGCACACGTACCACACTACATTGCCTCCACACACGCAAACCACTCTTCCTGTTGGAGCAGGGGTCTCCAACCTGGGCCACTTTTAGCCTGGAGGACTTCAACTCCCAGAATTCCCAGGGAGTTGAAGTCCTCCAGGCTTAAAATGGCCCAGGTTGGAGACCCCTGTTTTGGAGGAATCTTCCCTTTGCATCAATGAGACCAGAGAAGCAACTGTGTTGTGGGAATGGATTGAATGGATTGAATATTGACTCTCAAAGCAAGATTGGCAGCTTTCTCCTCCTTGCACACCACAACTCTTTTTAAATTTTTGCACACCCATCTGTTCTTCTAAGAGGAGCTGGCTTGTAGAGCCAACCAGCTTGGCCTTGAGCCATGCGGGAAGGCAGGGGGCATGGCCTCTTCCTTTTTTGTGCCCCCGTTAGAACAGGCTCTCCAAACTTGGCAACTTGTGGGCTTCAACTCCTAGAATGCTCCAGCCAGTCCACAAGCCTTTAAAAATCACCAAGTTCGGAGAGGCTGCCCTAGAAGAGCCCAGGTGTGATTTGCAAAGGTCTTCCTCTAATCTTTCATAGGAACCAGAAGGGTCTTTCGGGAAAGCCTGGTTGGATTTGAAGGCTAGGGAATGACTTTTGGCCTGAAAGTCCATTGTGTCCAACGATGGTGGGGACGCTTTTGAAAGAATCCTTCTTCCCGAGGACCAAGGAGGATCAGCAAATGTTGGGATGACAATCAGTGCGCCATAGCCGGGAACTCTTTCCTTTTGCAATGTAAGCATTTTGTATTCTCTGAAGCGATCAAATGAAATAAAAGTTGAAGACGTTGACAAAAGCTCACACCAAATGTTTGGTCTGTCTTATTTCCCTACTTGCCTTTGGACTACATTACTAGACCTTGTAACCATGGTAGATTGATGATCAGAAGATACTATCCATACCCGCCTCACTTTGCGAGCCTGATGGCTGCCTCCTTTGTTCTTTGTGGGATCCACTGTCAGAATCTTCCTTCAAGCTCTACACAGGACTAGTTTCCGTTGGTTCGGGAGTCCAGGGACGTGTTGCAAGGCACCCTTTGAGGCAGAGAGTGGATATGGTCATAATACGGCCAGGGAAATATCTTCCCCAGCTAAACCAAATATGAGCGATTGCAGCAAAGAAGCAACCCATTCATAGAAGTCATAGAATAACAGATTACCCCCAGTTGGAAAGGATCTTGTAGATCATCTAGTCCAACCCTCTGCCCAAACAGGAGACCCTACACCATTTCTGACAGAGGGCAGTCCAGTCTCTTCTTGAAAGCCTCCAGGGATGAAGCTCCCACAACTTCTGAAGGCAACTTCTGTTCCATGGGTGGATTGTTCTCCCTGTCGGAAAATCTCTCCTTATTTTCAGGTTGAATCTCTCCTGGATCAATGGATCAATCCATCCATTATTCCTTGACTGGCCTTCAGGTGCTTTGGAAAATAGTTTGACCCCTTATCTTAGACCGTCTTCAAACTTGGCAAGTTTAAGACTTGTGGGCTTCAATTCCCAGAATCCCTGAGCTAATATGACCGGAGGAAGAATTCTGGATGTTGGAAGTCCACAAGCCTTAAAGCTGTCAAGTTTAAAGACCCCTGGAATAGATAGATTAAGAGGGGTAGAATAGATAGATAGGTAGGTAGGTAAGTAGAGGGGGAGAGAAAGAATAGATAGAAAGATAGATAGGATAAAGAGAGGTAGGATAGAGAGAAAGAGAGATAGAATAGATAGAATAGATCAAGGGTCTTCAAACTTGGCAATTTTAAGACTTGTGAGCTTCAACTCCCAGAATTCCTGAGCTAACCATGGCTGGAGGGGGAATTCTGGGAGTTGAAGTCCACAAGTCTTAAAGCTGTTAAGCTTGAAGACCCCTGTCTTAGAATCTAGAACAGGGGTGGGCAAAATATGGCCCGCGGGCCACATCCGGCCCGTTGGTCGGTCTAATCCGGCCCGCCTCTGAAAAAAATCGCTGGGCATGGCGTATTCCTCTGCGCCGCATGGTCCCCAAAGCTGCAAAACAGCACAGAGCGCTCTCAGGGTAGGAAAGAAAAGAAGAGAGGCACACAACGCCAGCGCCCGCCCAGCCGATGCCTCCGCCGAAGGCAGCGGGAGTAGCAGACGGGAGAGCCAGCGGCGAAGTTTCCTAACTCACCTCTCCATCCCTGGCCGGCGTGCGTCTCCCGTGTGAGGCACTTTCCCGGGTGCCAGGAGGAACACGCTCCGACTATTTGTGGGTTCTCTCCCCGCGCTTCCTTCCCCCACCCCTCCCCTCCCCTCCCACCCAATATGGCAAAGGTTCAGGTGAACAACGTCGTGGTTCTGGACAACCCTTCGCCTTTCTACAACCCCTTCCAGTTCGAAATCACCTTCGAGTGCATAGAGCAGGGGTCCCCAAATACCAGGCACCAGACCGGTACTGGTCTGTGGATCACTTTGTAGCAGGCCGCAAAGAAATAAAAATAAAAAATAAAATAAAAATGGTGGCTTTCTTTGCCTTCGGTGAATGCTGCTGGGATCAGGGACCAAGAACACAAAGGAGAGAAGGGGAGGGAGGAAGCAACCAAAGCCTGTCTTGCTCTCCAGCTGAGCGGCTTCGGTTTCCTCCCGCCTCGTTCTTCTCTCAGTCGCTCTCTCGCTCCTCCACCAGCCCAGGAAGAAACTGCTTCAAAGAAGCCGGCAGGGTGGCTTCCTGTCAGCGCAGCTCCTCCGAAGTGCCCATTCACCCGCACCCAGCCGCCCGTGGTTTAATCCAGTGCTCCGTTCTGCCTGCCTGCCTTCATTTCTGGTTGTTTCAGAGCAGCTTAGGCTGAGAATAATAACTGTTCGCCTCTTTTTCTCAGCCGAAGCTGCTCCGAAACAACCAGAAACGAAGGCAGGCAGGCAGAACGGAGCACTGGATTGAACCATGGGCGGCTGTGTGGGGGTGAACGGGCACTTCGGAGGAGCTGGGCCGACAGGAAGCCACCCTGCTGGCTTCTTTGAAGCAGTTTCTTCCTGGTCTGGTGGAGGAGCGAGAGAGCGACTGAGAAAGGAATGAGGCAGACACCCAAGGGATGAGTGGAAAGGGTTCCGCCCGGTGGGTGGGCAGGCTGCTTGGAGGAGGCGACCCGGCGGCACTCCGGGTTTCCCCTCCGCCGCGCGGCTTAGTGCCAGGCGCAAGCACCCGAGAGGAAACAGCAGGCCGCAAGTTGCTGGGAAGTTGCTCGGGTGCTGGGAGCTGCCGTCGTGGTGAGTGGCTCATCGGGCGCGTACGCGAGGAGGAGGGCTTTTAAAGTGCCGCCCGAGCAGGACTGCCGAGCCGGGAAACGGCACCAAGGCAGGGCAAGGCTCCACCAGCAGCGGCCTAGCTTTAGGTGGGCTTGGATGCTCCTGAGCGCGGTTTGCTGTTTGTTCTTTCCTGGGACTCGCGTTTGGAAAGCGTGGAAAGTAGTAGCAGGAGCAGCTGCGGTGTTACTTTTTCTTATATATAATTTATATAATTTATATGCTTCTGAAGCACAGAGCTGAAGACCAAGCCTGAAGATGATGAATGAGACTTCATCGAAACGTTGCCTAGATACTTCCAATCTTACGCGGGAGAAAACCCGAATAACCAAAGATCCACATACAAATACCCACGAGAACCTCAGAAAACACACACACACACACACACAAACACACACATATAATATATTATATATATATAATATTCTTATATATAATTTGCTGCATTTTATAATGGGCCCTTTATAATGGCCTTTTATAAAATTGGTTCGGCCCTCGAACGCAGATCTGATTTTCCATGTGGCCCCTGACAGAAATCAACTGCCCACCCCTGATCTAGAATCTAGGGCTAGAAAGGACCTCAGTGATCTAGTTCAGCCCCTGCTCAACCAGCAGATTCCATCTCAGAAAAATGACTGGGAATTCTGGGAGTTGCAGTTTACAGATCGTAAAAGGGCCAGAGTTTCCTCACCCCCTGCCCTGGGATGTCAGAGAGCTGAGTTCCCACGAGATGCACGACTCTTTGATTGGAGCAGAAGCGGGCAGCTTCCTTGACTGATGCGATGGGAAATGCATATCTGCAAAGGGTTGAGAGACAGGAGTCCTTTTGGGGCCTCCGGCATGTTCTCTTTGACCTCCCTGCAAAAACCCTGGAGAGACCTATTTTTGCTGACTTATTTTTATTCCTTTTTATTCCTTTTATTTATGGAGGGATGCGTGAATTCCACATGCGTGAATTCACTCATTCATTTTAAGCCAACGATTCTCAATCCCTACAACTTTTTAAGGTGCGTGTAGGACCTCATCTCCCAGAATTCCCCAGCCAATATTGCTAGCTGAGGAATTCTGGGAGATGAAGTCCGGATACCTTCATATTGCCAAGTTTGAGCAGTGCTGGTTGAAGGGCTCGCAGGACTGCAACGTTCACCCTCCCTTCCCTGAGGGCAATAAAAGCCGAAAGCCTCGAATAAAAAAATAAAAGACTCAAAACCACCCCTAATTTTCATAGTTTCAATTGCCACGTTTATAATTTCTGGATTTGATTTGTATATTGATGCTGCAATAGTTGGGTTTTTTTTTTTAATTCTATGGGTTCGCTGCCCAGAGTCACCGTTTGACGGGTGTGAGCGCGCTTGAGTGTGTTAATAATTGATCCCAAAACGTTTTTATTAAGTATGATCAAAGGGAATTTGAGTAAAGATAAGATACCTTATTGTACACATCTTAACTGCAGCAAGAATCACATTAGCACAAAATTGGAAGAGTGATAAAATACCACCAGATGAAGTTTTGATTCAAAAAATAATGGACCGGGCTGAACTAGAAAAATTCACTATGGAACTGAAAGGCAAAAAGGATTGAGAATACTATGCGACATGGGACAGGTGGTACAAATGGGTGAAGGATAAGGATAAAAATAATGTATATGTGGTGTCCGTCGCGGCAAGGAGACCCGGAGTCAGTGACTTAGTTCAGCTCTTTTATTGGTCCCCGGAACTGGTCTGGGTCCGAGGGAAAAACAGCGGCTTTTTATTCTCAAGCCGCAGCGGCCGTGGCCAATGGCACCGCTTTGAATCTCCCGCGATTCGTTTCCACCAATCGTGGGACATTCTCAGCGGGCCAATCAGCGCTGCTCGCTAGACCAATTGGATTACCCCGCGCTTTGGCCAATCAAAACGCGGGGTTTCAAGAATGTAAGTGACCGTACAGAACAGTATAGTCACAAAATAAGAAACATGTATATACAATGACACAATAACTGTTAATGGAAATTTTAAAGAATAAAAATTATAAAAAATAATTAAAAAATAATTGATCCCATAAATCAGAGGCCTTCAAACTCGGCAACTTTAAGACTTGTGGACTTCAATTCCCAGAATTCTCCAGCAAGCTATGCTGGCTGGAGGATTCTGGGAATTGAAGTCCACAAGTCTTAAAAAGTTGCCAAGTTTGGAGGCCTGTGCCATAAAAAAAAAATGGCCAAATTAGGCAAAGCGTTAGAATTGGGGTAGCCACTTCTGGAAAAAGGAGGGAAAGAATCCAAGGAGCGATAGAAGGGCAGGGGAGATTTGCTGAAATTATGACACCCCCCCCCCCCTTTCCCACGGCTTCCAAGAGCCGGGAGGATCAAACAGCCTGCAATGTCCGCTCCTGGCCGGTAGAGGCCACTGTTAGGTACGCGAGCGGGCGCGGAGGGTTCATCAGGCGCCCGCACGGGCAGCGCCAAGAGGGGTCTTTCCTCGGAGAGGCGGCAAGATGGCGGCCGCGTGGCGTCTGGGGGCGGCGCTGGGGGGCCGGTAGGTGGGGAGGGAGCGGCTCCTTCCTAGGCGGGGGGGGGTGTTTCCCCGTATTAAAACCCCCTCCTCGCCCTTCCCTAACCTACCCCCGTTCTCTTCCTTCGCCAGCCCATGGAAAGACGCCGGACGTCGTTCCTTGGGAAGACTTGGACTCCAGCCCCCATTATCCCCAGCCAGGAGCCCCCCCCCTCAGCTGATGCCTTTTGGAAGCATTGGCCTTCTTTTATATTTGCTATTATGGGTGTTGTAGTCTGTCCCGCCGCAGGTGGTGGGAAAAGAGGCGCTGGAAGCCTCGATTCAACTCTCTTTTCAACGCCCCCCCCCCCCGCCAGGTTGTCTCTTGAAGCTGTCAATCATCCCTTTAAGAGGGGGGAGGATCTCCGAAGGGGGAGGCCGAAAACAGGAACCCTCCCCCAAAAGGTGCTTCTGGTAGGGGAGGGGGGTCCAGCCATAGGATAGGATAGGATAGAGAACAGAATAATTATTATAGAAAAAATAGAATAGTCATACGGAATGAGAATGAAATAGAAATAACATTAGAACAGAATTAGAAATAGAATAACAAGAGTTTATTTTTATTTTATTTTTATTTATTTTGTTTGTGAAGCGTGTGTGAGAAAACAAGTACAAGTATGAACATAACATATAAACATAACATATAAATGGGTATAAGTATAGACATAATAAATGAGTAAGTGAATAAATGGGAACCATAGGACAGGGACGGTAGGCACGCTGGTGCGCTTATGCACGCTCCCTTACTTTGGCTCTGCAACCCAACAAGACAGACACAGACTTCAGAGAGGAATTAGGTCTGCAGAAGAAACAATGGCTACCAACCTGCCTTCCATGGAGGACCTGTATATCCTGCACAAGTCAAAAAGAGGGCTGGGAAAATATCTACAGACCCCTCACATCCTGGACATAAACTGTTTCAGCTCCTTCCCTCAAAACAACGCTATAGAGCACTTAACACCGGAACAACTAGACACAAGGACAGTTTTTCCCCCAAAATGCCATCCTTCTGCTAAACAAATAATTGTTTAGTTGAACAACACTGTTCAACTATTTACAAAGTCTGTGCTACTATTACTGTTAAATCTTGTCATCACTCCTTATCACCCATCCCCTCCCATTTGTGACTGTATGACTGAAACTTTGTCACTTGTATACTTATGGTTTTTATTGACTGTTTCCCAGTATGATTTGATTGCTCATTAGTAACCTATGACTATCACTAAGTGTTGTATCTTATAATTCTTGATGAATGTATTTTATTTTATTCTTATGTACACTGAGAGCTTACGCACCAAAGACAAATTCCTTGTGTGTGTCCAATCACACTTGGCCAATAAAGAATTCTATTCTGTTCTTACAGACAGACCTCTTAGGAATGGAGTGAGGTCCATGGTGGACAGTTTAGAAGGTTAAAGTTTTGGGGGCGGGGTTGAGGATGTAACAACAGAATCAGGTTGACCACTCTGTTGCTGAAGTTGTATTTTCTGCAACTGGTTGGAAGTTGGAAACAAGTTAGAAGGGACCTTGGAGGTCTTCTAGGCCAACCCCAAATAGTAGAGAGTGTCCTTAGGCAGGACACTCTCTACTATTTCAGACAAATGGCCATCCAGTCTCTTCTTAAGAATTTCCCAGTGTTGGAGCATTTACAACTTCTAAAGGCAAGCTGTTCTTTTGATTCATTGTCCTCCCTGTCAATAAATTTCTCCTTAATTCCAGGTTGCTTCTCTCTTTGATGAGTTTCTATCCATCGCTTCTTGTCCTGCCTTCAAGGACTCTTTGGAGAATAGGGTGACCCCTTCTTCTTTGGGGCAGCCTCTCAAGTATTGAAA
Source organism: Hydrophis major (assembly GCA_033807585.1). Classification (NCBI taxonomy): domain Eukaryota; kingdom Metazoa; phylum Chordata; class Lepidosauria; order Squamata; family Elapidae; genus Hydrophis; species Hydrophis major. The sequence goes on from CM066334.1 coordinate 9,001,902, forward strand.
CGCTGCTCCTATTATCACCCTGCGTCCTTCTTTTCATCCATCGAGACCTGCCCAATTCCACACTTGTGGACTTCCAGCTGGCTGAGGGAATCTGGGAGTTGAAGTCCACAAGCTTTTAAATGGCCAAGTTTGGAGACCCTCTCCCGCCCCCAAAGTGTAGGAAGTAGGGGAGAGAGGGCAACCTTGGCAGGTCCTCTTTGCAGGAGTTTTGGCACTTTTGTGTCTCCGTCTCTTCCCCTTGCCCTGCAGTGAGCTTGTCCCTGTTTTTGCCCTTTGCAGGACAGAATTACAGACTTCCTTCCTCATGGTCTCCCACAGGTGTTTAGGGACCCCAGCATCACACCCTCATTCTCCAAGGGTCTCACAGCTTCTGTGGGGGGTGAGGATTTTGAATGGGGCTGGGCAGGCGCCTGGATCTGAAGCATGCAGGAATGCAAAGGTCATACCTCTGAGCCAGAGGTCTCCAAACTTGGCAACTGAAAGACTTGTGGACTTCAACTCCCGGAATTCTCCAGCCAGCTTGAAGTCCACAAGTCTGGACTTGGGCATGGCTAGAGAATTCTGTGAGTTGAAGTCCACAAGTCTTTCAGTTGCCGAGCTTGGGGGCCCCTTCAAGTCTGAGCCATGTCTTAACCACACAGTTGATTTATGGCACTGCTGAAGGGAGGAAGTGTGTAGCCAGCTGTGCTCTGAGCCACCTTTTTCTCTCTGGAACTGGATTGTTGCTAAGGTCTGACTTCCAAGGCAATGACAGAAAGAAGGATGGTGCTGAAAACTAGCATTTTTCTTTGAAGCATCCTAGTTTCCCACTGATTGTATTGATGTTATTAATAATAAAAGGCCCGCTTAAAACCAACAACAGGAAGGGCAAGGGATGACATGAACAGAGACGTGTCCCCTAGAAATTTTCCAAAGCTTTAATCTACTGTATAGTTTTGTCATCAAGAAATACAAGATGCTCGTATTCCAGATGCCAGGTGCTTATTTCATTTCGTTACATTATATTTCGTTTTGTTTTTCCTAGACAGTCTTGCTGATATCTAGGTTGCCTGGACTGTAATGCAAACACGTCATGCGGTGTTTCTCAACTCAATAACTTTAAAATATGTGGGCTTCAGTTCCCAGAATCCCACAGCCTCATCTTGCCTATACATGACTGGAGGGACATTTTGGCCTCTTAGCTTGCAAAGCAGAAAACTGGATTCGCCCATGTAGCGCTAAGCTGAGTGTAATCATAAGTACAGCACAAAAATGCCATATTTTCTCCTGAAATATTTCTCCTTTAGGGTACTAATTTTACCTGTTTTTGTAACGTTGCATGCAAACAAATATGATCCACAGCCTGTTCAACATCTGTTGACAGAGGAAAAAATGGAAAGGAGAAAGGAGAAAGCAAAAATTGCTAGAATTTTTATTTTTTCCCCCAGCTATCAATTTTTTAATAGGTCCCCAGATTTCCTCACCTCTCAGTGGTGTTATTTATTGAAATATTTATTCTTCCTTGCTTCAAATCAAAATACAAGCTCTAAATCTGGAAGCTTTCAGCTTTTAATGAAAATCCTCAGTCATTACTATTTGGGTCGAAGTATGGGAAATACCATTAAACTGTCTTAGGAATCAACCGATGGCATTCTTAGTTGTGTTTTTTTTCTCCATTCAGCTTTTGTCATTTGGGATTAAAGAGTACGAATGTATCTATTAAACAACAATACCGTTTTGTTACACCACACAAGACTTTCCTATTTCCTGCAGTGCCACAGATGTCAGGTAGGTGTTTCGTTTGTGCATTTTCAGTTCTGTGGGATGAAAATGCTTAATCTTTTCTAAATTGTATTCATGATAAAAACATTTAAACGTGTTTCAGTTCCACCTGCCTAATTTCTCACCAAGTTAGAAAAAAATCATTTTTGTATGATGGACAGATGTGTTCACTTCCTGGTGGGCAGAGAGCAAAAAGAGTCAGGGAAGCTAGCTTCCTCTGATCCAGGTAAAAGGCAAATGACCCTGTTTCAAAATAATTTACTTTATTTTTTTTCTCCCTTAATTTTAGCAAGGTCTCTATTTATTCAGACACAGGACACTCCAAATCCAAACAGCTTAAAATTTATTCCAGGAAAACCAGTCCTGGAATCCAGAACGATGGAATTCCTGTCTCCAGCTTCCACCTACTGCTCTCCATTAGCAAGGTTTGGAGAGGGGTGGGGAGGTTGCACATCGTGTGATGTTATTTGGAAATATGTCCCAGTCAGATCCCTGGTTGGGGCAGAGATACCCTGGACGGTTGTTGGAGGCACTAAAATTGGAGGGTATTTTAGCCCATGTCATCTATTCTTGTAAAGGGATGGAAATCAGAGAACGGGAATTCTCATCTCTCGCTTTTCAATTTTCAGTTCACTTTTAAGAAATGGATTGTGATTTAACATCAACCTCAGAGAGAAATAAGTGCAGTTTCTTTTTGAAATCTTTGGGGATAGGCAATTTTTGGTTTGATTTTTAGTTCCTATTTATGCTCCGGCCTTTTCCATATGACTGAGGATTATACCAAAGGAGCTTTTCCACCCAGCCCTTCCTTGGATGAAAAAATAATCTCCTATGGCAGGGGTCTCCAACCTTGGCCACTTTTAAGATTGGTGGACCTCAACTCCCAGAGTTTCTCAGCCAGCAAAGCTGGGAGTTGAAGTCCACCAGTCTTAAAAGTGGCCAAGGTTGGAGACCCCTGTGCTAAGGGATGTGTGGTTGAGCCAAAGGAGGGAAGGAGAGGGGATGTCATGCAATGCAGCTGCAGCCTTAATATGTACTTTCTCCCTGTATACAATTATCACAGTCCTGGATGCAAAGCCCATTTGCATAATTATCAGGCGTGTGGAAGGTTTATGAATCAGTCTTCCAACTTAACCCCCCTCCCACAGTTGGCTTGCTTGGCTGTTCATACTCAGGATAGTTGCTAGTTGCTTATCAAAGACTGACAGCCCTCACAATAAGACCGGTCTCTATTTACAAAGTTTTGTTTAGCTGAGGAGACCTTGCTACTAGCATAGGTTCTGGATGAACTGTAAGGCAGAAGGAGTTGATTGGCTGTGATGTGTTCAAAACTCCACCCGTGTTTCTTGGAAGGACGATGCTAAAGAATTTTAAGAAGTTAGGATTTAGGAAACCGCAGTCACAAATGTGAATGTGTGAACCGACAGGGAGAAATAGGATTTCGATGAGCAGTTTGGAGGGTGATCATTATTATTTTTCTTTCCTGGTTAGGCAGCTCTTTCGGATCGAAGGGGTTAAAAGTGTATTTTTCGGAACAGACTTCATTACCGTCACAAAGGTAAATCTAAAAATGCCATACACAAGCCCGATAGTCTAAATCACTAGCTATATAAATGGATTTTTTTTTCTCTTAATATGCTGCAGAATTAGAAGACAGAGATGGCTTCTATCAGTTGAGTAACGTTTGGAATTCTGCACTGTTGATTTAGGTTTTTCGATTCAAAAAGAGGCTTCTTCGCAGAAGAAGTGAAATGTTTTCTATAAAATTTCTATAATTTTTTTTTTAAAGTATGAAAGTGCATTCCCCATAAAATAAAACATATACTTCCCATAAAACTGAAAATAGAAAAACAAAAGACAGACCCAGTTATGGTGTTCTGTCCTGCTGCAGGTTTGCCAGTCCAAGGCTTTTAACTTTTTTCTGTGTTGGTCTGCTGGGCTTGAATTGAAAGGGGACGCAAACAGATTGTGTAACATTTGACAAGTGTTTGTTCTGCTATGGCGGAAGGTAATATTTTCTCTCTCTCTCTCTCTCCTGCCATTTGAGATTGGACTGCCTATGAGGTCAATTTGCAAGTGTTTGAACATTCATAAGATTAGTTTTCATGTCTTCCTGTTGCATTGATTGATGTTAGTCTGACATGTATCAGACAGGGATGAGTGGAACCACTTGAGATCTAAGAGGGATACGTACCTCTCTTCCCTTTTTGAGGGGTTTCCACAAACTAGCTCCTGACATAATTGATGAAAAATAGCAGTCTCCTTTTGACTATTGAACAAGTAGGCCCCATTTACCAATCCTACTTGCCGACTGCAGAAACTCTCTGTGTCCAGAGACAAGCCCCTGCAGAGTTTGCCCTGCCAGCAGTAGTAAGAATCCCAGACGTTTAGGTGAGGATGGTGAGTCCAGGAATAGGAATCCAGTAATGATCTTCCTCCATATTTATGGTCTGTTTCTTTTTTTAAATCTTCATAGGAAAGTGAGGAGGTGGACTGGAACTTAATAAAGCCCGATATTTATGCAACTATTATGGACTTCTATGCTTCGGGCTTGCCTATTGTTACCGAAGAGGCACCTCGTACAGACACAGGTATAGGGACAAATTCAGATGCTGGCAGCTGTGGGGAGCCACCTCCTTTGGGCTCTGCCACTCCCTCCCCCTGTCCTCTTGCAGAGGTGGGCTCTCTAGGACAGGGGTCTCCAACCTTGGCCACTTTAAGACTTGTGGACTTCAATTCCTCAATTTAAGAGGCCATTGGGTGAGGGGTGTCCCTGTTATTCAGGAATGCCCATTAAATCCAAATTGTGTCATTCATTGCAATTCTGTGGCTTGCATTATAAGATCCTTATTTAAATTATACAGGATTTGACCGAAAATGTGTCATTTGACAGTGGCTGTTATTTCACATTTAAGAGAGTCACCGAAAACATAGTCACCGAACCGGTAGTAACACCAGTTGAATCCCACCCCTGGCCTGTCCCCTACTCCAAGTTGTAAGGAGGGCGTGAAGCTCGTTCTGGTTGCGTCTTTGGCACTTTCTGCAGTGCGTTGACTAACTATATTTGCCAGATGTATTTGGATTAGGTAGTACAGGTAGTTCTTGGCTTACAAGCATTTCGTTTAGTGCAGGGGTGGGATTCAACTGGTGTTACTACCTGTTCAGTGACTTAGGTTTTGCTGTATGCACGCATGTAAAACCCTTAAGCTGTGCCGGCTGGACAGCTGGAAAGCGCTGCATATGGCTGCGCAGCATTTGAAAAGCCATTTTCCTGCTTTTTCAACCGCAGCTGTGCCATGCAAAACAGATGAGGTTGAAAAAGCAGGAAATAAAAGACAGGTAAGAGCCCAGGTGGGCAGTTGGGTCAAACAGCAGCAAACACAGAACTGGTCTGGTGCCTGCTGCTCTTCAGAGCTCCCGGTTCTATAGAGCCAGGCAGGACCAGTATTATCCAACCCCTGATTTAGTGATAGTTCAAAGTCACAATGGCACTGATGAAAGGGACGGTCATGAGGCCAAAACTCAAGAAGCTTTGCAATTGGTTCATATTTACAACGGTCGTAGTGTCCCAGGGCTCATAGGATCCCCATCTGTGACCTTCTGACAAACGAAGTCAGTAAGGAAGCCAGATTAACTGAACAGCCATGTTCCTGACATTCCCTTAACAACTGAAGTTACAACATGGGGCAGAACTCACTGAACTGTCTCACTTAGCAACATACATTTTGGGTTGTAAGTTGAAGACAACCTGTCTTTTAATTACTCTTTGCCCAATGAGATAACCGTGATTTATTTGTTTCAGCCCCATCTGAAGAAGATGATGAAGTGGTATTAATGATAAAAGAGCTGCTGGATACCAGAATCAGGTAAATTTGTCTGCTGCGTGTGCTTGGCATATAAAGCGGTGTTTATGCTGGCTGGGGAATTCTGGGAGTTGAAGTCCACAAGTCTTAAAGTTACAGAGTTTGGAGATCCCTGGTCTGGTGTATCACTGATGCCTGCATGTGGACCAGGAGATCTCTAAGAGAGGTCTCCAAACTTGGTAACCTTAAGACTTGTGGACTTGTGGACTAGAGTGGGCTGTTCGCTTTGCAAAATTATTTTATTTTTCCCAGACATTTTCTCTTTGTAGTGTATTTTTTAAAACTTTGAATAGTGTCTGCTTTGCAGAGTTACCATTGTATTTGAGAGCTATAAATGTAATATAATAAATGTTGCTGTCCTTACATGTTCACCCTTATTAATCAAGTCCCAAATATTCAGGTAAATTGCTTCTGTTCAGCAAAAAGCTAACCCAAAGATCACCGGAGAGAATTCTTGAAACAGTGTTCGCATTCTGGTATTTCTGTCAATATTCCTACTGGAGCACTTCCAGGATTTTAAAATGTGCTAGTGGGGCAAACAGGATGTTCACTATTACTTTCAAGCGCCAGAGAAAGCCCCCCTTTCATTGCAATGGAGTTCTGCTTTCTTAAAGGAGTATCAATTGCGTTAAACCCTGTGTGTTCATTCTTCAATTTTTGACAGCTGAAATGATACTTTGGGGATTAGCAAGTGATAAAAACAGAGGTAAATATGAGCTCTGCCAAGTTAATCTACGAATCCACTGCAGACACAAATGGGTATCAAAAGATCCTGTGTATAAAGAAGTTAACAATGTTTGCATTCATTTCACACATTGGAAAGAAATATGCCCTCTGGGATTTGGGCCTCTCCCATATTTCAGTTTTCAGGGGGGGGGGGGGGGGGAAATGAAGCTTGAGCAAAGATGGAGTTTTGCTGTCCCTAAATGGGCCAGGCAGAAATACGGTTCTTTATGTTGCTGTAAAAGGATTGGAATGAAGTGGCAAAAGTGCTTTTCCCAAAAGGCAATTTTGGATTTGCTTAGGGTTTTTTTTCTTGAAAACATTTCACTTCTCATCCAAGAAGCTCCTTCAGGATTGAAGGAATGAAGGGAAACAATAAAACAAAGCTGAAAAGTTATTGTTTCTTAGTTACAGAATTCAATCTGGTGCATTTTTCTAATGTGGGTCAGTAGGATCCTTTTCATCTGTTGCAGTGACAGTTCCAGAGCCAGAGTAGGAGGGAGTGCGACCAAGAGAACCACTGCATACTCTCCAGGCCATCTCCTCCTAATTGGCACTGACAGGATGCAGTAAACAATGCAAACATGGCACATTGATGCAGGCTGGTTTAAGTTTGCGTGGCTGTATTTTGCCAGATTCTTTCCTCATAAGGGCCACGTGGCTGAGAAGTTGCTCTGGGCTAAACAAGGTTATCCGTGTCTTAGGGAAACTGTTGCTAATGCAAAGAGAAGTGGAGCTACAGGCTGCTCTAGGAATCAGCAGTGCCACGTGGAAGGTAGAGAGGTGGGTATGGAAAAAAAGGAGAGAGAAGAGAGGTCCGTGTGTGGGCTGAGAATCTGAGCTTTACTTTAAGATGTTAATGCAAACATTTTGAGCATTTGCTGCCCGTAGCGCTATTTCGCTCATTGCAGGCCTGCAGCTATGAGTCTATGCGTCTGTTGTGGTTCGCCGGCAGCCGGCATAGCTAACAGCAGAATCGGACATTGGGGAAGAACGGGGACCAGTCAGGGAGTCTGGAGAGGACTCGGATTCTGCATCCGATACAAAGATAGGACCAGGACCATCTGGGAGTGGGGTGCTGACTCTGGAACCTCTGGAGTCAGTGAGGCAGAGGAACAAGGGGAGCCTGTTCCCAGTGTGTGCGCGCGCAGAGCTGCTAGAAGGCGAGAGCAGCTGAAGCAAAAGGCGCGACTCGGGAGTAAGGCTGGGAGGTGATTTCCCTTCCCCCATAAGGGATAAAGTCAGGCCAAGAGGACGAAACTTTTGCAGGAAGCAAAGTCGTTCGATCGGTTCCGAGTCCTCCTTGAAGCTCCGTGTATTTTAGTTGGCTTTTTCACTTGTACTTCGGTTGGTTTCTTTTAATGGGATACTTCTGTTTTTGGCAGCCTTCCACGAAACCGAAAGGCGGGTGCTTATCTTGGGGGACTGTTTGAGATTAGTTCTGGCTGGGAATGGAAACAATTTCCAGCCTTGCAATACAATAGGTTTTGCTTTTAAAACACGTTTGTGCTTAATTACGTTTGACGAAGCCTGGCTCAGAACAGCGTCTGGCTTAACATTCCTCAGGCCAACCGTTCAGGAGGACGGGGGCGACGTCATCTTCAAGGGCTTTGAAGACGGAATCGTGCAGTTGAAGCTGCAGGGATCATGCACCAGCTGCCCCAGTTCCATCGTCACCTTGAAGAGCGGCATTCAAAACATGTTGCAGTTCTATATTCCAGAGGTGGAAGGTGTGGAGCAGGTAAGCCCCTTTGGGGAGGCACGAGCTGTGCCCCACCTTTCTTCTCCATGTTCCCCCCCCACACACACAAATGATCACAGCGTGGGCAAAAAATTAAAAGAGATATTGACGTCTTACCTGTTTAAAAGGATCAGGGTTGGTGCCGGGCATATTCAGGGTTTCCTTCTGGATATTTTATCCACTCAGAATCTCAGAATTTTCTGAACAGATTTGGCCTGCACTATCACCATGAGTGGGATGCTGTGGTTATTTTAAAACAGATCTCTCCAAACTTGGCAACTTTAAGACTTGTGGACTTCAACTCCCAGAATTCTCCAGCCAGCTATGCCACAAGTCTTAAAGTTGCCAAGTTTGGGGACCTGTTTTAAAAGATGCCCTAACCTCCCAGGCTTGGTTTTCAATGCTGCCCCCCCCCCCCCCCCCAAATAGCCCTTGGTGTAACTTCCTGCCTGCCTCTTGCTTTTCAGGTTGTTGATGATAATGAAGAAAAAGAAGTGAAGTCAACCTGAATCAGGGAAGAGCCCTGGACTATGGCCAGAAATTATGTGCCTGGTGGGTTTGTCTCAATTGGCCCAAATGCGATTTCTTCATTGGGCCAATTCTATTTTTGTTCCACTGTATAAGAAAACAAGCGATTAAGAAGAATGTGGCCCATCTTTGCTTTACATGAACAAAAAAGAGGGAAGCGCCCAGAATAGGCTTGTTCCTAACAGTTTCCCAAATACTTTCTTCCTCCCTTGGATTCAAATATTTTTTCTGAAGTATCTTCTTTATCTTCTTGAATATCAATTATCTATTTATTTGGCAGGCTGTCTGTCTCATTGACATGTGGTCATTTCTGGAGATGATTTGGTCATAGAGCACTGCATTTTTTTTAAAAAACCCAACCTTTCCCCCTGCTACTTAGATTCCAAGAATAATTTTTTAAATTACGCTTTCATCAGGAGGCTTAAATTTGTACTTTTCATTTTTTTCAAAAAAATGCCCATAGGTTCAGTAAAATATTAGCAATACCACTGACATTGACCTTATTTGCATAGAAACTATCTGGTAACCTTTTGTTCCAAAATTCAGCAGACTTCACTATACTTCTTGGTAATCTATTTTTTAACAATTGGGCTAGGATTTTTTGTGTTTGGACCTGAGCACACGTCCTATAATCACACTTTGGATGTAGAATGATGATCTCGTGTGTGAAGTGGAACTTCTCCAGAAAAACATTTGCAAGTGAGGTGTTCGTAGATGCTGTGATTGTAAGAAAATAATTGAAGTGTGTTGTGGTCCAATAAAGTCCACTTAAGTGCATTTACGTTTTAGAGCAGGGCTCTCCAACCTTGGCCACTTTAAGCCTGGGGGACATCAACTTTGCTGGCTGGGGAGTTCTGGGAGTTGATGTCCCCCAGGCTTAAAGTGGCCAAAGTTGGAGACCCCTGTTTTAGAGGAAATGCATGAAAAGACGAGGTGGGTCTCTTTAAAGATGAGATCGTTTTTGGAGGACCATTTTAAAGATGGCTTAGCCTGAAGGTGGGATGCATAGCTTTTGAGGAAGGGCCTTGCCATTCTTCCTAATCAGTCCTCAAGGACAGAAAGAAGTCTTGAGGATCGGTGGGAGCCATTGAGGGGGACAGGCTGACTCTGCCATTGCCAAATTGGGGTTTTGAAAAAGAGACACGGGAGGTTTTTTTCCGATGCTTTTATTGCATCGTCATATTTATATCGTCCACTATTTTCTTCCAGAGCCTGGGAGTCTGATATGGATTTCTCAATTATAAATTTCCTTCCAGAAATGAAAAGCATGCCAAAATTAAGCTTTCTGGGAAGTGAATTTTGTACTCACTATCCTATCCCATGATTTATACAGAATTGCAGAATATGCAAAGCAATCTGAAATGAAAAACTTAGGCTTTTTTGCCTTTGTTTGTAACAAGTTATACATATTCTGCATCAAGAAAACAGAAACCTGTCCTCTATGTTTCTCAAATTTAATATTCTCTTCTGTTATAGAAATACTTTCAAAGTGTCCATTTTCTACCCTGAAGCAAATAAAATAGCTAAAAATAAATCCAAGATTTTACAGTCTGCCTTTTTCTTAGGTATCCATGGAATTGCAATCCACATATAATCCACAGTTAACAACCCACTGCTTTCATATAGCATGGAAAATTTGAAAAATTGCTAATTTGTAATTCAGGTGGTGTGATTCATATAAGCAAGCAAATGACCTGAATTTTCTTTTTCTTTTCTTTCTCCTTCCTTTGTAACCAACTTGCCTGCTCGTCTTATACAGTAAAAACCATTTTTTTTATTTTGTTCTGGAATGTCAGTAAGCATTATGATCAAGTTGTTTGGGTAGCATTATCCTTTCCTTTCTCTTTAAACTCTTCCAAACGAAGCAGCCATTTTTCCCAGTACTGGGAGCACAAATCAAAGCTCATAAAATGTGAATGTGCAGGAGAACCATCATTATAGGCAACCACAAGCAAGCCACAATTAACCTGGAAGTCATAGTTTCTGTCATGATTAATTGCTCCTATGTATGCTGCAATTTGTAGTGGATTATCATATGTATTTTGAAGAAATGGCTTTGGTTTCTCCGAAGTCTTCCAGTCAATTAGACATAATTGTCCGCGATAGTCTGCTATGCAATCCGCTAGGCCTTGGTAGTAAAGGGCCTCATGTTGTACTGCACTTTCAAGAGCTCTTACTCTAGTAATATCTTGCAGCACGTGCTCTACACTCATTACGTAGCTTGAGATGCTGGTGTCTTCTTCCTGTTCCTTGACAACATGTGCTTTAGCTAACAGTAAGGCTTCCATGGCTGCGTGGAAGTTCTTTCCCTTTTGAAAAGTATTTTTAACGTATTCTTCGAAGCCTTCTTTCCCAAGTTTTAGAACCATTTGCTGTTTCCACCTCTCCAGGTAAAAGGCCTGTTCCGCAGGCATGGTCTGATGCAGAACAGATGTCACACTGGCCCAGCGGTTCTTTTGCAAAGCAATTTGCAAGGGCAGCCCCTGGGGAATTTCCTGCTGCTGAGGGCTCTTCCTGGGATTCATTAAGGGAATCCAGTTCTTAAGAAGTTTTGCTTCTGCTTTATGAGCTGGAGGTTTGTTCTGACACGCTGCATCCAACAGTTTGGGCCTGTCAGATCTACCCTGGCCCGAAGTGAGGTCATTGATCAAATTTCCATACTTTGGGAGGTCAGTATTTTCATACTCTGTTCTTTTTTTCTTATAAAAAGGCAAAGAAATAGTGAGGGTTCTATGAAAAATATTTTTCTCACTCAACGGTGTTGTAAATACTGTCAAACTTCCACTTTTCCTAACCAACAGATGGAATGACCCCATAATCCCAACTTTACAGATGGTGCAATCCCAATTCTTTTTTTAAAAAAAAAAAATCTTTAGGAAACACTTCTAGTTTCTATTTCCCTGTTCTTTAGGAATAAGACACCTAGTATAGTAGAGCTACTTCTCTTTCCCAGAGTCCCTGGTGCTACAACTCGATCTCTCTTCTGCACGGTTCCAGTCACCCGACTCGGTTCGGTTCCATTCACCAAGACGGATCAATTCCGTCCTGCGCTGTGTTTGGGTTTCAAACACTCACCGCAGCAGAGATGGCCAAGTGGGTGGTTTTTTTTCTGTGGAAGTCTGCCTTTCCTCCCCCTCTGCAAAGTCGAAGGAATACTGGGCGGAAGACAAATGATCTCTGCACAGCATCCGTCCAGCGAAGTTTTCAGAGGTTGAGCTGAACAGCCCCCTGCGCCCTCCAATGTACAGGCCACCGCGCGAGGGGGAGGCTTATGGAGGTTTGATATGCTTCTTCCGTCCGTTTCTGGAAAAGAGAAGAACAATGTGGCATAAGCTTGGGAGTGAACCAGCTCCGTTCGTCGCAAAGCAAGGCAGCTCAGACACGTCCCTTGCAAGGTGACATTCCAGTTAAGAATCCTGGAAGTTTGAGGCGGCTGATTTCAAAGGTTTAAAATCAGTTTAAATGAAAGCAATTGGGATGCAATTCTGAATGTGGTCATTCCAGAACCAGGGTCTCCAAACTTGGCAACTTGAAGACTTGTGGACTTCAACTCCCAGAATTCTCCAGCCACATAGCTGGGAATTGAAGTCCACAAGTCTTCCAGTTGCCAAGTTTGGAGACCCTTGTTCTAGAACTTGGCCTGCACATATCAAAAATTTGGGAAATGGCTAATTTGATTTATGCCAGCATTACTCTCCTCCCCTGAACAAGAGGAACAATTGTTTATGTACTCATTTATTTTTGTAAAAAAAATCTATGACTTATGCTTCATGTAAAAAATGCTAAATAATCACAAGACTGAAATATGAGTAAAATGCTTAATTTTTGGAAGGTTGAGGCTGCAACAGCTTCCACAACCCCAAAAAGGAACACATGAGAATGGGGCTTGCTGTCAAGAAGAGTTGTTGGGTGCTGAATGCTAGTGTGTCACCCAAAACTTGTGTCACCTTTGACGCAGGTAAGAGTCTATGGAGATTCTCTATCATCCAAGTCCAGGTTGTCCCTAAAGGTGCTTTTTTTCAAAGAGGCAACTGGACTTTCTTGTTTTTTGCTTTGAAGACGTTTCGCTTCTCATCCAAGAAGCTTCTTCAGCTCTGAATGAAGAATTTCCCTTCCTTCAGAACTGTTGAAGCTTCTGGGATGAGAAGCGAAATGTCTTCAAAGCAAAACCAGAAAGTCCAGTTGCCTCTTGGGAAAAAAAAAAAAAAGGACCTTTGGGACACAGGTAACGGGTCTGCCATTCCTGCAGTGGGCCTTCCGTGACCAATCTCTTCACACTTGGGCAGGGTTTGCTTGTGGGCTTTGCAATTTTGAGGGAGGTTTCAGGGGCAAAGATGGGTGGCAGAACCAGCATCTGATCAGGAAAGGGAACTCAGAGAAACCAAGAAGCGGATAAATCCCAGGCAGCCCTTGTCTCCCATCCCGAAATTTAGATTTTATGTTGGATGGATAGATTGCAATGGGGCTGCTTCAACATTCGAATAAATAAAGAAAAACCTCTCACAGTGGCAAAGAGTTGTTGTATTCAACAATTCCAAAGTACGACTTCAGCCACAGAGGGGTCAATGCCTGGAATACACTACCTGACTCTGTTGTCACATCCACTAACCGCCCCCCCCTTAACCTCAAACTAACCACTATTGACCTCACCCCATTCCTAAGGGGTCTGCAAGGGGCGTGCATAAGCGCACCAACGTGCCTACCGTCCCTGTCCTATTGTCCCCATTTACTCATCCCTATTTCCTGTATTCCTACTCATGTTTATTCTTCTACCTATCATCTTGTAAGCCAGGGGTCTCCAAACTTGGCAACTTTAAGACTTGTGGACTTCGACTCCCATTCCAATTCTGGGAGTTGAAGTCCACAAGTCTTAAAAGTTGCCAAGTTTGGAGACCTCCATTGTAAGTGATCGATAGATAAATCAGATCAATAAAATCAAATAAAGAAAAGATAATAAAAGAAATTGCTGACAACTACAGGAGCCAGCCCCCTGGTCCTCGTTTTTCTAGCGGCTGCCTGCCTGTCCGGGCGCTACCTCCAGTCCAGGTCACCCAAGCAAACGTTTCCTCCTGGGTGGGGAACTTCACTGCCCACCTCCCCAAAAGGGTTGGTTCTGCCGTCCACTTTGGATTGCTCCGGTTGGGTCAGCTGCCATCCGCACCAGGTCAGTTGCCCAGCACATGCCATCCCGGATCAGCCTTTAAAGGACTGGCTGGACTAGTTTGTGTGTGTGTGTGTGGTTTTTTTGAAGTGGGGGGAGGGCAAAAGAAGGAAAAAGGAGAAAGGTCCCTTGGATGAACATGGTGGCAGCCGCTGGGGAAGTTCCGAAGGCTTGAGAAATGGGAAGGGAGGAGAACTCCAGGGTCTTGCCTATATTTTACGGTGGGGATTAGAATAGGGTTAAGAATAAGAACAGAACTGGAGCTGGAAGGGACCTTGGAGGTCTTCTAGTCCAACCCCCTGCTCAAGCAGGAAGCCCCACAGCATTTCAAACAAATTGTGCAATCTCTTCTTTCAATGCATCGTCGAACCCCGCGCCCCCTCCTCAACGTAAAACAAAATTAAAATAAAATAAAGTAGTGATAATAAATAAATAAATAAATAAATAATAAATAAATAAATAATAAAAGCCCTCAGCCTCCCGAGGAGCCCAACTTGACTCCGGGGCTTGCAGGCAGGAGCGAGGCGGGCGGCCTTTTTCCCGGTTCATCCTCCCCGCCGCCCTGGGATCACCCCGTGGTCTCCCTTTCCGGGCGCAGGCTTTTCCCCCCTCCCCCCTCCCCCTGGTCATCCCCTCTTCCAAACTGACGCGTGGCCTCGAGCCGGAGAAAGCCCCCACCCAGGAAGAAGCAGCGCGTTTCGAGGCCGACTGCGCCCTCCCAGGGAGGCTCGCTCTTCTCGCCCTCTCACCTCACCCGCGGCTCTGGCTGCCACGTCCCCAGGGCCTGCCAGGTCTGGGCGGGGCTTCGCGCCAGGCCCCGCCTCTCCGCCGCGCGAGCCAATGGCGGCGTGGGCTTGACGCATGCGCCCCGCGCCGCTCCCCGGGAGCCGCAGATCCACCGCCTGGCAAGAGGAGGAGCAGCAGCTGCAGCAGCAACGGGGGCGCCATGTGTGGTGAGTGTCCCGAGCATGTGCAGAGTGCCCTCAGCGGGGGAACGGACGGCGGGTGCGGGGGAAGGTTTAGTCCCCGTGGGGAGGGAGGCCCCTTGACCCCAGCGTGCCCTGGCTCCGGGGCATGTGCAGAGCGCTGCTCCTTCGGCTAGGTTTGGAGGTTGGGGGAACCCCCCCCAATCTCTGAGGGAAAAGGGTCTCCGGGAGCGTGGGAACCGTCCTACACGCGTGTCTGGGAGGCTCTGGCGGGGGGGAGGAGCCCCCCCGATGATCTCTAGGGGTCCCATTTATGACCCTGGCGGGTTTTGCTCCGACCCGGAGCGGAGGGGTGTTTAGCAGAACGGCGGCCCTTCCGAAGCCTTGGGCCACCCGGGTTCCCCCCCTCTCCCTCCCCCCCGCACCTCTGAATGCTCTGAAAAGATCCGGGTTTGCTCTCCCTGCTGAGTTGGCTGGGGAGGTGGAAAAGGAGATCTCCCAGGATCCTTCACCTGGGCTGAGCCGGTCTTGTGAACGTAGCCTGGGGTGGGGGCATTGAATGGCTGATGCCTGCTCTCTCTCTCTCTCTCTGTATGGATGCTATAGATTATATATGTAGCATATATAGCACATATCACATATTATATCATTGAGCATCTCCCCACTTGGCTGCGCTTTAAAAAGAGCACGGGAGACCCTTTTTCTGCCCCCACATGCAAGGCAGGGGGAGACCCCAGGCTTCATCTCCCCCCCCCCCATTTTAAACCTTGGATTGATTTTATGGGAGCTGGTTGGATGCTGGAGCCACTCGAGTCAAGCAAGTGGCATACAAGTTTAGGAAACCATCATCCTGTAATAGGCACATTAGGGCTGGTGCCCCCGGGCTCCCTGTTGGAGACCATGGCAGGTGTGGAAGGAAGAGCTGGGAGGGGTTGTGGGTGGGTGGGCTGCAGGTGTGTGCATGCATGCAGGAAAAGGTGAATGGATGAGCCGCAGGTGTGTGCATGCATGCAGGACAAGGTGAATGGGAAGTCATCATTGTGTTAGCATCTTGACACCTCAAGAGGTTGGCTTCCAGAGGCACAATTTGTGCCCTGGACACCCCTTGTGCATTGTTAGACAATTGGTGGGATGGTACAAGTGGAAGGAATGGGACCTGAAACCAGAGAAAGGTGTGTGTTCAAATGGCTGAGTGCAGGAGGTCCCCGGCTAACAAACCAGGATGGATGGCTCTTACCTGGCTTTCACTCAGGCTGTGCGGATTCTGAGAAGACTTCCCAAGCCAGGTGTGATAGAGAGAGAGAGAGAGAAACTCTGGGCAGGGCAAGTGCAAGATAAAAGAAATTAAAATAATATCACTTCAGGCCCAGCAAATCCATTTGTGCTCCTCTTGTCAGCAAGCATACCTGCAGGCAATTTTGTGTGTGTGTGTGTGCACCCTGAAAGCTGCCCTTAGGTTACCTGGCACTGCCACACACACCTGCCCCAAGACTGCCCCCCCCCCCAAGTTGGTCCCCTTTATCTGTAACTGATGGTGGAAACAGCTCTAATGGGGCCCTGAGCCCCTAATAAAGCAAAGCTGGCTGGGGAATTCTGGGAGTTGAAGTGCACAAGTCTTAAAAGGGCCAGGTTTGGGGACCCCTAGCTTAAAGGGATGAAATAAACCCAAATCATTGTGGCTTATTTGGGGAGTCTCCATTATTGCAGTGGCTTTTGAAGCATGACCCCCAGTTTCCTCCACAGCCAACAGGTCACGACAGATTACCTGTGCAAGGCTTTTGGTTGAAAAAGCCTGGATTCGCACATCGCTGAGCTTTCAACCATGATTGTCACCCAATACCTTTACACATCACTCAGCCAGGTATGCTGAGTCCCTAAGATGGCAGGTGGCCCCTCCCCTCCGCACCCCCATGATGAAGCTAAGCCAAAGCCAACTTCTGGGTTGAATTGTGTTTGGTTTCCAAGTGTGTATGTGTGTGTGAGAGAGAGGGCTGAATTAGTGATTTCCCAGGGCAACTGGTGAGAATGCTAACAATAGAAAAGGCTATAAATAATTTGCTATGAGTAGACAGTCATTGTGCCTTCAAATGCATTGTAGGGATTGCCAGTTCTATGGCAGCCTGTACTTTGCCTCCCTTTTAAATACATTTGAATAACCTTAAAGCAATTTGGATATTTTGGGCAAGACCGAAAATAGAATGGTGGCGAGGTATCCCAAAAATCCAATGTGGATTTATTTTTATTGCTATTATTTTCCTTCTCTTGGGACAGCATGATGTATTTTGCTGAGTTTGGTGAAAATGGTCAATATAACATGGGTGGCTGCATAAATGTTTTAGGTAAATAAATACATATAAATAAATACATTTTAAGCCCTGCTGCTACTGTCAAAGTGGAACTGAGCGATGGGCTTTGTCTCCTCCAGCTTGGTGCTGCATTACGGCTTCTGATCATGATATTGTCTCTGAATATGCTCTGGATGGCATTTTCTAATGCTGACCGTCACTTTATGAGATTATTGTCTTGGCTGGTTTAAATTATTGGGAAGGGGGAATAAACCTTACAAGGTCACTGCATGTTGCTAGTCAAAGCATCATCCCTGCTGTTTCTCTTAGAGAATTAAAGGTGGGGTGATTTTTGGGGAGGGTTATTCAACCCTCATGGGGGGTGAAATAAGAGAGGGCAGAATTTGGGAGGAATTCCCTGCGATGGCTAATTAACAAGGGGAAGATGTGGGATCTAAAGGAGCGGTGGTTTTTCATCTTGGCAAAAAATAGAAAGGAACGATGGAACTCCTCTTTGCAATTTTTAAATTTTTACAACAGGTTCCCTGGGAGCGCCATTGCTGGAGGTCTTCCAACAAAAGATTGGGTAGACATTTGTCTGGGATGGAAGTAAGATCTCCTGCCTTGGACGGGAAGACCTAGGATTTTATGATCTATCCTACCTATCCCGATAGATGTTCTGACTACTACTAGTAGTAATAGAACTATTTATTTAAATTTGTTAGCTTATTTATTAAATACAAGTTTCTTTCACTCTGGTTCCTTACTGAAGCATTGTTGTAGATCAGCCTTCCATAGAAATGCGGGGGCCGTGAATTCAGGAACTCCTTTCCTGCCCCATAAATGCATCCCAGCAAGGAGTAGTGGGAGGATGGGGTTTAATATTTGCTTTCTGCAAAAAGGTGAGTTGGCTCAGATCCTGTTTGCTACACGGATGTGTCCATGAAATACTCCATTCATTCAGGATGCTGTTTTTACTTCCTGTTTAGTCTACACCTCTGGCCTTGCCCAGGTTGGCTCAGTTTAATGCGTTGAGTTTATTTGTACCCTATGGATATACTAGATTTCACCACAATCTTCAGAAATCAATTATGTGCTGTTTGTGTTAGAGACCTCAACTGTTTTTTAAAAAATATTTTTATTGTACATTGCAATGACAGTGTACCGGCTATATCAAGTCCTTTTAAAATATACAACATTGCATACACCCTGGTTATAACTATTATTCTCATAGTTGCTTCTAAATACATAGTTTTGTACCTCATAACTATTATTTTCATAGTTGTACTGTAACACGCTATTTATCACTCTCTACACTTTAAACTATATTCACGTACAATCTGATAGTGATATTGCTTACATTGTGTGTTCTTATATATTTCTATACATCTCTATTTATTTCTATTTTGTTAATCTTCTTTTGCTGCTAAGTAATAACCTCTGCACCTGTTATTTAACCATTTATACAATACATCCCATGTTAAGTAGTATTCTGCTTCCTCTTTGTTTTTAAGTTCCATTGTTAATCTTGTCCAGTTCAGGACATTCTTATATGTTTTTTTAGTTCTCATCTGTGGAAATACTTTCATTTTTCCAATTTTGTGCATATGTGATTCTAGCTGCTGTTATTATATGTAAAATTAAGTATTAACTTGAGGTGGGCTTAATTTGGGGCGGTCTTCCTTTCTTTTGCCATCTGTTGTAAATTGAGGACAACCGGTATACGAACTTCAACTCCTGGAATTCTCCAGCCAGCATATTGATGTCCAGATGTGGTCCCTGGGGAATTCTGGGAGTTGAAGCCCACCAATCTTATAGCAGCCACAGTTGAGAAACCGCAATTCAGCAAGGCTGTCTCCCCTTTGAAATCTGCATTGCTGCTGCACAGCCTGACAGTGAAATACAATTAAATCAAGAGGAGGAATCCTGTGAGATCAGACTTAGTCGTGCAGTGGTTCTTACCTCTCATAAATAATCACAGCTGTTTAATTTGTTTCATGGATTGATGTAGCCATCCATCGTGCAGTATCAGGGTTGAGCCTGTGTGCCTTTTCTTGGATGTCTCATTCAGTTCATTGACTTCTTCAGATGCAAGAATTAGTTGTAAGCCAGGGGTCTCCAACCTTGGCCATTTTAAGCCTGGCGGACTTCAAGTCCCAGAATTCCCTAACCAGCAAAGCTGGCTGGGGAATTCTAGGAGTTGAAGTCCACCAGGCTTAAAGTGGCCAAGGTTGGAGACCCCTGTTCTAAGACGAAGCAAAGTTAAAAGCAGGATAAAAGAGGCAGAACTTGGCTCTTCTCCTAAGATAGGAGAGGAGTTGCACAAAACACGTAAATAAATGATGGATCCTGTGCCATGTCACTCTTGACCCCTAATGGAGTACGTATTAATAATAAAAAGGGGTGTTAATGCTACTACAGTGGGGGCAATTCCTCATCTTGGAGAGGAGGCACTCTGGGCCCCATCCTAAGACATTTTCAACAAGGCTTCCCTGCAGTTCATTTAAAAACAAAATCTGGAAATGAATTTATTAACATTGATAAATATATACTTGTACACTTGTTTGTGTATTTTACGCATAACGTATAGATTGCACTGTAAATCTTTCACCTTTTGCTAAAGATTTCTGTGGAGAGGGTTCCCTGCAGATCTGAATGTCCGAGAAGGTTGAGGGACGGGGTGTGTACGTGTGTGTGTGTGTGTCCCCTTCTTTGTCAGGAGATTGCTTCCAAGGCTTAAGTCTGCACCTTACAAGGTGTGCAAAAAGAGTGAGCAAACTGTGCAATTCTTCCTCCAGAAAATCCTGTGTTTTGCACCTCCCAAAGCGATTGAGCAGGTGCCTTGGACAGCATTAAGGTGACCCGGCGAAGAGCTGGCCTTCTTCACTGTTTTGCTGATCTTATATTTTCTTTCTACCATTTATAGTTCATATTTTGGATTGCTAGGAAATGCTGAGCTGTCAGTTATGTCCAGGCCCTTGGTCAGCTGCTTCAGTGATTTGTAAAGTATTTACAGCCAAAAGCCAAAACAAACTGAATTTTATATCTCTCAATATTGCAAATAACTAAATTTAGAATATAAACCTGCTCTGCGGGATAATTGGGACAATCTGTACTGAAAATAGGAGGAAGTAGCGGAAAGAAGACCGATGGAAAAGTCGCACAAATAACCTTTGTAGCTTGGCAATTGTGTAATATATCACAGATTCGTAAGAAGCAGTTTGATTCTAGTAAAGTGTAGTTCCCTCTGTAGCATTTATTATTTTATGAAGGAGGTATATTCTATTAACTAAAATTATTTATTAACTTTGTATGTGTCTCAACAATTCTGTGCCACGGTTGCCATTATTTTATCCTTCTATTCAAGATCAATCATAATCTGTTGGTAGAAAAGCCCGTGGCTCTGAAATACCGTTAATCTAAAAATGCCAATGCACTGTTCAATTCTCTGACTTTCTCCAAAACTTGGGCCTGTCATCAAGGAAACCTCTGTCCTTCCGCGCCTTTTAATGTGTCACCAAAGATGGAAGACATTCCACTTTTTCACAAGTCCCTATTTTCTCCCCAGTGCTGTTGTAAATTTTTTATTTTATTTATTTTATTTTGTCAAGCGATTATAAGATAACAGGTATAAGTATAAACATACATGAAGTGGATACGAATAAGAAAAAAAAGAAACAATAGAGCTCTGGAGTGATTTGTTCAATGATTCATTGAACAAATTAATCAGTATCAAACGCTTTTTTTAAAATAGATTTTTATTGTATTTTTCCACAAATACAAATGGATGGATAGATGCATAGATAGGGACCTTGTTAGGTCATCTGGTCCAACCCCCCACCCAAGCAGGAGACCTTACAACATGTCTGACAAATGGCAGTCTAATCTCTTCTTGAAAGTCTCAAGTGATGAAGCTCCCACAACTTTCAAGGGGAACTTCTGTCCCATGGGTTGACTGTTCTCACTGTCAGAAAATTCCCCCTTATTTCCAGGTTGAATCTCTCCTTGTTCAGTTTCCATCCATTATTCCTTGTCTGGCCTTCAGGTGCCTTGGAATATATCTTGACCCCCTTCCTCCTCTCTGGGGCAGCCCCTCAAATATTGGAAGATGCTATCCTGTCTCCCCTGGTCCTTCTCTTCCCTAGACTAGTCAGGCCCAGTTCCTGCAACCATTCATCGTATGTTTGAGCCTCCAGTCCTCTAATCATCCTGGTTGCTCTTTTCTGCACTTTTTCTAGAGTCTCAATATCTTTTTTATTGTGTGGTGACCAAAACTGGATGCAGGATTCCAGGTGTGGCCTTACTAAGGCTTTATAGAGTGGTAGTAGTACCTCACTTATAAGAGCCAAGTTTGCAATGAAGGGAAGGATACAGGAAGTTTAAGCAGAGAATCCCTCCAGGCTGGCAGGGAGGCAGGAGACAAGTCTTAAAGTTGCTCGGTTTGGAAATCCTTGGCTTAGATGTGCTACTAATAAAGCTTAAATGTACCACCAATGAGACTAACTACGAATATGTTGGACCTGCAAGGAACGACTTTAATGTTGTTGCCCTTTCCATTTTAAATCATCTTTTAGGTATCTTTGCTTACCTGAATTACCATGTTCCCCGGACCAGACGGGAGATCCTGGAGACCCTAATCAAGGGGCTTCAGAGACTGGAGTATCGGGGATATGACTCTGCAGGTAAGCTGTCCATGAGATGGACGGTTGGCTTACATCCCCAACTTCTTTGTGTGGACATGCTACTAAACGCCATCAGCATCTGAACCTGTGTGTGTCTGTGAGAGAGAGGGAGGAAGGGAGAGGGGGAGAGAGAGAGTGTGTGTGTTAGAAAGAGAAAGAGGGTGTGGGTGTGAGAGAGAGAGAGAGAGTGAGAGAGAGAGAAGAGAGAGAGAGGGTGTGTGTGTCTGTGAGAGAGAGGGAGGGAGAGAGAGAAAGAGAGGATGTGTGTGAGTGAGAGAGAGTTAGAGAGAGAGGGTGTGTGTGTGAGAGGGAGGGAGGGAGAGGGGGAGAGAGAGAGTGTGTGTTAGAAAGAGAAAGAGGGTGTGGGTGTGTGTGTGTGTGTGTGAGAGTGAGAGAGAGAGGGTGTGTGTGTCTGAGAGAGAGGGAGGGAGAGAGAGAAATAGAGGATGTGTGTGAGTGAGAGAGAGAGTTAGAGAGAGAGGGTGTGTGTGTCTGTGAGAGAGAGGGAGGGAGAGAGAATGAGTGTGTGTGTGTCTGTGAGCGAGGGAGAGAGTGTGTGTTAGAAAGAGAAAGAGTGTGCGTGTGTCTGTGAGAGAGAGTGTCTGTGTGTGGGTGTGTTAGAAAGAGAAAGAGGGTGTGTGTGTCTGAGAGAGTGAGAGTTAGAGAATGAGGGTGTCTGTGTCTGTGTGAGGGACTGAGAGAGAGAGTGTGTGTTAGAGAAAGAGGGTGTGTGTGCCTGAGAGAGAGAGAGTTAGAGAATGAGGGTGTGTGTGTGCGTGTGAGAGAGAGAGTTAGAGAACGAGGGTGTGTGTATGTGTGTGTGAGAGAGAGTGAGAGTTAGAGAATGAGGGTGGGTGTGTCTGGGTGAGGGAGGGAGAGAGAGAGTGTGTGTTAGAAAGAGAAAGAGTGTGTGTGTGTGAGGGAGAGAGTGAGAGTTCGAGAATGAGGGTGTGTGTGTCTGAGAGAGAGGGAGTGTGTGTGTGTATATGTGTGTGTTAGAAAGAGAAAGAGTGTGTGTGAGTGAGAGTGAGAGAGCATGAGGGTGTGTGTGTGTCTGTGTGAGGAAGGGAGAGAGAGAGTGTGTATTAGAAAGAGAGGATGTGTGTGTCTGAGAGAGAGAGTGTGTGTGTGGAGGGGTGTTAGAAAGAAAGAGGGTGTGTGTTTGAGAGAGTGAGAGTTAGAGAATGAGGGTGTGTGTGTCTGTGTGAGGGACTGAGAGAGTGTGTGTTAGAAAGAGAAAGAGGGTGTGTGTTTCTGTGAGAGAGAGAGAGTTAGAGAATGAGGGTGTGTGTGTGTGAGAGAGAGAGTGAAAGTTAGAGAATGAGGGTTTGTGTGTGTGTGAGGGAGAGAGGGAGAGTTCGAGAATGAGGGTGTGTGTGTCTGTGAGGGAGGGAGAGAGAGAGTGTGTGTTAGAAAGAGAAAGAGGGTGTGTGTGTGTCTGTGTGAGGGAGGGAGAGAGAGAGTGTGTTTTAGAAAGAGAAAGAGGGTGTGTGTGTGAGAGAGAGAGAGAGAATGAGGGTGCGTGTGTCTGTGAGGGAGGGAGAGAGAGTGTGTTAGAAAGAGAAAGAGGGTGTGTGTGTGAGAGAGAGAGTGAGAGTTAGAGAATGAGGGTGTGTGTGTCTGTGAGAGAGAGGGAGTGTGTGAGAAAGAGAAAGAGGGTGTGTGTGTGTGAGAGAGAGAGGGAGGGAGAGTTCGAGAATGAGGGTGTGTGTGTCTGAGAGAGTGGGAGTATGTGTGTGTGTGTTAGAAAGAGAAAGAGGGTGTGTCTGTGTGAGGGAGAGAGAGAGTGTGTGTTAGAAAGAGAAAGAGGGTGTGTGTGTGTGTGAGAGAGAGAGTGAGAGAGAAAGAGGGTGCTTGTGTCTGTGAGGGAGGGAGAGAGAGAGTGTGTGTTAGAAAGAGAAAGAGAGTGTGTGTGTGAGGGAGAGAGAGTTAGAGAATGAGGGTGTGTGTGTCTGTGTGAGGGAGGGAGAGAGAGAGTGTGTGTTAGAAAGAGAAAGTGTGTGTGTGTGTGAGAGAGTGAGAGAATGAGGGTGTGTGTGTCTGTGTGAGGGAGGGAGAGAGAGACAGAGTGTGTGTTAGAAAGAGAAAGAGTGTGTGTGTGTGAGAGAGTGAGAGAATGAGGGTGTGTGTGTCTGTGTGAGGGAGGGAGAGAGAGAGAGTGTGTGTTAGAAAGAAAGAGGGTGTGTGTGTGTGAGAGAGAGAAAGTGAGAGAGAATGAGGGGGTGTGTGTCTGAGAGAGAGGGAGTGTGTGTGTGTGTGTTAGAAAGAGAATGAGTGTGTGTGTGTGTGTGAGACAGTGAGAGAGATTGAGGGTGCGTGCATCTGTGTGACGGAGGGAGAGAGAGAGTGTGTGTTAGAAAGAGAAAGAGGGTGTGTGTGTCTGAGAGAGTGAGAGTTAGAGAATGAGGGTGTGTGTGTCTGTGTGAGGGAGGGAGAGAGAGAGTGTGTGTTAGAAAGAGAAAGAGGGTGTGTGTGTCTGAGAGAGTGAGAGTTAGAGAATGAGGGTGTGTGTGTCTGTGTGACGGAGGGAGAGAGAGAGTGTGTGTTAGAAAGAGAAAGAGGGTGTGTGTGTCTGAGAGAGTGAGAGTTAGAGAATGAGGGTGTGTGTGTCTGTGTGACGGAGGGAGAGAGAGAGTGTGTGTTAGAAAGAGAAAGAGGGTGTGTGTGTCTGAGAGAGTGAGAGTTAGAGAATGAGGGTGCGTGTGTCTGTGTGAGGGAGGGAGAGAGAGAGAGTGTGTGTTAGAAAGAAAGGGTGTGTGTGTGTGTGAGGGAGAGAGTGAGAGTTCGAGAATGAGGGTGTGTGTGTCTGTGAGAGAGAGGGAGTGTGTGTGTGTGTGCTAGAAAGAGAAAGAGGGTGTGTGTGTCTGAGAGAGTGAGAGTTCGAGAATGAGGGTGTGTGTGTCTGTGTGAGGGAGGGAGAGAGAGGGTGTGTTAGAAAGAGAAAGGGTGTGCGTGTGTGTGTCTGAGAGAGAGTGTGTGTGTGTGTTTGTGTGGGTGGGTTTGCCTGCCCTTCTTCCTCCTCTTCCCTCCTGTCTTGTAGGGGTTGGAATCGATGGTGGGAATGAGAAAGACTGGGAGGCCAATGCCGGCAAGATCACGCTCATTAAGAAGAAAGGGAAAGTGAAGGCTTTGGACGAAGAAGTTAACAGTAGGTCTCCTTTTCCTCCTTTTCATTTGGGTGGCTGCATTTAAACCCCCCCCCTCCAACCCCCCAGCAGGTGGGTGAAGGGAGCGGACTCTGCATTTAATTCGGTTTATTGATTTGATTCCTGCACCCGCTCATCCCAACAGGTGACTCCGGACGGCAGTTTTCCTAAAACATAAAAGACAAATGAAACGCAGTTAAAACCAAACTTCTGCAAAAGTCATATTAAGTTTGATCATCCTGAGTAAGAGTTTGTTTTCCCTCCGGGGAGCCCCGATGGAGGCCCGTAGTAAGAAGCCGGAGCACAAGATCCGGGTTGGGGTATCTCCCACGATTTGGGTGATGGGAGAGGATGGTGGGAGAGGCTTGAATGGCCATTCTTGGACCCTAAAGATGGAATTGTGCTGCCTTCAAAATTTGGCTTTTAGGGTTCTTACCTGAAGTTGTATAAATCGTAGTATTGGTGCATTATTTACTGCTTTTTGATAATTTGAACCTTGCTAACTTGAAAGTATTTTTAACCTAAATTTCACCAGAGATAAGTAGATTTTGATAAGTAGAAAATCAGCATTTAGCATTTTATAATATTATATACTACCAATGAAGTATGTTGTACAGGTAGTCCTTATGACTGTTCATTTAACAACATTATTTCAAAAAAAAACACCCAAAAAATATTCCACAGGACCTGCTTTGTGGCTGCACTGACAGCTACAGTTCTGAAACGAGTGGATTGAAGCACAACCAGACCAGAGATTATAACTGATGCCTCCTCCTCTTTCCACGACCAGTATCAAAAAGCCTTTAAAAGTGAAAATATATCTTTTTTTCCCCTCTCTCTAGAACAGCAGGATATAGATCTGGACATTGAGTTTGATGTGCACCTTGGAATTGCTCACACCCGCTGGGCCACCCATGGCGAACCTAATCCAGTCAACAGCCACCCGCAGAGATCAGACAAAAACAACGGTAGGCCGGAATTGGGGTCACAAAGTAGCTTTCTTGGAGGGAGGGGATTTGTGTGTGTGTGTGTTTGTGTAATGCTTCTCTGTGAATCCCGTTCATTCACAGTAAAATGCTACTAAAATCTAATCGTCCCAGATAAGAACGAGCCTTGGCAAGACTTGTGGACTTCAGCTCCCAGAATTCCTCAGCTAGCAAAGCTTGTGGATTTCAACTCTGCAAAGCTGGCTGAGGAATTCTGGGAGTTGAAGCCCACAAGTCTTAAAGTGGCCAAGGTTGGAGACCCCTGGTCAAGGTAACAGTTAAGCAATTCCTAGCAATTCCTGTCCACCATCCAGGATGTGGTGCTCACAACTGACAAGATATAGCAGCCTTCCAGTATTTGTGAGGCTGCGACAAAGAGGAAGAGGTCAACTTATTTCCAAAACCGCTGAAAGCAGGACAAGAAACGATGGATGGAAAGAAGGGAAGCAATCTAGAATTAAGGGGAAACTTTCTGACAGTGAGGACAATTAACCAGTGGAACAGCTTGCCACCAGAAGTTGTGGATGCTCCATCACTGGAGGTTTTTAAGAAGAGATTGGATAGCCATTTGTCTGAAATGGTATAAGCTTTCCTGCCTGAGCAGGGGCTGGGCTAGAAGACCTCCAAGGTCCCTTCTAGTTTGATTGATTGATTGACAGGGCTTCAAAAGTGACTGTTTCACCATGTGTAGCAATAGCACTTATATACCGCTTTATAGTGCTTTACAGCCCCCTCTAAGCGGTTTACATTCAGCCTCTTTGTCCCCAACAATCTGGGTCCTCATTTTACCCACCATGGAAGGCTGAGTCAAGCTGGAGCCTGGTGGGATTTGAACTGCCAGATTGCAGGCAGGTAGGTGTCAGCAGAGGTAGCCTGCAGTACTGCACTCTTAACCACTGTGCCACCGAGGCTCAAGTGTAAGGCACAAGCAACCAGATGCACAAGCGTAGAGTACAAGCTGAGGACTTCATTGCTTCCTGCCTAGAATGCAGGAATCTTCTCAGACTGATTGGGTGTTAGATCAGCTTCCATGGAAAGAGGTCAGTCTCTCCACCCATTTATCTACCCACCCCCCTTCCTGCCTAAAGACAGGTTTTGAGCAAGGTGCCCTTTTCTTTCCCAGTTTGCTTCTTTTATGGCCTTGAATGTGAATGTTCTTTTTTCCTTTCAGAATTTATTGTTATCCACAATGGAATAATCACAAATTACAAAGACCTAAAAAAGTTCTTGGTAAGTTCAGCTTCCTGGACTGTATTTTGTGGGACACCTTCAAAACAGGACCTGCTAGAATACTGTTTAACATGGGACATATTGTGTAATTGGATAAAAAAATAGAAGCAGAGATTAGTGTTAAATAAGGAAAGAAGATCAACAAAACACACATATACATATATAATGATGAGGACACGGTTAGGATTGTCACCTGATTCCATAAAATTTTGGTCGACCATTTCAGATCTTAAAATCAAGCACTTGTACATAACTGTCTTAAGGTTGAAAGCAAAATCTGATTGATGGGAAGGGGAAAAGATCAGTATCTTAGCAGTGATGCTTCTAGAAGAGAAAAGGTAAGCTAAGGAGAGCAGAATACCCAAGAAACATCCTTCCTACTGCATAAATCAATTCACCCACAGAGAAGACAACGTACATTCTAACATTCTAATATAAGTACAATGCAACCTGGACTGGAATGATAGCACAGCTTTTCCCAAAATGTTGTCCTTAAGATATATCACATTCTGTTTTGCAGAATTCTTAGCTCACAAGCTGAGAATTCTGTAAATCTTTGTCCAAAGGATTTGGAGAAAGCCAACTTGGGCAAAACTAAATAAATATAAAACTATTTTAAAAAACACCACCACCACACATATATACAGAGATAGAGGAAGATGTAAGAATAAACAATGTAAAAAAGTATATTTAGGAACTGTACATGCATATAATATGAAGTGCATAAAGTGAGGATTGTAATATATCATGGCAGAAGATAATAGAGATAATTTGGATGCATAATATAATAGAAGCAGAGATTGGTGTTAAATAAGGAAAAGATTAATAAAATATATACAGTGATCAAATAAACAATCTAATAAACTGCATTATTATTGAACTGTACAAGAATATAGTACGACGTGCATGAAGTGAGAATTGTAATAGTGTAACACGGCAGAAATAAGCAAATAATAGTGATAAATTGGATGTGTAACTTGATGGAGAGAATATATTGGATGATAGACTTAATTAGGATGTATAATGTGATGACCTCATGTAACCAGTAAGTACACAAAGGTGTTGTATAATTGGAACAGTTTATGTGTATTAAGGGAAAATGTACAATAGAACATGACCCCAAGGTTCTTTAAAGGTTGTGTTTTTCCCTGCATTTCTTCTCTCCCTCACAAGAGCATCTTTGTCTGGAACATGTGCAAAATTCCACTCTAGGCAGAGCCCCCCCCCCCCCCCCCCAAAAAAAAAAAAAAAAAAAAAAGGGATGGTCTGTTCCACACACAGAATATTTTGCATTCTCTGGCTGTGTCCAGATTGACGTTCTTTATTGGTAAACTTTCCTGTTTCTTCCTGGCAGTTTCTTTTGAATGTTTCTGATTCAAAAGCTGGGCTGTTTTATAAGCAATTAGAATTCAGTGTGCAAGATGTTTAGCACTTGGTCACCTCAGTAATATATTTTACAATCGATTTTCTCTTGGCTGAGCCACATCTGTCATGCTGTTCAGGCTCAGTGCTTCTCTGTCCTGATTCAGGTGCAAAAATAGCCCATTTTTCCCCTCTCTTTTGTGTCTTTTCAGGAGAGCAAAGGCTACGAATTTGAATCGGAAACTGATACTGAAACCATCGCAAAGCTTGTCAAGTACATGTATGACAACTGTGAAAGTGATGATATAAGTTTTACCACCTTGGTGGAGAGGGTCATTCAACAGCTGGTACATCTCTTGTTTTACCCAAATCACTGGACAGTCTGGGTCTCATATATTTTGCTAAATCATTGATACTGTTTAATGGTAGAGGTCCAGGTGCTGTTGAGCCCACTTACCACCAAAGAACAAATGAACCAGTGGGACAGCTTGTCTCCAGGAGTGGGAGGCTTTTAAGAAGAGACTGGACAAACTATCTGGAGTGGTATGAGGTCGTCTGTCTTGGACAATGGGTTGGACTAGAAGACCTCCAAAGTCCCTTTCAGCCCTATGGTTCTATGTTCTGTTTCTCTGATGGCTACTTTTGTCTTCAGCCTCAGATACGAGAAGAGCCTCACTTCCAAGGAAGATCCAGCTTTGGGAGCAAATCTTATTTGCAGTTGTGTGGTGACCCAGGGTGGGATACAAAACAAACACAGTCGCAGAAAACAGCTGAAGCTCCTTTTATTCCTTCCCTTTGCTTCCAAGCTCCGAATATTCGTGTTGGAAGACAAAAAAAAACTCCCACCCAAACAGTTACACGAAGAAGGAAAAAAGCCAACACAAACCAGGCAAGATAAGGGCTGGAGGACGTCCACCCATAACACACACTGGGAAAGACACCAAACTCAGAGAGGAACCATAAACTAGAAACATTTACATGTTTTCTTTCCAGCGCTCACCAGTAAGCATGGCTGTCTTTTCAATGGTCACAGCTGCAGCCCATAAAGAGGATCAAGGCCCTCATCCTCTCCTCCCTGCGTGCCCTAGGATGGAGAGGGGATGGGCCTGAGTCCCCCTCTGACTGCCCAGCCGGCCTCTGTCCTTCCCCAGCCTCCTCCACAACCTCTGGAGCCACTCCCTGTTAGCTGTTCCTCCTCTCCCTCAGAGTCAGTCTCCACCAGAGGCATGACAAGTTGTGGCCATCAAAGTGCCCTCAATTTAGCTAAGAATTATTTTAAAACTGCTAAGGATAATTGTATATCGGCAATCCTATATTCACTACCATAATTGAGCCTGGAAATATGTTCTTAAGTCTTTGGAGTCATAAATCGAGGCATTATGTGAGCAGATCTGATTTTTTTTTGACATTTTTAGCCACAAACACCGTAGTATTTAGTAACAGTAATAGTGTAACAGAGTTGGAAGGGACTTTGAAGGTCTTCTAGTCTAAACCACTGCTCAAGCACGAAGCCCTATACTGTTCCAAACAAGTGGCTGTCCAATTAAGTGAATGCCACAGTCATAAAGCGAGACCATTTTCCCCCGTGGGCAGTTTTGGCAGGAAACCAAAAGTAAATGCCAAAACCCACTAAGAAATGTGGCCAATTGTGGCCCTGCCTTTGTGTGATGCTGAAGACAGCTGAAAAGGCCAACTGGTTGCCAAGGGTCCAAAATGGAGCCACAAGATTGTGGGGTTGTGCGTCTCATAATTTCAGAAACAGGTTGTCAGTTGCTTTTGAAAGGGAAGGAGGTCTGTGGTAACTTTGAATTGTTCATTAAGCAACCCGTAAATTGAGGATTACCTGTGGGGTAATCTTGCTCCAAAGGGTGCTGGGTGTATAGTTGCTCAAAGCACATTCTTTTTTTTTTTTTAAATGTAACATGTTTCTGTGCGTATCTGTGCTTGTTTAGAAAGGAGCCAAGTGTAATAAGTTTTTACCACCTATTTATTTTTTCTTACAGTAACTTTTTTTAAAATCAGAAAGGGATCTGATCGTTCCTCTTCAGTGCATTGGAGTATGTGTGTGTGTGTGTGTGTGTGCATGAACATGCCCAGAAGAATTGCAAAGTCTGATTTTCTTTCCTGTCCCAACATAGGAGGGGGCTTTCGCTCTGGTGTTCAAAAGTGTTCATTATCCTGGCCAGGCAGTTGGCACAAGGTGAGTGCCAGTCAGCCTGTCATTTCTGTCTCCCACCGGTTGGCACAGAGTTGATAAGATTCAGCCCTGGCCAGTTGAGCCTGCAATGCTATAACCAGGACTAACTCACTGCACCTCTGTATGGTTTGCCAATTGCACAGGAGCAGATAGGACAGCACTCCAGAGGGTTAATGTCATTGCCCAGAAGATCATGGGTTGCCCTCTCCCCTCTTTGGAAGAGCTTTAGAGCTCCTGCTGCCTTAAGCAAGTTCAAAATATTGTCCAAGGTCCATCTCATCCTGGGCACCCTTTTTTTGAACTATTACCATCTGGCAGACAGTACAGAATAATAAAAACAAGGACAAAATAGGGTGGAAAACAGCTTCTATCCCAGGGCAGTAACTCTATTGAATTCTACTGTATAGTGCAGTATTAATGCAATATAGCAATAGCAATAAGACTTAATATACCGCTTCACATTGTTTGATAGCCCTCTCTAAGCAGTTTACAGAGTCAGCCTCTTGCCTCCAACAATCTGGGTCCTCATTTTACCAACCTCAGAAGGACGGAAGGCTGAGTCAACCTTGAGCCTGGTGAGATTCGAACTGCCAAATTGCAGGTAGCTGGCAGTCAGCAGAAGGAGCCTGCAGTACTGCCCTCTCACCACTGTGCCACCGAGGCTCTCAGGGGTTTTCAATTCAGTTGCATAGACCGTGAAGGATATGTGTGTTTTATTTGTATAGTTATAACATACACTGAAGAGGGCATTTAATATAGTTGTCCGAGGTTCAGTGACAATAAAGTAAACCAACTGAGTAGTTGCTCAGGAGTAAACTATGAGTAAGTCTCCCCAATGGCAGCTGCCGCCGCCCAGAAAGAGTCTTGGCTGCTCATCTCAACCTCTGGTTTTCCTTTCCAGAAGGGGGAGCCCACTACTCATCGGAGTTCGGAGCGAGCACAAGCTTTCCACCGACCATATTCCAATCTTGTACCGGACAGGTAAATCTCCCCCAAGCCGATGCTCTGATTTTTCATGTTATGCCTCTGTAGCTTCCCATCTCAACGCTGTGTGAAATAACTTCCCAACTAGCCTAGTGGGACATTGGGGGATGGTAAAAGTCAGGGCAGAATTGATTTCCCGTCTTAAACTTGGGAAGCGAGGATGGACTGACAATCTGGGAGTCTGCTTGAGAGTTCATCCTGAAAGAAACTTGATGGGTGCAGTCCTAAGAGTAATTGCCTGAGGGCCCTGATGCCCTCCTTCCTTCTCAGCAACAGCTGGGAGAGGCCTTTAGTTTTTTTCCCCAGTGCTAAAAACTGGGGGCGGGAGGGGAATATAGATCCTTTCACTGGGCACACTTCAGTAGGTACACTGGTGGGCACTGGTTAGCATTTTGGGCAGGAGGATTGGATTGCGAAAGGCCGATTGGTGTTTCATCTTCTCTTTTTGGAGATTGTCAAAATGCAAGAATTCGTCCTCCATTAAATCAGGGGTCTCCAACTTTGGTGACTTTAAGCCTGGAAGACTTCAGCTCCCACAATTCCCCAGCCAGCTTTGAATTCCCTCCAGGCTTAAAGCTACCAAGGTTGGAGACCCCTATTCTACTTCCTCCTGAAGCCCATGGTTTATCGATTCATTCTGTGCCATCGAGTCATTTCCGACTTTCAGCAAACCATGTGTGGACCAATTTTCTCCATGATGTTTTCTGTCCCCATCTTGGTTCCAATGGTGTCCCCAGAGCCCCTGGAGCTGAGTGCATCCCCCTTTCCCAACGCCGGGGCCTTTAGAGAGCTTTGAAATAATGCCAGATAACCAGAGCCTGGTCATTTTATGCCTTGTCTACCTGGACGACTCTCGATGCCTTTTTTCTGAAGTTGCTTTTCGTGTCGCCCTTTCAGCCACGCAATCTGTAGATCATTCATTTGATGGCCTGCCCAAAAAACTGGAAGAAGGTGCTTTAAAAACTTACCAGCATCTCCGAAAATAAATCAAAACACGTACAACCTTTTTAATTCGTGATTTACTGCTTTCCACCTGAGGGTGGTGGGTGGGAACAGGCTCTGCCCTGCACCTTCGAATTTTGGCTTTTTTATTTTTTTCCCAGAACAGGGACAGGTGTGTGGTTATTTTCCTTACTGTTGCTTTGCGGAAAGCAGGAGAAACCCCCTATTAAAGAGGTTTCGTGTGTGGGGGAAAATTTGCATGCCATTCTTGGGATGGGTGTTTTTTTCCACACTTCTTCCCAAATTCCTTTTTGGTCGTTCTTTGCACTGTTTCTCATTTCCCTCCTGTCTCCTGATATTTTGTTACCGATACCCAAATGTGAGGATGCTGGATCTTTTCCCCACCTGGCCCTGATTTCATTGTTTAAAAAAAGGAAGATATCAACATGGGAGCTGGGTTTGATACGGATTGTATGAATGCATTTGGGATGTTCTCTATAAACTCTTGGCTGGCTAATTGTGATCAAAACGGAAAGGTTTCAGCAGTTTTGGTGGAAATTCATTGAGGCAAATGGTCAAAGATATCCTGTCTTTAAGGAACAACAGCAGCTTCCATTTAAAAAAAAAAATCAAATTTAATTTTTTTTAAAAAAAATCATTGGGTTCCTCAAATATTTAGATAGTTTCTCTGATTTTGGGAGGCTGTATCACTATCAAGAAGGATAACCCAAGACAGCCAGTTGAGTTTCCTCCTTTAAGCCCTGCCTGGAGAAGGGCAGGCCCCTTATCTTCCCCCTCCCCTCCTGTCCCTCCCCCCCTCCCAAGAATGTCAGGCAATCTGAGAGCAGCCTGTTCACCTGTCATTCAGGGTACCCCCAAAAGACAGGCCCTCCAGACAGGGTAGTTATATGCGTGAATATGCTTGCCATAATCTTCCAAGTGCTTTGTTTGTTGCAGAGCCTTTGAACACCCACAAGTGCAACAACATTCACTCTGTAATAATAATAACAATAATAATAACACTAACAACAACACTAACAACAACAATAATATCAACAATAATAATAATAATACCCTGATTCTACAAAATAACACCCTACTTGGAACAGCTTATACCCCCCAACTCTACCTTAACAGCTCCTAGGTCCTTGGTTAGGACTTGAACTGTTGAGCTATCAACCAACCCCAAAGGCTGTGAATCTCACCAAAGATCAAATAATAATAATAGTAGTAGTAGTAGTAGTAGTAGTAGTAGTAGTAGTAGTAGTAGTAATGTCTACTGGGATTGGCCTAGAGCAACTTGGCACCTTTAAGACTTGTGGACTTCAACTCCCAGAATTCTCCAGCCAGCATAGCATAGAGAATTCTGGGAGTTGAAGTCCACAAGTCTTAAAGGTGCCAAGTTTGGCCTACTGTGCGTTATTTCTGTCCCTCTTAACATGATCGATCCATTCTGTCCATCTTCTCTAGCCATCCCAAAAGGCAGCTGGACTCTCTCGGTTTTGTTCTTTGAAAACGTTTCGCTTCTCATCCAAGAAGCTTCTTCAGTTCCTCAGGACAAAATGGAAGAAGCTTCTCGGATGGAAAGCAAAATATTTCCAAAGGAAGCCCAGTTTGCCTTTTGGAACAACCAGGATCTGGGTGGTTGAGAATCTCTCTAGCAATTGGCCTCCATGGGCAGTTCCCGTCAGACACGCCTTTTCCGATCCTCCCTGAACGAAATTCCCATCTGGGATCCCCGGATAATCTGCTGTTGTTGTTTTTTGGCTGACAAGGATAACTGGCTTTTTGCTTTGCTTCTCCTTTTCTTTCTTTTTTTAAAGTCCTCTGTAAGAAGCTCTTTCGATTCAGCTCGGCTGACAAGCCTGACTTTGATTAAGATGCTTAAGACTGTGGTGTCTCGACCCACGGAGCAATCCTTTCGATGTGATCATCTCCGTGGGGGAAGCAGGGGGGATTTCGGAAAAGTCAAAATGGTTTCTGTCACTGGGGGATCAAAGCCATGAACTTCGATGGTGCCAATTGCAGCCTCTGCATTGACCTTTTTTGATGCCCCCTCACTCTAGTTCAGGGGTCCCCAAACGTGGCCACTTTAAGACTTGTGGACTTCAACTCTCAGAATTCTCCAGCCAGCTATGCTGGAGGAAAATACAGCCAACATCCTTCTTGGATATGATACAGGAATTAAACTTGTCAGATCAGTGGAGGAGATTAAACCCTGAAAACTGAATATACTTTTTATTTGGATCCATATAAGTCATGGTCCTGATTAGACATGGTATGGATGACTGTAGGAATAGGAAGCGAGCTAGAAACAGTAGAAATCATGACAAATATATAAGCAGACCATAACCCCCTAAAGATAATTTGGAAAGGAAGGAAAAAAACAAGGAGAAGATGGACATTGAACTCCCAAATTGTAAAAGAATAGGTGTTAAAAATTAAAAAAGTAATGGAACTATTCTTTAAGGAAAACCCAAATCAACAAACATCACTGCAGGTACTATGGTTACAGCTGAAGCATATTTAAGGGGAATAATGATAGCTTATATGGCAAAAAGAAATAAGAAAAAACAACAGCAACAAACTAGGTTACAGGAGGAGATTAAAAAGTTAGAAATTAGACTACAAAGAACACCACAAGATGAGGAAGTCAAGGGGACAAGGGTCTTAGCCAAACATAAATTAAATGTGATAGATCAGGAAGAAAGGCCAAAGGACCTGAAAATGGCAAAACAATTTCTTTGAATAGGCCAACCAACCAGGGAGATGGTTAGCCTGTAAATTAAAATTTGAAGTCCACACCCCGTAAAGTGGCCAAGTTTGGAGACCTCTGCTCTAGTTCGTCACTTCCTAACCAGAGCAAGCCGGGCATTAATGGAGCCTCCTCCTGCACATGCTCTTCTTTGGATGGGTTGAGGAGGGGGCTTCCTTTCCATCTCTCTTCCCCGTTGAAGGGGGGCTTCCTGACTCAGAAGGCCGAGGAAAGGAAGCTTCCCGTTGGGCGAGAAAAGCACTGCAGCCACAGGTGTCCATGCAGGGCGCGCTCTGGAGCTGAACAGCCGCCAACGTCTTGACGACGCGCTCTCTACGGTGTTGTAGGCAAGGACAAGAAAGGCACCTGCAGCCTCTCCCGCATGGACAGCACCACCTGCCTCTTTCCCGTGGAAGAGAAAGCCGTGGAGTACTACTTCGCCTCGGATGCCAGGTGGGCGGCAGGTGTGGAGGGAGCCGGAGAGGTTTCCCAAAGGAGGGACCGGTGCCCTTAAGCGTCGCACGCTGGGTTGAACCCTCACTTCCTGGAGGGAGGCTACGGTGCCAGCTGTTAAAAGAGATCTTGTAGCCCTTCCAAAGACATCTAGCTAGGGGTGGGCCGCTGGGGGTTCGCGGGGTTCGGGAGAGCCCCCCTAGCTGAGATTCTGTGCAGTTTGGAGGAACCCCCAAATCCTACTCCTGCTGGCCCCGCCCACCCCTCCCCTCCCTTCCCCTCCCCGGAGGCCCCACGTGGCCCATTTTGGATGCAGGTAAATGCAGGGCAAAAAACGGGCCTCCCAGAAGTTTGGGGAGGCTGGAAATGGGCCCGTTTCCGGCATCCATAGAACCTCCAGAGCCTGTGGAGGCTGTTTTTGCCCTCCCGGAGGCTCGAGGAAAGCCTCGGGATTCCGGGGAGGACAAAATGCCCCCCCCCCGGTGTGGTGCAGGACCCACCATGGCCATGCCCACCCAGCAGCCAGAGAACCCATTGCTGAATTTTTTCAAACCCACCCCTTCATCGAGCCATTGACCTGTGACCCCAACTGAACCCAAAATCTTTGTTCCCGATCAAGATGGTTGTTAAGTGAATTTTGCCCTCCTTTAAGACCTCTCTCGCCACAGATCACTGCAGTTGTTAAGTTGGTAAGGCTGTTCTTAAGTGAATCTGGCTTCCCCAGGGACTTTGCGTTAGGTAACATTGCACTGAATTCCTTAGAGGAGAGGAGAGGCAGAACAAGTAGAAAATGAAGCTGTTGGAAAGTGAAACATTTGAGTATCCCTTTACTTTGGTAGGCAAGCTTGATATAAGGAGTACAAATAATGGTATAAGTTCTCTAGATCTCCCTTGGTTTTGGCATCATTTTTTAGGGGGGGGGGAATCCTCTTTTTCCTCCTCATATAGGTATCCCATTCTAAATCTGTTTATGGCAGGGCCCCCCAACCTGAGCCACTTTAAGACTTGTGGACTTCAACTCCCAGAATTCCTCCTCCAGTCCTGTTAGCTCAGGGAGTTGAAGTCCACAAGTCTTAAAGTGACCAAGTTTGAAGACCCTTATGATAGATGATAGATAGATGATTAGATAGATAGATAGATAGATAGATAGATAGATAGATAGATAGATAGATAGATAGGGAGAGAGAGAGGGAGAGGGAGGGAGAGAGGATAAGTGATAGATAAGGGGTCTTCAAACTTGACAGCTTTAAAACTTATGGACTTACGGACTTCAACTCCCAGAATTCCTCCTCCATGTTAGCTCAGGAATTCTGGGAGTTGAAGTCCACAAGTCTTAAAGTGGCCAAGTTTGAAGACCCTTGATCGAGAACATAGAATAATAGGAAGTGTTCTTGGAGGTCTTCTAGTTCAGAGGTCTCCAGCAAGGCTGGCTGAGGAATTCTGGCAGTTGAAGTCCACAAGTTTTAAAGTGGCCAAGGTTGGAGACCTCTGGTTTATGGGTTCCTTCAAGTGATGTTAAGCCATCCTCCCCCATTTTCTCGCAGCGCTGTGATTGAACACACCAACAGGGTGATTTTTCTGGAAGATGATGACGTGGCAGCCGTGGTTGAGGGCCGCCTCTCCATACATCGGATCAAGCGAACTTTTGGAGATCATCCTAGCCGGGCGGTTCAGACCCTCCAGATGGAGCTGCAACAGATCATGAAGGGTAGGGTTTGAGGGTTGGCACTTTTCAAACGTTTTGCTTGCCAGGCTGCTTCTGAGGTGTCCATAGTCCCTTCCAGGTGTAACTCCACCATTTTGTTCTTCTGTGGCCTGTTGGCTAGATGATCCTTAGAAGGTCCCTCCAGGTGCTCTCAGACAGGATACAATTTGCCCTATGATGTAGACCTGTTCAACATGAACATGTGCATTTTCAGAAGAGTAAAATGGGTCTTTACTACTGTGTTATTACGGATGTAGACTTGGGTTGAGGGATGGTCTCCTTTTCCAAAATGAGAAGGGCAAGGTTGCCTCTATTCAGTGAACTTCCTTTTGTTCTTCCAAGGCAACTTCAGTTCATTCATGCAAAAGGAAATATTTGAGCAGCCAGAATCTGTCGTGAACACCATGAGAGGGAGAGTCAACTTCGATGACTACACAGGTAAAGGCTTCGGAATAGTCTTCTGCTCAGGAAAATCAGACTTTTTAAAACACAAAACTCTTTGTCTCTTCAAATGTGGTTTAAGTGGATAGATTTCATTCACAGGGGAGATCCGTAGATGCTCTTCTAACACTGGACAGTGACAGTAAAATCGGTTTCTCTTCTTCCACTGTGGTGGATCTCAGCTAACAAACTTGCTGTGGGCCAACTTGTCCCATGATCAAAACCTCTGGCTATTTTGCTCCCTGGAGGTTGCTTTGACAGGCCATGGAGTTCTCTTTGGGGTGAGGGGTGGAGCGCCACTGAGCCTCCTTTTGTAAGAATTGCTAAAGAAATCCTGCGGGATCCTCTTGCACTGGAGCCGTTCTGCTTTTATCTGGGCTGTTTTCATCAAGACTTTGCCTTGTTCTTTGCCACAGTGAACCTCGGGGGCTTGAAAGACCATATCAAGGAGATCCAGCGATGCCGGCGTTTGATCCTCATCGCTTGTGGGACAAGCTACCATGCAGGCGTCGCTGTGAGTAGCTGGACTCAAAGTAGCGTTTCAAAGTGTTTGAAAGATCAGCAAGGCCCTGCAGCAGGGAAATGTTGGTCCTGCTCTTGGGACTTGCAGCTTTTTCTCGATGGTGCACTCTGTGTGTGTGTGTGTGTGTGTGTGTGCAAAAAATAAAAATGACACAACCATGTAGCTGAAGCCTTGGGTCCTTTTTACGTCCATCGCTAGTGCTGGTGTTTCATTCGTGCCAGGCATCTAATTTGGAGGCTTTGAACAGTTGGACTCCTGGAATTATTGATACAGGAAGAGCTGGTCCTGCCCCTGTCGGAGTCTGAATCCGAGGAGGTAGACGAACAGCTGACACAGGGAGTGAGTGTGGATCTGTTGGCTGTGGAGGAAACTGAGGAAGGGCAAAGTCCAGCTGGGCAGAGCAGGAGAGGTAGAAAAAGAGAGAGGGAGTTCAGAGGAAGACCCAGGCCCAGACCCTTTTCATCCTAGGGCATGCAGGGAGGAACGGAGAAGGGAATAACGTGGGTTGCGTGGCTCACGGAGAAGGAAAGGGCCTTGATTCCCTTCATTAGCCACAGCTGGGAAGACAGTTGATAAGAAAGGCAGGCTGCGTGAGGCAAATTGCTGGGAACAAACATGAGCTTATCTTGTGTTGACTTTGGTTATCTATGTTCCTGGCATCCTCCCAACCGGAATTAACTGCCATTCCTTCAGGTCTGGAATTCCTTCTCTTGCCCTGCTGGACTAATTATCTCATCTTGCATTTATTGGATTTATAATTTTTGTTGACCACGTTTTGGACTTGATTCTCTGCAGCCAAAGGCTGTTCCT
The DNA here is from genome assembly GCA_033807585.1 of Hydrophis major. Lineage (NCBI taxonomy): Eukaryota > Metazoa > Chordata > Lepidosauria > Squamata > Elapidae > Hydrophis > Hydrophis major. The sequence goes on from CM066334.1 coordinate 9,041,106, forward strand.
GGAAGACTTTTTCTCCAGCCCAGAAGGTAACCAGGACATTGGAGGCAAAGTTGGAGCTAATAAAACAACTCCTACTGATCACCTGACTGTGTTGCCTTTGTGCACGCCCCTTTGGGTCATCACAGAGCTTCTGTGAGATCGTTAATTTACCAGCCTGTGGGTGGAATAATTGATACTTAACATAAACGTGTACTTAAATGGGCCTGCAGCTTTTGAGTGATGCTTTTGAGTGGTGCAGTGGTTGGAGTGCAATATTGCAGGCTACTTCTGCTGACTGCCAGCAGTTCAGCAGTTTGACCAGCCAAAGGTTGACTCAGCCTTCTATCCTTCCAAGGTCAGTAAAACAAGGACCCAGATTGATGGGGGCAAGAGGCTGGCTCTGTAAAGAGAGGGCAGTGAAGCAGTATATGAGTTGAAGTGCTGTTGCTACTTTCATTTTATGCTCTGTTCCTTCCTCTCCCTCCCTCTTTCTCCCCCTCCCTGCATCACTCGCCCAGACTCGCCAAGTGCTGGAAGAACTGACGGAGCTGCCTGTCATGGTGGAGCTGGCCAGTGACTTCTTGGACAGAAATACTCCCGTCTTCCGCGATGATGTCTGCTTCTTCATCAGCCAGTCAGGTGGGATGGCCAAGGGAGGCCTCTGGGATCAGCTGACAAAAGAATGCAAAGTTTACCCAGTGTTTTAGTAACTTTCCTACCTTGTAGACCAGAGCAGGGAAGAGGTAGAATAAAGGAGAGGGAGTTCAGAGGAAGACCCAGGCCCACCCTCTCTTCATCCTAGAATAAGCAGGGAAGAACGGAGAAGGGAGCAACATGACTTATAGGGGAGGAAAGGGCCCTGATTCCCTTTTCCCTGGGAAAAGAGTTCAAAGGAGAAGCAGTAGAGAGCTGCATTTGCCGGGAACAAACGTCAGTTTATCTTGTGTTGACTGCGGTTATCTGTATTCCTGGCATCCTCCCAACTGGGTTGATTTACTGCCATGCTATTTCCCTTCTGGAACTCCTTGCCTTGCCCTGCCGGATTAATAACCAGGACCTTGGAGGCAAAGTTTGGAGCTAATAAAGGGATCCCTACTTATTATCTGGCTGCATTGACTTTGTGCCACGCCCCTTTGGGTCATCCCAACGTGCCAGAGAAATGTCCATGGGCATTTCTTCCCAAATATTGAAGAAAAGAGATGAGTCCAGGTTCATTCACAGAGTGAGGCCCTGAGGCTTTGGAGAGCCATGCTTAAATTTGTCTGTGTCTGAGCTGTGTCCCATGTTCATAAGGAAGGTAGGAATAAGCCCCCCTGCTCTGACAGATCTCCACCTAGGAGCGCCTTCTTGATTGACCAGGTTCATCTCTCTCTCTCGGCAGGGGAGACGGCCGACACCTTGATGGCCCTTCGGTACTGCAAGGAAAGGGGAGCCCTCACGGTGGGCATCACCAACACTGTCGGGAGCTCCATTTCACGGGAGACGGACTGTGGGGTGCATATCAACGCAGGGCCAGAGATCGGGGTGGCTAGCACAAAGGTGAGGAGCCTGGGTGTAAAGAGGAGCTCAGAGGCGCAGGTTGATATGAAGGTGCGGCGGCTTATCAGGTCTTAACTCTGGAGTGCCCAGGTCTTAACTCTGGAGTGCCCATGCTGACCGCACCTGGGCCCTCCTGCTTTTCTTAAGGCCAGGAGTTGCGGTCCCAGGAATTAATCTCCACCTGCATTCTGGAAAAGCCTCCATTTTATGTATAGTCCGAAAAGGCAGGACAGGTAAGAATAGAATAGAATATAGAATAGAATATAGAATAGAAAATAGAATAGAAAATAGAAAATAGAATAGAAAATAGAAAATAGAAAATAGAAAATAGAAAATAGAAAATAGAAAATAGAAAATAGAAAATAGAATAGAATAGAAAATAGAATAGAAAATAGAATAGAAAATAGAATAGAAAATAGAATAGAATAGAATAACAGAACAGAACAACAGAATAGAATAGAATTCTTTTATTGGGCAAGTGTGATTGGACACACAAGGAATTTGTCTTGGTGCAAATGCTCTCAGGGTACACATAAAAGAAAAGATACGTTTGTCAAGAGCCAAGGATTATCAGGTACAACACTTAACAATAGTCATAGGGTACAATAAGCAGTGAAATCATACCAGGAAACAGTCCATATAAATCATAAGGATACAAGCGACAAAGTTGCAGTCATACAGTCACAAGTGGGAGGGGATGGGTGATAAGGAGTGATGAAAAGTTTAATAGTAATATATAGTGCAGACTTTGTAAATAGTTGGACAGTGTTGAGGGAATTATTTGTTTAGCAGAGGGATGGCATTCAGGGAAAAACTCTCCTTGTGTCTAGTTGTTCTGGTGTGCAGGGCTCGATAGCGTCATTTGGAGGGTAGGAGTTGAAACAGTTTTATGTCCGGGGTGTGAGGGATAAGGCATTTAACATCAAATCACAACTTTTTGCTTTTTCAAAATAATATGAACAGCCATTTCTATAAAAATCTTCCCAATACAGTTGCTCCGTTCCCGATGACGGAGAGGTGGAGAAGATGGCTGCCTTCTCAGGCCTTTCCTATTTAAGCGTGTCCTGAATTGACTTTGAGGGATTCATGGCTTCGGCTTTAATGGGGTGCCTTTTTCTCCCCTCTTCTCTAGGCCTACACAAGCCAGTTCGTCTCCCTGGTAATGTTTGCGCTTATGATGTGCGACGACAGAATTTCTATGCAAGAACGGCGGAAAGAAATCATGCGAGGCCTCAAGTTGTTGCCAGGTAAGGAGCCCCGTGGCCAACAGTGTCCATTTTGAATATTTTAATTTTATTCCTCTTGAGTCTCACTTCCACTTGGGATCCACCCAGAGTCCCAATTGTGTGAGATGCCATATACTTTTAAATAAATAAATGCAGAAAGATGGGGTCCCTTCCAGCCGGCTTACCCAAGGTCTGCAAACTCTCCTTCGCTGGGCTGAGTTGGAAGCCTTGCCTCCTCTCCTTGCTTTCGATAGGCTTGATCAAGGAAGTGCTGAGCATGGACAACGAGATCCAGAAGTTGGCCACTGAGCTCTACCAACAGAAGTCTGTCCTCATTATGGGGAGGGGGTATCACTACGCGACCTGCCTGGAAGGCGCCCTGGTGAGCATCCTCTTGAACCCACAGCCGCCACACCAGTTGGGGAGGGAAACGCTCCTCATCCCTTGGGGGGGGGGCGGGTACAGTGGGTGAAAAGAGAAGCCTGCCAAATGCCATCATTCCTAACCGTAGGGGGACCCAAGACGGAATGTGGGCAGGCTTTCACAATCAAAGCAGAAGATCTAAACCTTGGGTTACTTCACGATGCCTGGACTTCAACTCCCAGAATTCCCCAGCCAGCATTCTGCTCTGTTCTGCCCTATTCTCCTCCTCCTCCTCCTCTCCTCCCTACATTTTCCTTTCTGTTTTTTCCTTTACTTCTTTCTTCCTTTCCTTCTTTCCTTTCCTTCTTCCTTTCCTTTCCTTCTTTTCCTTTCCTTCTTCTTTTCCTTCCTTCCCTTCTTTTCTTTTCCTTTCCCTTCTTCCTTTCCTTTCCTCTCCTTTCCTTCCCTTCTTCCTTCCCTTCCCTTCTTTTCCTTCCCTTCTTCTTTTCCTTCCTTCCTTCCCTTCCTTTCTTTTCCTTTCCCTTCTTCCTTTCCTTCCCTTCTTCCTTCCCTTCTTTTCCTTTCCTTCTTCCTTTCCTTCTTTCCCTTCCTTTCTTTTCCTTTCCCTTCTTCCTTTCTTTCCCTTTTTCCTTTCCTTTCCTTTCCTTTCCTTCCACTCCTTTCCACTCCACTCCACTCCACTCCACTCCACTCCTCTTCTTTTCCTTTCCTTCCTTCCCTTCCTTTCTTTTCCTTTCCCTTCTTCCTTTCCTTCCCTTCTTCCTTCCCTTCCCTTCCCTTTTTTTCCTTTCCTTCTTCCTTTCCTTTCCTTTCCTTTCCTTCCACTCCACTCCACTCCACCCCCTTCTCTTCTTTTCCTTTCCCTTCTTTCCTTTCCTTTCCTTTCCTTTCCTTTCCTTTCCTTTCCTTTCCTTTCCTTTCCTTTCCTTTCCTTTCCTTTCCTTTCCTTTCCTTTCCTTTCCTTTCCTTTCCTTCCACTCCACTCCACTCCACTCCACTCCACTCCACTCCCTTCTCTTCTTTTCCTTTCCTTCTTCCTTTCCTTCCTTCCCTTCCTTTCTTTTCCTTTCCCTTCTTCCTTTCCTTTCCTTTCCTTTCCTTTCCTTTCCTTTCCTTTCCTTTCCTTTCCTTTCCTTTCCTTTCCTTTCCTTTCCTTTCCTTTCCTTCTTCCTTTCCTTCCTTCCCTTCCTTTCTTTTCCTTTCCCTTCTTTCTTTCCTTTCCTCTCCTCTCCTCTCCTCCCCACTCCCACTCCATAGGAGAATAAAGCATAAAGTTGGTTCTGGCCAGTCCTACGTGGAAGACTCTTCTTAAGGCGTCCAGAATTGTTGTTCTTTTTATTCCAACGAATTCAACGTGGGAGATTGACCCGTGGCCTTCCCGTGACCCACAGTAGATCTCTGGAGCAATGGGGAGCAGGGGGCACCGTTGGTTCTCGGCTGAGGTTAACGAAGGGCTTCCTCCCCTTTAGAAAATCAAAGAGATCACCTACATGCACTCGGAGGGCATCTTGGCCGGTGAGCTGAAGCACGGCCCCCTCGCCCTGGTGGACAAGCTGATGCCCGTCATTATGATCATCATGCGGGACAACACCTACGCCAAGTGCCAGAACGCGCTGCAGCAGGTCATGGCGCGCCAGGTGAGCCAAGGATCAACCCAGGGATATTGAAAGACAGGTAATGAGTCCTGCTGAGTTCATTTTAGCCCGTTCCAGCTGGAAAGTGACCTGCTTTCTAATGAAAAAAAAAAATAGCAAGACTATTAACAAAACAAAGCCGATATTCCCCTCATAAAGATGTTTCAACTGGAGGAGATCCACGTGGGAGCTTCTGGGTGGGTGTCCCTGGAGATCCTCAGATTGTTGGAACTGCCATTGCTAAGTGGCGCAGTCGTGTAGTTTTTCAGCTTAACCACGATGTCCCTTCATCATGGAATTTCTGTTCTCAGTTAGCATAATGAAACAAGCCTCTATAGATGATCTTGAGCCCCTGAGAAAAATGGAGATGCACCCCCAAGTAAAGGATAGTTGAAGAAGCACTTTCTCCTACTATAATCTCATTTTGTTCTCGTGAGCAAAACATGTGTGCACAAGGGTGCCTTGGAGACGGGCAAGGTGGCAGGCACAACCATATATATATTTTGACTTTTTTGAGTCCAACCCTCACGGATGTCCTTCGTGTTTCCTTTTTTAAAAAATTTCTACAGGGGCGGCCTGTCGTGATTTGTGATAAGGAAGATATCGAGACCATCAAAAATAACAAGCGCACCATCAAAGTTCCCCATTCGGTGGACTGTCTGCAGGGCATCCTGAGTGTGATTCCTTTACAGCTGCTGGCTTTCCATCTGGCCGTTCTCAGAGGCTACGACGTAAGTTACACTCTCCCGAACCCCCGAAGTTTTCTCTTCCCAACCAGCCCCAAAAGTTCAATAACATGACATCGGGCTTCCCGTGAGAACCACTACAGCAGGGGCCCGTGGGGCTGCCCTAGAAAGAGAGAAGGACCAGCCTATGGTGCCTCGGCCCTCCCGAGCTCCGTTTTTGCTGGCAGAGGGTTGCAGGAAGCCTGTTCTGACCTCGGCTTCCCCAAGAAGCACTAAGCCGACTCTTTGTCCCAGCAAAACCCCTTTTATTAAACGAAGATGAATTTCTTGCATTCACTTTCAGCCAAAGGCCTGGCCAACAGTCTTCCAAGGGTGTAATTAGGAGCACAGACCTTATCTAGCCTGCCAAGTAAATGTTTCCAAACATGATGCTGATAAGGAAGGACTCAGCACAGAGTCTCTGAGATGCACAGACAGATCTCCACACTGCTGCAATGAATGAACAAATTGTTTCCTGGAGCCCCTCCCCTCCTCTTTTAATCCTTAGGGGAGGGGCCATTCACTGCCCACCTGTGGCTTTACTCCCACATCGACCCTTAGTTTGTACTTGTTCCCTTCTTCTGGCAGCTCTGTGCATGCGCAGGCTGGGAACTGGCTCCAGCTGCTCCCCTGCCTCACTGCTGTCCGAGCCCAAAGGTAGCTGATGACTGCCAGATTGCCCTGACCCCATCTCTGCCTCTGACACAGAGCCCTTATCCAAGCCTTCCTTAGTCTCCAGGACTGGCCCAGGTTCCTCCCCAACCTTCTTACTGCAGTCTGACTCTGCTGCCAACTCCAGTAGCCACTGGCGGGTCATAACAAGGCCGTCCCAGCCGAAAACGGAGTTTGGGAACCTATTTCCACTGGTAGAGGGTTGCAGGAGGCTGTCCCAGCTGAAAATGGAGCTTGGGAGCCTGTTTTCGCTGGCAGAGTGCTCTGGCTACGATAGGCAGCCCTGGCATGAGTGGCATTGAACTGGCCATGCCTCACCCACCCATCCACCCCCTGAAACACCACCCTGATGTGGCCCTCAATGAAAACCAAGTTTGATACCCCTGCACTACACCTTTCCGGCTCACTTCAGGCTATGATGTTAGCAGGGTTAAGTGGCCCCAGCAAATTCCTGGGGATGTGAGAACAGGCATTTGTGATTTGTGAGCTAAGCCTGTGTTGAGGAACCATCAAACATCCTTAATTTCTGCCGTGACAAAGATTTTAACAGGTTGTGTATATCCTTTTTCCTTCTTCCAGGTTGACTTTCCAAGAAACTTGGCCAAATCTGTCACGGTTGAATGAGGTGCTTGCCCAAAGTTGACACAAGGGATTTTCCCTCCTCTTCCTCCTTCACTTCTAGTACTGAAAAACGCTGATTTTAAAAACATTTCTCCCATGACCAATTCTTACTTCCGATGTAGAAAAACCTTTATACTGTAATTGTTGCGTTTGTGATTGTTAGGGGCTGAATCCACAAAGCTCCTGATTAGCATGGATCAGTGGCAGCGAAGTCAAGAGTCCTGGGTTTTTTCTCCTTATTTTTTTTTTTAAACTTGTTTATTGTAAAATCCTCATCAGTTATATAAAATTGCATCATTTCCTAGTTATCTCTAGGACATTCAAGAGTGTTGAGCTCGTGCAGGGATATGGAAATGAAATTGCACACGAGAGAGACGGGCTCAAAAATCTCTTCTTTCTCATCAGTGCTCCATTGGGAGAGTCTGGGTGGACCCTTTTTTTTTGGCTCCAAGGTTTCTGTTGGCCAGTGCATCCCTCCCCAACCCCAGTTAGTCCGCATTAGTGCAGCCTGTGCATCCCAGACGTTTGTTCTTTCTCTCCCACTCGTGGAAGGTGGATCGTCTATCTGTCCTCAGTCGCACAGACCTGCGTTTTGGGGTTTGGTGTCACACCTTCAACCCTTTCACAAGGGGGTGAAAATACCTCTCTACCCACTCCTCACCAGTCCCTAAACAGAGACTTGCCTAGCTGGTCCTTCTCAGCTGAAGGCTCTGTGCCAGCCTTTTAATGGGAGTCAAGTCAAATGACTGCAGGTTGACTTAACCGTGGCGTGTTTAAGGGAGGAACAGGGAAATCCCTTTTCTCCAAGTCAGGTAAAAATCTCGGTTTTTCAAGGGATTTATTTTTCAGGGCATCAAAGAGAAACGCCAGCCTTGGAAGGTGAATTGAGGGGCGAGGGGAGGAGTCTGGACTTGAACCAGTGTGGCTGAATGAGAACCCACAGCTGGCTGGGCAGCTCCTGCTTCCCTCGATCAGGGAAGGTGTCTGGTGGGTTCCAGGGGCAAAAGTGGAGTTGGAGAAGGTCTCTTCCAGTGAATCAGGATAAGCAGGGATGAAGAAGGGAGTTGAATCTTCTATCTTGGATATAGTTTCAGTCTGCTCTGCGTAGCGTTCCTATCCCTGATTAAAAAAAAGAGGGGGAAACGCTGGCAGGTTTTGAATTGGAGGGTTGAGGCTTCTGTAAAATGCCTGGTGCGTTTTTGCACTTCAAGGCCCCTCCGTGCTTCCCCAGTTATCAGAAATGGACAGAATTCCTTTCAATCTGAATAGATTTGCTCCGAACAATCTTTTAAATCGGCCCAGCCCTTCTGTACTTGTGGATATGATGCGGATACTTCCGCAGTGGGCAAGAGAGCTAAAATGATTCTAAAATCGATTTTCGATTTAGTGGAGGGAGGAATGCTACAGGGAGGTGTGTGGACTGATAGATCGCCTGGTGTGCTGGAGGGGAAGGAAGGAGGGAGGGAGGGAGGAGGGAAGAAGGGAAGAGAAAGAGAAGGAAGGGGTGGAGAAAGGATGGAAGGAAGGGATAGGAAGATGGATGGAAGAAAGCAAAGCAAAGGAGGGAGGGAGAGGACCAAAGATAAATAGATGCCTCAGGAAGCATCATATAGCTGTGAAATGTAGAGAGGATGCAAACATAATAAAAATCCAGAGTGACCAGAATTTGCCACCCTTCAACTTCCTTCTCATTAGTTAATGGGGCAGACATCGGCACTAAAAAGGGCTTTTCATTGATGTACTTCTAGAATGGAGAAAAGGCAAATTGCCCAGAAACTCAATAGAAATTTAAATTGTGTCAGAATATAAAGGCAAGCTGAATCTAAGCCTGTTCTCAGCACCCTTTTGTTGGCTAAGAAAATATCCTAATAGAGCAAGGCTCTCAACCTTAAGCAAGTTTAAGGCTTGTGGACTTCAACTCCCAGAATCCCTGAGCTACCATGACTGGAGGAGGGATTCTGGGAGCTGAAGTCCACAAGTCTTAAAGCTGTCCAGTTTGAAGGCCCCTGGACACATCCTTCCTTCCTCACTGTGCACTTGGGGGTGGGAGGGGAAGATGACCAGCAGCATCCATGAGTCGGAAGCTAATTTAAGGACCGCTTACTAAGTGTAGAGTAGTCTACTACGGCATGCAGATTCATCCTAAAAGGATGCTTTCTGCTTTTGAAAGAAAGGGTAGTTTGTAGTAAACACTGGAAAGTTCAGAAATTTTTATTGTTAAAAAGAAGTTCCTTGGCCAATGTTGCTCTTTGTGTATTGTCCAGATGCTTAGTGTCCGTCCTTCCCTGGGGGCCGCTGGGTTCCCATCTGAGCTGCCTGTAACATAGTCAAAACTTCGTCTCTGCTACTCTGGCAGGGAGAATGCACTGAACAGGAACGAATAGGTCCCAGCTGTTGTGGCCTATTTCTCCATTGGAAGCCAGATGACATACAAGGCCAGGAGGGAGGCCAAGCCGTAAGGGGAAAGCTCTAGAACCGTGATGACGAACCTATGGCACGCATGCCACAGCTGCCACGCAGAACCATTTGTGCGGGCACACAATTCCCCAGGCAAACTTACCTGCAATGCACATGCATGCGCCTCTCCCAGCTGATTTTGGGGCCATTTGAGGCCATTTTTGCCCACCCGGAGGCTTGAGGGAATCCTCTGCAGCCTTGAGAGGCTGAAAAACGGGCCCATTTTTTGGCCTTCCGAGGCTGCAGAGGCTTCCCTTGATCCTCCAGGAGGGCGAAAATGGCCTTCCCTGGGCTCCGGAGGCCCTCCAGAGGCTGAAAATGGGCACTTCCGATATTTCCAGAAGGCACGTTTTTCGGCCTTCCGAGGCTGCAAAGGCTTCCCAGGAGGGTGAAAACAGCCTCAAACGGGCCGAAAATCAGCTGGGAGGTGCGCATATGCACAGTGCAGGTAAGGGGGCAAGGTGGGGGCGTTGTGTGTGCATATGCGGGGGGGGGGTGCATTGCATTGTGGGTGCTATCGCCACACCACAACAAAAAGGGTTGTGGCAGGCAAAGCATGTTATGTTTGTGCAAGTGGCGGGCGCTGTCTTCCTGCAGGGGAAGCTCCCAATGTGTGGAAGCGACGGACGTGAGCTTCACGTGCACAAACATAAGTGCCCACCCTGGAGCTGGTGTGCAGCTCCCCTCCTCTCCCCTTCCCGGTCCACAAAGCAGGAGAGGTAGGGTACCACTGCTCCAGGACCACCTGCCCTCATGTCACGGACTCAATTCAGCCCTGGCTTGGGCCTGTATGTGGGTGTGAAGGGGGAGCACACCTGGGCCTTCATTCCTTTTCTTTTTCTGAATGTAGATACTTCGGCTTGTCTTGATTGATGGGACCATATAGTTCGTTTCATGTGTAACTTTTTACCATTTCGGTGGTTCTCTTAGGTTTTTTTTTATTTTTTGTACCTTTGCTCTTCGAATAAAGACCACTGGCGTAGCCCTCCTTACTTGAGCCTTCTTGATCCGTGGTGCTCCTTGAGGGGCAAGCGGCACCATCAATGACCCAGATTTGGTCTGAGGTGGGTTTGGGTGAAACATTGTAAAAGGTGAAGAGGCCTCCCATTTCATCTCTGAAATTCCCGGTTGGACTCATTTTAGGAATTCCCTGCCATGAGGCTTCTCGGGGTATATTATTTCGGCAGGGTTTTTCCCCCCCAACTGTTATTGAAGCCTCACCCCATTTTTACACATCTAAAAAGAGAGACCAAAGCTGTATTAGAATAGAATAGGAATAGGAATAGGATAGAATAGAATAGAATAGAAAATAGAATAGAATAAAATAGAATAGGAATAGGATAGGATAGGATAGAATTAGAAGAGTTGGAAGGGACCTTGGGGGTCTTATAGTCCAACCTCTACACCACTTCAGACAAATGGTTATCCAACATCATCTTAAAAATCTCCAAGTGTTGGAGCATTCACAACCTCCTGAGGTTGTTCCACTGATTAATTGTTCTCACTGGCAGAAATGTCTCTTTAGTTGCTTCTCTCCTGGATTAGTTTCCACCCGTTGCTTCCTGTCCTGCCTTCAGGTGCTTTGGAGGATAGCTTGACTGCTTCTTCTTTGGGGCAGCCCCTGGGATATTGGAAGACTGCTATCATGTCTCCCCTAGTCCTTCTTTTCATGTAGACATACATATTCATACTACTGCAGCCACCATCTTCTTCCCAAGCATTTTTTGTAAAAAAAAAAAAGTAATATTTTTTTGCAGATATTTGCAATTTTGGAGAGGCTTCGTATTCCACACAGTCAGCTTTTGAGGAACTCTGCCAGTGGTCAGTCGGCCATCTCCCAAATTGGCCCAGTTGGGCTGAATCTGCAGAACCTCTTAGACAAAACCATGCGAGCCCCGCAATCTTGGCAAAGGTGCCAGGTATTTCCCCAGCTCTTGATGGGCTCTTAATGTGGTCTCTTGGGGAGGGGGGCCTGCCTTCAAACACCGTTTGCTGGGCCAGTAGACGCACTCCTTCAATGGAGTTTGGTCTGTGAACTCTTCAAATGTTCTTAAACAGCACAGCTCATGTGGCTGAGGGAGCAGCCTGTGTGGTCCCAACACTTGTGATGTTCAAGACGTTCTGGTTGAACATTGGGAAAATCTCCATATGCACATGACAAGGAACTAACAACTCTGTGTGTGTGTGTGTGTGTGTGGTTGGGCCAGGTGGCTGCACAGCTGTTGGTTGGAAAGTCTTTGATATGAATGTGGGATTTATACACTGATCAGTAAGTTGGACTTAATGTTCTCCATGATCCCTCAAATGTGATATTTTAGAATTAAAACTCTACATATAAACGTCAACTGAGCCTACAGGGCCCGTAAAGCTATTAATTCAGTGGTGTAAATTATTCAGTTGGTTGAGGTTGTATCCACAAATACAAGAACAAATATTTTGGGGGCAGGGGGGGAGCAGGAAAGGGAGGGGCTGCTGTATGAGTTCCAAGCCAGCTGCCTCATTCATCACTTCCTTTTTCCCCCCTACAAATTGAACATCAGAACCAAAGCTTAGATTATTTTGTTTTTAATAACATCAGAACTGACAGAATAATGACTGCATTAAAAAATGACTCATGCAAACAAGCCAAAGACCCAGAATAATTTCTTTATGCTGGTTGAAGAATCACAAATTGCCTGATCTCCACCCCACTCTACCAGCTGCCCCAGTTTGCTGTTTCCACTGGGTCTTCCCACAGTGCCAAATTGGTGGCCCTGTTTTGTCTCCTGCGTTGGGCCCACTGGGTTGGGTGTGGAGGAGCAGAGTTGGAAGGGAGCTTTGAGGTCTTCTAGACCAACCCCTTACTCAAGCAGGAGTCCCTGGACCACTCCGACACTTTGAATTCACAATCCCGTGGATGACATATTGAGTTCACCAAGATCTGTTGTCATCTGTAAAAAATTTTTTTTCAAAGAATGCAATATATCCAAAAATTGTATGAGAGAAAAAAAACAACCTTGCAGTGCTATTCAATTGAATCTGATCTTGCTCCATTCTGCAAGGAATTATTTTGCATTATTTAATACAATGAGACTTCTTAGTAAAAGAAAATAACCTACACAGTACTGCCTGCTCATACACTTTACTACTACTCCAGTTCAACCTCACTGTCACATAACATGAAGTGTCACCGAGCTGAGTTGAGCCCTTCCAGGCTTCTCAGTCTCGGGTGCTGGAATGCTTTGAGTCGACTGTGTTTGTGACACCCGGTAACAGGAGAAACCATCTGAGCAATTGTGGGGTCTGCCTATCCCGAGCCCTGGCTTCTTACCCGCCCCTTGCTCTTATTGACATTGTCACATCTTGGAAGCCTCCATGTCAACCCTGAATTGAACCTGGCTGAGTTTCCCTGTGGGAACCAAGGACATTTTCACAGGTGGCTGGTCAGAGGAGGAGCAAATAACCAAGCAACCGGCCAGCACCTGGATTGGACAGCATGACCGGTGACTTGGGATGGGAAACTTTTACTGTTAAACAGGGGAAAGCTGCGGGAAATTTCAGAATCGGCTTTCACCAGTTGTGCCAACATGAAGTATCCAATAAACTGTCCTTTGAGGAAGCTGCCTACCTCGGAGTTCTGTTTACTACGGGTCCTTTACTTGGAATGCTGACATCCTATTTATACATGGAAAGCTTCTACGCAAGCATTGCTTGGGTTCAGGTCTTACAGTTCATTCTGCTGAGACATGCAACACCTTGTCAAGAAGTGTTGGGCGCCATCTGTAACAGCAGCTGCCTGGTGTCAGTGTTCCAACAAACTCCAACCCAATAAACTCCGAGATAAGCATTTTCTCAAAGTTGCATTTTATTAGAGTTGTCATACTGGCACTTCTGGGAAAACCCAAATCTGAGAGTTCCAGGTTTTCTCTTCCCAAAAGAGAAAGATCCGTCCCCTGCACCCACTGGTCCATTACATGGCCCAATGAAATCTTCGTCCCAACTGGAGACATTCTTCCATTCACTCCCCTCCAGATGCAGGGAAACATGTCCTTGACTCTCTGAGAAAATGTTATTGAGTCTAATCTTCCAACTCTCTACTAAATCCCCCCTTCCAAATTCCCAGGCACTAAATATGGCAGCCTCAGAAAATATGGCTTCCAAGGATGACACCTGGATTTCTTTTTGGTCCCTGAGATGGAGAAGGAGGACATTCGAAGGGCTTCTGCAGGAGGGCCACCTGGAGAAAGCTATCTCCAAGGGAGGGAGGATGCACTGAAGCCCTTCCCAATATGCAAAGCTCTATGTGCTGTCGTGGGTAGTTCTCCCCTACCGTGAGGGGAGGAGGGGTTTCTCCTGCAATGTGACTTCATCCAAATCAGGGATCCCCAAACTTGGCCATTTTTAAGACCTGTGGACTTCAATCCCCAGAGTTCCTCAGCCAGCTATGCTGGCTGGAGAATTCTGAGAGTTGGAGTCCACAAGTCTTAAAGTGACCAAGTTTGGGGACCCCTGATCCAAATCAAAGGAAGTTCAGGACAAGGAATGGGCGGGGTCTCCACACCAGCCCTCAATTGCTGTCCCACCAGCTTTCTCACTGGTTGGGTGGAAGATGGCCGGTGATCACACTTAATGTTTTGTGAAGGAGGTGCTTGTCATTTACAGACAATATTTATACATTAATAAAAGCAATACAACCATAAAGAGGAAAAAAACATAAACAAGCACAGCTTGATACAATAATATGCCATGAAATATCATTGGCTTTATAATAATTTACTACAATGTGAAAAACAAACAAACCCCAAGATCTTTTATCCACACAGAATAGGAAATGCTTCCATTTAAAATATGGCAAGCACACAGTAATAATATATACACCACAGATTTGGAATTTCGCTTTGTGCCCAGGACTCCTGCCTCTTTGTGCATCTTCTTTTGTCTGGATTTACAATTTTTAAAAAAATTATTATTTTGTACTCTTTCCCCCTCCCCCCATAGAAATTTATATTCTTTTTGAGTCTAGAATTGAGAAGACGAATACGTTTAATAAAACCAGATGCTATTTAAAATTGCACTCCCTCTCAAGCTGTCCCCATGCAGTTAGCAATAATAATAATAATAAAATATGCTGGGGTTGTTTTTCAAAGCACATTTTGAGGCACTGTGGATCAACTATAAGGAGTAAAACTTAACTTTGATAAGACATGACTACAGTGATATTATTTCTGAGCGCAGTCCGAAGAGAGGCTATCCATGGGGAGGGGGCACAGTCAAGATTGGGGGGGGGAGGCGTGCAATGGAAGAGCCAACCTTTTTTTTTTTAATAACACATCAAAAGGTAAAGCTTTGATCCAGAAGTTGTGGGTGATCCATTCCTGGAGCTGTTTAAGAAGAGACTGGAAGGGTAGAGGGTCTCTTGCTTGAGTAGGAGGCTGGACTAGAAGACCTTCAGGGTTCCTTCCAGCTTGATTCTGATTGATTGACCACTGACTTGACTTCACCTCCTCTGGGGATCTAGCTCTGTGGTTGGCTCGTCTTCCTGACACAGTCTGACCAAGCCATGGAGCTTCTTTTCTGGAGTCCCCATCCCTCCCTGCCAGCTTCTTGGTTTATTCCAACAAGCTCACATCTGGAACAAGCCCAGATTAGCTACTCAAGTCGATTGTGGCCCCCAACTGTTGCTAACCAGCCAAACCGGGTGTCATGGCTTCTCTAAGAGGTAAACCTGGGTGATCAAATGGATCCCAAGCTGCAACCCAAAGGAAGGATATTTCCCGAGAGGGAGCTCACATGGCAGAGGCCGAACGGGGGTGTGTGTGTGTGTGTTTGTGTGTGTGTTGGGAGAGTGGGTATTCACTGTTCTGCCTGCAGAGACAGCAGTTCCCTGTGCTGGAAGAAAGATCCATGGAAAGAGCAGTTGGGTCTTTTCTGTGGTGCTGAAGAAGCAGCTCTGGTTAAGTGTCTCTCCCCCCCCCCCCCCAAAAAAAAATAAAATAAAATGGATTTCCCCTCCCAGCAACATTGGTTTTTTCATGCTTAATGTTAACCGTGTCCTTTCATGCTTTGTCCTTTTGCCCTTTGAGGACGGAATGAGCAGAGACTGTCACTTGTTTTACAGTTTTACTTCATTAGTAGATCACTGGGAATCTCTCTGTCTCTGCTGGCATGAAAATAGATCAGGTTGAGAGCTTCAGCCTTAGAAAAGATCCTACGGAGTTTAATCGTTGTAATGTGCAGTCAAAAGCCAGGCAGGAACTCCCAAAGGACCTCCATGAGTTGGTCCATTCTTTAAAAACAGAAAAACAAAACCTGACTTTCACATCTCACTTTGCAGAGATGGGGGTGTGCTTTGCACACAACGCAACCTCCTGCATTTCTCATTTGCAAGTTTTTTTTTCTACTTTTCTTCTATCCATCACAATCAAAACAGTCCCAAAGCACCCAGAGTTTTAGAGGCCAGAACTGAAGGTGACAATTACACACTGGCTGAACGTCACCCCCCTCCCATGAAACCTTAAACCTGGGATAAGAAAAGCAAGCCACTCTGCCCAAATGGCTCAAGCAAACTCTGGTTTGATGGGATGTCTGAATTACAAAACACAGGCAGTCCTCGACTTAAAACGGTTCATTTAGTGACCAGTGTTACAACGGCACTGAAAAAAGTGACCTGTGACCATTTTCCACAGATACGATCACTGCGACAAGAAAGTTCATAAATTGGGACAAAAGTAACTTAACGATTGTCTTGCTTAGTAACATCAATTTTGGGCTCAATTGTGGCCGTCGTAAGTTGAAGACAGTCTGTATTCCATCCAGTGATGGGATTCAAATAATGTAACAACCGGTTCTCTGCCCTAATGATTTCTTCCAACAACCAGTTCACCAAACCACTCCGAAAGTTAACAACCGGTTCTTGTGAACCGGTGCGAATCAGCTGAATCCCACCATTGATTCCATCCCATTTTAACCTAGGCTAATCTGGTGAGTGAACCCAGAACAACATCATTGGATCTGTTTCTGCTGGTCTCTTTCCATTTCCCGGAAAATAGATGTTTAAGACTGAGAACACAATCTAGAAAAATTCTCTCTGCCTCCACTCTCTTTCTAGACATCCACCGCACAATCCACAAAGTCATGTCGACATATATGAACCCGCTTTGGGGGAAAAAACCCCATCTTTGTTATCGTCTCCAGTAAGCCAATCATTTTTCAGCACTTCCAAAACCCTTTTCGTTCTTTTGTTTTCCCTTCTTGATTGCTTTTTTTATGGCAAGAGAAAAACCAGCAAAAAAATGGAAAAAGGAAAACGAAGGCAGACGAAGAAATGGAAATAAAGCAGTCTGAACCCCCTCTCCCTGCATAGGAATCTGTTTTAGAGCAGAGCAATGGCATAATATAAACCGTACCTGGGAGTCCAACAATCCGTGTTCTAACTATAGTTATTCAGAATAAAAAGGCGGGGGGGAAACAACAATCCCTTGGCGTATATAATTGTCATGTTAATCCAGTTCTCTCGATCTCACCCTGGTTGACTCTGGTGTCCCGTGGTCAATCTGGGTTGGTTATTTTTCTAAGCTGGCCAGCAGGAAACTTCACCCAGAATTTGACCCATTTGGTCACCTCTGTTAAGAGCAGCCTGAGGAGGAGAGCATGTTGGGCGTTATTTCCAGCGGTTTTTTTCCTATAAAATCAGCTGCTCCTTGATGCTTTCAGGTGTTTAGAAATTAGCACAGGATGTCTGCCAATGTGTCCTCAGAGGATGGTGGAACGTCTTCCATCCTAGCCTGGCTCTCCAACTTCCTCGATTGCCTGTCCTGAGCTGAAGAGCTACATGGGTTTGTTTTCGGTTTTGCAAAATGGGAGGCCCTTGGAGTCTCTGGTCTCCATCTCTTGTCGTCTCCTGTACTTCTTGCAGCAACACACTCAGTCCAGACCCATGAAAAACATCATCCCCCTGTTAGAAGATTCCAGCAGCATCGGCCCAGTTGGTAGGAATGGCCTTGTGTTGGGCTGCAAGTGGATTCTGCGATCCCAAGAAGGATCTTCTGGAGACCTTCCCACCACTAATTCACGGGGAAAGCCATTTTCTATTTGGCTTTGCCCATTGACACCATTCTCTCCCGTCTTTATCCTGCAGTCTTCATTCTGTCCCTCCTTCCTTCCTAGAAATTGCAAATATTTTGGGGGAACTGAAAACGGGATTTAAGATTTCCAGTCATGCTGAGGCATCAGAGTTTCTTTTCTTTCTTAAAAAAAAAAAAAAAAAAAGAAGTAACGGTAAAAAGCAGTTACTCCTTTTTGTTGCCCAGAATGCGAAAAGGCCACTTCTGTTCATGGAACCGAAACGGTACGGTGGGAAATGGCTGGAGAAGTGCTTCTGGGGGAGAGCGGCTTGGCCTTTAGACGGAAGGGCGGGGAGGGGGTCGGGAAGGGGGGGGAGCCCGGTTGGGGGGAGGAGCATGAGGAGGAGGAGGCGGAAGCAGCGTGGAAGGGGGGGAAGGGGTGGGGGAGCTTGGGGATGGCGGGGTGTAGATGGGGGCAAGGGGGGGAGGGTGGTAGGAGTTGTTGAGGGGGTATCGGGGGGGCGCCTGGGAGGTCTTCACTCGAGTGAAGTTAATGCAGCGACCCTGAAAGACAAGCAAAAATGAGACCTTAAGGCAGGCCAATGCAAACATTTTCAATGCCTTGGGAAGAGGAGAGGAGAGAATAGCAGAGTTGGAAGGGACCTTGGAGGTCTTCTAGTCCAACCCCCCCGCCTAGGCAGGAAACCCTACACCACTTCAGACAAAGGGTTGTCCAATTTCTTCTTAAAAACTTCCAGTGTTGGAGCATCCACACCTTCTGGAGGCAAGCGGTTCCACTGATTAAAGAGCAGAGTAGAATATTTTGGGCAAGACAAGGAACAACGGATGGAATCGAATCAAGGAGAGAAGCAACCTAGAACTAAGGAATTTCCTGACAGTGGAACAGAGCCGGCTTCCAGAAGTGGTGGGTGCTCCATCACTGGAGGCTTTGAAGAAGAGACTGGGATGGTATAGGTTCTCCT
Source organism: Hydrophis major (assembly GCA_033807585.1). Taxonomy (NCBI): domain Eukaryota; kingdom Metazoa; phylum Chordata; class Lepidosauria; order Squamata; family Elapidae; genus Hydrophis; species Hydrophis major. The sequence continues at coordinate 9,059,368 of CM066334.1, forward strand.
GCTTGAGCAGGGGGGGCTGCACTAGATGACCTCCAAGATCCCTTCCAGCTCTAGTCCTATCCTAGTCCTATTCCATTCTATTCTATTGTCTATTATTTATTCTATTTCTATTCTACATTTTCATTAGAGCATCCTGTGATCATGTGATCACTATTTGTGGCCTTTCCTGCTGGCTTTCTACAAAGTCATTGAAGAGGCCAGTGGGAAGTCACTTTTCAGTGACATCATAACTTTTGAACCATCACCAACTGAAGTGCTGTAGTGTAAGTTGATGGCTACCTATGTTTATTGCTACCTGGGCATTAAAGGACTACTTTATATAGAAAGCAATAAATATTCATAGATAGCAAGGAATATCGGCTCTTGAAAATGTCATTCCTTCCATGCCTGGTTTTGCATGCAAGACTGTGCTGTTGGCACTTTTTCTTTTTAATGCAGAGACTGGAAGGAGGGGAGAGACAGCTTTAAGAGCCCCTGAAGCTTTGAGCTGGAACACATTTGATAGCTGGCTAACAGATGCCTTAAAAAGCCACTGTTTTGTTATGCAAATTCAGAACAGCTGCAGAATCCCAAAAGTGGTTGCCCCAGTAATTAAGGCCCCCATTCCCAATCTTATTAATAATCTTGTTATGGGGGGGGGGACAGCCCTGGAATCTCTTTTAAGGTGGGGAAGGCACATGGGTATTCAGCTATCCTTCTGAAAGTAAAAATAACCTCATTAATGCTGAGAAAATTGCAAACATCGGCCCTTGCAAATGCGAGCCAACCATAAGCCGCCCTGTGACCATCCTCCTTTGTTCTGATTGCAAACAGCTGTGCTTGGTGGCATCCTTCCCCAAGGAAACACATTTCACAATTTTGCTCAGCCCTGTCCTTGGAAATGAGCTTCAGAAATGTGATTAGCCATTTGTCTCTCAAGCAGTATCAAAAAAGGAACAATCCTGCCTCAGTGATGCGAGGCTGGGAAGCATGGGCTGAGGAACATGTCCCCAGAGTCATCTTTGCCACTGTAAGCAGGCCAAGCCAGGGGATTCTGCAGGAAGGAAGGTTTCCTCTCCCACCCTCTGCAAAAGTCAAATTGTGAGCTTACAACCACATGACGGAAGATTTGCCCTTTATTCTTGCCACATGGTGGTGGCTGCCATCCTGGCAATTTGGTGACCAGCATTGGTGGCAGTGCCCTAGGGTGGCTCTCCAATCGAAAAGGGAAATTGGAGTCAAAGAGAAAGAATAAAACCAGGATCTGAAGGAAGAAGAGGCTGAGTTGTGAGCAGCAGGATATGTGTGTGTGTGTGTGTCCCAGAGAAGGACACAGTTTTCTGGTTCCTATTGTAGCATTTGAAATTTGTGAGACAGCAAGACAATGCTTCATAGAAAATACATGTTTTTCTATGAAGCGTGCTTTTCTGCTCATATTACAGAAAATGCATGTTTAAGGATAAAGCAAAAATATCAGGAATGCTTGGCGCAGATATAATACAGCAGCCTTTGTATCTCTTTAGCCTTAATTCTGACATCATTCCTTTGTTATAAAACTGCTCCAGAGGGACCTTTACCAGCTTTTCAATGGAACAAAATTTAAAGGAACAGGAAACAGATTCAGATCACCAGTAGCCCTGGAACTTAGCTGCTTGCGCAGTGAGGGTTAGTCTGGCAAACAATACACACTACACCATAACAGAGTTGGAAGGGACCCTGGAGATCTTCTAGTCCAACCTCTTTCTCAAGCAGAAGATCATTCCAGAAAATCTCCAGTTTGAATTGCCTAACAGCTGAAAAATCCCTTGTCATGCAGACTTTTTATAGTCCCACAAGATTAAAAACCCCAAATAACTATTCTAAGAAGGAAATTACGCAGTTGTTCATTGTTTTAAATATTTGGAGTCATTCTTAATCAAAACCATTTGCCTTTAAGTTACAGACAAGTCAAAGGCTTTTTAATATCACCAAGTCTTTGTTTTCTGTGAATAGCTACATCAAAATGGGTTTCTTTTCTAACTTGGCCTCAGTTACTTCATTGTGTGTGTGTGTGTGTGTGTGTGTGTATTCATTAGAGATACACAATCTTTTGGGGTTGACTTTTGAGCAGAGGGTCATATTCCAATAAGTGGAAGGGAACAGGAGAAAACCAACTATTGTATGGAATGAATTAAAATGTAATTTTAAATAACTAAATTCCATAAGTATATTTATATATAAATGCATTTTTTCTCATATATTTAATAACTTCCCCTTCAATCCTATTACACATGGCAATTCTCTGACAACATTTACAGCAGTGCTTCTCAAACTTGGCCACTTTAAATTGTGTGGATTTCAGCTTCCAGAATTCCTGGCAGGCTGGGGAATTCTGGGAGATGAAGTCCGCACTTTTTAAGAATGGCCGAGTTTGAAAAACACTGACCTAGAGAGAGGGAAACTCAGAGAATTTGTATGCAGCCCTGAGTGAAGGGTACCTTGTCTCCTGGCTGTGGTCGCATGACGGACACCCGGTCGTAGCCTTTCCTCAGAAGAACCCAGAGGGCATCCAGTTTTCCCTGTAAAACAAGGAAATGGCATCACATACCTGTTGCAAGATCGGCAGAAGACAAAAATCAGTTTGCAACAGGCAGAAGCTGCAGTGCACAAAAACGCATTAATGTTATAACATCAGAAATCAAAATGACATATGAGAGAAAAAAGACACCATCCATCTATGGCAGGGGTCTCCAACCTTGGCCACTTTAAGACTTGTGACCAACCCCAACAGGAATATTTTGAAGGTCTCTCAGGATCCTTCACCAAACACTTGAGACGGAAGTACATCTTCCTCACATTCCCACAAACACAGAGGAACAATTTGATGGTCAGTCTTCAGAAGGTTCATGTCAACTCATAAAATATTTCTCTGGTCTTTTTTAGAGTTGCCAACAGAAAGGGAAGGGGGAGCAGTGCAGCCGCTTGCAAAACTGAAAGCACATTCCATTAATGTTTTCAAAGATAGTAACTAGGTCATCTAAGTTTCTGCCAGGCAAATATCTAACTGGAGAGCCTGATTGATGACTCTGGGCTATGGAGGTGTCCCATTGGAGAATATGAATTACGATACGCCCAGGGGGTGGAGAGAAAACCAGGATCAAGGGTGACAATGAATGATGTGTCTCAGCGTTGGCTGCACCCAGGCAGTGCTGGCATGTCTACTCCTAATAAATCTTCTTTAAGCTTTGGGAATCTGGCTAGAGACTCATGATTTAAATGGGAGTAACTACCATAGCCCTGACAGTTCATTTCTCTAGGGTCACTCAAGCTAAGGAACCCTCCATGGACCAGGGAGATATTTCTAAAGTACGTCCAGTTCAGAAAATAAGTAGGCAGCTACAATGAGCCAACTGGGTTGCACGGAAAGCCATGTTGCAAACCTCTCTTAAGTAGGAGGGTTGTGGCTTTTTGGCTTAGCTCCCTTGCACCCACAGACACTACTGGTGAATGTAAACATGCCCAGGCCTGTCTGGAGAGCATGTCTCATTTTTTTCCCGTGCTACAACAGACAGCCCAAAGGATGCACAACACACCAGAGAGAGCAGATGTCAAGATTCCTCCTCCCTCCTGTAAGTCTCACAGTAATTGTGGGTCTGTCATTTTGTCTCTCAGCTGAAGGAGGAGAGGCTACATCAACTCATGAAGGTTTCTCAAACAAATGTGGATAAACAAATGAGCATGTCTTACAATGGCAACATTCCAGATTTCTTAACTATAAAGGAGAAAATAACAATGGAAAGTCATTTTGAAAGGGAAAAAAATGGGCTCCTTGCTGTCTTCTTATTGTAACATGTTTGTAGAGGCTGCTCTTCATCCAAATACCCATCTGCAAGACTTAATTTAAACCAGGTTCTGTGTCCCAGAATGTGATTTTGGTACCACATTTCTCTTTGTTGCTACAGCAATTTTTAATGCCTCCCCAGAGCCTACAAGAAAATGTGCAAAGTCTTCAAAAATGGCTCCCAGAAGAGAAGGGACATAGAACCACAAAACCTGTGCATTGGAAGGACCTTATGGGTTATCTAATCCAACTTTTTTTGGGGGGGATAGGGATGCCAGGAATGATTCAGAACAAGAGGCCATCTAAGTCTATTGATGTGGACCAGAATGTCAACTCATAAAACATTTCTATGCCCATTTTATAGTTGCCAACAGAAAGAGGGAGGGGAAAAGAGTATGAAAGAGCAGTGTAGCAGTTTGGAATCGAAAGTGCATTCTATTCATATTTTACAGAGATTGTAACTGGGTGACTGAAGTTTCTGCTGCGCAAATCTCTAATTGGAGAACGTGATTGATGACTCTTGGCTATGGACGTCTTTCGTTGGAGAATATGAATTATGATACACCCAGAGGGGTGGGGGATCATGGAATCCTGACACAGAGGTTCTCAACCAGATTCCATAACGGACCAAGCCACAGCTGATGGGTCCAGGATAGTGGGGGAGTTCAACCATGACGTGAGATAAAGGCAGATTGTTTGCTCCCACTTCATGGTCCAACATCTCAACTGGTTCATTGCTGTCTCTGGGTTGAGAAAGCTCAGGAGCTTTTTGGATCCAGTGAAAGGGACTCTCCCAATTGAAGGATGCAGACTCTCCCCATGTCCTCCAAATGGAAGGGAAGGGGACATGCCTTCACTTGGCCTAGAGTGGCCAATGGAAGCTGGTTGATCGCCCAAGTCCTCTGACAATTCACCAGCAAAAAGACTGGTGAAACACATTAGCTTGTTGGCTTTTTAGGGAGAAGACCATGAGGAGCTCCAAAGCTGTTGGCCTAGACCTGCTTCTGAGGTGAGTTGGAGAGAAGATGAAGGCAACATTATGGAGGGGGGATATGGCAGAAAAAGGAAAGCAAAACATTGTAGAGAAACTAAAGATGATCAAAGTCCTGCAGATGAAAACATAGACCAGAGGTCTCCAAACTTGGCAACTTGTGGACTTGTGGACTTCAACTCCCAGAATTCCTCAGCCAGCTTCAATTCTGGGAGTTGAAGTCCACAAGTCTTAAAAGTTGCCAAGGTTGGAAACCCCGGAGATAGAAAAATGCTGCAGGATTTGGCTCTGGCTAGTCTAGAAAAAAAGAATTAGGGGTGACATGATAGCAGGGCTGCCCCAAAGAAGAGGGGGTCAAATTATTCCCCAAAGCATCAGAAAGTACGACAAGAAACAATGGACAGAAACTAATCAAGGAGAGAAGCAATCTGGAATTAAGGAGAAACTTCCTAACTGTGAGAACAATTAACCAGTGGAACAGCTGGCCACCAGAAATATTGGGCGCTCCATCACTAGAGGTTTTAAAGAAGACAGTGGACAGTCACTTGTCTGAGATTGTATAGGTTCTCCTGCTTAAGCAAAGGGCTGGACTAGAAGACCTCTAAGGTCCCTCCCAGCTCATTCATTCTCTTCTATTTGGAATAAATTAAACATGGCGGTATAGTGGGATATGTGAACTCAGGGCACGTCCCTTCTTCCTTTCCTTCCCTTCTTCCTTCCCTTCCCTTCCCTTTTTTTCCTTTCCTTCTTCCTTTCCTTTCCTTTCCTTTCCTTCCACTCCACTCCACTCCACCCCCTTCTCTTCTTTTCCTTTCCCTTCTTTCCTTTCCTTTCCTTTCCTTTCCTTTCCTTTCCTTTCCTTCCACTCCACTCCACTCCACTCCACTCCACTCCCTTCTCTTCTTTTCCTTTCCTTCTTCCTTTCCTTCCTTCCCTTCCTTTCTTTTCCTTTCCTTTCCTTTCCTTTCCTTTCCTTTCCTTTCCTTTCCTTTCCTTTCCTTTCCTTTCCTTTCCTTTCCTTTCCTTTCCTTTCCTTTCCTTTCCTTTCCTTTCCTTCCCTTCCTTTCTTTTCCTTTCCCTTCTTTCTTTCCTTTCCTCTCCTCTCCTCTCCTCCCCACTCCCACTCCATAGGAGAATAAAGCATAAAGTTGGTTCTGGCCAGTCCTACGTGGAAGACTCTTCTTAAGGCGTCCAGAATTGTTGTTCTTTTTATTCCAACGAATTCAACGTGGGAGATTGACCCGTGGCCTTCCCGTGACCCACAGTAGATCTCTGGAGCAATGGGGAGCAGGGGGCACCGTTGGTTCTCGGCTGAGGTTAACGAAGGGCTTCCTCCCCTTTAGAAAATCAAAGAGATCACCTACATGCACTCGGAGGGCATCTTGGCCGGTGAGCTGAAGCACGGCCCCCTCGCCCTGGTGGACAAGCTGATGCCCGTCATTATGATCATCATGCGGGACAACACCTACGCCAAGTGCCAGAACGCGCTGCAGCAGGTCATGGCGCGCCAGGTGAGCCAAGGATCAACCCAGGGATATTGAAAGACAGGTAATGAGTCCTGCTGAGTTCATTTTAGCCCGTTCCAGCTGGAAAGTGACCTGCTTTCTAATGAAAAAAAAAAATAGCAAGACTATTAACAAAACAAAGCCGATATTCCCCTCATAAAGATGTTTCAACTGGAGGAGATCCACGTGGGAGCTTCTGGGTGGGTGTCCCTGGAGATCCTCAGATTGTTGGAACTGCCATTGCTAAGTGGCGCAGTCGTGTAGTTTTTCAGCTTAACCACGATGTCCCTTCATCATGGAATTTCTGTTCTCAGTTAGCATAATGAAACAAGCCTCTATAGATGATCTTGAGCCCCTGAGAAAAATGGAGATGCACCCCCAAGTAAAGGATAGTTGAAGAAGCACTTTCTCCTACTATAATCTCATTTTGTTCTCGTGAGCAAAACATGTGTGCACAAGGGTGCCTTGGAGACGGGCAAGGTGGCAGGCACAACCATATATATATTTTGACTTTTTTGAGTCCAACCCTCACGGATGTCCTTCGTGTTTCCTTTTTTAAAAAATTTCTACAGGGGCGGCCTGTCGTGATTTGTGATAAGGAAGATATCGAGACCATCAAAAATAACAAGCGCACCATCAAAGTTCCCCATTCGGTGGACTGTCTGCAGGGCATCCTGAGTGTGATTCCTTTACAGCTGCTGGCTTTCCATCTGGCCGTTCTCAGAGGCTACGACGTAAGTTACACTCTCCCGAACCCCCGAAGTTTTCTCTTCCCAACCAGCCCCAAAAGTTCAATAACATGACATCGGGCTTCCCGTGAGAACCACTACAGCAGGGGCCCGTGGGGCTGCCCTAGAAAGAGAGAAGGACCAGCCTATGGTGCCTCGGCCCTCCCGAGCTCCGTTTTTGCTGGCAGAGGGTTGCAGGAAGCCTGTTCTGACCTCGGCTTCCCCAAGAAGCACTAAGCCGACTCTTTGTCCCAGCAAAACCCCTTTTATTAAACGAAGATGAATTTCTTGCATTCACTTTCAGCCAAAGGCCTGGCCAACAGTCTTCCAAGGGTGTAATTAGGAGCACAGACCTTATCTAGCCTGCCAAGTAAATGTTTCCAAACATGATGCTGATAAGGAAGGACTCAGCACAGAGTCTCTGAGATGCACAGACAGATCTCCACACTGCTGCAATGAATGAACAAATTGTTTCCTGGAGCCCCTCCCCTCCTCTTTTAATCCTTAGGGGAGGGGCCATTCACTGCCCACCTGTGGCTTTACTCCCACATCGACCCTTAGTTTGTACTTGTTCCCTTCTTCTGGCAGCTCTGTGCATGCGCAGGCTGGGAACTGGCTCCAGCTGCTCCCCTGCCTCACTGCTGTCCGAGCCCAAAGGTAGCTGATGACTGCCAGATTGCCCTGACCCCATCTCTGCCTCTGACACAGAGCCCTTATCCAAGCCTTCCTTAGTCTCCAGGACTGGCCCAGGTTCCTCCCCAACCTTCTTACTGCAGTCTGACTCTGCTGCCAACTCCAGTAGCCACTGGCGGGTCATAACAAGGCCGTCCCAGCCGAAAACGGAGTTTGGGAACCTATTTCCACTGGTAGAGGGTTGCAGGAGGCTGTCCCAGCTGAAAATGGAGCTTGGGAGCCTGTTTTCACTGGCAGAGTGCTCTGGCTACGATAGGCAGCCCTGGCATGAGTGGCATTGAACTGGCCATGCCTCACCCACCCATCCACCCCCTGAAACACCACCCTGATGTGGCCCTCAATGAAAACCAAGTTTGATACCCCTGCACTACACCTTTCCGGCTCACTTCAGGCTATGATGTTAGCAGGGTTAAGTGGCCCCAGCAAATTCCTGGGGATGTGAGAACAGGCATTTGTGATTTGTGAGCTAAGCCTGTGTTGAGGAACCATCAAACATCCTTAATTTCTGCCGTGACAAAGATTTTAACAGGTTGTGTATATCCTTTTTCCTTCTTCCAGGTTGACTTTCCAAGAAACTTGGCCAAATCTGTCACGGTTGAATGAGGTGCTTGCCCAAAGTTGACACAAGGGATTTTCCCTCCTCTTCCTCCTTCACTTCTAATACTGAAAAACGCTGATTTTAAAAACATTTCTCCCATGACCAATTCTTACTTCCGATGTAGAAAAACCTTTATACTGTAATTGTTGCGTTTGTGATTGTTAGGGGCTGAATCCACAAAGCTCCTGATTAGCATGGATCAGTGGCAGCGAAGTCAAGAGTCCTGGGTTTTTTCTCCTTATTTTTTTTTTTTAAACTTGTTTATTGTAAAATCCTCATCAGTTATATAAAATTGCATCATTTCCTAGTTATCTCTAGGACATTCAAGAGTGTTGAGCTCGTGCAGGGATATGGAAATGAAATTGCACACGAGAGAGACGGGCTCAAAAATCTCTTCTTTCTCATCAGTGCTCCATTGGGAGAGTCTGGGTGGACCCTTTTTTTTTGGCTCCAAGGTTTCTGTTGGCCAGTGCATCCCTCCCCAACCCCAGTTAGTCCGCATTAGTGCAGCCTGTGCATCCCAGACGTTTGTTCTTTCTCTCCCACTCGTGGAAGGTGGATCGTCTATCTGTCCTCAGTCGCACAGACCTGCGTTTTGGGGTTTGGTGTCACACCTTCAACCCTTTCACAAGGGGGTGAAAATACCTCTCTACCCACTCCTCACCAGTCCCTAAACAGAGACTTGCCTAGCTGGTCCTTCTCAGCTGAAGGCTCTGTGCCAGCCTTTTAATGGGAGTCAAGTCAAATGACTGCAGGTTGACTTAACCGTGGCGTGTTTAAGGGAGGAACAGGGAAATCCCTTTTCTCCAAGTCAGGTAAAAATCTCGGTTTTTCAAGGGATTTATTTTTCAGGGCATCAAAGAGAAACGCCAGCCTTGGAAGGTGAATTGAGGGGCGAGGGGAGGAGTCTGGACTTGAACCAGTGTGGCTGAATGAGAACCCACAGCTGGCTGGGCAGCTCCTGCTTCCCTCGATCAGGGAAGGTGTCTGGTGGGTTCCAGGGGCAAAAGTGGAGTTGGAGAAGGTCTCTTCCAGTGAATCAGGATAAGCAGGGATGAAGAAGGGAGTTGAATCTTCTATCTTGGATATAGTTTCAGTCTGCTCTGCGTAGCGTTCCTATCCCTGATTAAAAAAAAGAGGGGGAAACGCTGGCAGGTTTTGAATTGGAGGGTTGAGGCTTCTGTAAAATGCCTGGTGCGTTTTTGCACTTCAAGGCCCCTCCGTGCTTCCCCAGTTATCAGAAATGGACAGAATTCCTTTCAATCTGAATAGATTTGCTCCGAACAATCTTTTAAATCGGCCCAGCCCTTCTGTACTTGTGGATATGATGCGGATACTTCCGCAGTGGGCAAGAGAGCTAAAATGATTCTAAAATCGATTTTCGATTTAGTGGAGGGAGGAATGCTACAGGGAGGTGTGTGGACTGATAGATCGCCTGGTGTGCTGGAGGGGAAGGAAGGAGGGAGGGAGGGAGGAGGGAAGAAGGGAAGAGAAAGAGAAGGAAGGGGTGGAGAAAGGATGGAAGGAAGGGATAGGAAGATGGATGGAAGAAAGCAAAGCAAAGGAGGGAGGGAGAGGACCAAAGATAAATAGATGCCTCAGGAAGCATCATATAGCTGTGAAATGTAGAGAGGATGCAAACATAATAAAAATCCAGAGTGACCAGAATTTGCCACCCTTCAACTTCCTTCTCATTAGTTAATGGGGCAGACATCGGCACTAAAAAGGGCTTTTCATTGATGTACTTCTAGAATGGAGAAAAGGCAAATTGCCCAGAAACTCAATAGAAATTTAAATTGTGTCAGAATATAAAGGCAAGCTGAATCTAAGCCTGTTCTCAGCACCCTTTTGTTGGCTAAGAAAATATCCTAATAGAGCAAGGCTCTCAACCTTAAGCAAGTTTAAGGCTTGTGGACTTCAACTCCCAGAATCCCTGAGCTACCATGACTGGAGGAGGGATTCTGGGAGCTGAAGTCCACAAGTCTTAAAGCTGTCCAGTTTGAAGGCCCCTGGACACATCCTTCCTTCCTCACTGTGCACTTGGGGGTGGGAGGGGAAGATGACCAGCAGCATCCATGAGTCGGAAGCTAATTTAAGGACCGCTTACTAAGTGTAGAGTAGTCTACTACGGCATGCAGATTCATCCTAAAAGGATGCTTTCTGCTTTTGAAAGAAAGGGTAGTTTGTAGTAAACACTGGAAAGTTCAGAAATTTTTATTGTTAAAAAGAAGTTCCTTGGCCAATGTTGCTCTTTGTGTATTGTCCAGATGCTTAGTGTCCGTCCTTCCCTGGGGGCCGCTGGGTTCCCATCTGAGCTGCCTGTAACATAGTCAAAACTTCGTCTCTGCTACTCTGGCAGGGAGAATGCACTGAACAGGAACGAATAGGTCCCAGCTGTTGTGGCCTATTTCTCCATTGGAAGCCAGATGACATACAAGGCCAGGAGGGAGGCCAAGCCGTAAGGGGAAAGCTCTAGAACCGTGATGACGAACCTATGGCACGCATGCCACAGCTGCCACGCAGAACCATTTGTGCGGGCACACAATTCCCCAGGCAAACTTACCTGCAATGCACATGCATGCGCCTCTCCCAGCTGATTTTGGGGCCATTTGAGGCCATTTTCGCCCACCCGGAGGCTTGAGGGAATCCTCTGCAGCCTTGAGAGGCTGAAAAACGGGCCCATTTTTTGGCCTTCCGAGGCTGCAGAGGCTTCCCTTGATCCTCCAGGAGGGCGAAAATGGCCTTCCCTGGGCTCCGGAGGCCCTCCAGAGGCTGAAAATGGGCACTTCCGATATTTCCAGAAGGCACGTTTTTCGGCCTTCCGAGGCTGCAAAGGCTTCCCAGGAGGGTGAAAACAGCCTCAAACGGGCCGAAAATCAGCTGGGAGGTGCGCATATGCACAGTGCAGGTAAGGGGGCAAGGTGGGGGCGTTGTGTGTGCATATGCGGGGGGGGGGGGCGCATTGCATTGTGGGTGCTATCGCCACACCACAACAAAAAGGGTTGTGGCAGGCAAAGCATGTTATGTTTGTGCAAGTGGCGGGCGCTGTCTTCCTGCAGGGGAAGCTCCCAATGTGTGGAAGCGACGGACGTGAGCTTCACGTGCACAAACATAAGTGCCCACCCTGGAGCTGGTGTGCAGCTCCCCTCCTCTCCCCTTCCCGGTCCACAAAGCAGGAGAGGTAGGGTACCACTGCTCCAGGACCACCTGCCCTCATGTCACGGACTCAATTCAGCCCTGGCTTGGGCCTGTATGTGGGTGTGAAGGGGGAGCACACCTGGGCCTTCATTCCTTTTCTTTTTCTGAATGTAGATACTTCGGCTTGTCTTGATTGATGGGACCATATAGTTCGTTTCATGTGTAACTTTTTACCATTTCGGTGGTTCTCTTAGGTTTTTTTTTATTTTTTGTACCTTTGCTCTTCGAATAAAGACCACTGGCGTAGCCCTCCTTACTTGAGCCTTCTTGATCCGTGGTGCTCCTTGAGGGGCAAGCGGCACCATCAATGACCCAGATTTGGTCTGAGGTGGGTTTGGGTGAAACATTGTAAAAGGTGAAGAGGCCTCCCATTTCATCTCTGAAATTCCCGGTTGGACTCATTTTAGGAATTCCCTGCCATGAGGCTTCTCGGGGTATATTATTTCGGCAGGGTTTTTCCCCCCCAACTGTTATTGAAGCCTCACCCCATTTTTACACATCTAAAAAGAGAGACCAAAGCTGTATTAGAATAGAATAGGAATAGGAATAGGATAGAATAGAATAGAATAGAAAATAGAATAGAATAGAATAGAATAGGAATAGGATAGGATAGGATAGAATTAGAAGAGTTGGAAGGGACCTTGGGGGTCTTATAGTCCAACCTCTACACCACTTCAGACAAATGGTTATCCAACATCATCTTAAAAATCTCCAAGTGTTGGAGCATTCACAACCTCCTGAGGTTGTTCCACTGATTAATTGTTCTCACTGGCAGAAATGTCTCTTTAGTTGCTTCTCTCCTGGATTAGTTTCCACCCGTTGCTTCCTGTCCTGCCTTCAGGTGCTTTGGAGGATAGCTTGACTGCTTCTTCTTTGGGGCACCCCTGGGATATTGGAAGACTGCTATCATGTCTCCCCTAGTCCTTCTTTTCATGTAGACATACATATTCATACTACTGCAGCCACCATCTTCTTCCCAAGCATTTTTTGTAAAAAAAAAAAAGTAATATTTTTTTGCAGATATTTGCAATTTTGGAGAGGCTTCGTATTCCACACAGTCAGCTTTTGAGAAACTCTGCCAGTGGTCAGTCGGCCATCTCCCAAATTGGCCCAGTTGGGCTGAATCTGCAGAACCTCTTAGACAAAACCATGCGAGCCCCGCAATCTTGGCAAAGGTGCCAGGTATTTCCCCAGCTCTTGATGGGCTCTTAATGTGGTCTCTTGGGGAGGGGGGCCTGCCTTCAAACACCGTTTGCTGGGCCAGTAGACGCACTCCTTCAATGGAGTTTGGTCTGTGAACTCTTCAAATGTTCTTAAACAGCACAGCTCATGTGGCTGAGGGAGCAGCCTGTGTGGTCCCAACACTTGTGATGTTCAAGACGTTCTGGTTGAACATTGGGAAAATCTCCATATGCACATGACAAGGAACTAACAACTCTGTGTGTGTGTGTGTGTGTGTGTGTGTGGTTGGGCCAGGTGGCTGCACAGCTGTTGGTTGGAAAGTCTTTGATATGAATGTGGGATTTATACACTGATCAGTAAGTTGGACTTAATGTTCTCCATGATCCCTCAAATGTGATATTTTAGAATTAAAACTCTACATATAAACGTCAACTGAGCCTACAGGGCCCGTAAAGCTATTAATTCAGTGGTGTAAATTATTCAGTTGGTTGAGGTTGTATCCACAAATACAAGAACAAATATTTTGGGGGCAGGGGGGGAGCAGGAAAGGGAGGGGCTGCTGTATGAGTTCCAAGCCAGCTGCCTCATTCATCACTTCCTTTTCCCCCCCTACAAATTGAACATCAGAACCAAAGCTTAGATTATTTTGTTTTTAATAACATCAGAACTGACAGAATAATGACTGCATTAAAAAATGACTCATGCAAACAAGCCAAAGACCCAGAATAATTTCTTTATGCTGGTTGAAGAATCACAAATTGCCTGATCTCCACCCCACTGTACCAGCTGCCCCAGTTTGCTGTTTCCACTGGGTCTTCCCACAGTGCCAAATTGGTGGCCCTGTTTTGTCTCCTGCGTTGGGCCCACTGGGTTGGGTGTGGAGGAGCAGAGTTGGAAGGGAGCTTTGAGGTCTTCTAGACCAACCCCTTACTCAAGCAGGAGTCCCTGGACCACTCCGACACTTTGAATTCACAATCCCGTGGATGACATATTGAGTTCACCAAGATCTGTTGTCATCTGTAAAAAATTTTTTTTCAAAGAATGCAATATATCCAAAAATTGTATGAGAGAAAAAAAACAACCTTGCAGTGCTATTCAATTGAATCTGATCTTGCTCCATTCTGCAAGGAATTATTTTGCATTATTTAATACAATGAGACTTCTTAGTAAAAGAAAATAACCTACACAGTACTGCCTGCTCATACACTTTACTACTACTCCAGTTCAACCTCACTGTCACATAACATGAAGTGTCACCGAGCTGAGTTGAGCCCTTCCAGGCTTCTCAGTCTCGGGTGCTGGAATGCTTTGAGTCGACTGTGTTTGTGACACCCGGTAACAGGAGAAACCATCTGAGCAATTGTGGGGTCTGCCTATCCCGAGCCCTGGCTTCTTACCCGCCCCTTGCTCTTATTGACATTGTCACATCTTGGAAGCCTCCATGTCAACCCTGAATTGAACCTGGCTGAGTTTCCCTGTGGGAACCAAGGACATTTTCACAGGTGGCTGGTCAGAGGAGGAGCAAATAACCAAGCAACCGGCCAGCACCTGGATTGGACAGCATGACCGGTGACTTGGGATGGGAAACTTTTACTGTTAAACAGGGGAAAGCTGCGGGAAATTTCAGAATCGGCTTTCACCAGTTGTGCCAACATGAAGTATCCAATAAACTGTCCTTTGAGGAAGCTGCCTACCTCGGAGTTCTGTTTACTACGGGTCCTTTACTTGGAATGCTGACATCCTATTTTTACATGGAAAGCTTCTACGCAAGCATTGCTTGGGTTCAGGTCTTACAGTTCATTCTGCTGAGACATGCAACACCTTGTCAAGAAGTGTTGGGCGCCATCTGTAACAACAGCTGCCTGGTGTCAGTGTTCCAACAAACTCCAACCCAATAAACTCCGAGATAAGCATTTTCTCAAAGTTGCATTTTATTAGAGTTGTCATACTGGCACTTCTGGGAAAACCCAAATCTGAGAGTTCCAGGTTTTCTCTTCCCAAAAGAGAAAGATCCGTCCCCTGCACCCACTGGTCCATTACATGGCCCAATGAAATCTTCGTCCCAACTGGAGACATTCTTCCATTCACTCCCCTCCAGATGCAGGGAAACATGTCCTTGACTCTCTGAGAAAATGTTATTGAGTCTAATCTTCCAACTCTCTACTAAATCCCCCCTTCCAAATTCCCAGGCACTAAATATGGCAGCCTCAGAAAATATGGCTTCCAAGGATGACACCTGGATTTCTTTTTGGTCCCTGAGATGGAGAAGGAGGACATTCGAAGGGCTTCTGCAGGAGGGCCACCTGGAGAAAGCTATCTCCAAGGGAGGGAGGATGCACTGAAGCCCTTCCCAATATGCAAAGCTCTATGTGCTGTCGTGGGTAGTTCTCCCCTACCGTGAGGGGAGGAGGGGTTTCTCCTGCAATGTGACTTCATCCAAATCAGGGATCCCCAAACTTGGCCATTTTTAAGACCTGTGGACTTCAATCCCCAGAGTTCCTCAGCCAGCTATGCTGGCTGGAGAATTCTGAGAGTTGGAGTCCACAAGTCTTAAAGTGACCAAGTTTGGGGACCCCTGATCCAAATCAAAGGAAGTTCAGGACAAGGAATGGGCGGGGTCTCCACACCAGCCCTCAATTGCTGTCCCACCAGCTTTCTCACTGGTTGGGTGGAAGATGGCCGGTGATCACACTTAATGTTTTGTGAAGGAGGTGCTTGTCATTTACAGACAATATTTATACATTAATAAAAGCAATACAACCATAAAGAGGAAAAAAACATAAACAAGCACAGCTTGATACAATAATATGCCATGAAATATCATTGGCTTTATAATAATTTACTACAATGTGAAAAACAAACAAACCCCAAGATCTTTTATCCACACAGAATAGGAAATGCTTCCATTTAAAATATGGCAAGCACACAGTAATAATATATACACCACAGATTTGGAATTTCGCTTTGTGCCCAGGACTCCTGCCTCTTTGTGCATCTTCTTTTGTCTGGATTTACAATTTTTAAAAAAATTATTATTTTGTACTCTTTCCCCCTCCCCCCATAGAAATTTATATTCTTTTTGAGTCTAGAATTGAGAAGACGAATACGTTTAATAAAACCAGATGCTATTTAAAATTGCACTCCCTCTCAAGCTGTCCCCATGCAGTTAGCAATAATAATAATAATAAAATATGCTGGGGTTGTTTTTCAAAGCACATTTTGAGGCACTGTGGATCAACTATAAGGAGTAAAACTTAACTTTGATAAGACATGACTACAGTGATATTATTTCTGAGCGCAGTCCGAAGAGAGGCTATCCATGGGGAGGGGGCACAGTCAAGATTGGGGGGGGGGGAGGCGTGCAATGGAAGAGCCAACCTTTTTTTTTTTAATAACACATCAAAAGGTAAAGCTTTGATCCAGAAGTTGTGGGTGATCCATCCCTGGAGCTGTTTAAGAAGAGACTGGAAGGGTAGAGGGTCTCTTGCTTGAGTAGGAGGCTGGACTAGAAGACCTTCAGGGTTCCTTCCAGCTTGATTCTGATTGATTGACCACTGACTTGACTTCACCTCCTCTGGGGATCTAGCTCTGTGGTTGGCTCGTCTTCCTGACACAGTCTGACCAAGCCATGGAGCTTCTTTTCTGGAGTCCCCATCCCTCCCTGCCAGCTTCTTGGTTTATTCCAACAAGCTCACATCTGGAACAAGCCCAGATTAGCTACTCAAGTCGATTGTGGCCCCCAACTGTTGCTAACCAGCCAAACCGGGTGTCATGGCTTCTCTAAGAGGTAAACCTGGGTGATCAAATGGATCCCAAGCTGCAACCCAAAGGAAGGATATTTCCCGAGAGGGAGCTCACATGGCAGAGGCCGAACGGGGGGGTGTTTGTGTGTGTGTTGGGAGAGTGGGTATTCACTGTTCTGCCTGCAGAGACAGCAGTTCCCTGTGCTGGAAGAAAGATCCATGGAAAGAGCAGTTGGGTCTTTTCTGTGGTGCTGAAGAAGCAGCTCTGGTTAAGTGTCTCTCCCCCCCCCCCCCCAAAAAAAATAAAATAAAATGGATTTCCCCTCCCAGCAACATTGGTTTTTTCATGCTTAATGTTAACCGTGTCCTTTCATGCTTTGTCCTTTTGCCCTTTGAGGACGGAATGAGCAGAGACTGTCACTTGTTTTACAGTTTTACTTCATTAGTAGATCACTGGGAATCTCTCTGTCTCTGCTGGCATGAAAATAGATCAGGTTGAGAGCTTCAGCCTTAGAAAAGATCCTACGGAGTTTAATCGTTGTAATGTGCAGTCAAAAGCCAGGCAGGAACTCCCAAAGGACCTCCATGAGTTGGTCCATTCTTTAAAAACAGAAAAAAAAAACCTGACTTTCACATCTCACTTTGCAGAGGTGGGGGTGTGCTTTGCACACAACGCAACCTCCTGCATTTCTCATTTGCAAGTTTTTTTTTCTACTTTTCTTCTATCCATCACAATCAAAACAGTCCCAAAGCACCCAGAGTTTTAGAGGCCAGAACTGAAGGTGACAATTACACACTGGCTGAATGTCACCCCCCTCCCATGAAACCTTAAACCTGGGATAAGAAAAGCAAGCCACTCTGCCCAAATGGCTCAAGCAAACTCTGGTTTGATGGGATGTCTGAATTACAAAACACAGGCAGTCCTCGACTTAAAACGGTTCATTTAGTGACCAGTGTTACAACGGCACTGAAAAAAGTGACCTGTGACCATTTTCCACAGATACGATCACTGCGACAAGAAAGTTCATAAATTGGGACAAAAGTAACTTAACGATTGTCTTGCTTAGTAACATCAATTTTGGGCTCAATTGTGGCCGTCGTAAGTTGAAGACTGTCTGTATTCCATCCAGTGATGGGATTCAAATAATGTAACAACCGGTTCTCTGCCCTAATGATTTCTTCCAACAACCAGTTCACCAAACCACTCCGAAAGTTAACAACCGGTTCTTGTGAACCGGTGCGAATCAGCTGAATCCCACCATTGATTCCATCCCATTTTAACCTAGGCTAATCTGGTGAGTGAACCCAGAACAACATCATCGGATCTGTTTCTGCTGGTCTCTTTCCATTTCCCGGAAAATAGATGTTTAAGACTGAGAACACAATCTAGAAAAATTCTCTCTGCCTCCACTCTCTTTCTAGACATCCACCGCACAATCCACAAAGTCATGTCGACATATATGAACCCGCTTTGGGGGAAAAAACCCCATCTTTGTTATCGTCTCCAGTAAGCCAATCATTTTTCAGCACTTCCAAAACCCTTTTCGTTCTTTTGTTTTCCCTTCTTGATTGCTTTTTTTATGGCAAGAGAAAAACCAGCAAAAAAATGGAAAAAGGAAAACGAAGGCAGACGAAGAAATGGAAATAAAGCAGTCTGAACCCCCTCTCCCTGCATAGGAATCTGTTTTAGAGCAGAGCAATGGCATAATATAAACCGTACCTGGGAGTCCAACAATCCGTGTTCTAACTATAGTTATTCAGAATAAAAAGGCGGGGGGGAAACAACAATCCCTTGGCGTATATAATTGTCATGTTAATCCAGTTCTCTCGATCTCACCCTGGTTGACTCTGGTGTCCCGTGGTCAATCTGGGTTGGTTATTTTTCTAAGCTGGCCAGCAGGAAACTTCACCCAGAATTTGACCCATTTGGTCACCTCTGTTAAGAGCAGCCTGAGGAGGAGAGCATGTTGGGCGTTATTTCCAGCGGTTTTTTTCCTATAAAATCAGCTGCTCCTTGATGCTTTCAGGTGTTTAGAAATTAGCACAGGATGTCTGCCAATGTGTCCTCAGAGGATGGTGGAACGTCTTCCATCCTAGCCTGGCTCTCCAACTTCCTCGATTGCCTGTCCTGAGCTGAAGAGCTACATGGGTTTGTTTTCGGTTTTGCAAAATGGGAGGCCCTTGGAGTCTCTGGTCTCCATCTCTTGTCGTCTCCTGTACTTCTTGCAGCAACACACTCAGTCCAGACCCATGAAAAACATCATCCCCCTGTTAGAAGATTCCAGCAGCATCGGCCCAGTTGGTAGGAATGGCCTTGTGTTGGGCTGCAAGTGGATTCTGCGATCCCAAGAAGGATCTTCTGGAGACCTTCCCACCACTAATTCACGGGGAAAGCCATTTTCTATTTGGCTTTGCCCATTGACACCATTCTCTCCCGTCTTTATCCTGCAGTCTTCATTCTGTCCCTCCTTCCTTCCTAGAAATTGCAAATATTTTTGGGGAACTGAAAACGGGATTTAAGATTTCCAGTCATGCTGAGGCATCAGAGTTTCTTTTCTTTCTTTAAAAAAAAAAAAAAAAAAGAAGTAACGGTAAAAAGCAGTTACTCCTTTTTGTTGCCCAGAATGCGAAAAGGCCACTTCTGTTCATGGAACCGAAACGGTACGGTGGGAAATGGCTGGAGAAGTGCTTCTGGGGGAGAGCGGCTTGGCCTTTAGACGGAAGGGCGGGGAGGGGGTCGGGAAGGGGGGGGAGCCCGGTTGGGGGGAGGAGCATGAGGAGGAGGAGGCGGAAGCAGCGTGGAAGGGGGGGAAGGGGTGGGGGAGCTTGGGGATGGCGGGGTGTAGATGGGGGCAAGAGGGGGAGGGTGGTAGGAGTTGTTGAGGGGGTATCGGGGGGGCGCCTGGGAGGTCTTCACTCGAGTGAAGTTAATGCAGCGACCCTGAAAGACAAGCAAAAATGAGACCTTAAGGCAGGCCAATGCAAACATTTTAAATGCCTTGGGAAGAGGAGAGGAGAGAATAGCAGAGTTGGAAGGGACCTTGGAGGTCTTCTAGTCCAACCCCCCCGCCTAGGCAGGAAACCCTACACCACTTCAGACAAAGGGTTGTCCAATTTCTTCTTAAAAACTTCCAGTGTTGGAGCATCCACACCTTCTGGAGGCAAGCGGTTCCACTGATTAAAGAGCAGAGTAGAATATTTTGGGCAAGACAAGGAACAACGGATGGAATCGAATCAAGGAGAGAAGCAACCTAGAACTAAGGAATTTCCTGACAGTGGAACAGAGCCGGCTTCCAGAAGTGGTGGGTGCTCCATCACTGGAGGCTTTGAAGAAGAGACTGGGATGGTATAGGTTCTCCTGCTTGAGCAGGGGGGGCTGCACTAGATGACCTCCAAGATCCCTTCCAGCTCTAGTCCTATCCTAGTCCTATTCCATTCTATTCTATTCTCTATTATTTATTCTATTTCTATTCTACATTTTCATTAGAGCATCCTGTGATCATGTGATCACTATTTGTGGCCTTTCCTGCTGG
Source organism: Hydrophis major (assembly GCA_033807585.1). Lineage (NCBI taxonomy): Eukaryota > Metazoa > Chordata > Lepidosauria > Squamata > Elapidae > Hydrophis > Hydrophis major. Next base: position 9,079,338 of record CM066334.1, read on the forward strand.
CTTTCTACAAAGTCATTGAAGAGGCCAGTGGGAAGTCACTTTTCAGTGACATCATAACTTTCGAACCATCACCAACTGAAGTGCTGTAGTGTAAGTTGATGGCTACCTATGTTTATTGCTACCTGGGCATTAAAGGACTACTTTATATAGAAAGCAATAAATATTCATAGATAGCAAGGAATATCGGCTCTTGAAAATGTCATTCCTTCCATGCCTGGTTTTGCATGCAAGACTGTGCTGTTGGCACTTTTTCTTTTTAATGCAGAGACTGGAAGGAGGGGAGAGACAGCTTTAAGAGCCCCTGAAGCTTTGAGCTGGAACACATTTGATAGCTGGCTAACAGACGCCTTAAAAAGCCACTGTTTTGTTATGCAAATTCAGAACAGCTGCAGAATCCCAAAAGTGGTTGCCCCAGTAATTAAGGCCCCCATTCCCAATCTTATTAATAATCTTGTTATGGGGGGGGGGGGGGGACAGCCCTGGAATCTCTTTTAAGGTGGGGAAGGCACATGGGTATTCAGCTATCCTTCTGAAAGTAAAAATAACCTCATTAATGCTGAGAAAATTGCAAACATCGGCCCTTGCAAATGCGAGCCAACCATAAGCCGCCCTGTGACCATCGTCCTTTGTTCTGATTGCAAACAGCTGTGCTTGGTGGCATCCTTCCCCAAGGAAACACATTTCACAATTTTGCTCAGCCCTGTCCTTGGAAATGAGCTTCAGAAATGTGATTAGCCATTTGTCTCTCAAGCAGTATCAAAAAAGGAACAATCCTGCCTCAGTGATGCGAGGCTGGGAAGCATGGGCTGAGGAACATGTCCCCAGAGTCATCTTTGCCACTGTAAGCAGGCCAAGCCAGGGGATTCTGCAGGAAGGAAGGTTTCCTCTCCCACCCTCTGCAAAAGTCAAATTGTGAGCTTACAACCACATGACGGAAGATTTGCCCTTTATTCTTGCCACATGGTGGTGGCTGCCATCCTGGCAATTTGGTGACCAGCATTGGTGGCAGTGCCCTAGGGTGGCTCTCCAATCGAAAAGGGAAATTGGAGTCAAAGAGAAAGAATAAAACCAGGATCTGAAGGAAGAAGAGGCTGAGTTGTGAGCAGCAGGATATGTGTGTGTGTGTGTGTCCCAGAGAAGGACACAGTTTTCTGGTTCCTATTGTAGCATTTGAAATTTGTGAGACAGCAAGACAATGCTTCATAGAAAATACATGTTTTTCTATGAAGCGTGCTTTTCTGCTCATATTACAGAAAATGCATGTTTAAGGATAAAGCAAAAATATCAGGAATGCTTGGCGCAGATATAATACAGCAGCCTTTGTATCTCTTTAGCCTTAATTCTGACATCATTCCTTTGTTATAAAACTGCTCCAGAGGGACCTTTACCAGCTTTTCAATGGAACAAAATTTAAAGGAACAGGAAACAGATTCAGATCACCAGTAGCCCTGGAACTTAGCTGCTTGCGCAGTGAGGGTTAGTCTGGCAAACAATACACACTACACCATAACAGAGTTGGAAGGGACCCTGGAGATCTTCTAGTCCAACCTCTTTCTCAAGCAGAAGATCATTCCAGAAAATCTCCAGTTTGAATTGCCTAACAGCTGAAAAATCCCTTGTCATGCAGACTTTTTATAGTCCCACAAGATTAAAAACCCCAAATAACTATTCTAAGAAGGAAATTACGCAGTTGTTCATTGTTTTAAATATTTGGAGTCATTCTTAATCAAAACCATTTGCCTTTAAGTTACAGACAAGTCAAAGGCTTTTTAATATCACCAAGTCTTTGTTTTCTGTGAATAGCTACATCAAAATGGGTTTCTTTTCTAACTTGGCCTCAGTTACTTCATTGTGTGTGTGTGTGTGTGTGTGTGTGTATTCATTAGAGATACACAATCTTTTGGGGTTGACTTTTGAGCAGAGGGTCATATTCCAATAAGTGGAAGGGAACAGGAGAAAACCAACTATTGTATGGAATGAATTAAAATGTAATTTTAAATAACTAAATTCCATAAGTATATTTATATATAAATGCATTTTTTCTCATATATTTAATAACTTCCCCTTCAATCCTATTACACATGGCAATTCTCTGACAACATTTACAGCAGTGCTTCTCAAACTTGGCCACTTTAAATTGTGTGGATTTCAGCTTCCAGAATTCCTGGCAGGCTGGGGAATTCTGGGAGATGAAGTCCACACTTTTTAAGAATGGCCGAGTTTGAAAAACACTGACCTAGAGAGAGGGAAACTCAGAGAATTTGTATGCAGCCCTGAGTGAAGGGTACCTTGTCTCCTGGCTGTGGTCGCATGACGGACACCCGGTCGTAGCCTTTCCTCAGAAGAACCCAGAGGGCATCCAGTTTTCCCTGTAAAACAAGGAAATGGCATCACATACCTGTTGCAAGATCGGCAGAAGACAAAAATCAGTTTGCAACAGGCAGAAGCTGCAGTGCACAAAAACGCATTAATGTTATAACATCAGAAATCAAAATGACATATGAGAGAAAAAAGACACCATCCATCTATGGCAGGGGTCTCCAACCTTGGCCACTTTAAGACTTGTGACCAACCCCAACAGGAATATTTTGAAGGTCTCTCAGGATCCTTCACCAAACACTTGAGACGGAAGTACATCTTCCTCACATTCCCACAAACACAGAGGAACAATTTGATGGTCAGTCTTCAGAAGGTTCATGTCAACTCATAAAATATTTCTCTGGTCTTTTTTAGAGTTGCCAACAGAAAGGGAAGGGGGAGCAGTGCAGCCGCTTGCAAAACTGAAAGCACATTCCATTAATGTTTTCAAAGATAGTAACTAGGTCATCTAAGTTTCTGCCAGGCAAATATCTAACTGGAGAGCCTGATTGATGACTCTGGGCTATGGAGGTGTCCCATTGGAGAATATGAATTACGATACGCCCAGGGGGTGGAGAGAAAACCAGGATCAAGGGTGACAATGAATGATGTGTCTCAGCGTTGGCTGCACCCAGGCAGTGCTGGCATGTCTACTCCTAATAAATCTTCTTTAAGCTTTGGGAATCTGGCTAGAGACTCATGATTTAAATGGGAGTAACTACCATAGCCCTGACAGTTCATTTCTCTAGGGTCACTCAAGCTAAGGAACCCTCCATGGACCAGGGAGATATTTCTAAAGTACGTCCAGTTCAGAAAATAAGTAGGCAGCTACAATGAGCCAACTGGGTTGCACGGAAAGCCATGTTGCAAACCTCTCTTAAGTAGGAGGGTTGTGGCTTTTTGGCTTAGCTCCCTTGCACCCACAGACACTACTGGTGAATGTAAACATGCCCAGGCCTGTCTGGAGAGCATGTCTCATTTTTTTCCCGTGCTACAACAGACAGCCCAAAGGATGCACAACACACCAGAGAGAGCAGATGTCAAGATTCCTCCTCCCTCCTGTAAGTCTCACAGTAATTGTGGGTCTGTCATTTTGTCTCTCAGCTGAAGGAGGAGAGGCTACATCAACTCATGAAGGTTTCTCAAACAAATGTGGATAAACAAATGAGCATGTCTTACAATGGCAACGTTCCAGAGTTCTTAACTATAAAGGAGAAAATAACAATGGAAAGTCATTTTGAAAGGGAAAAAAATGGGCTCCTTGCTGTCTTCTTATTGTAACATGTTTGTAGAGGCTGCTCTTCATCCAAATACCCATCTGCAAGACTTAATTTAAACCAGGTTCTGTGTCCCAGAATGTGATTTTGGTACCACATTTCTCTTTGTTGCTACAGCAATTTTTAATGCCTCCCCAGAGCCTACAAGAAAATGTGCAAAGTCTTCAAAAATGGCTCCCAGAAGAGAAGGGACATAGAACCACAAAACCTGTGCATTGGAAGGACCTTATGGGCTATCTAATCCAACTTTTTTTGGGGGGGATAGGGATGCCAGGAATGATTCAGAACAAGAGGCCATCTAAGTCTATTGATGTGGACCAGAATGTCAACTCATAAAACATTTCTATGCCCATTTTATAGTTGCCAACAGAAAGAGGGAGGGGAAAAGAGTATGAAAGAGCAGTGTAGCAGTTTGGAATCGAAAGTGCATTCTATTCATATTTTACAGAGATTGTAACTGGGTGACTGAAGTTTCTGCTGCGCAAATCTCTAATTGGAGAACGTGATTGATGACTCTTGGCTATGGACGTCTTTCGTTGGAGAATATGAATTATGATACACCCAGAGGGGTGGGGGATCATGGAATCCTGACACAGAGGTTCTCAACCAGATTCCATAACGGACCAAGCCACAGCTGATGGGTCCAGGATAGTGGGGAAGTTCAACCATGACGTGAGATAAAGGCAGATTGTTTGCTCCCACTTCATGGTCCAACATCTCAACTGGTTCATTGCTGTCTCTGGGTTGAGAAAGCTCAGGAGCTTTTTGGATCCAGTGAAAGGGACTCTCCCAATTGAAGGATGCAGACTCTCCCCATGTCCTCCAAATGGAAGGGAAGGGGACATGCCTTCACTTGGCCTAGAGTGGCCAATGGAAGCTGGTTGATCGCCCAAGTCCTCTGACAATTCACCAGCAAAAAGACTGGTGAAACACATTAGCTTGTTGGCTTTTTAGGGAGAAGACCATGAGGAGCTCCAAAGCTGTTGGCCTAGACCTGCTTCTGAGGTGAGTTGGAGAGAAGATGAAGGCAACATTATGGAGGGGGGATATGGCAGAAAAAGGAAAGCAAAACATTGTAGAGAAACTAAAGATGATCAAAGTCCTGCAGATGAAAACATAGACCAGAGGTCTCCAAACTTGGCAACTTGTGGACTTGTGGACTTCAACTCCCAGAATTCCTCAGCCAGCTTCAATTCTGGGAGTTGAAGTCCACAAGTCTTAAAAGTTGCCAAGGTTGGAAACCCCGGAGATAGAAAAATGCTGCAGGATTTGGCTCTGGCTAGTCTAGAAAAAAAGAATTAGGGGTGACATGATAGCAGGGCTGCCCCAAAGAAGAGGGGGTCAAATTATTCCCCAAAGCATCAGAAAGTAAGACAAGAAACAATGGACAGAAACTAATCAAGGAGAGAAGCAATCTGGAATTAAGGAGAAACTTCCTAACTGTGAGAACAATTAACCAGTGGAACAGCTGGCCACCAGAAATATTGGGCGCTCCATCACTGGAGGTTTTAAAGAAGACAGTGGACAGTCACTTGTCTGAGATTGTATAGGTTCTCCTGCTTAAGCAAAGGGCTGGACTAGAAGACCTCTAAGGTCCCTCCCAGCTCATTCATTCTCTTCTATTTGGAATAAATTAAACATGGCGGTATAGTGGGATATGTGAACTCAGGGCACGTAAATAGTTTGAATTTAGTTTGGAAGCTAACATGCTTCCAACATGTGCAACAGTATTGCAGGAAAAATAGGCAGCCTCCTGGTCCTGGAATTCAGCTACCAAAATATCAAGTTTATTTTTCTTCCTTTTTTTTTTTAAAAAAAAAAAAGGAATAATATTCTAGTCCTTCTACAGCATTGGAATCTTGAAATCCCAATAAATGTCTGGATCAAGTTTCTATTGAACTTTTGTGACCTTCACAATCCCTTCTTTTTTCTCAAGGTCTGGCAAAAGCAGAATTAATTATGCAAAGCCAAGCAACCCTCCCATCCCCCCCAAAAGAAGTGAAAACAAAATATATTCGCGCTAGAAATGCCTAATTTATGCATGCCACAAAACCCAGCTTTTCTTGGCCCAAGAGGCTGATATTTTTAGGACAATCTTTAATCATAACGCAGTATAAGCAGTGCTGGGTGAATAGAAAAGGAGATATCAATATAAAATATTATATGAATATAAAAGGGGGAAAAATGACATTGCTATAGGCGTACACTACACGCCATCCAACCAAGCAGAAGAAATGGGCGAACTCTTTACTAATCAATGAACAAAGGTTGGTATGTAACAAATGTCCTTCACATGCACGTCAAGCTTCACCCTTGAAGTTAGGAAGGTGAGATGGTCACCTGCCCATTTTAGAATAATGCTATGACGTTGCCTTGAGCATCAGTCAGGGGAATCCAGAAACAAGCCAATCCTTGGATGGGTCCAGAGATAACAGGCTGGAAGTTATTTGCTCAAAATTGGAAAAATGAAAAGATTCTGGTGGTGGTGGTGGAGGAGATTAAGAAAACAATGGAATGTGCAGAAATGAGTAAATAAACACTGGCCATTAGAGAGCAAGAAGAAAGGGAGTACTATCAGATTTGGGATTTATTTTTATAGATGGTTGGAAAATAAAATGAGAAATTAAATGACGCGGTAACAATGTAATATTATGATATATAATGCTGGATAGATTACAATACGAATGTAAACTTAGAAAGAAATGTATACAAATATTAATATGTGCACAGGATACATGTACAGACGACACACTGTATAACTGAAATATGGTTTTATTTGATGTTTTTGTATAAAAATAAAAAACTATTTACATGGGGTGGGGGTAAAGATAGCAGGCTGGAAGAGACACCCTATTTCTATGCCAAAGTCACAGTATGAACACATGTTCACCTGGACAGCAATTTTTATATGCACATTTAATCATGGCTTGTTTCCATGCTGGTTTTGAGGGGGGAAAGTCTAGTTTTTTTCCATAGGTGGTGTGGCTCCAAAGATTAAATCCAAGGTTGATCTGATAAAGAGAAAAGCCCCTTTGTAGTGGGGGGAGGGGGGGGACGGCACATTCTGCCTTCCTCTCTTTGGCTAAGCTCTATTCAGACTGTCAAACATAGCCAGGAATTTGGCTCCAAACACCGAGAAGTGGAGGCAAGCTTGCAAATAAAGCTGTTATACTTTGTCTCATATTTTAAATTCTGCTAAGGCTGGAAACGGGCAGGATTCCTGGTCATCCCTCCCTAGAAGTTGTTATGAATAGACAAGGATCCCAAATCCAAGTTTATTTTATAAGTGAGTGGGGTGTGGGGGAAGGAGGCAGAGGATTCAAATGGCGGGAGGACAGGACTTAACCCCTTCCTCTCCAATCACCCTTTCCCCGCTTCTTCTTCCTCATTACCAGGTTTACAAAATAAGTCCAGCATGGTGGCAAGGGAGAGAGTTGAGCCAGGGGTAGAAAACTGGCACAAGTAAGTCGATTCTAGGAAAGCTCTGAAGTCGTTATGGATGAATTCCATAATGCTGTGTATTAAATCAGGGGTGGTCTCCAACCTCGGCAATATTAAGCCCCAAGGACTTCAACTCCCAGAATTGCCCAGCCAGCCAGAGACATACCTTGATTGGCGAGTACCACTTCTGTGGTGAGGAGGACCTGCGGTTGCTGCTTCCAAGATTCCTTGGCTCTGGGAATTCGTACTCTTGTTCTGGCATCTTGATGCGGGCGTTCTTGGCCTTCTCCAGCTTCGCCCCTTCTTCGGTCGATCCCTTTTCTCCCCAACGAACCTGAAAGGGAAACACCTCCATCTACCTGAGCTGAAAATGGGCGGATTTCAAATGCTGTGTGCAAACCAAACTGGTTGTTACATGGTTTGAATCCCACCACTGGGCAGGGGTCTCCAACCTTGGCAACTTTAAGAGTTGTGGACTTCAACTCCTAGAATTCCTCAGCAATCCCGATTGAAGAACACAGACGCTTCCTGTGTCCAAGCAGAAGAGCCTTGGAGGACCATGTCCTCCAAATGGAAGGGAAGGGGACATGCCTTCACTTGGCCTAGAGTGGCCAATGGAAGCTGGTTGATCGCCCAAGTCCTCTGACAATTCACCAGCAAAAAGACTGGTGAAACACATTAGCTTGTTGGCTTTTTAGGGAGAAGACCATGAGGAGCTCCAAAGCTGTTGGCCTAGACCTGCTTCTGAGGTGAGTTGGAGAGAAGATGAAGGCAACATTATGGAGGGGGGATATGGCAGAAAAAGGAAAGCAAAACATTGTAGAGAAACTAAAGATGATCAAAGTCCTGCAGATGAAAACATAGACCAGAGGTCTCCAAACTTGGCAACTTTTAAGACTTGTGGACTTCAACTCCCAGAATTCCTCAGCCAGCTTCTTTCTTTCTCTCTTTCTTTCTTTCTTTCTTTCTTTCTTTCTTTCTTTCTTTCTTTCTTTCTTTCTTTCTTTCTTTCTTTCTCTCTCTCTCTCCCTCTCTCTCCCTCTCTCTCCCTCTCACTTTCACTCTTTTAGAGGTGATTCCAGGCACTTTATAACCACAAAACCCACAAGATAAAACATCAAAATGCTTAAACAATAAATGTGCCTTCCCCACTCCAAAGGGTGTAAAAGCTATGCTGGTGAGGGGAGAACAAGGGATGCCTGCTAGTAAGATTGAACACAAATCACCGCGGCCTGACGGATTACATCCCAGAGTTTTAAAGGGGCTGGCAGAGGTCATCTGCCAGCATATCTTCCAAAAATCCTGGAGCACCGGGGAACTACCAGAGGACTGGAAAAGAGCTGATGTGGTTCCCATCTTCAAAAAAGGAAGAAAAGAAAAAAGAAAAACAGACCCAGGAAACTACAGACCAATCAGCCTAATATCAATAGCCAGGAAGATACTGGAAAAGATAATAATAAAAAAAAACAGTCACCACACTATAAAAAAAATGTTGAGACTCTAGAAAAAGTACAGAGAAGAGCAACCAGGATGATGAGGGGACTGGAGGCTGAAACATATGATGGACGGTTGCAGGAACCAGGGGAGATAGGAGAGCATCTTTCAATATCTGAGGGACTGCCCCAGAGAGGAGGAAGGGGTCAAGCTATTACCCAAGGCATCTGAAGGCCAGAGAAGGAACAATGGATGGAAACTGATCAAGGAGAGAGATTCAACCTGGAAATAAGGAGAAACTTTCTGACAGGGAGAACAATCCACCCATGGAACAGAAGTTGCCTTTGGAAGTTGTGGGAGCTTCATCACTTGAGGCTTTGAAGAAGAGACTGGACTGCCATCTGCCAGAAATGGTGTAGGGTCTCCTACTTGGGGGGGGGTTGGACTAGATGACCTACAAGGTCCCTTCCAACTCTGATTATCTGTTATCTGTTAAGATAGGGCTGGCTGTGGGATGCTGGCATTGGAAGGAGGAACTCTCTTCCTCCCTGAAGGGACAAGCCAGAATATGGGAACAGGGCCGTAGTTTTCCTCATAGTCCTTGGCTCTCTTTGTCCCCTCCTCACAACAAAGTGGCAGGCAGTTCCAGGGTCAGCTGAGGAGGAAAAGGCGGAGGCTTCACCGGGGCTCTGCTGAGGGTTGTGAGGGGAAGGGAATGTAGGAGATGAGGAGGCACAGCCCAAGGGCAGCGTCAAATGCATCATCAGTTTGGAGTCATTGTGTTCTCAGAAGAGACCTAAGTTCAGCTCCCTATGAATTCCATTCTCCATCATCCAGGTCACGGTTGTCCTGGGAAAGTTGCTTTTCCAAAAGGCAACGGGACTTTCTTGTTTTTTTTTCATTGAAACTTGAGAACTGAACCTGGTATTCATTGAACCTGGGGCCATTCAAATAAACTTGGTTCAAGTAGATTGTGTTTATAAACTGGCCTGCGGGGAATTTTCCCCTTCAGTGTTGTGGTTAGCCAGCAGCAGGTGCGGATGACTGAGGAGAGCGAGGACTCGGATGAGGGGCCAGGACTATCAGGGATTGGACTGCTGCCTTCAGAGATTGTGGGGGCTGGCAGCAGTGATGAGGAGGTTCCCAAGGAGCCTGAGCCAAGTGTGTGTGCACGCAAGGTTGCTCCCAGGAAAGAGCAGCAGCAACAGCACAGGCGACTCAGGAGTAAGGCTGCAAAGTAATGACCCCACTTTCAAAAAGATAATGTACTTTGCAGAAAGCAAAGACATTTTGAAACTCCAGCCTCAGGGACATTCCAGTATCCTGAGTATGTATTTGAAGATTGTTGTATTGCAAATTATTTCTTGTCTGTTATCTTTTGGCAAGTCTCACACAGTTTGGCAAGGCTTGTGCTTATCACAGCTAATTATTTTGCAAAAGCATTACAAGGTTTCTGTTCCTTTTGGATTGTGTTTGATTTGTTGGAAAAGAGCATTCGGTGGCAACCGGAAACAGGGAGCAGCCTACCTCCATCCGCTTAATGCCTCCAACTCCACGCCCGCCATAATAGGAAGCATCCACCGTTGGCCACTTCTTTTTGGGAAGTCCATCATCATCTTCCTCCTAAAAGAGAGAGAGAGAAAATATGGGCATCAACATTGAACTATGAGAAGTTCTAATCCTTGGATTGAAAGAAGACGTTGTGAAGAACTCCATTTACATTTTAAAATAAAAATCTTCTGGCTTATACCATTGTTTATTCAGCCATTACTTTATTGGTTACCAGACAAATCAGACATTATTCTGGAGTTTGTGTTGACTTTTCTTCTTCCCAGATTTTATTTATCCTCTGAAGCAAATTGTCTCCGTTTCCCCCCTTCTTTTTCTCCTAAAGTGAAAATCTGACTCAAAAATTCTCCCGGTGAATTAGCAAAGCATAATATTCAGAGGATCCATAGCTACATTTAGGCAGGTGTGTTACATTTTCGACTTCATAAGGGAAATATTTGGAAGAACAAAGCCAGCAGTGTTTCATCACCACAATGGAGATGTGCAAAAGCATTTTGGTTCAGAGGTTTTGCCACCTCCTCCAGACGTGTTCCTGGCCATAGCCTGCCTAGATTTGGTTTGTGCAGCAGGAAAGAAAGCACAGCCTTGGAATAGGCTTATTATTTTTGTTTTATTTACTTACTGGCTCGATACTCATGCTTCACTACGAAACTACGGGCTTAGTTTTTGGGGAGGAAAATAAGGGGAAAAATATTCTGCCACTGCCTACCAGCATCCATCGGTATTCATCTGGCTACGGTCCTGTCAGTCTGTGAGAGAGTTGAGGGCTGTTTGGAAACTGAAGCAGTATTTGCTGTGTGAGCAAGAAGACAGCAAGGAGCCTGGGCGTGGCTTAGCTCAACTGTTCTGGACTAAAGCTGCTTGCTGCTGTAAAACTGAAGCTGAAACTCCTCTCCTCTGCTTGTGTTTTGTATTTGGGACAGATTTCTTTCCAGGTGGGGAGGGGGAGTAGAACTCCTCAGCATCAGAGCGTGTTAATAATAATAATAATATAGGAATTACTCTAAATGCTCTGATGGTCATTTCGAAAAATCCTTTCTTAGTGAGCCCCAAGAGGAACATACGGGCCCAATTTCAAGTTTGTAGGCTTTATGGTTCTGGAGATTTCGTGATGATGCGTGAGGGGTATTTCGCTTTTAGGTATATAGATTTTGCTGAATGACTTGCCTGCAGGAGTTGAGGACTCCATCACTGGAGGCATTTAAGAAGAGACTGGGCAGCCATTTGCCTGGAATGGTATTGGTGCAGAGCCTCCTGCTTTAGCCAGGTCCCTTCCAACCCTGTTCTGTTATTCCCTTCCCCAAATGGCCTTCTAGGAACCTATTACCTAATGGTTTGCCTTTGTGTTGTTTTAAAAGCCAAAAATAGATTTTGCTGCTGAAATTAAAAGAGATACCCGAACACCCTTTCCAGCTTCCTGGTGCCCAGATGTGCTGACCAACAAAACCAGTGAGGGATAATGGGAGTTGTAGGTCAAAACATCTGGAGAAGACCCCACAGTGAGAAAGGAAGTCTGGGTTTGTCTTGGCAAGGGTTCAAAACATCCCACATGTTTATTGACAGGTGCTAGCAGACAAAACATCCGTTTGAAGGGCCTTTCTCAGTTTGTTACCAACATGTCTTTGCAATATTTTTTTGTCTACTTTGTCCTTCTCTGGCGCTTCATCCTCAGTCCATGAGTTAGGCTTTCAACTCCCAGCAAGGCTGGCTGAGGAATTCTGGGAGTTTAAGTCCATAAGTCTTAGTGGCCAAGGTTGGAGACCCCTGACTTAGATGACCCTTCTGGTCTCTTCCAACTCTATCATTCATGGCTGGCTGAGGAACTCTGGGAGGTGAAGTCCACCAGTCTTAAAGTGGCCAAGGTTGGAGACCCCTGCTCCATTGCAGAAGACTCCCAAACTTGACAGCTTTAAGACTTGTAGACCTTCAACTCTTCAAGCTCCTTTTTGGTTCTGTTAAGGGGAGACTTCAGGGCCCTGTTGCTGAAGATGGCCAGCTGGACTCCTTTCCTTCTCTCCCAGGTCAGTTCTTGGTCTTACTAACAGGAAGCAGTGTGTAAATCCCTTTCACACCATCCATTGTGGAGGGAAAGGATCCTTGCCATCTGTTGGGCTGGAAGCGCTAAAAGGGGACCTCCTCTGGCTCCTTGGTTCTATCTCAAGACGTGTTTCGGGACAAAGCCCAAGGAAGGAAAGGTATAAAGGTTCTCCGTCTCTACTTTCCCAACTTCCATCAACAATTCGCCACACCTTTCTCCTGCTCAGCAGGGGCAGACTTCTGGGCTCCTTGCCAACTGGTTCTCCCTTCCCTTCCCTCCTGGGGACGTTTTTCAAAAGTTAACTTCTAAGTTCCCTTTTATTTGACTCCAAAGCAAGCCAGTCAAGAAGTTTCGGGTCAGAGGAGCGAACAGCAGCCACCGCCGCACCCCCTAGAAAGGGTCCCTTTCAAACAGCAAAGGTGAAAGCAGATGTGGGAGGAGATGCAGATGTCCTTGAGGGAGCTCATAAATCACCTTTGCTGAGCTAAGAGCTCTGTTTTCCATTGATCCTGGCCTGCCAAAACTTTGCTGGGTATCTTTGAAGCTAAATGGATATCAGATCTAAGCACTCTCTCCCTCCCCCTCCCTCTTTCTCTCTCCCTCCCTCCCTTTCTTTCTCTTTCTCCCTCCCTGTCTCTCTGTCGCTCCCTCCCTGTCCCTTCATCCCTCTCTCTCTTTCTCTCTCTCCCTCCCTCCTTCTCCCTCCCTCTCCCTCCCTCCTTTTCTCTTTCTCTCTCTCCCCCTCCCTCTCTCTCTCTCTTTCTCTCCCTCACTCCTCTCCCTCTCTCTCCCCCTTCCTCCCTTTCTTTCTCTCTCTCCCTCCTTCCTTCTCTTTCTCTCTCCCTCCCTCCGTATGTATATGTGTTCCTGACTTGGCTGTGAAACCAGCTGAGTGAGAAAGCTTGTGGACTCCAGATGTCAACAAAAACTCACGAACGATGACAAGATTGGGCTGCTGGCTTGCTCAGATTTAAACCCATCGAAAGAAAATTAATTTAGCCTTGATCTCAAAGCTGCAACATCTAATCATAACGGCAACAAACACACCTCATCCTGGAAAACCCGCCATGTAATCAAAGCACAAGATGTACTTAAAACCCAACATGCAGCCACAAAGGAGGGTAGAAGCCACAGTGACGACACCGTGATAGAAGGGGAGATTATCAAATGTGCAGACGACATCAAGCTAGGAGGAATTGCTAACACTTTGGAAACTAGGCTCACGATCTAGAAGGATCTTGACAGATTTGAGCGCTGGGCCCTGTCCAACAAGAAATGCCAATGCTCCCATTTTGGACTTACTTTCTGATTGGCTTCTGTTGCAGGGATGGGTCACCCTAGGAAGTTCCCATTTACCGTTTTCTGCTGGCATGGTTTAGGGCAGGAGTCTCCAACCTTGGCCACTTGAAGACTGGCGGACTTCAATTCCCAGAATTCCTCAGCCAACCTTGGCCACTTGAAGTCCGCCAGTCTTCAAGTGGCCAAGGTTGGAGATCCTTAGTTTTAGGGAGCAACCCAGCGAGCAAGAATTACCTGCTCCCCACCTGATCCCTTTCCAGGGGCCTTGAAGACCGAGCTGTGCGAACAAAATGCTTCACGAAAATAAAGACTGCGCACAACGGCGTTGCAAAACATCGAAGGAAATGTTGGAGAGGACCCAAGCACTCACCTCGCTGTCTTCCATCGGGGGCGGCGGGGGCTCTTTAATAATCTGAAAAGGAGGGAAATGAATACAAAAGGTCACCTTAGGGTCCCTTTCAGGGCCTGTCCTCAGAAGATGCCACGACAGACACATTTTTCAATCTCCATTTAAAAACCACAGCCCTCAAATCTGGCCGGTCACCTTCTGAGGAGCTGGCAAAATACCTGAACCCGTGAATGTCCAAATTTAACCCTCCCCACCCCGCCAGCCCGGACAGAAAGAACTTCATAGCAAACAGAAAACGCGGCACCTTCTCAGCCTCAGCTTTTCTTCCCTAGCTTCTCATTTATCTCTGGGGTGCCCAACCGTGACAAACTTTTAAGGTCTGTGGACTTCAGCTCCTAGAATTTGACTGAATTGGGCGAATTACATAACCCATCAGCTGTTATTCATCATACGCGAGAGACATCTGTTTCCAGGGGTATACAGCTGTGAACATCAGGAGTGGCGCGGCAGCCTAGAAGTGGAGCTCTCACCTCACTCACAATCAGGAGGCAGCAAGTTCAATCCCAGGTAGAGGCAGATATTTCTCTCTCTGGACAAAATGAGAATGTAATGGCTGACAAAACTCCAGATCAGTGACAGGAAAGGCATCTGGCCAGGAAACACTCAGGTCCATTAAGTTGCCCGCAAGGGATTATGGGGTCATTAAAAGAAGGTGATAGCTGTGAATATCATACAGTGGTGAAAGCTGCTTCATTCGTCCCTTACAGATCCCAGCTGGCTAATATTTGGAAGCAGAATGTGTAGGGTTAGTTTGACCTGATCCGGTGGGGCTTGGAGCCTCTCTACTTCCAAGACAGCTTTTGTCATCAGACGACTAAATATCGAGGCCTTACCTCCCACGAAAGCATTCACACCTACATCCGATCCATGCACACCCGCCTCCTTCAACAGGAGAATGAGGGAAATCTCATTGACATCAATGGGGTTGCAATAGGATAGTTGTCCAGGCACCTTCATGGGGGTGACAGATACTGGCTTCAATTTGACTTTGCAGTCAACTCCACCCCTTTTAATGGGTGTTCAGTCCTAAGATGCACATTGCAAGGAGTGGGGAGTGGATCGCTACTAATGTGAACTCCACAGACGCACAAATAGAGCTCTGTTTAATGAGAAACACACCCTTCTCTCATTCATCCTTGCTCAGCTGGACCACAGAATGCAACCAACCATTTCCCATTCTTTTCTTTTTTTTAAACTCCCTTCTTTCCTGTCCAAAGGAATGCCAGCAGAGCTGATCCTTACTAATTAGAAATTCTAGCAAGGCCAAAACTGTCTTGCTTCATCCAAGCTACTTACTTAGCTAAAATCCATTTCTTCCCACCTAGGAAAATTTCCCAATAAATTATCAGCTAACGTGTTAATCTACCACGAGCAATTCGCTCCAATAATTCCTCATCCATTTCATTGTATTTGTGTAACTATTTTTTTTTTTTTAACATTTAGGGAGGAAGCTTCCTAATAGGATTGAGAAATAATGCCAGCCTTTATCTCCCTGGCTGGAAAGTGATTGTCAAAGGACTGTTAACTTCATTATGATTTCCTCCAGACCGATGGGAAAATGTGCAAGCTGTATCTTGAAAGATTCCTTGGAGGATTCAGCCCAGAGTCTGGTTTTCTTCTCCAGTTTCATTCAATATCCATCGAGCAGGCCAGCTCGCTTCTTCTTACTTTTCCTGTCTTAAAGGCTGGAATGCAAACATGATGTTTTCAAGATTCTTCTTTCCACATGATTCCCCCATAAGATGCTTTCTCTCAGGAACATGGCCTTGGTTAATTTCACCTTCTTTCCAGAACTCTTTTTAAAAGCAGGGGACGTGGCTCTGACTTGATTTTAAACTTTTGAGAGAAGATTGCTGAATTTGGCCCTCAGGATAGAGAAATAGAACTGCTAAAAAGTTCCAAGCATAGAAGTGTCTGGTAGAAAGTGCAGTTATTTGAAAATTAGTTGCATTGCACAGTCAGGGTGCAAAACTGCCTTTTGGCCTTGCGGAGATGCCACTGGACACAAATCAGGCCTTTGGTTATATTGCAATTGTGGGGCATATATACTCACAATGTCTAAGATTCCAGCTCCATTAGTTTTATTTTGTTTTCCTAAACAGGGATCTGTATGTTTTTCTTGGATCCACCACTTCATTATGATACCGTGACGAGAAGAGAGCAGAATGCAGTATAGAACAGAATGAGACTAGAGTCGAATAGAACAGGGGAAAAAAAAAGAAATAGAATAGAATGCAGAGCAGAACAGAAAGAACAGAATTCAGGGGATAGAGTAGACTAGAATGCAGAATAAAATGCAATGTAGAATAGAATTGAATCCAATAGAATAGAATGTTATTGAGAGAGCGAAAAGGGCTACTGATGAACTGGTATCATTTAAGGGGTTCTGTTTTTAGACATTATTTTTAAAGAGTTGGGCGCGCACACACACACACACACACACACTTCCTTCTC
This sequence comes from Hydrophis major, assembly GCA_033807585.1. NCBI lineage: Eukaryota > Metazoa > Chordata > Lepidosauria > Squamata > Elapidae > Hydrophis > Hydrophis major. The sequence goes on from CM066334.1 coordinate 9,095,617, forward strand.
TGGGAAATTCTGGGAGTTGAAGTCTTAAAGTTGCCATGGTTGGACATCCCAGGTCTAAAGGAATAATGTCCACTGAATTTTTGTAATGCATGTTCTGGCATCCATGTTTTGTCATGGATGTTCTTGTAAACATGATGAAAGTTCACCAACCAAGGGTAGCAGAAGCCCTCCTGGGTAGCAGAACTGCTAACAAATCAGCCTCATCTGGGTGAGCTGTAATTCCTGGGATTGATCGTATCAGCGTGTTTCGGGTACAATCTTGGAGGTACTCGCTTCTCGCTGTAGGGTTGGCCTTACATGGTTAGCTGGCATTTGTGCCTTCAATGGCTTCTGTCTTCTTTCAGCAGCTGCAGCAGCTTCCTATCGTCTGCAGAAAGCAGATCTAGAACCTCTAGATCTAGCACCCCTTAGAGCTGAGGATTGGTGGACGTGGCGTGGTAGGGGAAGGATATACTGCAAAATCCCCCTTCCCTTCCCTTCCCTCCCCACCCCACTAACCTGCTTTCCAGCTCCGTTCTCCTGTGCAGGGCAACCAAAGGAGACCCAGCCGATCAGCTGGGACCCGATGGGAGGCAGAGAAGAGATGGGGTTGGCGGGGCCAATCAGAGGCAGCATTTGCCAGTTTTTCGAATTACTCAGAATTTCCACTACCAGTTCTGTAGAACCGGTCAGAACCGGCTGAATCCCACCTCTGATACAAGCAGCAAAAGTTGAAATCTCCTGGGATCCTAAACTCCATACATTCCCAGAAATCTCACTTCTGCAGGCACACCCGCAGCATCCATATTTTTAGATGACCTCATCCGATAAAGTAGTGCAACCGAAAAGGAGGACGTCGTTTTCCTCCTTACAAACTATTCATCGTAAGCAGCCTTGTGGCTTTCTCTGGGAGTGATTTTCTCCCCCTTTTGACGTAGAAGGCCAGCCAAAAGGGAGAACTGAATACCAGGGACTTACCACAGTACAGCAAAGGGGCCAGAACCACCAGAGAAGAGCCAGAGCCAAGAGAATGAAGAGGATCAGCAAGATAATTGCCAGGATGGTCCCATCAGACTGCAAAAGGAAGCATCACAGTTAAGTCAGGGAGGAACTTCAGGGCTTATGGGTCTTCTGTTCCATCTGTCAACTCTTGTCCCAATTTTGGGTCAACTGCCACTCTCACATGAGTTGTTAAGTTGGTAACCTGGTTGTGAAGCGAACCTGATTCGGGGACACCAAAACCGTCATAAGTACATGCCAGTTGCCAAGCGTCTGAATTTTGACCACAGGACCATGGTGCATCCTTAATTCACAAGCAAGTAACTACAAATTGCTGCATTACCCCCAGGATGTGATTGTTGTGGTCAGTCGGCATCCTGCGGAGCTGGCAACAGAGTCAGACAGTGGGGAGGAACATAGTCCAGTCCAGGAGTCTGGGGAAGGGATCTGTGTCTGACACAGAGATGGGGCCAGGGCCATCTGAGAGTTGAGTGCTGACTCTGGAGACTCCAGAATCTGACAGCAGCAAGGCAGAGGAACAGTGGGAGCCTGTTCCCAGTGTGCGCTTGCACACAGCTGCCAGAAGGCAAGAGCAGTTAAGACAAAAGGGGTGACTCATGAGTAAGGCTTGGAGATAACCGGCCCCTGCCATAAGACATAAAGGAGGAGCAAAGGGACAGGAACCTTTGCAGGAAGCAACTATGTTCATTCTGGTCGATTTAAATGAAGTTTTTATTTATTTATTTATTTATTTTTAGTGGTGTTTGTCCAGTTTTACTTGTGGAAGAGCACCTCATTTCGTTGCACCCGCTTGCGAGTGTAATGACAAATAAACTCTTATGTCTTATGTCTTTAAACTCTGAAGCTGCAGGTTGACTTTGTGCTCCATTTGGCCTTGTCCAGCTA